>OX421471.1:2443333-3079166 GCA_949126895.1 Eilema caniola | reverse complement strand
AGACCAAACAGGACGTCCACAATATTATGTCATCGTTTAACTAAACAGCAGTTTATCTCGCACTTATCATACCGAGCACGTCCCAGTGGTGTGCAGCACGATAGTCTCGCAAGTTGTGGCCTATTTACGGAGCTGGGGAACAGGAAACATAGTTGATTGTTTCTACTTAGAGCTTTTTCAGAGGCAATTGCGGGATCAAAGAGTTTGGCTTTAGTGACACTGTTCTGTTAATTGGTAATGATTACAATTGAAGTTTATTTCCTTTTACACTTTATTTCAGTGGGCAAGGCGTGAAATCGTTACAGACAGAGTTCGAATTTCTAATATTAGTATGGTGTAACTACGCTCCAAACCTTCCCAACAGTGGGAGAGGCCTATGTGCAGCAGTGGACAGCGAAGGGCTAATTGAGCATTGAGCAACCACGCCCCGCATTTTAATGGTTTGAAGGTATACCTCACACTCCTGATGAATAAACTTTTTCCTGTTATAAAAGGGGTAAATTTTCAAATGTCTAAATAGTTTTCGAAATAGTTGATACATACATCTATTCGATCGTAAATGTCTAGAAATTGCTTCGAATAAATGGTTTTTTGTAGGGTAATCATGTGTCATGTCTATTCGTCACGATTATTTTTTTTTTTTTTTTGCTCGTAGCTGTCGTAGGGTACAAAACAATCTTAGCTGCATAGGGTAAGGTGGGCTGTTTCCTAATAAGCATAAATAGCTCACTAACTAACCACCACTTATAACATTAAAGTGTTAGGACGCATATCCAAAGGCGTCAGTTCATTGCCCCCTTAATGTAGCCACTAGAATGGTTATGCTAAACCTAATATGGTTAACTTCCTCCGTCCTGCACAATGGAATTCGCAACGCCATGTGCGGTGGGAACGGAGGTTATTAAATAATTTAAATTTAGCGGTTTTGTGACTCAACTCCACTTCTTGATACAGACTTTTTTTTTAAAGAAAAAATATTAACTACTGAAATCACTTATACTCCCTCTAACCCTTCTAACTAAGCTAAATTGCTTGTGCTAGGAATTTGCATGTCGTTAGTGTCATGGTCAGGATTCGAACCCGGGACCTCTTGATCGTAAGGTCGACTCCTTAACCACTAAGCTACCGCTTATTAAACTTGCATTGATAGTTTGTTTGTAGAGGCACACAATAAATACGAGTAAGAGCACTATTTACAGAAGTTGCAGATTCCTTTGATGTTGAAGAATATCGCCGTTTTAATAGCCTACGAAATTCGGTGGTTGATGGGTTGGTGGCTAATGGATAAGTGACCGAGTAGGTTAGCTCATTACATAGTGAAGCCACGACCGACTGCCATAAGATAATTAACGGGTCGTTACAAGTCGTCAGTGTAGTCTAATTTTTTTGAAGTGAAAACTTCTTTAGCCGCGTTGGATGGGTAAAAATTGTTAAACTCGCGCGTCAGGATCACTTGACCTTTGGACCGTAACCGTCGACTGACGTCATACAATATTAGCAGACTGTTTATTTTGCAAGATACGATAAGAAGCCTCGTAGCTTAACGGACTTCGACTGTAAGTACTTAAGGATTCAGATAGTACCGGGTTCGAACCTGGGCTACGGACACTTTTTGTAATTATTTTTCTTTTTGTAATTTATTACTTTTTGTGATTATTTTTTCTTTTTGTAATTTACTACTTTTGTGATTATTTTTTCTTTTTGTAATTCACTACTTTTTGTGATTATTTTTTCTGCTTGTAATTTATTTCTGTTTGTAATTTATTAATTTCTTCTGACAGAAAATTTGCAGAAAATTAGTGATAGGTTCTATGATTGGCGCTATATTATAGGTATGATACGGTATGGTATGTTCTTTTTATTTTTCTCTCTGTTTATAACGAAGAAAGAAAGAAAGAAAAAGTTTTCAAAAGAAAAAGAAAAAGTTTCTGCCGGCACTCCCGGAGTGCAACTCGGGTTTTTTATTAAATTTATTGAGGTTATAGAGTATTGTGTAAATGAAATCAAATAATATGTTTTATAAAGAAAACTAGCCAGTGGTATAAGTAATATACTTATACCACTTACGTAGGTAGAAGACAATCACACGGCTTATTTGATGGGAAGCGGATACCGTGGCCTATGGACGTGTGCAACACCAAGGGCGTCACACTCGTGCTGCCGAGGCTAAATGAACCTTCTCATGTTCTTCTTGAATAATCTTGAAAAAATATTGATATCCCTCCGTGCCTCAAAGAGCGCGTTAAGCCTTCGATTTCCGTTGCCATACGTACATCTGTGGCATTCATTAAGGGTAGTTGAAGTCTAAAATCTAATAACTATGAGATTGGAAACATTTAGTAAAAATTAGTAGCAAATTACTTTTGTCAACCCCGTAAAGAATACAGGCGTGGTTATATCTATAAAGAACACATCTATTCATATATGCCATTTATACAAGTATGCATGTAGGAAAACAAATCTCGGCGTGTTCAACATTCAACAGCTAATTCAAGTCCTTTAAAGCTGTTCGTACTTCGTTATAAACATTAGTGTTAATATACAAAGGAACGGACATAGAATGTAAATTACTCTTGAATAACTAATCCGTCGGGTGAAGTCGGGCTCACGTTAGAGTGTAACGGGGCGAGCTCTTCAAATTTGTACTGCTTCCTCGTAAACGAGTTGGAGTACATTATGTTAAACGTTTGGTAATAGTTTTGAGATCAGCATTTAAATTAATTTAACTAGCTGTGGCCCGCGGCTCCGTGGATTTCGATTATAAAAACAAACATAGCCTATGTCCTTTCACAAGGTCTAATCTACCTCTGTGCCACATTTCATCAAAATCGGTTAAGTGGGTTAGACATGAAATTGCAACAGACAGAATTACTATCGCATTTGTAATATTAGAATACATTATGACCGATGAACCGACAGCCTATTTGTAGGTTTGAAGGCTACTTCATTTCATCATCATCATCTGCACTAAAACTTCGCATACATCTCAACTGCAAGTTTTGCCCAAGCCGATTTCGCTTGTACACCACCAAGCCGGTTTCGCTTGTTCGGCAAAGGAGTGAAGGAGTACGGACTCCCGCCTCAGTGTAAGCTTTGAATGCAACCGGGATTGGCGGTCGCATGAGTAAGAATCTTGTAGTTTATCATAAATATTACTTTGTTCCAAATGAAAAATTATATTTGATGATAGAATAATATGATTGGATGGATCATGTGTTTGTTCTATTGTATACATAAATTTTTAAAAAATCAATACATTAGAAACCACATTAGAATTAAAAAAAAAAATACTGGTGGTAGAAATCTGATGGTACAAATTTTTCACAAATTTCGGTCGGGTGGGTACCACTGTGCACGATTACGAAAGACCCTCCATAGTAATCCAATCTCGATTGGATTGCGTTCAGGGGTCAGCAAGTGCATAGTCGGGCAGGGGGGAGTGTGGTCGGAGCACTTGTGGGACCGGTGGGTGTCACGCGGTGCTGAGACGACAATCCTGTTTTGATGAGGCCGTCAAGCTGAATGCCACCGTTGTTAACATGGTACGTGTATGTAATAGTGACCCTCTTTTGTGAGACTTATCCTACGGCTTACCATCAGGCGAGGTGAAGTCAAATTGACGTGTACTATCTAAAAAAAACAAAAAGAAGTTGTGAATCGAACTGGATTGCCTGAGAGTACAAATACAATGTGTTACACAAGTTGATTCTATTGTGTAACAAGACTGCACTTGCACGGAGATTGCTTTTTAAACTGTGCTGTTAGTTTAACGTGTTAACGGAGATTTCCAACAGTCACTTTAGCATACGTTGATAGAAAAACAATCGGGTTTAAACCTCAGGTTGGGTGGGAATATCTATTAGGTTCCTTCTACAGTCCCGGGTCCTTTAAGCGGGGCGTGAAAAAGCATCTGATGAGGCCGTCAAGTTAAGTACCACCATTGTTAACATGGTACGTGTATTGTAATGCTGACCCTCTTTTCTGATACTCTGCCTTTACCTTACCATCAGGCGAAGTAATGTCAAATTGACGTGTCTTATATAAAAAAGAAGTGGACAAAAAAATCGGGTTTAAATCTCGGATTGGGAATATCTATTATGTCTTTCTATTACAGTATTTCTCTGTAGTACATCCACACATCCATTTATCCATCCTTCCATCCATCCATTCATCCATACTTATAAACTTTTGCGTTTATAATATTAGTAGGATAGCATAACATAACATAAACTCACGCCTTTATCCCCGAAGGGGTAGGCAGAGATGCTAGCACCCACATTTCGCCGGTTTTATGTTTAGGTCCCAATGTAATAGGTGGCGAGCCTATTGCCATTAACTGGGCACTTATAAACCTGCGATTAATACACACATAACTTCGAAAAGTATCGAAAAGTCATTGGTGTGTGCCATGGAAAACCTGGGATCGAACGCGAGACCTCGTCTCAGCAGTCCATTATCCATACCACTAGGCTAGTTGGATAGTTGGACTAGGATAGTTGGATAAATAACGTGTAAATTTCCCGAAATAAACCCGGGAAATACCGTGAAATATTGTCAAGCTATTTCTTTTAAGTTGAAAGTACTTAATATACACAGGAGTCTCATACTCCTCCTTGGGTTATATTTTGATATATTTATTTAGTTTATTTTGGCTATTACGGAAGCCTCAAGTCGCAACCTCAAGAGAATTACCTGCGCTAGAGTCTTGTATAGTAATTCGCAAATATATCAGCTAGCAAATAAGGTTGGCTTAAGCGTCGGCAGCTTAGTGGTTAAGGGGTCGGCCTTACGATCGAGAGGTCTCAGGTTCGAATCCTGGCCATTACACTACCGACGTGAAGCCACTCATACAAGTACAAACATTATAGCTTAGTTGGAAGGGTTAGCGGGAATGTTAGTAATTTCGATAATTTCGTTTGCTAATATTCTTTTGAAAAAAACGTTTTTTGTTTTATTAAGACCCCATTATACCAGCTTATTAACTCGAATAGTAGTTTTGAAGCTAAATAAAAAAAAGCTTTACTGTTTCACTAGACGCTTCTGTATTGATTGCCTTTAAATACAGTAATTATGACGGTAATCGCTACAAAGTCAATCTCCAGCCCATAATGGTCTAATCAAAGCATAACAAAGTAAACAGATGGTAATATGGGACATTGCGTGCCGATTACGGCGATTAGTAACTATTACTGGTAATTACGCAGTCATAACGCTCCCAAGCGGTCTAACGCGCCACTTTGGACTGAAACATCGCAGACTTGGATGCATTAAAGTGTACATAGTATACCTGCTCATAGATTTCTGTATGTTTTCGTACTTAAGAGTTTAAGAGAAAGAAGAAAAACAATCTTAAAAGATGTTTTTTTTTTTTTAAATATATAAATTTATTGTTATTTATTATCATCAAAATTATACAGTAAAATGTCACAATATAAAAAAAAAGTCAAAAAAGTCAGATGTTTTTTTATTTTACTTCATCAATTTTACAGATTTTCCTACAGGATTAGCTGTTTTTTACGACTTTATTCATCTAGACTTCGATCTGGGTTTTATCGTTTAGTTAGGACCTCTAGTATTTTGTCTAAAAATAAATTACTCACCTTCAATACCTTTATCAGGGTTTGTAGTAAATCAATTTTTAGGAGGAGTCGCTTTAGAAAGATAACTCGTGTATGACATAGCTAAATAAAATACTTATACGCTTGGTCTATGCCCTTTGGAAATACATAAACGTGAGCTTGTCAACAGTCAATAATAATAAAATACCAAAAAAGTTCTATAACAGTACCTACATATAACTCATATTAAAACACACCAAATAATCGCCACCTAATCAATTATACTATCGAACGTTAATTACGCGATATCATCGAACGCTCACGGTCATGGTGGACAGTCATTAACATAATTAGAGTATCGTTCGCGGATCGGTTACGTCACGTGATCGTACCCGTCAGTGTCCGTGCCGATGTTAATATATCATTATCAGTATGTTATCAGCTGTTTGCTATATTCATGATGTTGTATCGAATGATAGGAAAACACCGGTGTCATGCTTTCTAGATTTGTCAAAAGCTAGATTCGACTCGAAAAAAGAAGGGTTGCACTCCGGGAGTGCCGGCAGAAGTGAAAACTTTTTCTTTCTTTCTTTCTTCGTTATATACAGAGAAAAGGATAAAAAGAACATAACATACCATACCATACCATACCATACCATACCATACCTATAATATAGCGACAATCATAGAACCTATCACTAATGTAATTCATTACTTTCTTCTGACAAATATGTCAGAAGAAATTAATGAATTACAAAAATAAAAAATAATCACAAAAAGTAATAAATTACAAAAAGAAGAATTAATCACAAAATGTGTCAGAAGCCCAGGTTCGAACCCGGTACCCAACCATATGGACTTACAGTCGAAGCGCTTACCGCTAAGCTACGAATATTCTTAGCGTACCCAACAAAATAAACAATCTGTAGCTAATGTTGTATGACGTCAGTCGTCGGTAACGGTTCAAAGGTCAAGTGATCCAACGCCGCTAAAGAAGTATTCACTTCAAAAAACTAACGGTAAAATAACTGAAGCAAATAGTTCATTTGCTAACTTTTCCCTTAAAATTAAATTTGGAAAATTCAACATCCAGGACAGAATAGAAACCCGGTATTTTTAAAGAAGAAGAATAACTTCAAAAGTAGCCGACCAAATTAATAATGTACCTAATCAAAAAAGGGCGAATCAGATGAGCTCGAAACTAGATGAATTACGTAGACATAGAAGCAGATGGCAGTCTATTATCTCTAGCTACCCTGAAGGGAAATAGTACGTGAGCATATGTATAGATAATTACTTAATTATCTACATAGAAACACCCATACTATACCAAAATTATATCTCATAATAATTAACATCAACCGATCATCGACCGCGTAACCCGATCGAGGTGCACCCAACCCTATCATCGATTCTCACGCTCGACGGCTCTGATGCGTCGAGTATTATTAGACACCTTTATATAGAGCACTCGAAGGGGCAACGCTGACGTCACAAGCATGATCGACCTAGTGAAAGCACGCACAAAGTGCGTCGGGGTTAATTGGACTTCAAAGCAGTGATAATGCTAAGAACGCGATTTGCGTGTGCGCATACCTTCGATTAGTGAAGCTTCTAGAGTGAGAATCATTGAAATAATGATTTGTAATGTCACCCGTGGGGTAGTAAGATATATACTAACACTCAGTTTTATTCTTTTTTTGAATAGGTCTCATATAATAGCGCCTGGGTACGGGTTTATTGTCGTCAACGAAGGCTCGCAAAAAAACGGAAGAGACGTGCCGAGACGTCCCAACATCCTTAATACTGAAAAGCATTTGCTGTCCTTTTTATCAAGACCGCACAAGCTTCTTGAGCAGGCTTGTCCACAAAAGTGGCAGTTTTGATAGGTACCTATGAAAGTATGTGTTTCAAAATTTGTATACCGTGTAGACGCAAAATATGCTTGTAGCACTTTTGAACACATTAATTAGCTATATTTTATTAAAAATATCTGAAGGTCTAGATAAACCGACGGGTTTAATAAATGTTCATTGTGTCAAGAGGTAGCTTGGTACTTGTGTAAGGTGTAGGAGGTAGGACACGATGGCATTTCCGTCCAATTGAGCAGTCCGACTGGGGAAGTACCTCCACCCTACAGAATACCGTGGCTATAATAACCTCAGACCAAAGGCTATTCCTGCTTTGTCTTCTGCACTGACGGCACAGAAACTCTGTGTGTTTACACGGTAGGCAGCACGAGTGTGACTCCACTTGTGTTGCACACGTCCATAGGCCACGGTAACCACTATCCATCAGGTGGACCGTGTGCATGTCTGCCACCTCAATGATATAAAAAAGATGCGAAAATGCAATGTCCTAATCCTTGCTTGGTTTTATCTGCTCATTTAATATCAAAGTTAAGTAGTAGCTTTTTTTCGACATTCTAAGCTAGTTTTGAAAACTTGCTTCGAAAATAAAAGCGGGCAAGTGCGAGTCGGACTTGCCCATGGAGGGTTCCGTAGCAGCAAGTAGGTAAATTGCGGTTTACGATTTATGACGTATTAGTAAAAAACTAATTACTAGATCACGTTCAAACTAATTTTCGGTGGAAGTTTACATGGTAATGTACATCATATTTTTTTTTTAGTTTTATCATTCTCTTATTTTTTAACACTTTGGAAGAGTCTCTCGCACAAACTATTCAGTTTAAAAAAAAATTAATTAGCAACCTCAATATCACCCCACACGTATGAGTATGATGAAAAAATAAGTATGAGGAACCCCCAAAATAAATTGTTCTTTTTCTATTTTTCTGTGAAAATCTTTATGCGGTTCACAGAATACCTACATCTACTTACCAAGTTTCAACAGTATATGTAGTTCTTATAGTTTCGGAAAAAAGTGACTGTGACATACGGACGGACAGACAGACAGACATATCGAATCTATAAGGGTTCCGTTTTATGCCATTTGGCTATGGAACCCTAAAAACACACAAGTCAATAACATACCTACCAAGGACAATAAAATTGAGAATATTTAACGAATGTGGTCCATTAATATAAGCCATCGTTAGAGTATAAGAAAACTTTCAAAAGCAAAATCCCTGTATCCAATTAAGTGAAAAAAGAAAAAACTTCAAAGAAAATGAACACAAATCGTTTACAAGGGGTCTGCGTGAATCCCGGGCAATCCCGAGAAATCCCTACAAACGAATGCGTTCCTTTAATATTTCATGACGTGTGTTTTTAATGTGAAAGTCCCTGGGGATTAAATGGAATACATAAACAAGCCTTTGCAGGTTTAGGGGATGTTAATCTCATTTAATATTTTGCATACCTTGCCACTTTATGGCATTTTATTTATGGTTCTCTTGTACTTATTCTAGTTATTAAATACATATTCATTATGTATTATCTCTCCTTTCTCTCTTCGGGGATTTTTCCATGCCGAATCCCCCTAGGAGCAACCGACCGAAGGTGACAATGTCGGGTTCGCACCGACTAAAACCGAACGGTGTTTATCTCCAAAACGGTACTTTTCATTTACTCCACTTACGGCTTACAGTATTGACTTACAGGTTATGTTTAGGTCGTATAATCTCACATTGTCGTGCAATAAATACCTGCAAAAAAATACAGGCAAATTATAGTAGTTTATGATACTGTTGCATAATAAGGGTTCTTATAACACGAGTGTGTTTTAAAAAAACGAGCCGTAGGCGAGTTTTTTTATATTATCACACGAGTGTTATAAGACCAAGTTATGTACAGTGTCATACACTACTTTATCTACTCTCATACTATGATACATAAACTAATTTATTTTACAAACAAAACCAAGGCGCAAACATCGATTGCGCATGCGTGTTTCTTTTTTTCCGATTAGGCGGATATTTTTTTTAAAGTAGAGGTTCAGTCCAGATGGCGATTGTATAGGTGTATCGTTATGATTAAAAAGTTATTTAATGATTTGGTGTCCATACAAGACCTGTATGGCCTGTGCGTAACGTTTCTCATAAGAGTTTTGATTTCAAACTTTGTATTATAGTATCAGAGTAGATAAAACGTTTTAAATTTACAAAAAGGTATAGATAGGTTACCCACTTCACACTGGAGAGTTTTTGTATTGTCAGTGGGGAGATCAAATTCTTATCTTGTTTCTGCACGAATGTGACTCCCTGTAGCACACATTCATAAGCCACGGTAACCACTTTAAATAAAGTGGGATGTGTGCTTATTTGCCACTTAAGTGGTATAAAAAAACATAAGCCGATCCATTACCTCAGAATATTTATACCTACAGCAAAAGTAGATAAGTCTTTTTCTGTAAGTAGATATTCGCTTCTATTTTAATCTAGAAGCAATTCGATTAGTTCAGTTAGTTTACACAGCTAACATAATTAGTTCTTGCGATCCTTACAAAGGTAAGTCTAACACGGGAATAAGTAGGTTAGCAAGAAACTAGATGCACAAGCAGGTACTAAGCTACTGAAAGTCACCTCAAGCAACGTGTCTAGGTACCAGTTTAAAGCTTTAAGCCTCTACTCTTGAACTATTGTTCCGTAGGGCTGATCAGCAAGGACATTGTACGTCCGGGCTTTGTTTCCCTGGCCGAAAAGGCAAAGATCGTGGGTTCAAACCCCGGCTATGACGATTAATTTTTGAAGTGAAAACTTCTTTAGCGGCGTTGGATGGGTGTAAAATGTTAAGGAAGCGTCAGGATTAGTTGACCTTTGAACCGTAACCGACGACTGACGTCATACAAGATTAGGTACAGACTATCTATTTTGCAAATTACAATAGATAGCGTCGTAGCTTAAACGGTAAGCACTTCGACTGTAAGTCCTTATAGTTTCAGATAGTATCGGGTTCAAACCACCTGGCTTTCTGAAACTTTTTGTGATTATTTTTTCTTTTTGTAATTTATTACTTTTTATGATTATTTTTTCTTTCTGTCATTTATTACTTTTTGTGTTTATTTTTTCTTTTCATAATTTATTAATTTAGTAGAAAATTATCAGAAATTAAGTGATAAGTTGTATGATTAGCGCTAAATTATAGGTATGATAGGTATGGTATGTTCTTTTTTATCTATTTCTATGTATATAACGAAGAAAGAAAAAAAGAAAATGTTTTCACTTCTGCCGGCACTCCCAGAGTGCAACCCGTCTTTTTTTTCTATTTGAATCGATATGAATGTTTAGCATGACAAATGCTTAAAAATGTAGTTCAAATTGTATGGGCGGAGTAGTCAAAAATCAATGTTTAAAAAATATTGAAAAATCATTCATTGGTTCCGATAGGTAGTTCGTAAGAATATCGGTGACGTTCTCCGCTGTCGCCTCAAAGACAGATATAGAAAGAGAAATTTGAATTGGTTAGGGCGGAGTATAGTAACTTGGTGGTCAAAGCATTGTCCAGTAAGGCAAAGACCGCGGGTTCAAACTCCGCCTAGACCGATTATTTTTTTCTATTTAAACCAAGATTTTTTTGAGGTATTCCTGTTGGGAGATTTAAAAAAATCAATATTTTTTTACCCAACTGTGAAATTATCCTTCTTTTAAATGGGTCACAAGCATAACATCAGCACTCATGAATGTCGCTGTCGAGCTATACAAATTAAAAGTGAAAGTAAACTAATAAATGTGCAACTATTTAATCAAAGTGTAAGCGTACTAATAAATGTGTCACTTTACTAATAAAAGTCTAACTATGCTAATAAAATGTAACTAGTTTACTAAAGCTTAGCAGCAAATAAAAGTGTCACTACGCTAATAAAACTTAACATACAGACAATAGTATCGGCTTTACGATCGAGAGATCCCGGGGTCGAATCTTTACCATCACGCTACTGTAGTATCCGTTCTTCATGACTAAAACTACTTGTAGTTACCTGGACATCAGGCGTCAACAATATCAAAAATAAAATAAATTCAGTTTACATTTAGAGAAGGGAAAAAAACATCTGATGAGAGACAGTTGGCGTCAACGAGCTGACAGAGGAATTAGCGAGCATTTTTCTAGTGGAAGATCGAAGATATTAGAGACCGCAATCCCTCTTATTCGCACATAAGTAATAAATATAAAGTAATATATGTTAAAAAACATCGCGTGAATCCCACAAAAATAGGATTAGGAGTAATAAGAATTTAAAATAAATGAGATTATCATAACAAAACATCGATTTCTTATTTATAAATTAGTAAAACTGTGAAACTCGACGACCAGGTTCCACGTTACCGACGTGAACAAAAGCAGACTAGCTTAGCTGGCAGGGTGTTTGAATTTAATTTCTTAAAATATAATCATAATGGCTGTTAGTTATACTAATGGTCAACTCAAGACTTGTGTATCTAGGATTCCGGATCCGGTTAGCTCTGAGCGAAGCTTTAAGCTACTAATGATTACGAGGTAGCAGTACTTGAGACTGCAGTAGTGCGACAATTATTTTAATCTAGATTTTGTTCGCGATTTGTACAACTCACGAAAAACTAAATCGGAATTTTATAATGATTATTTTTTCAAATCCGAGAACTCGCGTAACATTCGCTATCATTTCGTCACAGACTTATTATATTGTAGACTCAGAAGTTTTTTTTTTAAACAACTGAGGAGGTAGACATAAACACGACTCACCTGATGGTAAGTGGCTGTGCCCACTGACAGCACAAAACCTCTACAGTGAGCTCTGACTACCCCACTCACCGCCGGGAACACAACACGAGGTTATTAAGGCCGCGGTATTCTGTAGGGCGGAGGTACTTTCCGAGTCGGACTGCTTAATTGGACGGGAATACCGTTGTGTCCTACCTCCTACAAGATTACGTTATGTTATACCTACATATTTGCTCAATTGAAAGGGTATACCGCCGTGTCCTAACCTCCTACAAAATTATGTTATTTTATACCTATTCATATATTCCTTCCTTTTCCAATTTTAGATTGGAAATTCTTCTTCATAAAAGTAGGAATTTCCACATGGTAAAATCACTAAGATATATCTATCACATTCCGTGGGATAAGCCCGCGCTTATGCTCGCATATTGAGGTCGTGAACTTAAGAAAACTATGCTCGTTTCGGCGACTTAGGTACTAACTCTAGAACTAAGAGCTAAACTCGTCCTTTACCTAATAGTCAAAATGGAATACCAGGACAACATTAAATTACAGAATACTAGTAATATGTAGTACGAAGCTACGGAGTAACTAATTTTCCAAGTTGAACATTGTTGTACTGTGTGTTGCTCTGTATCGAACCTTCTAGATAATTAATGCCTCAGATGGTTTCAACGCTGAAGTTTATAAAGCTGTTTATGTGGAACTAGCTGTTGTGAGTAGATCCGTCTGAGAAGCTAAAAGTTTATGTAGTCAACTAAATGCATCATGCTCATTTTCCTGTGAGCTTTTTACCTTAAAGAGTACTCTAGTAACTGAAATTACTAGAATTCTCCAGCTACGTAAGCTAATATGCTTGTTTGTACGTCAGGATTTGTTTAGGCTTGTTTGTTTGATGCATAGTGATATAAATAAATAAATAAAAGGGCCTTTAAAAAGTATACTTGTATGCTACCTTAGAAATAAAAGATCACCAAAACAATAACTTACATAACTATACACATTACATCAAACGATAAACAGTAATCCAATACACAAACTGATATCAAATCCGTAAATCTTTAACGAAACAAAACATAACATTGTAACATTTTGTTAGGTCTACCTGTATCTGACAACAAAGAGAGACAGGTCATCAAAGAAACGATAATATACTTACCGATAAATAAAAGAATCAGAAAACAGACCCTTGTTACGTTCAGAAAGAGAATCATTGAAGGAATGCCTCTATAAAAGCCCGGGGACATGATTCGCGACGGCGAATTGTCCGGGATTTTGAAGCGGAGTTGTAACTATGGTGATGCTACGTAGCTTCGTACGATCTTACTATATATGTTATGTAGATTCCAAAGTATTAAGATCATTATGATTAATTTGCTAGTCAAGATCGATCTAATGCTGAATATTCCAGATGAGAAAGAGAGATTATTTTAAAAATGATTATAATTAAAAAAAAATATGTAAAAAAAACGGACTTCAAAAACTGAAACGTATAAAAGCATTAAATTGATTTAAATTAAAAAAAATGGTGTAGGCGGGGATGAAATATGGAAGAAATTTGAAAATAGATGATTACACAAGGAAAGGAGAAGTAAGGGAAGAGTCATGGACAGTGGGCAAAATGTTTATGACCGGACTTGGCTATATTTGAAACGGCTGAACTAATTTTGACTGGTAAATACATTCATATCATGCATTCTTAAAAAGCTGCTATTTTGCTATAGCTAACAGAAACTAAGTTATTCAGGCTTTCTTCGTCATAAAAAGTTAATTGTGTGTATGTAAGCTATACTTTCTTACACCCATCAGGCTCCGTATTACCAAGAATATCTTATAATATTGTTTTATACAGCACCAGTTTCTAATTTCGTAATAACACTCCAACGCTATCTTACCAGGTAGTGAGTGATGCAATTCTAATCCTTAGTTATTTCGACGAACGCTCGGCATTCCAGGCCGCGCGTGGGTCCTAGCTCTAGGGGAAGACGGTCTCGAACCCCGACTGAGAGGGTTCCTCAGCGCATGTTTGGAGCGGGGCCAGTTTCCGAAGATGTGGAGGACGGGGAAACTGGTCCTCATCCGCAAGAAGGGACGCCCGGCGGACGAGCCGTCCGGGTACCGGCCCATAGTGCTGCTCGACGAGGTGGGCAAACTCTTCGAAAGAGTAATTGCCAAGCGCCTCGTCGAGCATCTCTCTAGAGTGGGGCCGGACCTGGCGAATACCCAGTTTGGGTTCCGCCGGTGGCGTTCCACTGTGGATGCCATCATGCGTGTGAGGACTCTGGCGGAGGATGCGGTTGCCCGGGGCGAGGTGATGTTGGCGGTGTCCTTGGACATCTCCAACGCCTTCAACACCTTGCCCTGGAGTTGCATCAGGGAGGCACTCGTGTACCACGGTGTGCCTCTCTACCTCCGCCGCATAGTCGGGGCTTACCTGACGGAGAGAGCCGTCGTCTACCCGAGTTCGACCGGAGTCGGTAGGCGTGAGATGTCGTGCGGTGTTCCACAGGGATCGGTCCTGGGGCCGTTACTGTGGAACATCGGTTACGACTGGGTGCTTCGCGGTGACTTCGCGTACGGTGCCACCGTCACGTGTTATGCGGACGACACGCTGGTGACGGTGAGCGGGGCTACGCACCGCGAGGCAACCCTGAGGGCCACGACCGCGGTTGGCCAAGTCGTCGAGCGGATCCGGCGGCTGGGTCTCGAGGTGGCTCTGCACAAGTCCGAGGCCATGTTCTTTCATGGTCCTCGGCGCAGGCCAGGCCCGGGAGCCAGCCTTACAGTGGGAGGCACTCCCATCGACATCAAGCCCCAGCTGAAATACCTGGGGCTCATGCTTGACGGTCGATGGGACTTCGGACAACATCTCCGAAGCCTGCGCCCCAAGTTGGTCACCACGGCGAATGCCCTGAGTCGGCTGTTGCCCAACTTGAAGGGCCCAGGGGCCTCCTGCAGGAGACTCTACGCGGGTGTCGTGCGGTCCATGGCCCTATATGGGTGCCCCGTGTGGGCGGACACCCTGGGGGCCAGATTCCTGCCTCTGCTCCGTACGGCGCAGAGGACGATGGCCTCCAGGGCCATCAGGGGATACCGCACGATATCCTCCGAAGCGGCGAGTCTCCTGGCCGGATCGCCACCGTGGATCCTGGAAGCGAGGGCCCTTTCGGCACTATACCAGTTCCGAAAGGAGGCGCGGGAGCGGGGATTCGATCCCGAGCCCGAGGACATTCGGGCCGAGAAATCCCGGCTCCACCAGGTCATGGTGGCCGAGTGGGAGCGATGACTTGGGCAACCACGCGCAGGGCACGCCGTGATTGCGGCGGTAAGACCCATCATGGGGGAGTGGCTAGAGAGGCCACACGGGAGCCTCTCGTACCGTCAGACGCAGATGATAGCCGGGCACGGTTACTTCGGGCGGTATCTGCATCTGATGGGTATTGAGCCAACGCCCGAGTGCCATCACTGCGACGCGAGCGTGGACTCGGGGCTGCACACGCTCACCGAGTGTCCGGCGTTCGAGACGCCGAGGCGGGAGCTTGTGCAGGCCCTGGGGGTGAGAGTGCTCACGCTCTCCACCCTGCTCGCGGCGATGGTCCGCTGCGCGGATGCGTGGGCGGCCAGCGCCTCTTTCTGCGAGCAGGTCATGCTCGCGAAGGAGACAGCAGAGCGGGCGCGGCGCGGTGAGCGAGAAAGACTCGCTGACATCGCTGCTCGCGCCCGAAGGCGGCTCGGGCGTCGGAGGGCGCTTACAGACCTCCGCCCCCCATGAGCGCGGGCCTGAGGGTGACGGGTGGAGCCACCCGTCACCCTAGCAGAAGCAGGCCACGGCGGCGGCGCGCATCGTAGGACGATGCGCGCCTCCCCACACCGGGGTTGAGTCGGGGACGGCGTGGTCCCCACCTCCCGAGGAGGCCCAGACCGAAAGGGATGGCCCTGGGTCAGCCGGGTTGCGAGGGATATGTCGCAAGACAACCTCACCTTCGGCCTAGCACCACGACCCACAGACGGCGTGCGGTTTAGTCGGTTCGAGTCCGACATAACCCACCCCTCCGGCTCCGGAGGGGCGGGTATCCGTGGGGATTTCCCGCACGTAAAAAAAAAAAAAAAAAAAAAGGGGACTCATCCGAGGGAGACAGAGGGGATACAGTGCGGGTAGAGGGGTGACATCACTAAACATGAAATGTTGTGATGAATATTTTATGTGACTGCGAACATGTAAATAATGAAAAATGTTACCATAGCGGATTAACATCTAATTAGGAGGTTTGGAAATCTGTTGAGATGGGTCTGTTAGGTTTGTAATCGCTATAGGACATTACGTTTCATCAGTTTTCAATAGCTTTCATAAGGTACTTAGAAGTTTTCTCGAATACCTTATGAAATAAAAGATGTTTCTCGCATTGAACAATCAATGTTCGTGTTGTTGTGTGTGTGTTGTTTGCTCCGTGAGAATGACATGATGATGACTTTTATTAGATCTTTCTGTTGGATTGGATATGGACCTTGACCTGACCTTAATAGTGGTAGTTTTAAATCTATAGTTATTTCAAATCACCCGAAAGGTACATTATACTATTACGATGGTTTTTGCAGCATAATCCCTCCGCAATTTCGCCATATAATACTACCTAACCTATGCTAATCTATTTAATACATATATTGCGTCTATACATTTAAATAAATTAATTGCTAAATCGATAAAAACTTTCGCGATTGAAATGTTGGCATAGGTACTTTGTCGTGACAAAAGTTGGCAAAGTTACGATACGTAGGGTGGCAGCCTGCCAAGCGTTTGTGTGCTTATTACATGAGCAATCATTAATTGATTTTAATAATTGTAATTGATAAATTGCTGACCGAGGCTCCGCACGCGTTGAAACTAAATATGTAAATGGCGAAATGTAGTAGCAGCATGAGTAAAATAGAAGTTAAAATAAAAATTAAGTAAAAAAACTGAAAGTGTTTCTTTTTTATAGCGATTAATTACAATGTTTTAAATTACATATTGTACTCTTAAAGGCCACAAAACATATAAGCTACAGAAGGTCAGTTTTTTACAATGAGCTAAAATAAAGCTCACTCACATACTCGTAGACGAGTGGTGCCTCTATAGCTACACGAAGCAAGTGTCATTTCAACGCGGCGTAAAAACTGACCACTACTTCGGTATAATTTGACATACATTACATTCTATGACATGCACATATTGACAGTTCAAAGAACAATATTAACATTAGTTTCTCTCTTCACGTACACACAAAACAAATGCATTTAATTAGCAGTTTGAGGCTATTCAGTAAGGACTAAAACATTAATTATTATGGTGTGAAACTCGCACGCAACTGGCGGAACGGTGATGTGAGTTGAAATTTATAGTTATTATGGCTTTAACGTCATCATAAGAGCATCCTGGCGCATCCTGGATGCTCTGCTCTGCTCATGAATAAGGATTCCGGTCGGGTCCGAAACTAGTTGGGCGCATCCAGACGATTTACGTGAGTGTAGCCGTAATAAATTTATTTAATATCTGAATTTGTTCTACATTCGTTCTGTCTGTTTGCCTAACTTCCCTAAAATTTTCATAACCTTGCTTTGTGCTTGAGATCCCCGTAAGTGAATAGATATTGTTAACGTGTGTATGCATTTTCGTTCATTCTGTGAAGTTGGACTTCTGTACGTAGTAGTTTTAAGAATACCTTAAAACCCTTACACCACTGGTAATAAATTAAATAGTTGGGGACATTATTACAGCCGAGACTGTATAATGGGAGTGTCCCCTAACTTTTATTAAACACCAAAAGTGAATAAAAGCATGGCGCCAGCAATTATGGAATAGGTATTTGGAAATTACATTACTAGATTACAACAATGATAAACTGTGTCGATGGTCCCGTGGCATGTTTCCGTTCATGTACGATTCCCGGGTCAAAACAACATGGTATTGAGCGTTTTTGTTAGGTCATTCTTTTCTACACCGAGCGCCTACTGGATGTTCGGTAATTTTTTACCGAAACTCTTCGATCTTATGTTTCTAATATCCTTTGTTACCTCATATCTCCTGAACCACCGCACGGATTTCAATTATTCATGTCTCAAATGAAAGGTATTTATTGTCCAATTGTTCTTGGATACATGAAATATGAACAAAAGCTATATGTTGGTTTTTTGGCGCCAAAATATCAATCAATCAATCAATCAATTAGCCCACTGCAGTCCACTGCTGGACATAGGCCTCCCCCAATGTGCGCCATTTCGTACGATCCTCCGCCAAAATATATGAAGTAAAAAAAAAAAAAACACTCAAATTTATCAAGTGGGGTATCAAAATGAAGGCAATTAGAAGACGATTACAAAAATATATATACACATATGTCATAGTCATAACTAAAAAGACTATTTCTTAAACCAGATTAATGGGTACCGCCTGCTATAAAGCTTGTTTCGCTCTTTTCAGAATCAGTCGGGTTTTTATTTTTAATATATTTTTTTTTGATAATACTATCGCACTGATCGATATTTAACCTTTTTCATAAATTTACCGCTAAGTGCAGCTGATCCAAAATAAAGTAGGGACAAGATAATAGGTCACTTTTGACATTTCATCAAAATTCAACAACGTAACCTTGTAACGGCGGGCATAAAATAAGAACTGCACAATTGCTTAACTTTTTTCAATTACGTTTACATATTTATTGTAATAATGACCGATACGAGTAATTTTACGATTTGCTTTCACTAATAAACCATTCTAAACATAATAAACAATTTCTGATCTAAAGAACTGAACGTCGTTACAATGTTGCGTCAGTCAACCCTTTTTCTTTTTAAACACTAGGGATGTTACTCTAAAAATCGAAAGCTGATAGGATTGTAAGTTGAATCGAATGCAATGATTACTTGTGAAGAAAAATCACCATAAATTTATAACCACGTTGTGATTATAATAAAACCTAATTATACATATTTATTATTCTTTTAACTAACTATAAAAATACAAAAAAATAACTAAATAGAAAGGTCATTGATGTTGGGTGCAATTTAGGTGGATGTTGCTGGCAACACCAGTGCCTGTCGATGACGCATGTCATGTCGCCATAACATGATGATGACGCAGTCTTTTGTTGTTGTGCGAAGTGACTGTGCGTTTTTGGTGTGCTCTCTGTTATTTTCTTCTGATCCGGCTTTTTCATTGAACTGATCTTACTGACTACGTTTACCTGGCTATAAATTGGACTCCGATTGCTTAGCGATTATTAAACAAGAAAAACATTACAGTCTTACTATGTCGAAACGGGGGAAAACTCTAAACAGTCAATCTCGCGAACTAGTGCTGAAATTGTACAATTATTTTGGACGTGAATCAGTTAACGATGGGCCTCTTTTACCATTGAAACCACCGAGAGAACGCGTTGCCGAAGCATTGGGAATAGGGAAGAAGACAGTAACTCAAATTCTGAAAGAGAAATACGGACCATCAGGCTCAGAAGATAATACTTTACGTACACCGAAAAAACGAAAGAGGGAGAAGAAAATTGTTGACGTTGATAATTTTGACGCTGCTGCAATTCGCAACCACATTTATGGATATTACTCGAGAAAAGAATATCCTACACGGGAAAAGCTATTGAGTTCGTTAAAAGGCGCAGGCTTATTTTTTGGAGGCAAATCGTCTCTATCAAAGGTTTTGAAATCGATTGGCTTTAGATTTAAAAAATCCGACAAGCGGAAAATCCTGCTAGAACGCTACGATATTATTTTGAAGAGAATAACATTCTTACGTCAGGTAAATGAAATTACGGATTGGGACAATGTCGTGTTTATTGACGAAACATGGTTGAATGCGAACCGTACGGTTGCGCGGACATGGACCGATGATACAGCGGCCTTCACCTCAAAAGTTCCATCGGGAAAAGGAGCCCGACTTATTATATGTCACGCGGGATCAGCTTCTCAAGGTTTTATTCCAGACTGCCTCCTCGCATTCGCCTCTAAAACTACAACAGATTACCATGAGGAAATGAACTTTGATGTTTTTAAAAAGTGGTTTGAGAAGCTGCTAGTCAGCTTAGAAAACCCATCGAAAATTATAATGGACAATGCTCTGTATCATTCTGTACAAGTTGATAAACCACCAACTCAAGCAATTAAAAAGCAAGAAATTGTCTCGTGGCTGGTAAGAAATGGTGTGGAGGCAAGTCCAACTTTATTAAAAGTTGAGTTGTTAAATCTGGTAAAAGCAACTAAGCCGTCCAAGCTCCGCTATGTAATCGATGAACTAGCCCTAGAGCATGGACACGAAGTTATTCGATTGCCTCCCTACCATTGCCAGTATAACGCCATCGAGCTTATTTGGGCACAAATAAAGGGTCATGCAGCGCGGAACAATACTGAACCACCCTTCAGTACTGCTAAAATGATGACTCTGCTACAAACTGCATGTGCAGAAGTCACTACAGAAGACTGGCGAAAAGTCGTGGAGAAGACAAAGAAAATAATTTTACAAGATTTTGAACGAGATGTGAGAATAGACAATATTATTGAAAATGAATTTATAATATCTCTGAGTGCTGACAGCAGTGATGAAGATAGCAGTTCCGATAGTTCAAGTGAATAAAAGCAATTTTTTTGTTAAATTACGTAGGTACTTGTCTTATTTTGCTCCTTTAATTTATGAAAGAAAAAATAATAATGGGACAGGGATTCGCATGATTATTTTTAAAATTCACATATGTTTCAAGTTTGTATCGATTCATTCGATTCATTCATTTAATCGATGTATTTAAGCAGGTCACCTCACTATGAATATAAAACTGACATCTGTCAAAAGTAACCTATTATCTTGTCCCTACTTTAGTGCTGTGTTTTAATTTTCACGCGCTCATATAGTTAAAAGGTCACGCTCTAAGCTCTTGTTCGGACATATCTTTTCTGGATATTCTGAAAGAACAGTTTTATAGACAGGAGAATATTTCATACTTGTCGCCTGTTGTCCATCTAAGATTCGATCATATCCGAATATAAACACAGAAAACGCCCAGAGTCCTGCCCACCCACTAAATTGGAAAGGTGTGCTCCAAAACATTCAGGAGCGAAATTACCCAACCCATAAAGGGAAAATCCAGTGAAACAGGATATTGCACACGACAGCCAATATTCTGCGGGTACTAAACTCGTATTAGCGCCATGTTTGCAGGACCACAAGTTAAATGGATTATTAATATGACTTGGTTTCGAAATGGATTGCGGGTGACGAAATAGCGGTGGGAAAAACTTTTTTTCCATTTCGGTTTTGAATGGATAGACACATAAGTATAAGCATCTTTGTATATTGGACGTTGGTACAAATATATTTATTGTGTATCTTCTGAACGACATGAGCAATTGAAGTCTTGCTTACACTATTATATTGTTCGTATGAAACGATCACACTACCAACCATAAGACGAGGGGGAGGAGTTAGTGTTTGTATGTAAAGTATGATAGGAGGAGAATTGGACCAGTATAATATTCTTTTCAAATCAATTAAGATAGGAAAAAGTTATTCGCTCAGGCGGGACTCGAACCCGCGATCTTTCCCTTGCTCTGACCACTGAGCCACCGAGCTACGCCTGAAGCAATCCAAATTCTCCTATACAACCGTCTTGGGCCGACGCTCCCCCCTGTAAGGGAAAGATCGCGGGTTCGAGTCCCGCCTGAGCGATTCATTTTTTCCTATCTTAATCGATTTGAAAAGTTAGCATACTAATTGCTTTAAAATTTCATTTAAAAGTATAATAATCTTTCAGTAGCAGATTCACTGAGTAACGAAACGCTACGCAATTCCTGGTCTTCAAGAAGCTTGGGTCTCAGGGTAAAGGTTAGGAGAGACCGTCGTCGTCGCTGTCGTTGCATAAAAAGTGCTCAATCATACATAATTTCAGTGATATGGGTGTTTGTACATATGGTATTTCAATGAAATGGCCCTTTGGTGAAACACACGCTCGAACTTGGCTAGTTAAACATTTTGGTAAAGCGATAATAATATAATATCGACAATTCGAAGGACATTCAAAATCAAGTTAGTAAACTTATCATATATGTTCATTAAATTCAATCGATGCTATTGTCTGCGTCAGGTACAAGCACGCTCACACACAACCTGCGAACGATGCCTGTTGTATATGAACATACTGTTCTACACTATGGCACAAAGCTTTTTAATGATCATGAAATATAGAGCGCATCTGGTCCCCCTTTCACAGAAGAACATGTTAGCCGACTACATACCTGCAATCATAAAGCTATGTGTGCTTTTCGTGATTAAGCACCTGCAACTGAGTGTTTTCGGTGGAACACAGACTATACACTTTAGTGTGTTATTTTAGGATAAGTGTACATGTATTTGTATGCAACAAATGTATTTTACAAACTACGAAATACTATATTTCGTAGTTTTTTTTAAAGCCTATGTCCTGTCTCGAGGTCTAATCTACCCCTATGCCAAATTTTATCAAAATTGGTTCAATAGTTTAGGCGTGCAAGCGTAACATACAGACAGACAGACAGACAGACAGACAGACAGACAGACAGACAGACAGACAGACAGACAGACAGACAGACAGACACACAGACAGACAGACAGACAGTTAATTTCGCATTTATAATATTAGTATGGATTCCTCATTTAATTATTCCTCATTATCTTTTATAGGCTCACGTTTGATCTCAATAAATTTATTCTGTATGCGGAGTATGGAGTAAGCCAACAGAATTGGTTGTAGCCGGAAGGTCAAAATTTAAAAAGTTATATGTAGAGACAATACATTACAAAATATTAAAACACAAAATCTATTTAATTATGAAAATATCTAGTCGTGGTTTGGTCACTACGATTCACGAATACCTAAACAAAACACAAAATACTTCAGACATTTCTTACCCCAAAAAGCTTGTAGTTTTCCTTAATATTGCGATATCTTTACCGTTAAAGAAAACGCATGTCGCAAACTCGACAGAGAAATTCGAAACTCTAACACCAGGTTGAAATTATGCAGAAACAATAGAAGTTGAGAATATTAGCTAAACAAAAACACCTGTAATTGTAAACTCTGTTTCAGAATTACTTCGTAACGGTTCTGTTAGGACGCTTCCACGGTGCAATCTGCGACGAAATCTAATTTCGACAACAACTGTTTGGACTTTATGTTGGAACAGATTTTAGTTCTAGACTGAAATTTGAAGAAATTTCGAAAGAAACTTTTGGTCCCTTCTCATTTAGAACTTTTGAAGTGGATATTTCTTTAGGCGCGTTTGCGCTTGCAGCTACGCGTCTCCGATATGGTAATATCAACAGTTTTCCTGAAAGGGAAGCAGAGGTAAGCACAAAAACCTTACAAAATATAGCATTCTGCTTCTTATAATCAGTATTAAGTTCCATTGAGAGGGTGGAGACAGGCATAATTCTGCCATCAACCATTTCATTATGGTTGTTGAATATTTTGAAGTGAAAACTTCTTTAGCGGCGTTGGATGGGTGTAAAATGTTAAGGAAGCGTCAGGATTAGTTGACCTTTGAACCGTAACCGACGACTGACGTCATACAAGATTAGGTACAGACTATCTATTTTGCAAGTTACGATAGATAGCGTCGTAGCTTAAACGGTAAGCACTTCGACTGTAAGTCCTTATAGTTTCAGATAGTATCGGGTTCAAACCCCCTGGCCTTCAGGGATTTTTTGTCATTGGTTTTTCTTTTTGTAATTTATTACTTATTGTGATTATATTTTCTTTTTGTAATTAATTAATTTCTTCTGACAGAAAATTAGCAGAAAATTAGTGATAGGTTCTATGATTGGCGCTATATTATAGGTATGGTATGGTATGTTCTTTTTATCTTTTTCTATGTATATAACGAAGAAAGAAATAAAGAAAATGTTTTCACTTCTGCCGGCACTCCCAGAGTGCAACCCGTCTTTTTTTTCTATTTTTCCGGTAGGACAGGTAGACGACAGAAGTGCTGGCTTGACGTCGTACAGGATGATATGTGTGCCAATGGTCACATCATCATGGATGCCCAAGACCATGTGAAGTGGGGAAGTAAAAGCCGGAAACCGGACCCCGTGTGGGCTTCGGATGCGACCGGGATTAACGCAATGATGATGACGAATGTATTATTTTTCCTCATTTTATTAATTACTAGCCTTTGCCCGCGGCTCCGCCCGCGTGGATGTCGGTTATCGCGACCAAATAAAGCCTATGTCCTTTCTCGAGGTCTAATCTACCCCTATGCCAAATTTTATCAAAATTGGTTCAATAGTTTAGGCGTGCAAGCGTAACATACAGACAGACAGACAGACAGACAGACACACAGACAGACAGACAGAGTTACTTTCGCATTTATAATATTAGTATGGATTCCTCATTTAATTATTCCTCATTTTATTACAAAGGGTTCAGTCAGAGATCTAGTAATTAGTTAACAAAGGTCTTGATAATTCACAATTCAAGATCACCCGATAATTCTTGAAACACGATAGTTATAATAACAGAATTACCTACAAGGTGCGGGCCCTATCTTAACGGCCGGTGAGAACAAAACTATGTACCCAAATATTTCGGGTAAATAGCCTATATTCCCTTAGCAGACCTTACTTAAAGTAACTTTACCAATACAAAAGGGTTTAAAACGTAATTGAATTACAAGTACGTTCTCTTTACCTTGTAGGATAGATCTATTTACAGTTTACAATTGAGACATTGACAATTTTGGGCTTTTCAGCTTCAACTTAATAGATTTAGTTATATTAAACATTTAAAAAAAAAAGACGTGTGGCACTCGGGGACTGCCGCGGAAAAGCTATTGCACAGCATTTTGTATAAACTTATGCAATTATGATAATATGCCCTTTGACGTGCATTAGTTTTTTTTTCTTTTTAGCTCTTTACGCTTTTCTTCTCTAAATATATCTAGGTATAAATAATAGGTATAAATAATTAGGTATAAATAGTGTAATGACACACCAAAAAAAATTATTCATTTAAAAAAAAATAACGATATTAAGAAGTGATTATCGACAAATTTTACAAGTACAGCTATTCACTGTTGTACATAAATACATATACACCTATATACTTTCTCATAAACAGCTGCTTATGTATTCGTCCGATTTCGGAGCAGCTCGTCTCGATTCGTGCGAGCTTCGTAGAGTCGTACAATACGGCTAGTTGCACGCACACGAACACCGTGTCGAAGACTGCCGAAAAGAAACGAGCGTGAGGTTTTTCGTTACGGAATTTCTGGATTCGGTCCCCGCGCTCAAGGCCCTCGATAGAATCTATGCAATAGCTTAAAAATCTTTTATATGTCAGAAGATAATCAGAAAGAATCAGAAGAGAATACGAGGCCGGCTAGAGGAAAACCATAAGCCATAACTTGGTTCTCCAAGAATATGAGATAAAGATGTTTTTAGGGAACTAGGTATCCATTAGAAAGGATATCATTGATACCCCCAGCTGGCTGCTAATTTTGGGGACCCTGATATAGTATTGGGGATCAAATGCTTTCTACGCGAGAACTGAACTTCCTGCGTTGGTTTTCCCAAGTGACTACAATATGCGGTTCTTTAAAAGAACATTAGAAGGGTTATCCTTTCGAGGGCTTACCCGGGGTGCCCGGCAATGGATACTTGGGAAGGACACCATGTGGTTTTAGTCGGTCCGATTCCGACACGCCCACCCCATCGTCGGCACCGATGGGGTGAAGCCAGTGGGGGTTTCCACACGTTAAAAAATAAATAAAAAAGGGTCGGCAGCGTGAATGTAACGCCCCTGGTGTTGCCTACGTCCATAGGCAACGGTAACCACTTTTCATCGGGGGGGCCGTGTGCTTGTCTGCCACCTAAGCGGTATAAAAAATCACGGCTGGGGTGTGAGGGAACTTATCGCTAGGCCGTGTTAACCCAACCAATCTTACCTCCGGCAACTTAAGACTCACAGACGGCGTGCGTTTTAGTTAGTTCAAGTCCGACCTGACCAGCCCATGTCCGTGGGGAAGCTCCACCCCGTCCTTAGGTACTTCGACAAGGGCAAAGGCTAGCTTCAGGCCCGCTGTCATGAAAGCCATCGCTCGTTCTAGGATCTCCGCCAACCAATATGTCTTTCAGGGCATGTTTTCTTTTTTGTACATGTTTCAAATTGAAATTGAAATTATTTTATTTGTAGGTATAAGTCAGGTATATTATTAGGTACAAATGGTTGGATTGAGCAAGTGCTCTGCTTACTGTTGAATGAATATCACCCCTATAGTCACCTCTTACTGCATTCCTGGGAACGTTTTATCCGTTGTTCGTAGCGAAGCATGTAGCATTTCATGATATGGCAATTCAGTCATGTTCTTACAGGCTTTTATTTCGAGCTTTCCTTCTCTCGCAGTGATATCGTCTGCGTATTTTTCCGTTAGTCGCCTCTCAACACACCCTTCGAATGAGATGGGATGGTGATACTCGTATTCTTCGTCACCGCACGGATTACATTCATGATATGTACTTACAAAAAATGTATTAAGGAATGTTTATACATATTTTTAGACTAGAATCTAGTACCTAAGTTGCACTTAGCTCGGGTCTGAGAAATGCTGTGTTATGTCACAAAACATTATTATTATAGTAATGTTGATTCACCTGCAATTTTTATTTAACCTGGTAGTGGCTACACAACATAGCCCGGGCAGAATTAAGATAAGTTATAAGTACTTTAAGGGGTGAGACAATAAAATCTCGCCATTTTGCCACCCTACAAACAGAGTCTAATGGCAGTGTGCTGTTTACCTCACGACAAAGGCCCGGGGCGACGTTAAATATTTTATAATATTTGTTTAATGTGGCGCACACCTATTTGAGGCAATCCCTACTTTATGTTGCTCATTATAATATTAACTTTGAACAAAGTTAGAAGAGTTTTCGTACTGAATTCTACTTTCAATCTGGGGAATGGACACTTTGTTTCTGACGCTTTTATTAACGTTACATATAAGTAACAGGCTTAATAACCTTTGAGACTTCACTGCATCTGCTTATAGTCAACATGTCTGATCACATAATAATAATGGCAACAAAAAATCATATTGCCTATCAACTAATTTAACCAACTTCTGAGTTTTGTATCGATTTGAATTTGTAAATATGTGACATGACAACCTATTAATTATACACCAGGTGTATGCAGCAGACAAATGCCTAACTATATTGAACTGCAATAAATTGATCTGCGTAAAATCAGAAACGAAACCGTACTTCGACTTACATGCACTACTGTTTACATGCATTGGAAAATACAGGCTTCTTAAATTATGAAGAGTAAATTACAGGTACAGAAAGCTAGCGGCAAGCCCTCAAGACTGTAGTAATGTTAATACAAAGAGGTGCCCACAAAGCCCAAAATAACTTACATTACTGTTATTAAAACAACAACAAACTTACCTTTTAATTAGTAGTAAACAGCGTACAAAAGTACAACAAAGTGAAAATAATTCAACTGGAGTGCTTTCATAAAACTGTATATTACTAAGTTTTCAATAATATACCTAAAGTTTGCGAGCCAACGTTGTAGAAAATTATGGCACATAACCGCTCGTAATACAACTATTGTGCGAATAGTATGAGCAAGATAAAACTGCTCGTAATAGCGCTGTAAGTCATGAAAAGGTAGCAAGCTACCCGGGAAATAAATTAAATATTTTATGATAAATATCCCACAATAAATATCCCACAACATTTCACACAACGCTATCTAGACCCATGGTAAGCATAGCTTAACTAGCTTGTGTTATGGAATCTAGAATGCGGATAAACATACTTAGATACGTTTTTTTTTTTGTAAATACATACATATAATACATAGAAACACCCAGACCAATGCAAATATACATATTCATGCATACAAATATTTGCACAGAGCGGGGATCGAACCCTTTATTTGTACATATATATAAAATAGTATGTTATTAGATGGCAGTTGCTTTACGGATAATATTAAAGTTCAGCCGCTTCGCTGTTAGATTGAAAATGCGCACCTCGGTTTTTGTGGAGAAGTCCTCGAATGCAAATTAAATCAAAAAAATTACTGGTGGTAGTTATTTAATGGCATACATTTGTCACAAATTTCGGCCCGATGGGTACCACCGTGCACGATTGCGAAAAACCCGCCATAGTAATCCAATCTTAGTTGGATTGTGTTCAGGGGTCAGCAAGTGCATAGCCAGGCAGGGGGGATTGTGGTCGCAGCACTAGTGGGGCCGGTGGGTGTCACGCGGTGCTGCGACGACAATCCTCTTTTGATGAGGCCGTCAAGCTGGGTGCCACCATTGTTAACATGGTACGTGTATAAATAATGTCTCTTTCCTGAGACTTTGCCTTCAGCTTACCATCAGACGAGGTGAAGACAAACTGATGTATCCTATATATATAAAAGAATTTAGAAACAGGGTGTAACGTAACGATGATGATAATAATATATCGTATGACCCTTTTGCTCTCTCTGTTCTGCTTGCTGCCAGTCAAACTGGTCATTTGTGGATTATCACACTACATTTAAAAAAAAACTAATTAACATAATTATAATGGCCATATAATAAAATTATGGTCCACTACAATGTCGGTCACCCACTCAAAGTACTTAACCCTAAAACATAACCTCAAAATCTATGACTCAGATCTTAACCGACCATTTTAAACAACAGTATGAAATTGCGAAATCGTTCGTAAAATTAGTTTTAACGTTAGTACACCGTAAAACAGCTATATAATAATTATTGGGAGTGACGCAGCAGGAATGGTCGACGGTGGTGAGGCTGGTATGCTCAGTCATAATGGAGAGGGTGAAATGATTCATAGGTGTTACTACGAAAGTGCTGTATCAGATTTCGTCACGTGCAAACAATTTCTCATGAACACTTCAATTGGTGCGCAAGGTTTTGTATAATTCTTCTAATATTATGAATGTGAAAGTTTTTGGATAATATATTTGTTACTGTTTGTCACAGGTCCCAGTACAACAGGTAGACCAAGAAAGGTCTGCCAGCTGCCTTGGGGTGGTATGCGTGCCATTGGTCTTACTATTATAAATGCCCAAAACCGTACCAAATGAAGAAGTAAATGCCGGACCGCGGATGCGACCGGACCTAACAAGGACGATGATTATGATTAATTACATAATAGAATACCTATAATCGGCGAGCATGTATCATGTTTGGATCGATTTTCAGTATTATCGGACAGGAGTCAGGATCCTAGTATAGTTAGAAATATGTGGTGTCTGCCTACCCCAACCAGAGAGGTGAGGTACCTATATGTATGTTTATCACAGAAATCATAGTGATCACAGAAAATGTATGAATAGATAAATATAAACAAAACTGTTGTAAAAGTGCAAAAGGACATAGAAAAGTTAAGCTTCAGTAAAAGTATCCAATTTAAACTTGTAGAAGTCCATACGCGAGTGAAGTTGCGGGTGTTCGCGAGTGAACTATTGCCTTACATCTACGTCACAGTATGTACGGTCAGCATCAGCTCGAATTGACTACAATGTTTCAAAACGATCTTAAAACTAAGAGCGTTTCACATTGTCCGATATCCGATTTCCGGCATCCGATATCAGAATAAGTCTAATGTATGACATATGTATGTCTTTTACATTGTTCGGCTCGATATCGGTTATCGGAGCCAACACAACTGTGTTGGCCTGATATCGGATCACAAAGAGACTAAAAATGCGACTGCAAGCAATTTTCGACCTCAATGACATTTTATTAGTTAGTGTCTTTTCGCGTTTATTGATGACGCTGATCACGAATATAAGAAAAAAATCGATACTAATTCATGTCAATAAGGTCGAAAATTTCTTGCACTTTTTTTTTCATTTCTAGCATCCCTGACTGGTCTGTGCTTTCGAGTAAATGGCCGTGTCGGGTCGATTTTATCGAATATATGTGAAAACAGCACAAGTTGTCGGCCATCGGAGGTCGGCTATGGGCGTTCGACACCGATATCGGATGAATGTGAAAACGCTCTAAGGTGTTCAGAGCCAATTTAACTGTTTTATTTACTTAAATTGTATTATTGTCCGGGCTAAAGGTGTATACCAAATATCAGAACAATTATTCAACTGGAAAGGGGGAAAAACAAGGCATTAAGATCAATTTTAATATTTTTTTCGTTGAGATCGTTCTGTCGCTGACTGTACTATAATATAACGTACTTAGGTGTTAGGCAAAAGTTTGAAAAGAAGTGAGTTTCTATATTTCATACTGTGCTTGTGCTTTGACATCCTGACAAATTTGAAAGAAATTATGATCGAAGATAGTGTTTTGGATCAAAATATAGGCTTCATCTTAGCGAGTTATAGTTTCCGCAATTAGAAGCACAGCGCGCAGCTAGTACCTACAGATATTATTTGCAGAGGCCTTGAATTTGACAGTAAACAATTATTCATATAATGTTCGCACTTGGGATAATTATTATCCTTTAACAAAAATTATGTCATTTTTTTCCGTGATTCTTACATACCTACAGATAGAGAACTGTAACTGAAAAGGGCATACGACCAAATTTTACTCTAGTAGAGTAAAATTTTACTCTAGTAGAGTAAAATTTGGTCGTAGTGGCGGTCTTAGTGATGGTAAACAAGCACACGAGTCACTTGTCAGTTGTCAGTAAGATGTTACCAAAGAATTGTTAATGTTACTGTCGTTACTAGTATCAACACTACACCATAGCTTGCGTGACCACCTGTAAAGGCGAAGAGGCGAATACGAACCAATTAGGCCGACAAGAAAATTATGTCAAAATGCAATCCATACTAATATTATAAATGCGAAAGTAACTCTGTCTGTCTGTCTGTATGTTACGCTTTCACGCCTAAACCACTGAACCGATTTTGATGAAATTTGGTATAGGTGTAGATTAGATCTTGAGAAAGGACATAGACTATATTTGGTCACGATAAGCGACATCCACGCGGGCGGAGCCGCGGGCAAAAGCTAGTCAAAAATAAGTCAAATGCTCGTGTTTGTCAGGTACGCCAATGCTTATATTTTCAATTAAATCTGGTATTTCGAGACGTTTCGTCATATTTTTACAGAAGATCGTACAATGCAGAAATAAATAATATCAAACAATAGGATAAATGTGTTTACAGTCACACTTCGATTTAACACCAAAGAACATGTTTCATATCGGAACACATCGAATCAATTGGCGCCCAGCCTCGCGAAAACGATAATGTGGTGGCCCCGAAACTGTAGGAGTCGGGAGTTAATCATGAGAAGTAACTAAACTCTACAGACACAAATCTTATCTATTTAACTCCCTGTTACTTGGCCAAAACAAAAGATCGAATTCTAATCAATTTATCCCCTCATCGCAAACGGTGCAAAGATGCCCATTGCAATGACTGTATTGCCCTGTTGAGTGGTGAAAGCCAACCTTTTTCCCGATACCACCCGGAGCGTATTATATTCAAAACAGTTTTAGATATCGTTAACCTAAAACTGTTGAAAGAAGAAGTGTGAACATCGGGCTTCAAAGCGCAAGCTTTGGTTGCAACCGGAATTGGTGCTCGAATGAATAAATTAATATCTAGATAAAGTGATTACCAGTAGCACCAGTGCCACTGAATACTTGATCACTTTATTGGTAGCACAGGTGCTGTGGCAGCAAGGCATAGGTCAAAGGCGAAAATATAAAATTTTGAATTTTGAAACCAGGACATACATACATGCACACGTTTGCTGGGATTTTCGAGATAAATATACTTACACGCTGATCTTATTATAATAAACTGTAAAACTAATAAAGTTCTAAAGGGTTTTTAGGAGCCCTATTTATTCAGTGCTTTAGGTATAATAAGTATCCATACGTATTTTATAAAACAGAAAGGCATAATTAAGCAGAGGTAATTCTTAAGAAAATACTTACGCAATGTGATCACGACTCTCGTGGCCCCACAACGCACGCTGTCGTCTACACCACACCCTTCCTTCATCATTCAATCGTCTCCATTCATATTTGTACATTAAAAAGATGTTAGAATACGATTACTTATGTGTTTGGCAAAATATATAATATACTGTATCACATGTCAGTAAGGCACTTAGGCAAGAAAAGGGGTTTTAAACGGATCATTATGGAGGTTCAACAAGGTGGTTATGAACACGGTAAAAAGTCAAAGTGTAGTGCAATATAATTTTGAAGTGAAAACTTCTTTAGCGGCGTTGGATGGGTGTAAAATGTTAAGGAAGCGTCAGGATTAGTTGACCTTTGAACCGTAACCGACGACTGACGTCATACAAGGTTAGGTACAGACTATCTATTTTGCAAGTAACGATAGATAGCGTCGTAGCTTAAACGGTAAGCACTTCGACTGTAAGTCCTTATAGTTTCAGATAGTATCGGGTTCAAGCCACCAGGCCTTCTGAAACTTTTTGTGATTATTTTTATTTTTTTTTGTAATTTATTACTATTTATGCTTATTTTTTCTTTCTGTAATTTATTACTTTTTGTGATTATTTTTTCTTTTCATAATTTATTAATTTCTTCTGACAGAAAATTAGCAGAAAATATGTGATAGGTTCTGTGATTAGCGCTATATTATAGGTATAGTATGGTATGTTCTTTTTTATATTTTTCTATGTATATTAAGAAGAAAGAAAAAAGAAAATGTTTTCATTTCTGCCGGCACTCCCAGAGGCACTCAAGGCTGTTACTTTTGAATCCGGTACAATCTTTTACTCGTCCGTTGCATTATTCGGTTTAATTTTTATGGAAGCGATTACCGTCTGAAGTTCCAGCCTTCGAGAGGGAAGCCTCTGATGGAGTCTCGTTCGGTAATCGGCAGATATATCAACCAATATGTGAGATTGATTCGAGCCTGAAAAATGTTAATGGAACCCCTAACAACCGAATTGGGTGTAAGTTTTAGGAGCTATCAACGCCTTTGGGTTCGAAGACAACCACAGTAGCAGCTAAACCAGGTAGAGGGCTCAGGCGTAGGTTTTCTTTTAGGTATGGAAGGTCAGATGTAAGTCGGTCCCTTACAGGCCAAAATAAACCAAATATAATTGGTTTAATGGATACAACTTTCGTCATGAAGAAAAATAACATGTGGTTACATAATGAAAAACTGAATTTTTCAAACTAGATTTTCTATAAAATAACCCAACAGATGGTGATAAATTTATTGTAGACCATTTCATATTTGAACTTTCATTCGCTTCTAGATACTAAATACTGTATAGAATATTTTACGAACCTAACATCTCCGAGTATTCATTAAAAATAAACTACGATAAAACCACAAATGTATATATTAAAAAGGTTCAATAATATTTTGCATTGCTTTTTTATACACGAAGCGATGTTCGTGGGAACGCCCGCCTGGACTATTACGGAACCATTGAATATGAAAACATAGAAATATTAAAACCCTTTGCCATTAAAAATAAAGTGAGGGTTTGGTTCCATCAAAGTGAAAACAATTGGATGTTGTCAAAATTCACTCTGAAAAAGCGAACCTTTTTTTGTATTAGTTAGGAAGATGTCTGACTAGGTTTATTCTTTTTCCTCTTAGTCTTAAAGTAACTGGCAAAAGACGCCAAAAACGCGTACTGCTCATTTTATGACGTCATTGGGAAAATTCCCAATGACGTCATAAAATGAGCAGTACGCGTTTTTGGCGCCTTTTGAGAATAACACGGGATGTTACGACGGCGAAAAAGCTCAAATTCACCATTTAATTTTAGTTTTTTTTTTTTATATAGGACATGTCAATTTGACTTCACCTGCTGGTAAGCTGAAGGCAAAATCTCAGGAAAGAGGGTCACTATTACATTCACGTGCCATGTTAACAATGGTGGCACTCAGCTTGAAGGCCTCATCAGATGCTTGTTCACGCCCCGCTTAAAGGAACCGCGAAGAAGGAAACACGTGAGCCGGCAAGGAGTTCCAGGTCTTAATGGTAATTTAGGGTCAAGATGTATGCCGGGAACTATACTTTCCTGGCAGTGCAATGTGGGTTTTGACATTTCAACTCTATTTATAGCATCTTCCTAGTCTCCAATTGAAGGTAGAGCGAAATGATAAACTACCGAAATCACGATACGTTCCATTGAAATATGTTTAATCTTTTTGAAAGGGAGACCCTGCTATAAGATGTCACACCTTTCCCATTGATCAAATTTATATTGTAACAAGCCCGAGGTAGCCACACTCTAATAAAGAAAAAAAAGACGGGTTGCACTCTGGGAGTGCCGGCAGAAGTGAAAACATTTTCTTTTTTTCTTTCTTCGTTATATACATAGAAAAAGATAAAAAAGAACATACCATACCATACCTATAATATATATAATATGCGCTAATCATAGTACCTATCACTTATTTTCTGCTAATTTTCTGTCAGAAGAAATTAATAAATTATGAAAAGAAAAAATAATCACAAAATGTAATAAATTACAGAAAGAAAAAATAATCATAAAAAGTAATAAATTACAAAAAGAAAAAATAATCCCAACAAGTTTCAGAAGGCCAGGTGGTTTGAACCTGATACTATCTGAAACTATAAGGACTTACAGTCGAAGTGCTTACCGTTTAAGCTACAACGCTATCTATCGTAACTTGCAAAATAGATAGTTTGTACCTAATCTTGTATGACGTCAGTCGTCGGTTACGGTTCAAAGGTCAACTAATCCTGACGCTTCCTTAACATTTTACACCCATCCAACGCCGCTAAAGAAGTTTTCACTTCAAAAATAGAAATCGGATCACGTAACCAATATCTAATAAATAATTATCTTTGAATTTAATTAGCTCGTTGAAGTGGTAGTTTGTTCATAGCGCGCAGAACAGATGGCCGATGGAGCAAAAAAGTTCTGGAATGGCGACCGCGTACGGCAAACGTAATGTAGGACTCCCAACGGCCAGGTGGAAGGACGACCTCATCAAGGTCGCCGGGAAGCGCTGGATGCAGAACTGTGTTGAACAGTGGACTATGTGCGGCTGATATTATGATGATGATGATTGATTTAAATGAAATTTTAAAGTAATTAGTATGCGAACTTTTCCTATAGCGTGTAGTTTGTGTATAGATGTGACTGAGTAGCTCAGTTAGTCAGAGCATTCTTCCTGTTGGTCGCAGGTCCAAGTCCTGTCTAGGACATTCATTTTTCCCGATCTTTACCTATCAGATCCACCAACCTACTATTTTTTTTGACACTTAACTGAAAACTTGGTTAAATCCAAAGGAGTAGAGTGTATTGTATCTTATATATCTTGAAATAAAATTTTCGTTCCGCTGAAGTCGAACCTCGCCTCAACATAACCGTTTCCACTACACTGGGCACCGAGGGGTAGACATTGGCTTCGTTAGATAAACGCACACCCACATATTGGGGAAAACCACGTTCATACACTGATTTGAACATATTTAGAATATGTTCTTGATATCGAACATGACTGGGTTTTCTTATACGACTGCCCAAAAATGGAGGGTAATGTTTTGGGTAATCGTATATATTATAAGATTCTTTATTAACTCTGTGTGGACGAGTATATTGAATCGTAGATGCTTAACGAAAAGTTATTTCAGACTTGGCACTGACTTCATCAGAAAAGTATGTTGTCTTCAAAATCGAATCTGCGTGATATGATATGAATCAGTTGATTCAAATTGTTTATTTCTCCCTTTTTAACAAACGTCACTGTTTTTCTGGAGCGAATTTTGACAAATCTCCCAAACGTGCTATTTTCAAACAGAGTAGTAATAAAGGCAAAAATATTTTTAAACTGATTACAAGACTATTATTACGACGGCAAATCGTTGAGTTCTAAAATAAAACACTTGTAGGATCTCCATACAACTTTAAAATAACTTCTCTTAAAAACTGTAATGCTCTTAGGAGTAAATCTTCTTCAAACCTAAATATAAACAACCACCAGCTTCAGAACTTTACATTCCCAGACTGACGGAGCTCAGAGGTTCGTCAAAATTGTAAAATTCTGAAGCTTTCGAAACAAAAATCATTAGACAGACTATAACGTCTCAACAAGCAGTCTGTTTGCTTCCAAAGCAATTTGCATTCAGTTTCAATTTCAAGTAGACCTTGGAGTTTGGATTGGAAAATTAACTGAAAACTAGTCTAGATGAATTTTTGGTTTTGTGCCAAATATTTACGTTTACCTTTTTATACTAATAAGGTAACATAAGCACACCTGAGTCCACCTAGCTGAAAGTGGTCACCGTTTTAAGCTTGCATTTACATAGGTAGGTCAATCACTCGTAGCCAGTTAAGTTAAGGAAAAAAATAGGAAAGAATGGCAGAATATTGTTCTCGAATAATTTAAGCAAAAGTAAATCATTGGCACGAGAGATGAATCCCAGCAATCTTTGGATTTCCTTCTCCTAATGGAAAAGAAAAATAAATTTAATTAAGTAGCAAAAACGGACGGTGACGTAAAATCAATAAACAATATACTAAGTACTCGTAATCAAAAAATCCACGTACCTAAATCATAATGTTGCCCCGACTTCTGTGTGATTGACATTTATTGTTTGGGTGTAAAGTTTTATGGCAAAATTTGGAAAGTAATCAGACCATAATAACACCCCATAATGGCCGATACTAACAGTCTTATGTTGTTTTAGAACGTTGCAAAAAAGCAAATCATATTTGCAAAAGTGTCGATAGGTGTTTGTAGAAGCAATCGAGCAGTAGGATAGGATAGGTAGGAATAAGGATCTTCTAGAAATCGAGGAGCAACTCGGATTTGAGCTATTAAAAGTCAAGGATCCAGCTAGGATCCTTGACATTTAATAAAGGCCTTGATATTGCATGTATGAAAATAAGCACGTGCAATATGCAGTGCAGAGTGGTGCGATTCACATGAAATTCTGATTTCTATTGGAACGTCTATAGCAAAACGCCGCTGGTTTACTCACTCGGTGTCCGAGTTGGAAATCATAATATTTGATCGACTACTTATAGTTAATACAAAAACTTACAACGCGCTGGAAAAACCATCGTCACCTTCAGATAACTGACCAAATCCGTTTTATTTACACTTTGTTTCCAGATTAATGAATAGGATACAAAACTGGGTCATACATATTTAGGACTATCCGGACACGAAACCCTAATAAAATACCGTATGATACTCCTATAGGAAACACTCTGCAATACACAGTTTCGGCTGGCAAACATTTTTCATAATCAGAAAACGACGGTAAGTACACCGAGCGGTTCATTCGCTGCGTTACGTCGAGATATGAAAGTAGAATATTATTTTTAGTTCCGCCATTCAGTGGCAATTCAGCTCCAAATATTTTTTAATGAAAGTTTTTTTTGTATTATGTTTTGGCTATGAGAATTCAGGGAGATCTTCCAATCTAAACGAATAGAGTGAAGTAATCCTATGCATGAGATGTGTTTTTTTTTTGTACGTCTAAGGCAGTGATGATAGATACAGGACTTGCATGATGATTAACAATATCAGAAGGCAAGAGCAACCCTCAGAAAACTTGTTGGTATGAAGAAGTGAGCTATATCTTATTTTAGATTGTATTCACCCACCTCAAATTGTGCTTCATTTAACTTTTTGTGTCTGAGAAAATAAAAATATTAATAGCTACGATCTTTAGTGCCGATTCGTCTTTACAAATATACTTGTCTACGAAAGTACATACAAAAGAAATCGATTATAATTACGTATTTACAAGATACCCGAGAATTTAGGACCAATGAAACAACTTTTCATCACCAACATAAGAAACAAGTACGAATCAAATTATAACAAGCAACGAAAGTGTTATAAATTGCAATATTGCACAATAACGAAGTACCACAATCGGTGGAGAAAGAGGCACAAGAGGCTGTAATCAACCAGCGAGGAACTGCAATGAATGTTAAACGGCTCGCTCGCTACAATTATATCAGACTCCTTTTATCCATGATATGGTTTAAATGGGCACTGGAGGATTTTGTAATCACTTATGGAATACGTGCAGAGAAATGTGCAGCTTTGGAAGTTATTTGGTTGCTTTCAATATTATAAGTTGTTGAAGAGAATATAGTGAATGAATGTTTTAGTCATCATTCTCATAGCGATTTCGGATTTGCGTTCAAAATGTGCACCTTGGAGCCCGAGGTAACTTTATTTTTATTGGTACGAGTATGTAGGCTATTCCGGCAGCGACTGTCACAATTCTTAGAGTCCAATCCCTGAGAAGAAAACCCACTAGACATCGGAGCCAATTCCGTTATTCCATCCATACGGATGGAATAACGGAATTGGCTCCGATTATTATTCCCGATGATATCATTCGGATGGAGTTAATACAAAAAGCCATTTGAGATTAATAGATATATCTGCGTTTTTTATGTCAGTCAACGAATATTTTCGGGGGCATCGAGAACGGGGGGAATAAAGACAGCCCGTTTTTTAGTGTTTTCTAGAAGTTTAGCTGTACGCATGAGTTGTATCTATTACCATAAAATAGATAATAGTACTATTACCTCTAGTATTGCAACATACTCTATTGTTTGATTGTTGTGTTAACATTTCGAGAGGCGTATGTCCAGCAATGGACTGCGAAAGGATAGGCAAATTGATTGATTGATACCTATATTGCACTGAACATGACGAAAATCCATTGTCTTCCAAACCAAACGGTACTAATGATGACTTGTTTGGAGGCGATGTGTTGAGGTATAACCACAGACTGAAATATTGTATATTTATTGTTTGGAACTCCAACCGAACAATTAATATGCAGTATTTCAGTCTGTGGCCTGCAGCTGTCAACACTGACAATAGTAATAATTTTTAGGGCTCGTACTAAAGGTTACTTACTTACTGTCAGCAGGGGATTTTTCATGTAAGGGATAGGAGTATCCGGCAATCACGGCTTCGTTAAACCTACCTGTTCCCTTGCAAAAACTTACGATCTGTTCTACCCTCAGATTGGAAATGTCTTCCAAGTCTATCTCATCCGTTTCTATCTTTTCAATGAGTACCTACATGAGGCATTCTCGGCTTCCATGTACTTCGGGCATCTGTGATCTACCTAATCTACCAAAGGGTAAAACATAACCCTATTACTAATTTGCCGTATTGGTGCCTGGTGGAATAGAAAAGGGCCGACCTATCTCGTTCCGTGGGTATCGGACGAATAAGGGATAGGGGTGATTCTCCATCCGACAGCCCATAAATAAGTGCCCAATGACGGCAATAGGCTTACCCACTATTACGTGGGACCGAAAATCAAAGTTGGCGAAATGTGGGTCTGCCTATATTTCACCAAGATGTTTCTATATATATTTGATTTATTTTTAGAAGATAGGTAAAAAAATGAGAAACGAGACAGTTCCTGAGTTGACGTGAGGGCTTCGGTGGAAGCCAGCAAGACTCCGGAAAGTCCAGATTGGAAGACAAGTGATATAGTTTCCGTGGTCCTCTGTAACGAGTATTATTTAAAATATAAAAAACCTCGCGTAAATCCCCTTTTAAAAAAGCTCGCATAGGTTTGAAGTGTTATTTTTAATAAATAACAATATTACGGCAAAATATTGTTTAATTTAAAAATATCTGCGGAGTCCCTTCCCCCGGATTCCACAGATTTACCTCGCGTAACTCCCCTTTTAAAAAAGCTCGCATAGGTTTGAAGTGTTATTTTTAATAAATAACAATATTACGACAAAATATTGTTTAATTTAAAAATATCTGCGGAGTCCCTTCCCCCCGGATTCCACAATACCGTGATAGCTGGGTAGTTGAATTTCCACAAATGATGTATTTTTGTAGTCGTTATTTGGATATAATGAAGGAACGGAAAAAACAAGTGGAAATGCGAAGTAGGCGGGGTACGCGTGTCATTCTTATGAGATGTTACTTAAAAGGGCACAAATTGGACAGTAAAAATGCTTCTAGGCAATATCAACCTTATTGCAAAGTCAAAAGTTTAGAATAATTGTCTTGGAATACATCGAAGTCTGTTGTAGCATAGCGGATTTTTTTACTTAAATATCGTATTCGAGAAAAGTACCCTTGACATGTTAGCTGGTTATTTCTACATCCTAAAAAAAACATTGTTTTTGCCACCTATATAGTTAAGCTACAGCACTGCTGGCATGTTTTTCGGTTATATTTTTAAAACGTGTTCCCTACGGCATATTTATGGAAATGCGACAAAACGCATACGTCGTGTTTTGTTAACGTGCGGTTTTACGAGAACGTTTAACAACACGCACGCATGTTTACTACAAATAAAAGTTGTTATATAAAGGCGCAAGCACAATTCGTTATGTGTCACTTGTTATTCGCCTCATTTCGCTGAAGGCTCATTCGTCTATATTAGCTTTATTCGCACAGATAACGCGTAAGCTTCGAGGCATGGAGGGGGCACAATGACTTAAGAATGGTCACCCATCCTAAGACCGACCTGGCTAGTGTTGTTTAACCTTGTAATGTGTCACTACTAAGTCACGATCCGCGCGTACGTAATGTCAATAGTTTCTTATTGAATGATATTGAAATCTAAGCACTGGAAGTAGTGTAAATCGGTGCTTTTGTTGTCACTGCCAAGAAGGTATTTGTAATTGTATGTATTTGTGTATGATTGTAATATTCTTTACTACATCATATCCTTGTTAACCACGTTACGGATTTTAATGGTTCATATCTAAAATGTAAGGTATTTATTACATAAAATAACAGCACAAAAATGGTTTTTGGAGTCAAAATGGATGTGGTCAAAAATTTTTTGCTCTCAATTTTTTCAAGTGGGGTTTCAAAATGAAGGAAATTAGAGGACGATTACAAATGTATATATAAAATGTCATAACTAAAAAGCATAAAATAAAATAAATTATAAACCCGGTTGATGTCAAAAAGATCGAAATAAGCTTTATAGCAGGCGGTACCCATTTGCAAATCTCAAACCAGATAAAAATTATTGGGTACCGCCTGCTATAAAGCTTGTTTCAATCTTTTCAGCATCAGTCGCGTTTTTAATAATTTATTTTATTAAAATAAATGGTTACGTTTTAGTTCCTGTATAAAACTTTAGGAAATGATGCAACAATAGGAAATAAAATATACATAATTATACATTTCACACCTAAGTCGGTACGGTTGAAATGTTTTGCTGTCAGACACGAATTGATTGAAGAAGCAACTTTTCTTTACTAAATACCAATCAGACTTGAATCTGATTGTAACGATTCACTCACGCTCAGCTGTTCTGTTTTATTTGATAACTAGTTCCAAAGGGAATATGCATTGGTACACAGTTCCGACCAATGGTGTTCCGACTCGGAGTGTGCTTTGACGTCATATCGCATAGTAAAAAATATCAGTTTATATCGTCTAGTGTCTATTTGTTGTGTATAATTGTCCAGTTGCATTTTTAAATTAAAGTAAAACACAAAATATGAATATTATACAATTCAAAACACTTTTGCAACTATACACGACATCATGTAGTTGTTAGCAGTCATGTACATTGACGTCACGACAAGTGCACCAACATGGCGGTCGTTTGAAAAGCTAATTATCAGCCTACTATAAAAAAAAAAATGTTGTGTGTTTGGCACTATTTCTTTTCTTAATATTTATATAATGATGTAAATAATCATTATAAAATATAAAAACAAGACATGCATAATCTCTATTGTTGTTTCAGTATAAAAAAGAATAACCCGTCGCTGCCTGCGTTACTGGTAACGATAACGCGTTGCTTGTGACATGGTGCGTTGTCGGTACTTCAATCGACATACCGATTGCACTTAGATATCTGAGGGTTGATAGTGTATGGAATATGAAATTGAAATAATAATAATAATCTTTTCTTAAAAGCTACTTACGTATGTACATATTTATATTTTAAAAACTAGCTGTTGCCCGCGGCTACACCCGCGTGGATGTCGGATTTGTTGACATTAATGATCACGGCTCCGCTCCCATGAGTAGTAGCGTGATGATATACAGCCTATGTGTTATTCTGATTTATAAGCTATATTATTGTATAGTTTCATTAAAATCCGTTCAGTAGTTTTTACGTGAAAGTGTAACAAACATCCATACATACATACTCACAAACTTTCGCATTTAGAATATTAGTAGGATAATTTTAATATAGTTTAACAATTGTAATCACAGACTAAATATGTACGAATGCTCAACATTACATTTACACCAATGTAACGCTGAAAATTAATTAAAAAAGTGAAGTGGAATACATGATAATCTCAAAAAACGTAAACAATTTCACGAGGCATCCTAACGATGCCATACAATATAGACCTCAAAGAGAATTTTCGTAAGGAAAACTCAGATATTCCGGTACAAATATTGACATTAAAAGTTTTGTATTTAGGAATAATGCGAAACATGCCCGCTCCCGACGTATTTGCGGCATGAGCATTAGATGCATGGCAAAAATCGTTTAAAGAATCTCTGTTTACATCGGGCGGGAATGTTTGTAGAATGTGACGTTGAGACTCCATATTGAAAACGGGAAATACTGCCACAAATATCTATGTGGAGTTTGTGGAAAATTATGTGTACAGAATTCCTCACTGGTGCAGAGATAGTGCGACTGTTGTGTGTGAGGTCCCGGATTCGATTATTAGCATGAACAAAATAGTTATTGGAGGTTTTCTGTAAGAAGCACGGACAGGAATCATCTTTGTTAAGTGGAACTAAAAGCACAGTTCGCAAAATATGAATGTTACTATACTTTAGTACTATTTTTGTATATGACTAGTATGACTTCCCACTCAAAAAGATTTATTTGGATATGAAATATTATCTTTGAAAATAATTTAAAATTTACAACCACAGTCGGCTTCGTCCAGATAAGTATGATAAGTTCAGGATAGGTTATAGAAAATTATGACACACACATTGAATAGCTACTAAAATTCTATTACGATAACCTCAAAACCTTACCCAACACTGTAGCATTCCAAAAGTTATTTTGTTAAAACCTAACCCACAGTTAAAGCTAATTGAGACCCTAATAAGTCCTCACAACTCACATGCTCTGTTGCAAATCGCTATCTGAGTAGCTAGGCTAATAAACCCACAAGTTCAAGACACCTAAAGTTTTGGGAACACAAAATGCATAAAAAAACATTTTATACAGCTCTGCTTGAAGGTAGAAATTCAAGGACACGGCCATATCTTCTACAAAATAACCTCTGTCTATAAAATATTCGAACCGTCCTCGCAAGGAGGGAATTCTTAGAAATAATTATAACAGCCGAGTTGAGAAAACAGAATTAAAAGGTGATAAAAAAAATATATTTCAATAATGAATTTGTCAAAGATCAAACAGAAAAGGAGAAAGAACGGCGGCTTACGATATTGACGAGGAAAATATTTCAAAGGAACTCAGATATTCATAGAGTTTCGGGGAGAAATTGATGAAATTACGTGGATATACCTCGTAATATACATAATAATTCTCCGTATTAACTATTGAAATGTTCCTTCAGGATACACAAAATTGGCTACAACAATGCCAAATAGAATGAAATATATTTGTTAAGCAAATATGAAAGGGACAGCTTAATATATTTCTTTTCATTGATTTTATATCAGAACGTAACCAAATATACAAAATTAAAACCAAAAAGTGTTTAAGTACATCATTGAATTCAACCATGCAAATAACGTTACTGCTTTAACCCTTCGCAAAATATTAATATTGAGAGGTTGTTAAAAATAAAAGTTTCTTTTGCTCAGCAATTTTCAATTTTAATTACGTAAGAATAACGTTTATGTCTGAATATCAATAGATCCGTCGATCGAGTAACTTGTTTAATTTAGGCCCGTCGCACCTTTGTGCTGTTATAAAATAAAAAAGTTTTTTCCTACATTTGCCCAATACCGGGCGATACGCGTCAAAGAGAATTTTGATGGCGAATTTAATTAAAATGTATGCAAAAGAAAAATAAAAGAGGTTTTGACAAAAGGTCTGAATTAATTATGAATATTGTGAAGATAAAAAGGTTAGTTCAGAAGTGCTCAGAGTGAAATATTTTTTATCAAACCCTTGAAGTGTGCTTAGAAAATGAATAATTGATATCCACTATCATAGACGAAATTTACTGGCTTAGTAAATTGTCATGAATCAAAAAGTGAGTCGTTATTTATTTGAACAGTTAAACAAGTATTGAAAACTAAAATCGATTGATACTTTTTTGTAACTTTACTTCTAGAGACGGTACCCAATAATATCCACTTACGGTAGAAATGCAGTAGCCATTGTACAAAAATGACCTTTAATCACGTTTCAGATACTTGAACCTTTTCATTATTAAAATTACAATCGTTAAGTAGCCAATTTGGTTGGCCGGCTTGCCATGGTTATGGTGTGGTTACCTATTTAATTTCTCAATTTATACCAATTTAGCTCAGCGGTTAATATTGCACATATAAATAAAACGTTATGATAATGGTATTTCGAATTACATATATGCAATCATGATACTATCATTTTGCATAATTAAATTTTATGTATTCATTATGAATATTCCCCACGATGTTGTGGCTTGGATTGCAACGGTATCTTTACGCGAAAAGTGCCAGGAGAGAAGTTCAGATTTTGCAAGATATTTTATTTGCAGTTAAATAAATAAAATCTCTAGATTGTAATCAGAATAATCCAGTTTTCTTCTCTCCATTAGAATGTCAATCCCAATCGCATCCAAAGCTCCAACGTTGAAGCTCAGTTTTCTGCTCCAATCTATTTTATTTGTTAGTAATTCTTTAAGAAACTATAACAACTACCGTTTGACCTCCCAATCTCGAGAGGAAAACCTGCACTGCAGCCTCGTCGGTCCCGGAAGTACTCGGTGGGGCCATATTATGGTCAACTAGCTTTTGCCCGCGGCTCCGCCCGCGTGGATGTCGGTTATCGCTTAGTGTTGAGCATTGAATTCGCCTCTCTAGTCAACTTTGGCCTCGACTATTTACTCGCCTCTGTTCTCGACTTTCTACTCGCCTCTATATTTGACTCTTTACTCGACTTTCTACTCGCCTCTATTCTTAACTTCTTTACTCCCTTTTTCGCGATATAAGGTAGCCTATGTCCGTTCCCAAGCTCTAAACCATCTCTGTACTAAATTTCATCACGACATTTTCAAACTGACAAACTTTCATCCCCTATTCCCTCCCTCCCCCTAAACCCCCTTTCTTGCGACCAAAAATCATTAGGATATCTTCAAAATTCAGGCCATCCGACAATTTTGCAGGGCTTACTGATGATTTTGATGACGCCTCCATATACCCATATGGCCTCGGGCTGTACATTTAATAAATCGCTCTGGCTGTACATGAAATTAATCACTTTCAACGAAATAATTCGTTAAACATTCACTCATTACCAATACCTACTGTTTATACATACACCAAAATTCAAAGTTATAACATAATTAATCCAGAATATCGAATCAAATGGCATTCAAAATGGCTTTCGAAAGCTTTCATCTCTACTTGAACCACTTACCAATGCTAATATCGGCTTTTAGTTCCATTTGCAAATGGAAATTAGTTGACAGGGGTTCAATCTATGATAGTTTCGTTCGCTCCTCGGAGTACATCAGTTCACATTTGTGCGATAAAGTTGGAAGACCCGCAAAGGACTATAATTGGTCAACTTGTGTGTACTAAACAGTAATGGTTTTGTGCGCTGTTTTGAGAGTAATGATATAATATATTTAAGTGAAAAGTTACTCTTGAAGTTTACTCGTATATGGAAAGTTTTGATGTTATTATGAATACCGTATGATGGGGTAAGCTGGTATACCAGGTGATCAACAAACGAGGGTCTAGCGAAGTCTTTCCTCTCTGGCTGACGGTAATCACTTTTGCAAAAGCCTTAAAAACCTTCCACCTAACCAAATTGCTAAAGAATTGGGAAAGTTGATACCCAGTACCAAATGCAACGGGCATTGGTGTATGAGTAAGAAGCGTAAACATATAGTTATAAAGTACAATGAAGGGTAAATAATTAATTGCAAACTTTCAAAAGATAAGCCAATAAAACTGAAGGTGCGTGTAAAAGTTTACACTAATACAATATGCACCGACTAAAACTATTACAAACTATATTACGCCATTTATAAAACACGGCAACTAAGTTAGAACAAAACTAAACAGCGATAAATCTTCGTTTTGCACACAATTATTCTCGTCTGCGAACGCGACTTATGTTTCAATGTCTGGCCTGCTCCAAGCTCGCACTTCATTTGTTAATGTCGGGAACTCTTGGCTATCCAATGTTTGTTTAAAACGATCTACGAAAGGGCTATTATTGTTCCAGTATTATCTCTGGAGACAGGTTTCATTTTGCCGTCGTAATAAAGTCCGAGGATAAAATTGTTGTGTGTGGTTTTGAATAGAAACAGTTTGTCTTACTGTCCTATTATGTCCTACTTGGTTGTATGGACATCGAAAGTTCTCACGCGAAGATATGTTACTACCGCTTCTATTGGAAAACACACAACGGTGTGTAAAGGACTCCGTCAGGAACTTTGTGTCCAAACCAATCTACGCTGTAAGCTTGCTTTTTATTGGAATCTCGGAAACGGCTCCAACGATTTTCATGAAATTTAGTATACAGGGGGTTTCGGGGGTGATAAATCGATCTAATTAGGATTCATTTTCTAAAAATGAATGCTAGCTAGATCGAGCAAAGCTCGGTCATCTAGGTACTAATAATTTAAATAAAAAGGGGAAAGACTCAGCGGAATTTGGGCTCGGACACAACACTAAAGCCCATATTCTATCTAGAATGTGTCTCAGCTGAATTGCGATTCATCTGAGGAAAAGTTGTAAAAGCAATCCTCCGGACAACCTGTCTACTTTGACAATATGTCTATACAATTTTACTCAGATAAATAGAGATACAGCTGAGTGACATTGTAGAATATCGGTCTAAGATGATGAAAAAACCGACGAAAATATATCACTATAAATTTCTTCAATAATAGCAAAAAATAAAAGAAATGATCCAACTTGATAATAGCTGCAAATTAGTTTTAATATTGTAGCTCGGAAAATTTTCCCGAGTTAAAAGCTTATTGCCCTGAGGCAATTGTTAATGCCATCGTCTTGGAAACGCGTAAACGATACGACCCGGTCCTGATCATTATTTCTGTAATCTACGATCGATTAAGTTGAACAAAGTTAGCCGTTTGTCGGGAAACCACAGTTCCACGAGTATTGCGGTATCATTGCTTTTAATAATAATAGTATCGTTTTTAGTGGTTATTGTTGTATCAGACTATGAGGACTGTAGTCACGCAGGCCAAGCTCATCAAGAACCCTCCACAGGACCCAAGCCGGTACACCTGCCTAATAACAGACGAGGTTCTGGCACCGGCTTTTCCAGGCCACGTTCCCCTAAAAGCTAACTAAACCCAAAATCGTGGAAAGTATAAGTAGGAGTATGGACTCCAAGCTTCATATTGCAAGTGTTGAATGCAACCGGTGCTACATACTTGCGTACATAACAAAAAGGTTGTGAATTCGAAAGAAAAAAGAAAAATGGCTATACTTATTACTATTACACGTAAGTAGTATTTTAAAAGCATAAGATATTAGAAATTGTAGTAGCACTAATATCAAACGTTCATCTATATAACTGAGTCAATAAACAATTACACTGAAGTTTATCAAATTGCCCAAGGGAACTAATTTACTCGTGTTTACTCTACAAGAACTAATGCGATCGATCTACATCAACGTCTAGTTGAATAATAACGCAGACCACAGAAAAGCTAGTTACTTCATCTATTCACGGAATATTAAATATTCATTGGAGTTACAGCGTTACGGCACGTTCACACAGAGAGTCCGTGTTTACAGGATCATTTTAACAGATTTGTCGTTACGGATCCTGTACACGAAAAGTCAGTATTTAAAGGATCGTCTTTTACAGGATTCATCACCTTTACAGGAAGTAATGTACAACCAGTATTTACGTGACTTTTAAAGGTAATGATGATTACGATAAAACGGGCCTATGTAAATGAATATTCACTTACAGTTTTTACAGGATAAATGTCCGTTGAATAGGTAAATTTTAATGATTACCAAACTGTCCTGCAAGTATACTTGTTCTCAAGTTATTCGAGATAGTTTTTTGAGCGAGTTCCCACACACAACATACACTGATTCCAGTGTTGTAAATACGGTATGAACATTACCTCCAGTAACGACAGATCCTGTTAGAATGATCCTTTAAAATGGACTTATAGACTATAGTGTGAATGCGCCGTAACTTGATGGAATATTTATTGTAAAGTGAATTCGGAATGAATTCTGTGAAGCCTTTAAATCAATTTGCTATTCTGTTTGTGATCTTCAATTGTTAACTGAATTTCATACGCGATTATTGTTGGTGCTTGCGGAAAACTCCAATTTACCTGAAATAAAGAAAACAATTCGGTTAATCTTTCTCGTCGTTATTATTTAAATGATCATGACTCAATCACAGACGAATTGGGACAAATTTGGTACACCGTTATGTTAGCTTGTATCTGATAAGCCTCAACATACCTATTGTAATATAATATCTACTCCAGGCATACGTTCAACATAAATACTTTTTTATTTTACCTATGCATCTGTGGCCATTATCTATGGTTTGTTTTTGCCGCCTGAAAAAGAAACACACAGCCACCGGCTTTTGTTTTCTTTTTTCACGTTGAGTAAATATAATATTAAGAATGTTATATAATTGAATATAATATATAAGAAGATTACACATAATAATGTAATAATGAATATAAGAGGATTGAATATAATATAAAATAATTCATTGTCGTGAGCATGTAAGTATTGATTGTTATTGGTAATATGTACTAGATGGACTAGGAAAGGAAAGGAATAAAGCATTAATTTGTTATGTGATAAAAGGATTCTTATTGATTAAACCTCATCCTGAAGTGTGGATCATAGTTATGTGGAACCTAGGTTGGGAAAAATACCGAACGTAGCCGAAATTCGTCCATTTCCTAGATAGACTAAATTCTATAACTATTCTTAGTGCTACAACTAACTAAATACAACTGAAAACCTCACCATTCACCACACACACATAGCCTAAAATATGACACCATAAACGGGAACAAAATCTTTCACATCAGTGCTTAAATAAGACCCAGCTTGAGCCAAAAAACCCTGGATTTATAAAATTATAGAGTAGGTTACACGCTGGTATCTATTACAGTAATGGAAGGCCGTATAGCTTCAGCACGCCAATAAAGTCTCCCGTGACACTAAACCTTATGAGTTGGGTCGCTGAATTATCCACGACAATCGTAAACTTTGTTTCGTCATGTCGAGTATTGTCCCTTTATTTTTTTTTACGTGGCCACAGATATTTTATTGAATTCGGCGGGAACACGCACCTTTTGTTTGTGTGACTAGGTTTCGGTTAAAAATGTAGACTTAGGCTAGGTTTATATTGGTTTCAATGAATTTTTAATATCGCAGAATACAGAACTGACTGTACGAAAATTTCATTTATCCAAAAAGGGTTTCAGATAGCTCAGTTGGTTGAACTTTTCGAAAAATTAATATAAAGTAATAAGGTACGTACTGAATAATAGTTTACATATACATATAATCACGCCTTAATCCCCGGAAGGTTAGGCAGAGGTGAATTAACACCCACATTTCACCAATCTGTATTCTTTCCCACGTAATAGGGGGTGAGCCTATTGCCGTATTCCGGGCACTATTGTTGACTGAAGCCATGCATCTGAGGCTGAGTCTGGGCTGTACATATCTGTCTGATGTTAAAGTTAATCAGCCCAATCCCTTAGTCGCCTTGTACGACACCACATAGGCAGAGAAGAGGTGGCCCAAATTCTACTCTGCCGGGAACCACGCGGCAATTTACACGAAAGTTTATAAAGGAAGCTCGTGAAGTGTGTAAAGATAGAAGCTGTATCCCTAGCACGAACAACTGTCGTAATCGTATCGTAAACGTATTGAGAGAATGCAGCATTGCGATTGGTCGGCTTCACAAACACACAGGTTTACAGTTGGCAGCCAGCCAATTGCAATGCTCCGTTTTCTCAATACGGTTACCATACGATGACGATAGTTGTTCGTGCTAGTGGTACTGATGTTGGGCAGTTGCTTTTGCCTAGCCTGGAGAGAAAAAGGCGCGAGCATATTTGTACGATCTATGTCTTGTATGAATAATAGTTTGGACTTTAATCAAGCTTTTAATAGTTAGATATATTATAAAATACTATTGATAGCATCATCCAGTTTACAGTTATAGGTAAGCTAAAGTGTTGCTTCCTCACAAATCTGTTAGTGAAAGAGAAATCCCTTCTTTACCGATGTTTCTGTATAATCCCGACTTATCTATAAATATAGTCGCCGCATTTTCCAAGTTATCAACCACTATAGCTCTAAAATCTAAAACTTTTTACAGAATATTATGTATGCAGTGTATGTGTTAACTAAAGCTCCACGTCTTCTTTTAGATTAAAATAAAATATTTCGACTGCTGAAGTCAAAACAAACGAGATCATAAAACTAGACATCAAATCGAAAAATCTGGAATCCAACAACGATTTCAATATCCGAAACATTCCGTAAACCGGTAATATCTGGTTGAATCCACCACAAATTGGATTGGACCGCACGGCGTACCACGACTTTTGCATCGTAACAGTCGTTTCATTTATTTTGTAGTCCGGGGTGCAGCAGTCACCACGATTGTACTACACTATGCGGTGGAAAAATCAACACGCTCCTGTACTAAATGAAACTGTGAAACGAATTTTAAGTTTTTACGCTAACCTAGCCTAGACTGAAATTCAAAATTCTTTCAGCTGTTACTAGCAATTGCAAGCTGTTTCTGCAATGACTTCTATTACTTGTAGACTGTTTGTATGAAGCAAAAGATTTGGTATTGCGACAGATCACTACTTGAGCAGCGATAATTTGTGCGGCAGTTTGTAGCCCTACCTGTACAATGGTGTCTAAGTCTAATCTAAAGTGTCTATCTCAATCTAAAGTCAAATAAATAAAAACGTCTACAATTAAATTGAACTTTTTGCAGTGTCAGGAGTATCGAGGCCCAGGTGGACAGTGTGTGTCGAAATTCAAATACAAAATTTAAATTTGACCCCAAATAGACAATATCAGGGCGAAGCCTCAACTATTGAAGTAAAAAATACCTTTTTAGTCGTCTATATAAGTCTTACAGTCGATTGCAAGTGAACGACAGAAGCTATCGTCGCATCGTCGAATCTATTGCATTTTGCAAAACCGTGAAAGTTTCAACTTGAAAATTAAGGCGCTCACCAACTTTAGATGCGCGAACATCACACTCTAGACGTGATCTAGCGCTGCATGTCTGAATCATCAGGTCAAACTACAAATTTATTGTTTTAGCGCTGCAGTAAACTTTAGTTCACTTACTATTAATATATAAGGGCAGATTTTTGCGTAGGACATGGTTTCTTTAATACGCATTATATGTAACTCTGTTTACAAGCTGAAATGTAAAGTTCCTATAAACCAGCCTAGCCTAGCTCTTTAAGGTATCGTTGAAGGAAATTTGGATAATAAGACATTGGAGTACTATTCGGGTAAAACTTGCGACAGTACCATTATTATAACCAATGTTTGTCCTCTTGCACACACATGTCAATTATTGATCTGTCAAGTGGTCACGACCCGCCAGTAATTTTATCATCGCCCATAAAACCCGAATGTCCTACGACAATAAAACAAACTCAATCCCTTTACCCGGGCGAAGTGATGTCGGCCAGTTTTGATACATAAATCCGTAGAAACTGATATAATCTCTAAGTGGAATTAAATTGACTGGCGAATTGACAGCAGACGGATTCGCTTTTCTGATAGCAAATAATTCACATTTTCTGTTAGGGTATCCACTATCCACGTTTCGCCAGCTTATTGTGTTTTAGTCTCTTGTTAGGGGGTGCGCCTTTTGCCGTCTATTGGGCACTTTTATAGACTCTGTACTGTTATTGAAAGAAAAACTACTTCACTCTGAAATTCGAATTTCCGAGTGAATAATGTAAGTAACTCTGTACCTACCTGAGCATGGAAACTAAAAGTGTTTTTGAAGCCCAATAATTGTCAAGCGGCATGACACATTCCTAATTTGAATTTTAGAGTGCAGAATACTGTTTCCAACTGTCGATGTCGGCTAGTTTGAAATTGAAACCCAACCCGTCTCAGTACCATTGAAACAAAGTATAAAACCATTTTTAAATAAAGAACTTTTCGCACCTCTTTGTGGGAAACAAAAGTCGCCGCATATTTGTGACAAATTAAATTTAACAGTAGACGTGACGTGAACGCGACGGGTGCGAGACGTAATAAAATATTTTAAGACAGTGCGGTATGGAAATGATCCTAGAGATGCTTCGAAGTGCTGTCATTCTCGTTTGACTATGAATGCTTAGAACATTAGCATTATTTTAAAACTAGTTGATGCTAGCGGTTTTGTCCACGTGGATATCGGTTATTGTGACTTTTGGTCATATCTCAGGTTTTACTCAATCGATTTTGACCAAACTTCCGTAAGATTTTAAATCTTAATATGACCTGTCTGTAAAATTTTATCAAAATCCGTTCCGTAGGTTTTACGTCCCTCGTGAACACGTACGTTTGTTGTCAATAGGTACCGTTAACCCAAGTATTTATTTTTAAATATCTCCAATGTACAGACACGAACCATTTAGAATCATATAATCGCATAGAATTATATTATATAGATCGATAGATGATACGACATGGGAACGATACTAAAGATGTTTCAAAGTGTTGCCATTTTCATTTGACTATAAATGCTTAGATAGAACACGGCCATCATTTTAAAATGGCGACCGTTAAAATTGGCGGTTGTTATTGCGTTTACGGGTAGCTCGAGAATGAACACAAATTATTGTATTTTAGTCGTCGTTAGGAGAAATTTGCTGTGGTAACACTGGTAACAAAGATGTGACACTGTACCTACTTACCTTTTTCTCTTTATATTAGGGGTTAAAGTATGAAATTGCCGATTTGTACTGACAAATTGAAATTCGTTTTTTTTTAATTTAACGTATTTATTTAATCAAAATAATTACCATTATTATCTATACATTGCTGCCATCTAGTAGGAAGGTCATTTATGCCTTTGCGATAGAACTCTGGTGATCTAGATTCGACAAACTGTGTGAAAGCATTTTGTACTGCCTCCTGAGAAGAAAACTTTTTATCACATAGAAAATTGTCCAAATCACGAAAAAAATGGTAGTCTGTTGGAGCAAGGTCTGGCGAATACGGAGGGTGACGGATAGTTTCTAATTGCAGTTCCTGTAGAGTTAAAACGGTTTCTTGTGCTGTATGAGGTCTCGCGTTATCATGGAGCAATAATGGTGAAGATCGATTCATGAGTCGGGGCTGTTTCACTGCTAGTTTTGCTATCATTGTTCGGAGTTCGGCACAGTAGACATCTGCCGTTATTGCTTGACCAGATCGTAGAAAGCTATAGTGAATAACACCATGCCGAGACCACCAAACAGTTACCATTACCTTTTTATTGGTAAGCTTTGCTTTAGGACACTGTTGTGGCGTTTCACCTGGGGTCAGCCATTGCATTTTTCGCTTACGGTTATCGTAAAGAATCCACTTTTCATCACATGTCACAATTCGATCCAATATTCCTTCATTTCTGTATCGATTCAACAAGGCAACACAAGTTTCAACACGCATTTCTTTCTGCAGATCAGTCAAATCATGAGGTACCCATTTTTCACATTTTTTTATTTTATTGATTTGACGCAAATGAGTCAATATTGTTGGTAAGGTAACGTTAAACCATGCAGCTAATTCCTGGGTAGTTCGGCTCGGATCGGCTTCCACCATGTGTTTCAATTCATTGTTATTCACCTGTTTGGACGGCCTTCCTCGTGGTTCGTTCTTCAAATCAAAGTTTCCATCACGAAAGCGTTTAAACCAAAATCGCACGGTGCGTTCATTAGCAGTCCCCTCTCCAAACGCAACATTGATATTGCGAGCTGTTTCTGCCGCGTTAGTTCCGCGTCGGAACTCGTATTCAAAAATCACTCGAATTTTCGAAGTATCCATCTCACTTGTCTAAGCTGAATAAAAAAAACAACTGAAAGTCGATAATCGAATGTTGCACATTTTTAAATGAAGAACTACATAGGTACCATGTGGAAAAAGTTTCACTCAAAAATCTCAAACCATGAAGGTTCTATGTCAATTCGAAGTACCTATTACAATGAAACGGCAATTTCATACTTTAACCCCTATTATTATATAAAACTTCCTGTACCTACGTGTCAGAGTCACAGATCACTTAGGATGTCGATAAATTTCCTGTTTGAATAGGTAGGTCCTTCTTTCTTTCAAATGGGCTCAGTAGTAGGTTGCAGTTCTAGGTACTTTGAACGGTTTCTAGATTTTATTAACATTTGTTTTGTACGATATTGAATATAACCTCTGTTGTAACAACGGTGATGTTGGCTATGTAAGTTTTTTTTTTACGTGCGGGAAGTCCCCACGGATACCTCTCCCCCCTCCTTCCGAAGCCGGAGGGGGAAGTTATGTCGGGCTTGTAGCGTAACGGCGATGACGTTCATACTTGTTACGCTGACAATAAGAGTGTTATGAAAAATTTATAAAATTACCTGGATAAGCGAAGCCAGCAGATACATTGGACCTTTTAGGTTAAGGGCCGTATCGTGTGGTTATTTGGTCATTGTTGCATTGCGTTCAGAAAAGAAAACACTGTTCTATACTTACAACAATATTTAATTGTAAATTGTTACAACATTGCATGCAAATCACAGTAAATTTAGTTTTGGTAACCTTATTCTATTACAGTACTATTTATGTGCAACAGCACTACGCCAATATCACTAAATGTACTTATTATAACTAATTGTTACACAGATAGGGTAACCTGGTAGGCTGGTCCTATGATTAAATTGTGATCTTGAGATCAGCTAAATATAATATAGCCTTGAGATACGCCCCTACGTGCTTCAAGACTTCAACGTTTGTCGTTAAATACCACCAGAGCAGCGGCAAGTAATATCATATGATGCCCGCCCCTGCGCGCATCGTGACTTCGACATTTATCGTTAACGACTGGTGTGGCGTTTAAAGTTTAAGTAGATAGATTCAATTTGTGGGCCATTCGTAGTTGGCGACATAAAAAATAGAAATGTAGATAAGAATTGAGCCGATGTGTAACATCGATTTACCAGCGAAATCAGTTGATCAAAAGCCGGGGTGCGAAGCTGGGGTCGTTTGTTCAGGGGGGACGCTGTCAGCACCACACCGGTGAGCGTCACGGGTGTCAGGCTGTCAGGCAGGACGGTGTCCTGGTGGACGGGTGGACGGGTGGACGGGTGGACCCGCTGTGCAGCAAAATAGAAACACATTGGCATTAGCACGCGGAATTCGCACAACGCTCCCACTCCTACAATTCTCCACAATTATTTATATAATCATAAATACCTTTTATGGCGAGTCCTATTGAAGTATTTACAAGCCCCTAGTGGCACCTCCCACACACCAAACGACAAAAAGTAATTTTCGGAGCTCATCCTTTCGTCCTTGTAGCTTCGAATGTCAAAACGCGGTCAGTCGGTATGTCACAAGTACGTGATTTCCGCCTAAAAATATCGAATTGTCGCTATCGTTTTATTCGTTTCGCAAAATTCAACGTTCTAGAATATTCCAAGGACATTTGTTTTGTCAAACAAATAGAAACGCGTATTTAGAAGCGACCATCCTACATTTTGTTTTCCTATACTTAACTAGAATTAAGAATATCTTTATTGGCTAAATATTACGTTATGTTTTGGAATAAGTTTTTTATTCATATATTGTATATTGAAACTTACTTATTGCGTGTAACGTGATGTCGAGTAGACCATCGCTCAACGCTACTCAAATCATAGATTCTTAACTATGCTTAGTTGAAACCAAACATAATTATTCCATCCAAACGGATCGGTAAAATATGCTTTTTTATATATCCTAAAGTAATATAATTACTAACTAAAATTTATATTTAAAAGTAACCATGCATTAAAATAGATTATTCATAAGTTGGCTATCATTTTGTTAATCTGTGGCAGATCGCTGACCGATTGACATGTCAGATGCCAACAGCTGTATAAACAGTTTATTAACCAAACCTATAATTATTGTAATTGTGTAATTATGATTTAATATGTAAGTAAATCTAGTGTGTGAACAATCTAACATGAAGCGTAGAATTCCAAAAACAAGGTGAGTGTAAGTAGCATCGCTACAGGCTCGAACCGACGCCGCACGCTGTCTGTGGGTCGTTGTGCTAGGCCGCAGGTGAGGTTGTCAGGCGACATATCCCTCGCACCCCGGCCGACCCAGGCCCATCCCACTCGGTCAGATCTACTTGGGAGGGGGGACCACGCGGTTCCTGACTCGCACCCGGTGTGGGCTAGGTAAGTATCAACTAGTTTGGGTGTATCAAGTAAGTAAAGGAATAAAATATATAACTGGAATTATCCAGTAAATTAGTTCGTATGAGTCACGGAAACAAGAACAACAGTACACGTGGGCAGAACAGCGGATAACAGCTAGTCCAGCTAATTAAGTAGGTCACTACCTACTTAATGTTACATTAGCTGTTTAACATTAAACGTTTCTGTCTCCTACAAAGTCCTTTTATTTAATCAACGACCCTACCAATTCTACATAACATACATCATTAACACCTTTACCCTAACAAAACTCAAACAATAGCGACAGATCAAACTTCAAAGGCTGTCCAGGATAGGTCAGTTCATTGTTCCCACTCTCTTTGAAGGGATTATTGTCAAACGTTCACCTTTGTCTTGTCACCTTTGTGGAGTTTACGCCCATTGCTACCTTTAACAGGTTAAGGACTAAATTATACAACTGAATAGGTAAATTGTTTTGTTACGTAATTTTAATTACGCTACTTTTAATATATTTACGTCTGCATCTAAAGCTGCTTACAAAGTTCAATCCAGATTTGGCTTGACAGGGAGAAAAACACGAGTAGTGAAAAGGGGCCACTAAGCCTACACGAGTCACAAGCCTCGGGGTCTGCTTTGGTTTCTCTCTCTGCCACGCGATGGACCCGGCACCCACGCGTAAAATCCATGGAGAGCTAAGAATTGCGTCTTTTAGGCATTCTTCATAACCGTATTCTGGCAACATTGGTTGTCACTATGTAATAAAACGGGAGTGTGGCAACAACCGTGGTATATACATATAAAGCTTATGTCCCAACTCCCACATCATGAAGCTCTTTCTCAGGATAATTGAGTCCTGGATTCGATAGGAGTGTACTTTCAGAATGCCTCTAATGATCACCTAGTAGCAAAAGGCATTTTTTAATAATGTTGTTTGTTTTATTTTTCCAACAATTGGAAGTTCAGAATCGATTCAATATTCATACAGGGTGTAATCGTTAAGTGTGTCCAGGCGATTATTCCGTAACTATTACAGATATCAAAAAACTTTAAACTGATATCGAAAGTGCGTTACCTAATGAGTAAAATGACATCAATAACTTTTTAAAAATCTAACAAGAGGTATCCAACATTTTGAAATTAAACACTCCCATACATTAAGTATTAGTATTTTTATACCTACCAACCAATGAATTATTAATATTTAATTCATTAGTTGGTAGGTATAAAAATACACTTCCAAAATGATAATTTTTACATTCATTATTAAAATCATCCACGTTTTTGCATCACTTATTGCAGTTGAAAATGACATTCACACTTTTAGCACTACATCAGTGGCGATGGAAAAAGGGTGTAACAATAATGCACTTCAATCAACCCTAAACTACAGCGATGAAAACTTTTGCGTTCAGTCGACCCCTTGCATAAAACATCAGCAGAGTTCACACTTCGCCAGAGTGACCCCCGCAGCTCATAATAACCTTCACGTCACTCATCCATTAAGGCGTCTGGCCAAAGTTAGTTACTAAAAAAATTTAAAAGTCACATTCGATAAACAGACGCTCGTCTGGCGGTAAATTAAAAAATTCAGTCACTGAAATAATATTTTTTGAAAGGAAATTCTACTTCAACCATTCATACCATAACAAAGAGCTCTTATGAAACTTCAACGTTTCATTACCTATTTTGTGCTCTGTCTAGGATTGCCAACTTTTTTTAGAAGAAATAGTATATCCGATTTCAAAAGGGGTAAAAAAAAGTACAGCCTTAAAAAAAAAGAGTACCTACATTTTATTTTTATTTTTACAAGCTTTTATTTAACTTTCACTGTATGTAGTATGTAATTTGTAATTTTGTATTTGTAATAATATCCTCAACCAATTTTGATCAAATTTAATATGGTACAATGGAGCTGGTCTGATGATGGAGTTGGAAGGTGGCCATAGCTATTCCTTAATTAAATAAGACAAACCCATCGATTTTGAGATCATTTGTTTTGTCTTAACAAACTCTCTGATATTACATGGTATTCAGGGTTTGAAGATGGTGTCAGAAGCTGGCCATAGGAAATTCTAAACTACACAAGATAAACTTATCGAGTTTGGGCTCATTTGTTTAGTCTTAACATGGTATCACTAAAACTAAAAAATGAATAATATAATTGTTAATAAGCTTTAAAGGATCTGTTGTACTAAAATCATAATAATAATTTTATGCAAGGGATGTGCTGATTTGAAAATCTTGTAGCATGAATGGAAAACAGAGAAAGCACTTGCCTGATATAAGCATTTCAAATCAGCACAACCCTTGCTTAATATTATTATTATTAGAGATGGTACATCGAAAAAACAGAAAAATAAACGTTTGCAGAACTATAATAAAAAGTGGGAAATCGAATATGGTGATTGGATAATTGGTGATCCTAGCAACGAATTGAATGCAAAATGCAAATAATGTGGCACTACCTTCACAATAACTTTTCCTCCTGTAGCGGCTTTTATCGGTAAATTCCGTTTAACGACAAAAATACTTCAAGAGTAATACCAAAAAAATAATCTTGCGAAAAATAAAGTATTTTCGCGTACTTTATTGTTCTCATAAAATATAGGGTACAATTAACGAAAATAAAGTGCAATACTTTATTATAAAGTACGGCTGGCAACCCTAGCTCTGTCATTGCCCATTTCGATTTTTTTTACCCACATCCTGCAGTATTGCACCTACTGTAAAAAGTTTTAGGCTTAGTAGGCTTAAACTACTGCCTACCTATGCAAGGGATTTAGTTCTTAGGGTACCTAATCAAAAGTAGGTTTATACCTTCCTATGCGTGTGCAACGAAACTAAACGCACATAACAAAAAACACATTTTGTACACTAAAACATATTACGAGACTAGCGCCATTGAAGTTCGTACGACCCAGAGTTACGACTATGACTCTCACGCTTCGTGCGCGTAATTCCACAATTAACATATTATTGCACACCGATTACAATGAACAACTTCAATACGAGTAAGGTTTACAACTGCATACTGAATGTGTCTGTTGTTACATGTTAGGTAGTTTGAAATACGCTTGGGGCAGGTCTAGGCCAGAGTCATAACAGTTTCGAAAACGCTAGTTTAAAATTGTATGTTTGTGCATAAAATCTGGCTGCTGAGTTAGATAGATAGTTAGTTAGAGAGATGGAGAGACAGCACTGTAAAAAGTCTCAAAATTCATCCATTGAATCCTCTGCTAAACAAAGGACCATGCGAAGAACAAAATACAAATAACCTCTTACCATCTTTAATTAATTTATATATTACCATACCGTTACCTTTAATTTTAACCATTCACATAATAGTGTATTATTCGACAATTAAAAGTTAAATTAGTTACATTTTACTAAATAAAAAGTAACTAATTCGACTAGACAGTGAAATACCCAGTTTCACTGCAGAACTTCATAATTAAAATCATTCATTCGTTCCAATCACATCATTCGCATCTGATCTGGCGTCCATATATTTTATGTGGACGTGGACCGAATACAGAACAAGTCCCGTAGTGCCCAACGAAAGTGACTAAGGAAAAATCCAGTGAAGATTTGTAGCGCACGAAAGGGTTGAGTAAATACGCTGCGTAAGTAAATAAAATGGAGTTAAGTAATTGTTTCAGATGGAAATTGTTTATATATATATATCTATAGGTCACGTCAATTAGACTTCACCTCGCCTGATGGTAAGCTGAAGGCAAATTCTTAGGAAAGAGGGTCACCATTACATACACGTACCATGTTAACAACGGTGGCATTCAGCTTGACGGCCTCATCAGAAGAGGATTGTCGTCGCAGCACCGCGCGTGACACCCACCGGTCCTACTAGTGCTGCGGCCAGAATCTCCCCTGACCGGCTATGGACTTGCTGACCCCTGAACGCAATCCAACAGAGATTGGATCATTATGGAGGGTTTTTCGCAATCATGCACGGTGGTACCCACCCGGCCGAACTTTGTGATATGGAAGGACCCTTTTTTCATAGTTGGTAGGGTCGCGTTTGACCACTATCTCACTTGTTAGTACGTGACGATATGGTCGACGGTGGAGCACGCTTGCCTAGAAGTAGCCCTGTTCACTCTGGTTTTGAAGCAAGACAAGTTATAGCTATCCGGAAACAGAGAAACATAGATTCGAATAAGGCATTACACTCCTTGGTAGTATTTTAGTCACTTGGGTATATGAGGACTATCGATATTAAGAGTGCAAGACAACCTTACGTGCAAGTCGGTACACCTTTAATTGACGGATGAGTTTCTGAAGCAGGCTTTCCTCTCAGACCTGTGCAATAAGGTGTATCTTTCTACCAACCAATCTATCTAGCTAAGGGATCAGAATTGCTTCCGTAAAAGCCAAAAGGAATCACATCAGGGGAAAGCGTAGGAAAACGAAGGAGAGGTTAGAAGATTGAACCCCGGACTCCAAGTGCAACCGAGATTAGCGCTCTGAAGAAGAGAAAGATTAGTTACCAACCTAGCCTAGTGGTATGGGGTGTAATGGACTGCTGAGACGAGGTCTCGGGTTCGATCCCAGGTTTCACCATGGCACACATCAATGACTTTTTGATGCTTTTCGAAGTTATGTGTGTATTTATCGCAGGTTTATAAGTGCCCGGTTAATGGCAATAGGTTCGCCACCTATTACATTGGGACCTAAACATAAATTGGCGAAATGTGGGTGCTAGCACCTCTGCCTACCCCTTCGGGGATAAAGGCGTGAGTTTGTGTTATGTTAATTATCTAATTTAAGAATGACTCGATTTATTATATTAACTGCTGTATTTAATTTTCTAGTCTACGATAATATTGCGTTTATCGGTTTTGGCAACCATAACCTAAACAACTAGATTTTATTTGAGCACATTAATGTAAGGATTAGTGATGTTTTTCGCAAGATCTTTTTTCATTACGCCACATGAAAGAAGACGAAACTTATGATATCAAGTGTGTTTCGTAAATAGTAACTATTTCTTTCATACCTAGCAACATTGCCCGCGTGGAATTCTGGTACCGTTTTAGCAACCAATGGGTATGTTGTATGTTGTAGTCGGGAATAACATTATCTCTTGAATAGATTATTCAAGAGATAATGTTATTCCCGACTACAATCTACATTTGTAGGCAATTTCATCTAGATCCGTCCAACATCATGTTACACAATGTGCGTTTCACTCAGCAACATACTAGACAATGTGCGTTTCACTCAGCAAAATTTTACACAGTGTGCGTTTTACTCAGCAACATGTTACACAGTGTGCGTTTAGCTCAGGAACATGTTACACTGTGTTCATTTTACTCAGCAACATGTTACACAAGGTGCGTTTAATTTAGCAACATGCTACACAGCGTGTGTTTCACTCAGCAATATGTTAAACAGTGTGCGTTTCACTCAGCAATATGTTACCCAGTGTACGTTTCACTCAGCATCAATATGTTACACTCTGTGCGTTTCACTCAGCAACATGTTACACAATGTGCGTTTCATTCAGCAAGATGTTACACAGTGGGCGTTACCCTCTGCAACATGTTACCATGTGCGTTTCACTCTGTTACATGCTAAACAGTGTGCCTTGCACTCAGCAACATGTTACACACCTTGCGTTTCACACTGCAACATGTTACACAGTGAGCGTTTTACTTAGCAACACATTACATAGTGAACATTCATGCACTCAGTACGATGAACTGAATAATCACCATCATCATCATCGCTTCAGCTTTCACCTTGGATCCCCGGGTCTGCTTTCTCCTTCCCCTTTGTTCTATTCATTAAAAACGAAATAGAGCTAATAATGAATGCAATGTGTTGATAATTATTACGTGCACATCAAATCAGTGTCAAGTTTATCAGTCTAGTTATTATTACAAACTCAAATATATTATGCTAATGTGACATTGAGGCAGGTCGAAATGGTGGGGAATTCGCGACTCACTGTTTTATCGGTTATTGAACTTAACGATAAATATTATTCTTACACAATACAATATAAAATCATATGTTTATAAACTTTATAAACTGGTTTCAACTGAGTTTTATTTTTTTTTACGAAATCGTCGATACTGGCCAACTAGTGACTACTACTAGTGAACAAATATAAAAAACTGGCATTTGTTTAAAAATCTCTCACTAGTGGTGGTTTGATATCCGACTATCAATTAAACAACTTAGCAGTTCAAGCAGTACACTCTTCTCGTACCCATATCAAAATTAAACTAAATCTGCAATGTGAATTAGTTGAGTATGCTGAATCATGCTGAGCATGCGTGCAATGCATACTTACGGTACGCGCTTCACGCAGTCGAAGGGTTGAATGCAATTGCATGATACTAGGTTCAATAATGGGTTAACAGTGTTAAACATATAACTATCAGCTACCAGAGAAGCTATCCTAGAATAATAATAATGTACTAAATTGATTAAAATTGGAATTTTTTTAATCGGTCTAGGCGGGGTGTGAACCCGCGATCTTTGCCTTTAACCACTAAGCTACTACCTCGCCCTAACCCATATCAATACCAAGAATATTGGTAGACACTCCAATGTCGCCTCAAAGACAGATAGGCATAGAAGGGGAAATTTGAATTGGTTAGGGCGAGGTATGGTAACTTAGTGATCAAAGCATTGCCCCTGTAAGGCAAAGATCGCGCACGGATTCAAGGCCCGCCTAGACCAATTCAGAATAATATTCCTGTTTTTAATCAATTTGTCATTTTAAGTTTGTATTTTAATATTTAGCACGCAAAATGCTTAAAACTTTCATTCAAATAATGTAACAAAGTACGAATTTTTCAATCTAGGTATATTATGAATTAGTAGTAGCTTAGTGGTTGAGGAGGTGGCCTTACGATCGAGAGGTCCCGGGTTCGAATCCTGGCCATTACACTACCGACGTGAACCTACTCCTAGCACAAGCAATTTAGCTTGGTTAGAGGGGTTAATACTGCCTACATTAGTAATTTCGATAATTTGGGTTGCTATTATTCTTTATAACAAAAAAAAAAACTAAAATCAAAAATGTTAGTTTTGTACCTGTATAAATCTTGAGAAATAAAAACTCCCTTATAAACACGTAAATCAGTATCTAGTAAATTGAATAAGTACAGTATGTTAAACCGCAGACTGTGGCATGTGCCTAAATATTCAAGTCTTTCTTACTTACTTCTTTAGTACAGTCAGCGTCAGATCGATCTTGATGAACAAAGTACCATTTATTGGTGTACAATAAAGAATTATCTATCTATCTAGTACCTATTCAAAATGATCGTAATGCCTTGCTTTTCCCCCTTCGTGTTGCCTGTTTGTTCTGATGTTTGGTACACACCTTTAATTCGAACAATAATAATAATAAAACTTTATTGGTTCCCGGCAGAGTAGAATTTGGGCCACCCCTTCTCTTCCCATGTGGTGTCGTACAAGGCCATTAAGGGATAGGGCTGATTAACTTTAACATCAGACAGATATGTATAGCCCAGACTCAGCCTCAGAGGCATTGCTCGAGTCATCAATAGTGCCCGGAATACGGCAATAGGCTCACCCCCTATTACGTGGGATCGAATACCGATTGGTGAAATGTGGGTGTTAATTCACCTCTACCTAACCCTTCGGGGATAAAAGCGTGATAATATGTATGTATGTATGTATGTTTAATTCCGAACAAGTTACAAGATACAGTTTTGAAAAAATAAAATATAAATGTCAATTTCTTGCAACTAAATAAGGTAAATATTAATATTTGAATGTTTATATGTATAGTTAAGAAAACAATTGATAATAATGTGTTATTTAGTTAATGTGGATTTTTTATGTAAATAAAATTGCTCTAAGTACATACCAAGTCGTTTATTGTTTATTTTTTAATAGATACGCATAGTGGCAGAGCCTTTGCCACAAATTTATGTGGAATCGAAATTAAAAAAGAGGACTTCTCCGGCCTAGGCCTTGCAAGGTTTGTATGAAATTCCATTACCGGCCTCTGGTCCTAGCCGCGCCTGAAACGTCATACTTCGCAGCCTATTAAGAGGAACGTAATGTCAATATTTCATTGCATGTTTGAGAAAAATATAATGTTGTGTGACTTGTACGGACCCCCTGTGGGTAAAAGCCTCCTTGGAGGATGCCATTTTTTTGTTGTTGCTGTTAGCCAATTACGACCAGCTGTCTCCACTACCTCGTCGACCCATTTTGCGCTTGGTCTGCCTCTATTTCTAGTGCCTCGTGGCGCAGACCATTTCGTCACTCTCTTTGTCCATCTCCCGTCTGTGTACCTGGCCACGTACCCTGCCCACTTCGAAGAATAATACAATATAAATGAATAAAACTGTTACCTACAATGAAGTATGAACACAAAAATAACAGAATACCAGCTGAAAATAAAACTGCAGTATATCACCCCCAACTGAATGACGCTGCAAATGTATTTTTAATTTTCTCGTTATCAAGATCCCTATGCTCATAATTTTTAATGTTGGCAGCATTGTCAGTGAAAAAATTGATACATTTTTCATCGGTATGTTTGATTAACTTTGTGATATAACTGTTTAGAATAGGGTTGTCGAAAAGAGTTATGGTGCCGGGCATTTTGAACTACTACATAGGTTCGAGAGTCACAAAGGTTAGGCAGGTTTATCATTATTATGACTGCCCGACTCAAATTCAAATCATTTCTTGCTCTCTATTTACTACTCATCAATGTGAAAACTAACAAGTATTCAGATTTTATAAAATTCATACGCGAATACGTAGTGTCTAAAGATAATATTATTTGACTTGAACAAGTGTTGGTTTTTAGTTTTTGTTTAGTTGGTGTCGAGTTAAATTTGTTTGTGAGAGTACTTTTTAAGGAGCTCAAAAAATTCAATGCCCGATTTTGTTCCGCCCTTTGTAAAAGAGATCTGAAGATTATAATATAATTAGGATTACAAATAACAGTAGTTGCGCCACAATAATAAAAAAAAAAATTAAAATATTTGGGATATCATAAAAGTAAACAGAATGTTCTTCAAAATAATATTCTGAATAAAATATTTTAGTATTTGGGATCAACAAAAAATAGGCTGCTGGTCATGTTTTGGACAGCCCTGGCCCTGATCTAAATACGAGTACGTACCTACTTTCCATAATTTATATTCCTCTATTTCTAATAAATGTTTTAACATTATTAAGAGCAAATTGTAAAAATATTGTGCCAAAGGTTTATTGCTTGTTATTCTTTTAACACGTGTTACGGTTTCTGTTTGTAATAAAAACTTTTTAGTAAACATTTTGATACAGACAAGTGTTGCGTGTATAAAAAAAATATTTTGGTTTAACGAGACTTGAATTTCAGTACAGTCAGCATTAAATCGATCTAGCAATTTACGCAATTTCCCCGTTCCTGTTGACAGTTTTTCTGATATTTGGCAAACACCTTTAGTACAGAAGATAATATAATTTAAATCAATAAAATAGTTCGGTGTTAACATCATTAGTAAGTAGTAAGATCATTTTGAGTACTTCTATTGCTGTGTGAATATATTACTTGTAAGCTTTAACATCTTCTAACACATTATGCTATACGTGTTGTTTATAATAAAATAAAATAGTAAACATCGTTTTTCAAACAGGTATTGCGTGTGTAAATAATTTGAATTTTTTAATTTAAAGGAAACTTGAATACCTCAATCAAAATTACAATCTCCATGTAGGGGACATGGAGATTGTAAGTAGTGATGAAACATTTAGGTTTATGATTATAGAGGCTTGACATGAGCTTCGCGAACCATGGGTTATTTTATTAGATGTGTGCCAGGAAAATATCTTACATTTTTAATATGCTTTCTTCACGGATTGATTACCTAATTATGAGTATTTTTAGATTGTGACGTCGGCGAAGGATATGGCTGCACGTTCGTCGCCTTAGCAGAAGCAGGCTCCAGATGGCGATATGACGCACTCCTCTCGAAATCGTCACTGTACTGTAGGTGAGTTATATTCTGACATTCGCAACGACGGCACCCAGTGTTAGTATACCCACATGGGAGCCCAACTTTCGTCAATCCATCTTAAAAGATTAAATTAATTCAGAACAGGCATAAGTCGAACTCAGAATCAAGACAATAGCTCTTAAATCACACAAATCTTCTCATGTAGGGATCAAAACTATGATAATTATAGATACTGAAGCAGTTGTAGATATATTCAGGTATAGCAACCATCACTCACCAGCAACTTAAAAGCCAGCGTTTAGAGTACAGTGAAAACATTCGCCACAACAACAAATAAAAGCTTTCATTATTCTACAAAACAAAACAATTTCCAAATAAACTTAATAAACAACCATTTAAAGCACTTCCAAAATCCAAACATTAAGAACAGTATAAAACTCCAATATTTCATTATTTAACGGATCCCCTGAAACTCGCTTTGAGACACTGGCAAAAGTTTTTTAAGTCATCGATCAATTTCGTTCATTTTCTGACACAACATTCGGGCCGATCGATCAGCAAACATCGTGGAAACTGTTGATTCTCGTGTCGAATTTGATGGATGTTAGCATATCGGCGTGATTAACTTGCACTGTTTTTCGACGAACATCTGTTCAGAACTGTGGCGCATCAGGTGCTATTGGATACAACGATGATAATTAATCATTATATCATACAGAAGTTGTTTTAATAACCCTTTTGAGAATAATGGAGGTAGAGTCTCTTTGAGATTGATTAAGGTATAGCGAGTCCTAGAGTGGAGACCGTGAGAAGGCAAACAGAAGGTGGGACCGCCTCTTAGTATGATAGACTGACGACCTGTAAAAGTTGGCTAACAATGGAGCACTTTAGGAAAGGTCTATATCCTGCAATAGACTTATTGACATAATTATATTATTTGAGCGCAAGGTGGAGTATTAGGTGCTATGCCGCGCTTTGTGCCCCAGGTCTGCAATAGGGTTATCGATTGATTGATTAGATTGAATGCACTTAATCGTTATCGTTGACTTCTATAGGGTTTCGATTTTTTTTTATTAAAAATAAAAATCCAACTTATGCTGAAAAGATCGAAACAAGCTTTATAGCCGGCGGTACCCATTAATTTTCATCTATTTTGAGATTTGCAAATGAGTTCCGCCTGCTATAAAGCTTGTTTCGATCTTTTCAGCAACTGTCGGATTTTTATTTTGGATAATTGATTTTATTTATACTTTTAGTTATGACATATATATTTTTGTAATCGTCTTCTAATTGCTTTCATTTTGATACCCCAATCGATAAATTTGAGTGATTTTTTTCCAATACATTTTGGCGCCAAAAAACCAAGCTTTGGTTCATATTTCATGTATATAAAGAACACTTGGGCAATAAATAACTTGCATTTAAGACATGAATCATTGAAATACGTATGGTGGTTCAGAAGATATGAGGTAATAAGGAATATCACAAACATACATACATACAAGATACCCGCGAAAAACCTGTTGTTGTTGGTGTTTTTAACTTCCAGTTTAACGGATGGGTGTTATAAAAATGATCTATTATGGATGTCAGTGGCTGTCTGTCAGTGGCTTCAATATTTTCAAACGATTCCCTAACGATATTTATACGTAGCGGCTTGACTGTAATGAGACTTGTAATGAAGTGAAGTACATTTTGTTTAGCTACCATTTTTTTTGAAGCATATTGATTGGTGAAGCTAGATACCACTGTAGATTAGTTAGATATAAATAAACCTTTACTCATGTCTTATTTGAAATAGTACGAATACTCACACATACGGTATAACAGTTCGTGAAAGGTATCTTCGAGGCTATTCTCATTAATATAACCCATTAGTTCGAAAACATTAAGATTTACAATCAATTAACAGAATGGAAATGGCTAACGATTATCTGGTACACGTATGCGATATATCTTGGTTTAAGAAATATACAAACTAGGTGAAGTATTAAACTAAGAAATTAGTCATTTTTTAAAATGACTTTATTAGCTTATTAGGAGATAGGACACGGCGGTATTTCTGTGCAATTGAGCAGTCCGACTGGGGAAGTACCTCCGCCCTACAGAATACCGCGATCTTAATAACTTCGTGGTGTGTTCCCAGCTGTAAGTAGGGTAGCCAGAGCTCACTGGCGAGTTTCTATGCTTTCAGTCGGAAGACCTGCTTCATATTCTACACTGACGGCACAGGAACTCTCTGTTTTTACAGGGTCGGCAGCGCGAGTGTGACACTCCTGGCGTTTCACACGTCTATAGGCCACGGTAACCACTTTCCATCAGGTGGACCGTGTGCTTGTCTGCCACCTAAGTGTTACAAAAAAAAGCTTCCCCTTCAATTTACTCATCATCATCTTAGCGTGGTTCCTGATTACATTTGAGGCTTTTACCTCGGGTGCTTGGGGTACTTCTCTTCTTATTCCCTCAAGCTTGAGTCGGTCGCATAATCTCGTAGAACGGGGCCCATTTAAATACCATGTGGCCAACAGAGTTGTCCAGGTTGTCCATATGGACCTCGAAAGTTTATTTCTTTAATGGCATCAAGCTAAGAGTGCAATTTATCTTTGTGTATGTTGTTAGACTAGTAACTCAGACATACGAAGAGTCCACCATTCCAGTCCACTGCTGGACATACAAACATACGTACAAGCTTATCACCTCTCCCGATGTTCACCATTTCTTCCAGTCCTACCATCATTACCTACGCGGAAATAGCTCCAGCTGCAGGTCGTTTAATACAGGCGAAAATGTAAATTTGACTAAGTGGTCGCCTCGCCAATTACAACCGTCTCAAGTGTTTTAGGTTCGATTCTTTCCTGGAAAATTATCTTTTTGGAACGTAGATAATAATTCTGAATCTGGATATTATACATTGCTTTATTTGTAAAGTCGTCTCAACATGGGTATGATCCGTTAGTATTGGATATTTCTACCTGTTAAAAGTTTGCCTGGCAGATATGAAACATCGATTAGATTTTTTTGTACAAATATTTGCGGGTATCAAACCCACGACCCCTGCGAAGTAGACACTTGAAGTATATAAGTAGTATGCTATGTTATGTATGTGGGTATATATGTTATGTAAAGGCAGCATGATTTTCAGGAACGGACTTCTTTGCCATCACGGCACAAGTCGGTTCCACTGCCAATCACATCTAAACCTCACTGACCTGATTCTTATCTAAATAACCCCACCGATCAATTACTTTTCATAGCCGCCATTACATCACGAATGCAATGAATCGCTAAATATTTAATCCTTTAATCTTCCGTTTCAAAATTGTTTGCCCGTCACTAAAAATTCAATCAAAATAAAACTCTCGTAAAACTGGGTTATAAATTTTTAACTCTAATTCCGTGACACTAAGCGAATGCCGGTTACGATCGTGGAAACGCTTGTATCGAAATTTTACATCGAGTTTTTACCCCTTTAGTGAGATCGCTTCAGTTTTTACCTCTTTAGTGAGATCACTTTAGTTTTCAAAGCGTTTTCAATAATAGAATTTGTCGTTTATGGTGCGTTAACTCGTAAAACTCATTTAGTGTTTATTACCTACTGTTACGTTTATGGTGATGGAGGGTGATGGTGATAGAGATTTGGCGGCAAATGATTTCCAGCGCGAGCAAGATTCAGTAGATCGTAAATCGTAAGTAGGAAAGATTTTTCTTTTTAATTTTCTGAATTTAACAATTCTGTTCTAATCAAAACGGGACAATATGTATGATTTGAGCTTGACATGGTCATGCGAATAATAGTGTAACACTTACCGGGATTGTTTGTTTGGAGTAACCTATATCGTAATCATGGCGCTTGTAACAGTGTCGAAATATCGGTTACTAGAAACAAACAAAAAATTTGGCAAATATCCCGGTGAGTATTACACAAAACGGGGCAGCAAAAAAATTACAGTAAGTCACGAACATATCTACCCATTTTCTTACATGATATTATACAGATGTTTGCTCTATGTGAGTCACGTGATATTTCAGATCTAATGGACTACACTCCGTCGAAGACCATATCATATCAGCCCCTCTAGACAAGTGGCAATTCGCTAGCCGGCGTTTGGTGGAATAAAATGACGAATATTTGGGATTTGACATTTATGACAGTCGTTAACGCATGTCAAATACATCATTCGTCATTCTATTCCATCAAACGCCCGCTAGTGAATTGCCACTCGTCTAGAGGGGCAGGGATTATTTGAACGAATTCATAGATGGAACTTACTGACACACGAATCATTTTTAATAAGGCTTCGATTCCAAACACGGTTATTATGATGGATATTCGGATTAGAATTAAGGTTGAATGATTAAAAGAAACCGGCCAAGTGCGAGTAGGACTCGCGCACGAAGTATTCTTTACCATAAGGTGTCTATACAACATTAGACACTAGATACTTATAATTACTTTTTAGTTTTATCTGTCACATTATATGGGAGCCCTCCCTAATTTCTTTTTTTATGCTACTTATGTTGATGTTGTAGAAGAGGTAAAAGAAATACATCATCTGAGCAATTGTGATAATTAGATAGTACGCTGACTTGGAGCCGCTGTACTATTTCGTGCCGGTAGCGGTGGAGACCCTGGGGAGCTGGGGCAAGGAGGCTAAAAACTTTATTGGGGAGATTGGACAGATTGACTATCGTTCCGGATCGTTTCTGGTGCAAAGACTGGCCACCGCCATTCAGCGCGGCAACGCAGCAAGTGTGATGGACATTTTCATCAGGGGCGTGTTGTTTGATTAGCACTTGCTCTATTTGTTGTTTGGACTTAAGTACGTATTGGTATTGTATTTACGTATTGTACACTTTTGACCATTAATAAACAAAATTGAATATTAAAAATTAGATAGTAGTTGAATCAAATAAGATAAGTTGATATTAACACAAGTGACACATGACACAGATGATGATGGTGGTAGTTCATGAGATACATCTGGTGACAGACAGACAGCAAGCAATAGGGTACTGTTTTTACCCTTTTTGTACGGAACCCTAAAAATCACTAAACAATAAAATTGAATAGCTCCAAAGCATTGTACAGTTAAATGCTGAGTATGCCAAATCCAGGTTAATAGCTATGAAAGGTGAACACCTGACATTTGTACAAACGCTTACTTCTGAAGGTTATGGCATCTTCAGCGTTTAGATGGAGATAATAATACATGCGCTAAGCCTTCAACTTTATATAATGTACGTTACTTTCGTGATAATAGTAGATATTCTAGAACATTGTACACAACGCAATCTAGATACAAATTTATTATTATGTTTCTCTAAGACTCCATTCATAACTCATGGGACTATGGAGTTCCTGGCATTTGGAAGGCGTGCATCGGATCGGAGCAAAGACATAGAGACCCTTTAAAGGAATTTAATATGTTAGGGACGCACACATGATACTGATACCATCCCCGAGCGCACAATATGATACACTAGGAGTTGGTCTCCGCCATGTGCAGAGACTATTGCTGTACAGCGCTACGGCTGCACTGGAACTTAGACTATGGGCGAATACTCCCCATAAGGGTTGAGTATTCGATGGACTGGTAAATGGGGCATGGGGGGGGGGGGGAGGGGGAATAAAAGGACGCATAATCAAAGTTAAAGTTATAGTAATAACTTTAATACCTAGTTTTATGTATTTCAGAATATGGACAAATATGTTTAGATATATTTACCCAACTACGGCGTTGATGAAGTCAGAAAGGTTTGGGTAATACGATTTTTTTGAGGAGGGAACTTCTAGTCAGGACAGAAAATCGGCGTTAGGACCTCATCCATCAATCAACAGGTTAACCGGCTTGCAGGTAAGTTGGCTTGACACCAAAGGCCTTTCTGAGACCCTTAGACCCGGTCATAACGACCAATCGAATCAACAACGATTAACGTGTTGTTATTTTTAAATATTTACGTAGTATTGGAAAATATCCCTGACTCGTGGAATTTATTCCCCGTGGAATCGTAATTACTGTACAATAACGATACGCAGGTGAAATTGATGACTTTTATCAGTCACTTCATCATCATTAATAAGTAGAATGTTCTTAGAAATCGCAAATCATCTTTGTTTTGTTAGCGTCCCTTTGGTATTGATTCACGGGTGTGAAAACGTCCAATAATAATGGAGTACTGCTGTGATCTTCCTCCGGTGAGTACTTATATCTAGCGATGAACCCACTGTTCTTCTAACATTAATTGTAAATTCGTCCATGTTAGATACCCATTGGTCTCCTATATCGGCGACTATTGGTCTCTTGGTAATAGACCAGTCGTCCCTTGGAATAACATGTTATAGATTCAGCACTTGCTCAGTGTGGTGTTAACTACTGGGCATGTTTTGTTCTAATCGATTAAAATAGTAAAAGTTCGAATCAGTCTTGGCGGGGTTTGAACGCGCGATCTTTCCCTTAGAAAGGCAATACTTTGACCACAAAGCTATCAGATCTAGCCCGAGCCAATCCAAATTTCTCCCTTTATATTTGATATTCAAATCGATTAAAATAAGAATAGTTTGAATCGGTGATCTCCCGCCTAGGCGGAATCAAACTTTTCCTATTTTAATCGATTTGAATATTTAACATGCAAAAATGCTTTGAAAATTCATTCAAAATGTTTCGTTCTACTGTTTAGTGTTGAAGAATGCGACATCTTTAACCTCACTTCTTTCATTTGTTTAGTATTCTCAAGAATATTGTACCTGCTAGACATTTTAGCCAATTCTTCGTGAAGGAACCACAAGCCATTCCGAATTTGTCGCGATACTACTTCAATCTATGTTTAACCTTGCCAGATTCTGTTTGCATCCCGTCATTAGCGCGTTCAACCAACTTATGTAACAAACAAACAAAATTCGATATAGCTTTATGTTATTAGTATAGAGTATTGATTGCCGTACTCGAATGCAATATAATATCATAAATAAATTGTACAACGCAATATAGTTATTATAATATATGATTAGGTTAGTTGCCTATTATGTTGAAATGTACTTGCTTTGCTACCTTCCTGCGATTATAACAATTAAAATTTTCTTCAAGGAGTTTGTATTTAGTATTTACAGCTAATTTTATCAATAACACAAACATACATAGTAAGAAAGAGTTTTTGACCGATTCTTTTCTCATAAACTTTATCTATTGGCTTGCGTATTAGCTGTAATTGTAGCCAGTAACGTTCATAACTATTACTTTGTAACCTACAAGAATAAAATACGGCGTACAATTCTCTACTAAGTACCACTTTATGTACGTAAGATAGGGATAGATTATAGGGTCAATAATAATTCGTACGTTTCCTTTGAGTTGGATGAGGTCCCGGGGGAGCCGACCGCTCAGTCGCAGCCGTGAAGACGTGGGAGCCATCCATCTCACTATCGGCACACGCGATCTCACGACGTAGGTAAGGACTAAAAGGTATTTCACTAGAATTTACTAAGTTTGAGACTTTAGCTTTTTTGGTTTCAGGTGGGCCGTGTGCTTGTCTGCCACCTAAAGGTGAACGCAGATCTGGCCGCACCGCACGCACCGCAGTACCCGCATTCGAAATTCTTTATATGAAGTTCTATGCAATCTCGCATACCCACCCGCGCCGCAGTCGCCGCAGTACCTGAAGCGGCCGAATTCCCCAAGCTGCAGCTGATGACGTCACCAACGTCGTCGGCCTGTGCACTCTGCGAGCATCGGACGCTGCGGCCGGCATAGTCGTTAATGCTATGAATCCACATTTTTTTTTTTTACTCTTCTTGGTATTTCATTGTCTTTTTCCTATAATAAACAACTGATAAAAAATTGTTCGTCAAGTGCCATTCTGTAAAACATGTCCACTCTTGATGTAAATTGGAAACTGAATGGAAAATATTCAGTGCGTTGCCTGCGGCGACGGGAACGACTGCGGTGACTGCGGAACGGACAGATGTGCGAGGTCATTAACAAAAGCGATGACTGCGGCAACTGCGGTGCGTGCGGTGCGGCCAAGTCTGCGTTCACCTTAAGAGTAATAAAAAAAACTAAAAAAAAAAGTATTTCTTTTGTTCGTGATCAAGGTGTGAGTAGTGTTCTTCAAAAGAGGAGGTATGTTTAGCGATATTTTTCATTTAAATATAAGATAGGTATTAAAATAGAAATTTTCTCATTGTGAATAATAAAATAGGAATATTCTAAAAAAATAATATACAACTAATGGAAAAAGAGATAATCCTCCAACTTTCAAATATTAGTAATCAGCTCGATATATTTGGGTGAATGAGATCACCTACTAGTGAGTGGGGAATTTCAATTTCCATGTAAGCCCATTCAGCTACAACTGAAAATAAAACGATACAACTGTCAATCAATAAAAACATATTCTAATTTTGTACTCTGGTGACGTCGATACAATACTTCACCCCCCTATTACGAAGTATTAATAATAATTGGGATATATACGTAATAGGGACAAACGGGTGTGAGTACGTATATTTAGTTTTTAATTTGTTTGTCCGTGTATAGTCACGCACAACGAGGGACGCTGAGGTAAGGGTTTAGAATGGGGGAGGAGGAGGGGTAATTATGTAGGTGTGACATGGGTTATTTATAATACATTAGTTTGAGTGAATCAGTGCCACGGCTAATGTATTTCTGATATTACGGCATGATTTATTCAGTTCGACGTAATTGATGTAGGTACAGTTCTGTCAATTTAAAGTTGAAAAACTTTTAATGGAGGAATTGGAATCGTATAAAGTACCATTTAATGATCCGTAAAACATAAAGTGATGAACAGAAATGAAAAAATGAAAAATATTTATTGTGTCAAAGTATGGTTTACAAAGATTGTTATAGGAACGCTCCTTTTCAGCAACAAATGCCTGTGTTAGGAGCCTCCACTCCTCCATTACATAGATTGCAACTATTAACACAATACCAATTTAGGTGAATCAATAAGGTTATAAACAAATTTTTAAACAATTTTTCTTACCTTTATTTTCGCTTATAATATTCCTATATAATAATATGAGTGTGTGGGTGCTCGCTGTGTGTGTGTGTGTGTGTTTGTGTGTGTGTGTGTGTGTGTGTGTGTGTGTGTGTGTGTGTGTGTGTGTGTGTGTGTGTGTGTTTTGTGTACGTTTACTAAACAGCAGGTTGTAAAAGTGATTCCGTATCTTCATTTGTCAGTAGCTTTATCCATTTCATTATACTCTGTTTACATTCATAGTACTTTTTTGAATAAATATTAAGCTCTTTGTTTATTCTATTATACAATTGAGCTGATCGTTTGTTAAATTGTATAGAAGCAAAGGTAGTTCTTGTTTTTGGCACTTGGGCCACATTATATGATTTTCTTTTAGATTTAAACATGTTTGAGTCGAAACTTAAAGTCTTATGTTTTTTAATTAATGTTTGGGATACTTATATATAATTTTCGGACAGAGAGCACATCACTGATTTGATAAAGCTCGTCAGTAGGGAACCTCATTTTCTTAAAATACATTACTTTTAACAAACCTCGCTGCGCTCTTTCCAATTTTATAAATTTTGACTTCGCTGCTCCTCCCCATACAGGGATGCAGTAGACCAGGACCGATTGGACAAGGGCTAAATATATTTGTGATAAAGTATTTTGTGATGCACCACCATTGTCACTTTTAAATCGTGGCACCACATGCCTTGAATGTATTAACAGATACATTATCTTCTTCGCCTGGCCTTGTCCCGCTTATAATCGGGGTCGGTTTTCCTTATTCATCCTCTACAGAGCGTTCTGTTCTGGGTCCTCGTAGGGTCCATTTTCTCTTCACTGAGTTGTGTGGTTCTGAATCCAGTGACATCATTGTTTTTTCTCTAACAGTCACATTATGACAGTGGGTAAGTTAAGTCTATAGCTTAGTGGTTAAGGAGTCGGCCTTACGATCGAGAGATTCCGGGTTTGAATCTTGGCCATGACACTACCGACGTTAACCCACTCCTAGCACTAGCAATTTAGTTTAGTTGGAGGGGTTAGAGGGAATATTAGTAATTTTGTTTGCTAATATTCTTCAAAAATTAAAAAAATCTAGGGATTTCTTTTCCTTAGTAGAGTGCACCTGGTTTCCTGGCAACGCAGACTAACATAAATGGACACCAATCTTGGGGTTTTAGCCAAATCAGTGCCAAATATCGAATGGGCGAACGTGTTAAGTAGGTATCTCTCCTGAAAAATACCTCTATATTCGATTGTACAAAAAATAATTCATTTTAGTAGAATTATTCAGGTTTTATATAAAAATAGAATGAAAAGATAATACAGTACTTCAAAATTCTATCGCAATAGGATCACGTTCAAATCATTGACAGGTAACAGAATATTCTTGTTTTGTAACTAACCCTGGAACCCTGTATCGTACATCATGATAAGTGCGAAAAAACGATACAATATAATTAAATTACGATAAATCTGAAAGGGTACAGCCGAACCCGCATTAAAGGATTTTGTGGGTAGATGCTTTTATCAATACGCACGGGGTTCTAACGGAGTAGTATCACCCTTTCTCTTAAAAAATATCAATGTTTTGAGAGAGTTCCTGAGGCGTTATCTCCTTCATTTCCTCCTTCCAATTCCTAGTCAGCCCATTCTTCTCTGGAGGCCGTTATGAGTGCTGAGTTGCCATGGTACCACCTGCCTGAAATTTGATTCCGTTTTCGCCACTCATAAGATCATCACGGCATAAAATAAAAGCTTATATGCTTTTCAATTATTAGTATTATTACCTATCTAGATCTGCTTAGCCGTTCTGACGCGATCGAGAACAAACCTTCATCCATTCCAACTTTCATATAATATCTAGATTAGTGAAGGTTATGTGAAAATCTACCATCAGAGCGAATAGTTTGGCCGGTGAAACTCTTCAATGGCATGTCGATTCTACACAGGAAGGTCTATTCAGTAAAGGTCGGATTTGAATATAATCCAACACACATATATAGAAATGCTGCAATCCGTGCTTTTGACGTCCAGTTTCATCTAGCTTTCACAGATACTCCCAGCTCAAAGGTAGTTGCATGTTACTATACATAGACTAATGTAATCGTTTCCGGACACGGCAACGTAGCATTCTCTTTATGCTTATAACATAAATATAAAGTATATTAAGTTATCATACGATTTATTTTGGTACATTATATTTCACATTATGATTAATGTTTTTGATATCGGACCGTCTTCTTTTTAAAGCACTTACAAAGTAGGCACATACTATGTCTACTTGGTGGGAAGAGTTGCAATCGCCCTGTTGACCCTATAAAACTTCGGATATACCCTTCATATATAACTCTATAGTGTGTTGCTTGGAAAGACCACAGGGAGATCATTCTGCAATCTGAGCGTGTTGGAATGAAGATCTTCTGGAGCAAATTATTTATACCACCCTGCTTCGTTAATTGCGCGGGAAAACAGTAGTGTTTGACAACTTACTTTGATGTGTGCATCCAACCGGATCCACAGTCCACAGCTTACCTTTGAACAAAAAAAAAGAAACAGTTAATTTAAAATATACTCTGTAATGTTCTATTTTTAAAGTTTATTTAGTGTGAGAGGATGGCGCCAAGAAATATATTATGGCATCCATTTTTATTTTTGACACCTATAAATCTTTATAAGTAATATAATCTAAGTTAACTCATAACTTTTACAAGTCATAACAGTTATTCTCGTACAAGTAATGAAGACGATTTATGTGACATAAATAACTGACGGTGTATGAGGCTTCACTAGAGCTTCAGATCTAAGTCTACCTCAATGGCAAGCCGGTACCATAGAACGATAATAGTAGCCGGTTATGGGCTCTGGATCACAAGGAGTAGGTTAGCGGCTGCAAGCTTTGGATGTAAACGGGATTGGCGCTTCGATAAGATTACGTATAAATTTTGTGCGACACTTTGTAGATTAGTTTTATTTCGGAAAGATAAATCGAGTAAAAACCGCAGAATCCAGTCCTGTGGGGTTATTAAATCTACCGGATGAAGATATTGTCTCCAAATCCAGTAATCAAATCATACTAAAAAAACAAACAAGCATTAAAACATTATCACTGTGTTATTGAACTTGGTACTAAAAATAATAGCTCCTTCACTGAGAATTGGCGCTTGAAGCTTGAGGACATTGGAGTGACGCCAAGTCAACCTTCAAGCGCTGTAGCGCGCCCAATATGTCACAGGCTTAACGAGCTGTGAACCGATAGCACATAAAGCAGCTGAGTTGTATAATTTTTGTTTGCAAACTTCTGTCTTACGATCAGTGTTCCCGTGAATAAGATTTTGAATTGCCGGAAAGGATTTCCGTAATCTTTTTGTAGATTATAGATTATATTTTAAAGGTCTATATTATCTCGATAATAAGATTATGAGTTTGTTTGTTTGATAATAGCTTTTACCATTCTCTGGTCGATTTAAAAGAATATTTTCCCACGTTCGCTCAAGATGTGGAATGAACTTCATGGTGTGGATTTCCAAGCGATTACAATGCGAGGTTCTTTAAGAAGGGCATTAGAAGGTGCCTTCAGGGTCGGCACATGTACATTGGCCACGGTAACCACATCCATCAGACGGGCCGTCTGCTTTTCTAGGTGGCAGACAAGGAGTACTACCTATGGTATGAAAAAAATTCTTAGTAAAGGATATAAAGGCCAGTAGTACCGATTTTTAGAACCCGGTTCTCCCCGGGATAAGTCATCAGCCTGAGTTGATTAAAATAAAAATACTCTTCAAAAGTAAGTCATAGTCATAGGTAATGATCATAAGTTATTTTTGATCCCGAACGGTAGATATTTTTTATATCCACAGGATGAGGAGTGATATATCGCTTCCTTGCCACTTGCCGCCCAAGATCAATGGATGATAGGTACTTGATCATTCTGATATAATTTGTGTGATAAGGAAAATAGATTCTGCAACTGTGGTGATTTGAATCTAAAAAACATATGCAGCTATTTGAAATGGTACATTACTTACAAAGTTTCAGATCGATACGACAAAAATAAAAGTGGCCAGCGTGGAGACAGTAAGCCAAAGCCCATCAACATTGGGAGAGGTCTGAGTCAAAAGCCATGTTCACGTTACATTACAGGTGATAACAATAAATAATAAAAGCGTATTACCGAGCCACTCGGTATCACAGTACAAACAACCAATCAGGATCGAGTACGTTGGCGCCACAGCTCTCGACCAATCAGAATCGAGTGAGTCGATTACCCGCTCCGACCGTGCCTATAAATACGCCAGTGATTCAAGACTTCCCAACTCAGCCGCCGACGAGGCAAGGTCTTCGAAGTCGTCGTCGCTCGGACCTGCGCCACTGAAGATGTCGACCGCAGTGATCGACGAAACGTCTGGAACGCAAGTTTCACATAGACCACGGCCAAACAGCCCGGAAATAGTATATTCTACATGCAACGCCAGCCGTGAAAGCCTGAAGACTTATAATACCGTCGCTATTAATAACTACGCTATTTTAAAACTAAAACAAACAATCGCAAATTTTCGAGATAATATTTCGAGCCGTAAACTTGAGTATCGCTAGAGGCGCGATTTAATTACCGACTAAAGTCGTAACTATTTTAAAACTTGAATCTTTTAATTAGTTAAACCCTCCACTTTTACGTAGACGAGTTTTTGCAATCGGGTTTGCTTATTATATTTTTTTCAGTCTAACAAAGTTTTTAGCTTTAAATATTGCAAACCTGGGCGGCGATTTAGTAACAAATATATATTTTTTTTAAATCGCATGTTTTTAAAACTTACAAAACGTTAGTCAATAAACATTTCTGAATTTTATTGAAAACGTAATCAACTATGAGTGATTCTGAAGACTTGATAATCTCACGAAAACGTAAGTAGGTTTTGTTTTGACAGATCATATGCAATACCAAATAAAATGTTTTATGTGCATTTTTCTTTGTAATCAATTGAAATGCTTTTCTTTCCATATCCCAGCTGCAGCTTATTTTATTAGTCCTTTGAAGGGAACAAAACAGTAAGTATATTTAAAAAAGTTACATCCAATATTTTTTTCTGAATTCCTCAAACTTCGATTTCAGAACTTGAATCCTGCCTTGTACAGCGGGGTACGACTGAGGACTGAGGGGGAAATACGACGCAAGTTGGCCAATAAACACAGTTTCAATTGCAACAGTTTGGCACAGGTTGATAAAATCTACCGTTCTTTACCAACTTCTTGACATAAATGTCACAAGCGAATATTGTCTTAGGGTTTTGATCAGTTCTTTCTAACTTGGCAATGTTTTTAGAAGTGTTTATCTTTTCAGGATTCTGTTCTGTTGTGTATAATAAACAAATTGGACGTCGAGCGTCACTCATACGAGATTCACTTTATGTACGTTCAGTGTACTCGCTATGGCGAACAGAGCCTATGATACAACAATTACACTGCTTGTCGAAGCATATGCCGTTCAGCATGAAACAGCATAGGTATTGACCAGTTAGTAGCAGTCGATAATGCCAATATTACGCTCTTAAAAAATACCAGAAACGAGCTCCTCTCGTAGTGAAACTCGAGGCGTGCTCTCCGAGGCAGGACCAGACCAATGCAAATACCCATTTTCGGGCTTATAAATATTTGCCTTGAGCAGGGATCGAAGCCGTACCTTCTACGTAGCGGCTGCGTTTACTACCACTACGCCACAGAGGCTGTTAATAAAAAATATATATGTATTAGCACTATTGCAACCAAAAGTAAAATGAGAAAATATATGTCGTTAGTTAAAACAGTCTTACAAAACATGTCCCAGTCCGTATAGCCTATTAGCAAAAACATCACGTAGTTTGGAAAACCAAATGAACAACATTTTGCAAGCGTAGTGTGATTTAAACCTTACCTATAAATAAACGGCTTAGTTAGAACTGTCATACCCGAATATGAAACTGTCTAAACTCCAGAATACCTAATATTTCAGTCAAATTCATAACTGGAAGTGTGGGTATTTTAGTTTTGACAACGGTGCAAATTTCAGGCTTCAACCTGTAAAGTTATTTCGAAAGCTAAATAAATGACACTATAAATGACATGATAAATGAAATCGCACTTATAGTATTCTGTTCCTGATTTTATCGTTGTCGCTTCGTAATTCGAACTCTCGGTTACGGCGTATCGCCTTACGCGGATACCACCCCGAGCAGCAGAAAGAGCTTTTTAAAACATTAAAAACATTATGATAAGCAACATTCAATCTCTTTTCATACAATTTTTTTGAGAGTTTCTTTGGGGATGTATTGTTTTTATGTTCCTGTTGCCGTGACCCAGTGACCAACGAATCTTTTTACAGGCCAGGAAAATGCTTAGAAATGAGACGTTTTTCTATAATTTGGAAACATGACTATGGTTTTCGAGAACTTCTTTCAAACTTTTATTAAATGAAGAAGGGTTGAAGTATACATTTAAATTTTTCAATTAAATTTTTTCAATAACATTATTCCACAGGAGTAAAACAACTGTGGAATAATGTTATTGGTGTGTTATGTATGTATGTTATCTCATATCAAAACAGTATATTCCGTAATTAGTATCATGATAGAGATATTGAAATAGGGTGACATGCGTGCAAATGATCTCACTATCGTGGACGCCCAACAAGGGGAGAAGGAAGAGCCGGTAGGTAGACTCTAAGCTCCGAGGTCACTTGGACTCGAATGGAATCAGAAAAATACATCTCCATGAAGATAATGATGAACGGTGAACTGATTCAGAGTTTAATATAAATTTAATTGATTCACAAACCCGAATATCTATGGCCCAAATTTCACTCAGTTTCTTTTATCTGTTCTGGCGTTATAAAGCACACACACTCATTCATTTATAAAACAGTAGATCCTCATTTCCGTAACTCATATCCAACAAGCACATCTCATTTCAGTCCACTCTACATAAAAGCGAGATGATACACGTCACAGGAGCGCGCACTGAGGTATTTAATTAAGCTTCCTGTGAATTTGGACCAACATTAACATCGCACCCTCAGGGCACTCTTTTGTACTCTTGTTAGCTTAGGTGGAGTAAATGTATAATTTGGACCTCGCGGAGTTCAGTAGTCACAGGTCAGGAGGAATTTGAAACCATTTTTCGTTACTCATAACATATTTCTGGAATTTACAATATGAATGCACTTTAGGCGTAAAGAATTATTTAACCCGTCAAAATTATTCAGTGACGTATTACATTTAAATAATGTAGTTATGTATATATTTACTGACTCCGAACAGTCGTTATACTGGTGCTCTCATTTCCGAGACCCACGGGAACTTATACCCGAGATAAATGGGCCTATAGCACGTAATCTTTACCTCCGGTATAGGTTCGGGGCCAAAATAAATACTTTGTATCTGTGCCAAATTTCGTTCGGATCATGATATAGTACCTAACAGACATACATTTATAATATCAGTAGGAAAACTATTCGTCTAAATCTTAGAAAACTAGTTCAGCCATCATTAAAATCGCAAACACACAAGGACAGCATCGAATCTGAATCTATAAATATGAAACCTTACTAATGCGACCTATTTTTCAATTCCCATTCGAGTCAACGTCTAAGAATCTATCCACTAAACACATCCACTAATTGAAGTCACAAATTAAGATTAAATGGACGTATGCGCATGATGTCACTCTAATGTGGATTCCTATTTTTAGGGACTCAACTCTATTGAGAGGATTAGTCTATCACGGTCATATTCATATGGAGATGTGACTTAGAATTATGCTGACGATTTTCTTGTTAGCTGGTTTTAGAACTGATGTACTAACGTCTACAGTGCTTAGCTAACATTATTGTCAATACGTTACTAGCTAATCATTTTCGTGGGAACAAATATTTTTCGGGTGTTGGGGAGTTAAAGCCAGTTACCTTCTGAAACCACAAGGAGGATTTTTTGTTTTTTTACCTACTATACGCTCCATCAATTTCTTATTTCAAACAGATTAGACTAATAGCGTAATCAGTAAGTTTCCGATGAAGATATCCCAAGAAATTTCTGAAAAGGTGACCGTGTAGTTCTACTTCTTTTCATAGTCCTTCGAGCTGGATATGAAACAGCGAATTCGATCAATTACATTTAGGATTACCATAACCTATATTAATATTAAGATTTGGCTGTGGAAAATTTTCGTTATTACAAGTTTACAAGCTAGCTTCGTTAACCGGGTTGACATAGCTGAGTATAATCAAGTAATAATTAAAGGAAGAGAACCTTGACTCATTCTTTTAATTTATATTCCTCACGACGCCCTTCGAAATCCACTGATAAGGGTTATGAAATATGCAAGGGCTGATAAAGGGTGAAATATTTTTCGCAATTTGTCCCAAATTTTATCTCTTCCATGATCAATATTTCATTCAGATTATTACGGGAAATAATAACCTTTTCATTCTTCTTTTATAAAATATACAATAGATGAAATATCTACGTTTGCCCGTGTATTTGCTCGCTTTCATGTAGATTTCATACTCCAAGCAAAATGTTGTACATGTTTGAAATTTGTTAATACCGTCAAAGTGACCACGATGTGTTTTAGGGCCTGCCCGAACAGTTGCCCCTCAGGCCCTCTCTCATGGACATTTTTCGTGGTATACTTTTGTTAAATAGGCCATTGAAATCGCGACACCGTTACACTTGTGACAATTCATTTTAATTCAACACGAAGTTTCCACTTCTAATCGGTAGGTACTTAGTTTTGGCTAGGTACGCGTCCGAGCTTCAAGTCTGGACCTGATCTTTAAATGCATCTTAAAATGAAGGATGTACAGCTGTGATAGAGTCCAAACTTTGAGATTATACGTGTACGTTGCTTTTTTAATATGGCATTTATTTAACGCGGCGAAAATAATCTGAATTTAGGGTTTAAAAAATGTTTAAGTGGGATTTAAAAATAATAAGTTGGCAACTACAGTAAAGCAGCTGAATAAGTCAGTTGTAAGCTTTCTTTTAATTCAAACTGGCATCGGCTGAGACTAGTCGTAAAATTCATACTTTGTGCATCATTTTAAGACCTTTAATAAAGCAAATAGTGACATGCAAAAATAACATTATTCGTCATTTCTTGACTTTTATTTTCTTACAATGGCAAAACATTCAACCCAAATAGTAAAACACTAAGTAGATGAATTTATTTATCCAATATCACAAGGAAACCACCGAATGGCTCCACCTACCCTTCTAACCTAATCTATTCGTGTCGGGGCCACGAGTCCACGAGCTCGCTTTATTCGCTCTCGCGCATCATAATTTAGCTAATAATGAATATTGACCAAGTCGTCGTGGTCTATAATAACATAGCAGACACCGGTCGCCGGTCAAACGTCACCGTTTTCATTAAATGATGTTTCTACAAACAATAATACGGCAATCCTAATTATTAATTATGTTATCCGTATTAATTTTTAAACTCGGACAAATCGCAGTCTATTGGACTGCGATTTGTGTAGTGAATTTTTATATGGAAGCCTTAGTTGTCAATAATACAATGTTTGTTATCCCACTACTAATATTAGTCGCAACATCATTATTATTAGCTTATGATTTCTTTGACCCTGTATAACATGTTTGCTGCCTGAAACTACCAGCCGTTTTTATGCATCCTTGCATTTTGAAGCTCAATATAGGTAATTGTCGCTAAAATATTTATTCGCGGCCAACTATTTTTTAGAAATCAAATAGTTGTCACCCTAATTCATTAGTCGCCTTGAAAATTCTATGTCTTATAGTAACGTTGCCCCACCTAGTCTAATGACTGGTATATTCTTAACATGTTATCGGTACACCTCGAGCGCAGGTCAATGAACAGATAAGTTTCTAACGAGTTAATCTGAGCTCGTAAATAACTAGTATTGGGTAAATTTGTGATAATGGTTGGACGGCTTGAGGGGATGAGGACCTATGGCATTTAGCATCAGTGACAAAAGCTGAATAATCTTACGGAGAACATTTTATCTGTATTTTAAATTTAAATATATCAATAAATACACGCATCTACTCACTACTTTCTCCTTTTGGGGTAGGCAGACAACCTATCGATCAAATTGATAGATCCATTAATAATTGTGTCAAAACGGTGCCTTATGGTTAAGGAGTCCACCTTATGACTGAGAGGTACCAGGTTTTAATCCTGACCACTACATTATCGCCGTGAGCCCACTCTTAACAGAAGCACTGCAGGGAGATTTAGTATTAAGGTTTCTTTTGTAAATAATTATAGAAGACACTCATGAAATACGTAGAGAATGGCAGAATATGGTCTCTGCTTACCCAAAAGGGATGCGTGAGTAGGTGTTATGTAAGTCAACCAAAATTGTATTATTCAATTTACATGAAACGCAAATGGATATAATTTTAGCCAACTTTGTATCAAACTGTTGAAATTTCAGCCCACCCATATCACTGAAAAAATACGTCTAGCGCAACATTGGGAACAAAACAAAAGTACAACAACAATATTTACTCCCATTTGAGTGGAGTCAGGGATACTAAACTTGTACAAGAGCTACGACTAAAAGCAACCAAGTGCAAGTGGGATATTCACGAAAAGTTTCTAACCATCTTGCAAGAGAACGAAAGGAATACCTGCGCCAGTGCCACGTCCTTCAAGAAGTAGGGTACCGAATTGCGGATGAGAGCATGCCCCTATATAGATCCCCATGTAAATTTGTGAAATTACTGCGATCAAGTGCATAAGTCTTTAGGCCTTCACGGCCGGCGTTGCATGAGAACATACTGCTTCCGGGCTGTTTGGCCGTTGTCCATATGAAACTTGCGTTCCAGACATTTCGTCGATCACTGCGGTCGATATTAGGTTTCATATGGACCACGGCGAAACCAGAAGCAGTATATTCTACATGCGATCAAGTGAATTATCACATTTTACTTCGTGAATTTTAAAGTTTATTTGAACTTGAACGTCATCATCCCACTTCTTATTACTCCTATTGCAGTCCACTGCTGGCAATAGGTCTCGCCCAATGTGCGCCGATCCTACTCTTAGTACCTATACGTAACCCTAGAAATAAAATATCAAATACTTCACATTATTGTGACGACTAATATTCAGCTCGACAACAAAGCGGTCTCAGTAGAAATTTCTCACGGCAACGAAAACAATCTAATTGTTAGTACACTACGAATAATAACATAGGAAATGCGGTCAGCATCGAAAGCGACATGAAAACAAAAGTCCTGTGAAAATAAAATACAATATGCACTTATTAAGTGAAAGTGCATAATTAGTGGGTGAGTGATAATTCACTGTTAAAACAGTGAAGTTCGCAGCGCGTGATTTATCTGTCTGATCTGTGGATGGTACTGTTATTGTTTACGGGGCAATTTCACTAGGAGCGACTTTAAAACGGCACTTGTTTATTTATTCCGACATGATAATTTGGTTTCATGTTTTTGTTTTAATGCAGTTTGGTTTAGTTTGTTAAAATCGACTTTGAAAAATAAATTATTTCGATATTTATATATTATTATGATATATTTAGATTTCCTGTTGACTGACTGTTCTGATGTTGGTTTGGTACATGAATACCTTTAGTTCTGACAATAATAAAATTTAAATTAACAAATCAGTTTGCAATTAATACCTTGGTTTTAAGATCATTTTGATACTTTAGTCAAGATGTTTCTGACACTGAGTGTACACTATTTTTCGAAATTATGTCTATTAGAATTTCCAAGCAAATTTTTCTATAGAAAACGATGTGCGGAACAGAAAACATTGTCCATGTTTATTTTCCGAGATTATAATTTAGATTATGATAGTTAATTTTCACTTCAACAGCGGGACAGAGCGAGTTTCATCAAAATCGGTTCGATATTTTTGTATAACGGTACGGATTATATTAATATGAGCTACTGAGTCACAGGGAAACAACAATCAAAAATCCGTCAACCGGTAGCAATTATCAGCTTTTATTATATGAAAGCACACAACCACTAAAGACGTGTTAACATTTTAAACGGTAGCTGTTCACGAAACCTTATCAGTCTATTAGGGCCTTGCACACAAAGTGTTTAAACCGCACACACATGAAGTGTTTTCCTTCAACACACACAGTGGCTCTGCGTGGTACTAGGAGCTCTTCAATTACATAACATACAGAGCACAGTGTCTTACTATCAGTTGAGATCTCTCTGGTGATCCGCCAAGTGTGAAATGGCAAGGTACCGTTGTAGCGGTAACGGTGATAGACGATTTAATGAAAGAAGTCTAAATAATACTCCTACACGTCGGTATTCTTGTTAGGTCAGTGTTATTAGATATTACGTCTTTTAAAAAATAATAAAAAAATAGAATTTGTATAGGTACGTAACTACGCAAATTCAGCGTCAAAAGTAGATGATCAATTTCTAATTTTATAGCTTGAGTTTTGAATAAATATAAATACTGTTTTAACAATTTAGTAGGTACTTAATATAATATGTAAAGTTTGATAAAATTTTAATTGAACTAATAATATCGTTCAAATTTTTTATTTCGGAATCTGTGGTAGGTACATCATCTAATTTTGCCAAAATTTTGTCCAAAATTTAGGCATTTCTTTTCTTATTTCATATTTTATTAACTAAAAGTAATAAGAGATTAATTTTAAATTGCATCTACATAATGTCTCAGGCGACATGTTTTTACCCGACTACGTGGAAGCATAAAGGGGGTTATGATTTACAACATACGCAAGTATCTACCTAAATCTCATTCGATTACATCAGTAATAATGTGATAGTATAACCATAGATACGTGGTAACAATAATAGTGGTAAAGGAAATCTTTAAGATGAAAGCTGTGTTAGATTTCTCCGCAACATGTTTAGTCAAGAACACGTGCATCTTATAAGAAACCACTCCCGTTGTTTTATTGTTAACACAGGTAAAATACCTAATATGTTCTAATAAACGAGACATTTGCGGGTAAATATCGTGGCAAATTATATTATTGACCCGATTGCAACGCCACCTACCAGGTTCAATAGTATCTTCAATCTGTATCTTCGCGTAAGTACAAGCGGAATTTGGAATTTTTTTTATATGTATAGGCACATAGTTGGGTTACATAGAGGTATTTATTTTCACATTTCTTTGTCTGCTTGGACTTTAGAATAGGATCCGAATGGAAAAATTATTTTAATCCTAATAATTACTTTTGTTCCTCTTCTTCTTCGAGTCGATAGCTGATAAAATTTCCTAAATTTGGCAGTCTAATATCGGCCACAGCCACAGCATTGTTTTAGAGCGTTTTCACATTCATCCGATAAAATCGGCAAGATACGGACATTTGCTCGAAAGCACAGACTAGTTGGGGATTCTAGGGATGAAAACAAAAGAAAAAAAAAGCAAGCAATTTTTTATATTCGTGATCAGCGTCATCAATTACCTGATATCGGGCCAAAACAGTGGTGTTGGCTCCGATAGCCGATATCGGGCCGGACAATGTGAAAGAAAGATACATATGTCATACATTTGACTTCCTCCGAGATCGGATGTCGGATATCGGACAATGTGAAAACGCTGTTACCCTGCAAAGGTCGTTATTGTTGAGCAAATTTTCAGCTAAAGTTGTTTTCACGTAATCATAACACACAAATAAACTATTTCACTGTATTACCTAACACCTAACTATAAATAACAATTTCACTTCATTGAAACTCAACAGTTTCGTACAAACACCTTGAATATGAGTATAACACCAAGTACACGGTACAACTATTGTGATTATAAACACCAAGTTATGAGCCGTTACTTCCACAACATAAACTTTTAGCCTTGGGGATATAACTGCGCATAATTTCACGTAGCTTTAGAGAGCTTTACGAAACGGAAGCACAACTTAAGCGAAACAATAACTGAACAGTTTTGAAATAGACTTAATGAATGAGACTTCATAAATGGTAGGTAATTAAAATAAAAACTTTGTCATGTCATACCAGTTTTACGAACGGATAGCGTTCCAGTAAGCTTGTGTTACGACGAAAAATGATTTGTGTAGTTACTAAACCCGATTTGAAATGTAGATGTTTTGCCTATTAGCTTCCAAAAGATGTTTTGTAAAATTACCAGGGATTTTTTAAATTAATAGTTTAGCCACGTATGTGTTGTGTCGTGTCTGTTGCGAATCTTTATTCGCGGTAAAAATCGTTGTGATGGCTTTGCTCGTCTCGATATCCACCTCGCATCATCCTGCATCACCAAAAACGAGAGAGCTCTAGGTATTATTGTCTTATACCCTGGTCGTCATGTGAAACGTACAAATATCTATAATATATATTTTTTTTTGTAATATCACATGGCAATTTTATCTCGTTCAAACGAAAGAGGATATCACAATCGGCATTGGCGTCGACAGAATTGGGAAACAGTGTACTGATAGCGCCAATAGTAAGCTTCCATTAATTAGCTCTGTTGTTTAAGAGAGACACGGTATCGAATTCTCATCATCATCATCATCTTTTGAGTATTGAATTGATCCAGGTTAGAGTCTGGGGTCTATTTTCGGTTTTCACCCCTACCTTTCGCAGTCTTGGGCATCCATGGCAGTGACAACATTGACATGCATCTTCTAGAACGATATTACAGAATATAACTCCATTTCACCACAATTTCGTATGTTAGCCAGTAATGGCACAGGTAGTACCGTGGTCCACGCCATGCTTCAATAGCCACCTTATCATAAATAAAGAATCGCGTGATGTGCTGTTGAACGCGTGGTTGAACGCGACGCAGAATGCGTGTCCTTGACGAAGCCTGACAGACAAACTGCCAAATAGTTTGCACTCATGGAGATGACAAGACAATCAGTGACAATGGAATCTATCGACTGTATTTATTACAACGGGAAGATAAAGCTTAGTACAGTTAATCAGTGAGTCAGCAGATCGACCTTAACAGGCAGACTTCTCAAAAAGATCTTAAGACCAAAAGATCATGCTTATTATACCATTCTGGCACACTTTGGCCTTGTCTTTTAAATGACTGCGGTACTGAACGTCGCTGGAGATATGAACACCAGGGATCTCAATACTCGAAGAGATGACAGGAGAAGCTGACTTGTATGCCAATGGTCTCATTGTCAGGGATGTCCAAAAATGTGTGAAGTGTTAGGGAAAAGCAAGCCTCGGGTTCAGAGTTTAAGTACTCGGATGTAGTCGGGATACAACGTTATGACGATGATGTTTATTAGTACCCAATTGAATTAAATTAGACAAAGAAGGCTAGGTGCTCTTTCACAAAAGAACCTACAAATAACATTCACATTGAAAAGTAAAACATCAAGGCGAATAGTTTGGCGAAAAACATTTCACAATGACGCGATTCTAGGTACGAGTACCCTTTATACGCTGAAAATATACTTACATTTAATAAAAGGATGAATTCGAATATATTCCGACAGACAGCGTTTGGAAGCCGTGCTTTTGATGTCCAGTTCCCTTCAGCTCTCACAGGAACTCACAGCTCAAAGGCAGTTTCATGTACAAATAGGGAATATTACGCTGCCTTGCGTTTTTCTAATGATATGCAGTGATAGTTCATATCAAAGGTTGTGTACTTAATTTTACAAGTTATATTAGGTTTTCGGATGAGAGTTACACTGAACAGCGAGCTAGCTTGATTCGTACTATAGTAAGTATGTTAATATTGGAAGACAAATCGAGACCAACTAATTAACTTACAAAAAATGTGTGATAATGATTTCAACGCTATAACATAAGTAAGTTAAACAGATCATCAAATCCCTAAACATATTTAGGCAAATGCTTAAAAATCACTATCTGTCACTAAGCTGAATAGATCAATCTCTTTTGACTATATTCCATATATATTAGGTGCTTTAATATGTAAGTTTTGTACTATTTCTCTGTGTATATTTATAATTGTATCAAGAATCGTTATATCTATGAATGTATGTATTTTATAATTTTTTGCATGTGCATTTTTTTCAATAAGTGTGATTGACTTTTGACTGTGACAGCTACACCACAAATAGTAAAGTGGGTGTGACTGAATATTACTCCATCCCACGGTTGCCTGGAAGAGACCGCATTTAGCGATAAGGCCGCCCATTATGCATTTAACTATAATCACTACTGTTTCTTGTAATCTAATGTTGGTGTAAGAGTTATCTATCTATCTATCTACCTATCATTTCTCATAGTTTCAGAAATTCACAAAAGAAACAGAGATTCTAAATCAGTGATTTGACGTCCTTTAAATCAGTGAAAACTCTTCAAATCGTATCGGAAGTGATGCGAGTCATTCCAACTTAGATTACTACACAGAGAAGGCATAAGATAAAAAATGCTCTCATATGAAATAATTCCTTCGAGAAAAATGTTATCAGTTAACAATGAAGAAAGGAAGTAACGATTAAGACGATATTTAAATATATCCTATGAAATGAAATAAGAAAAGTTGAGTTTCTAGATTTTTATAGCCCATTAAAATGTCCGGCATTCGAATCACTTTTACTCACGCTCACAGTAAAACTCTGCACACTAGGTACTTATCAGACGATCTCCACAGGTTGCAGTGACGTGCAGGTCGTTTTATTAAGAGTACAGCCACGTAACTGCCATTGGCAGATTCACGTAATCGCCCCTCACCGTTTTACATTTTCTGGCGTTTTGAAAACCTAATTTGCATAAGGAATACAATTTATATTTGGCATTTGCTCTTAATTCAATAATTTTACAAAAATATTTGAACCCCAGAGAAATACAGAATACTTTTTAGTAATATACCACGCAAATAAACTCACGGACGTAATATAAAATGTAATAAACAAGTCAATTGAGTAGCAACTGAAATTTACCCACACTTTCGTTGCACCAACGCGAGTGAACAGGGAGTTGCAGGCGGCAACGTAATATGAGCACGCCATGGATATAATTATATAAGTATTCTGGGCAGCAAGCACACAGGTGTCTCAAGAATATCTTATTAAAATTTTCAAGATTTATCTGGCACACCGTGGAACATCGAGAACATCAGAATTTGTGCTTTTTTATAATTATAAGATTGCAAATAATTTGAAGGGAAGCTTGAAAGCTCTACTTGTGACTTCGTGAGGTGCCATCTTTGGGAAGGCAACTCACAAAACCCTATGATAGGTTACGATGAATAGGAAAATGTTAATAACGGAGGAAGGGGGCTCTAATGTTAATATTTCTCTGGTCGAGGTTGTGTTGCTTAAAGAATAAGTCTACCACCCGTGTACATTTCACTAATTAAATTTTGAGCTTATTTTAAATTCTGTTACTTGTGCAACAATTCACATTACTAATTACTGCGCCAACAGTGCCAATTCATCATTTTATTATTTACCTTTGTATTGGAATCATTTTCAAATATTTATAATACAGAGTTATATTATCCTTCCAACGACTTGTTTGACTTTAATCCTCAGCAGTATCTAATTTACAGCCTACTATTCCACTGGTATCCCCAATCAAATTAATAATTACTATCAAATGTTATTGTCTGCCGGTCGATAGTTTTCCTAGCCAATCTGAAGGTCAGGCACCTTGCGAATATCGAACCGTATCATCTGTAATGACGTGACGGATTGAAACTCGATTGTTTTCTACGGTTTAACACGTGTTTGTTTTTTTAATTCCAATGGGTATTTTTTGTTTTGTTTGTCGTTTTTAAGTTCCTTCGGGATGGAGGATACGGTCTGGTGCAAATTTAGCAGGGCGGATGTCGGCACTAGACCGTATGATGCAGTAAGTCGTACTTTTGTTTAACAAGAAACGGTAGCCAACATCTTCCGATGGCTTAAGGGCACTTTGATGAGAAGTAAACGGACCCAAGGCTTCGAAGTTTAAGCCTCGGATGCAACCGGAACTTGGCAAAATGATGATAGTCATAAGCATTTTCGGAAGCAACTGAAGTTCTGAATAACCCCAGAATATTCAAAATTACTCTGGAGACACGATGAACAGATGAACACGTTTGGTAATTCAGCTAACTATAGCCATTATAGAAGAAGCCAGCAAGATGTACATCTACCTGTGCTCTATTTCCATTAAAAGTGGCACAAGAAAGATTGAAGCCAGAAGGTCTCAATCCTTTATAAAAGCTGCATTTTAAGTACCTAAATCGTTTGGATATTGGACTATTGCAATAAATTAAAATGGAATTGTTATAACCGCTTTTGAATCATTAATTGTAATGGTTTATTTTACAGTTACGTATTACGACCACAAAGGCTTCTATTCAAAAGTTATTTGGTTTAATTTCCCTTTAAGCTGAAACGGCAACCGTTTGTGGGAATCAAATGCTTTGATCAACGACTTAGATAAGTATGCGACGTGGAATTAAGTTAGTCAAAATTATGTTAATTAAAACTAGATGTCAGATCACCACAGAAATGGTTTTAGTACCTCCATACTATTATTTAAAAAAAGGACTTACATGATATTTTTTTATTACCAATGAAATTAAATCGTGTCCTGGTAATCATTAGCTTATATCAGCAGAAATACGAAAAAGTGTTACTGGATTTCTATATTTTTCCACAAGCCTATATGAACTACTGACTTAAAAACTAGTAGAAGTTAATTTTAAATATTAGAATATCTTAAGTCTGCAACAGATGCTATATTTGGAATTGAACATCTGTACAAGAAAATGCGAAATCATGTGGGCCGGACCGTAATAATGTACTTTAGTTTATAGCTTGGGACTGTATGGAGCTGCCGCAAGTGTAACATCAAGCTAAAATTAGTTTACATCTGATGGCAATAAGGTTGTAAATAGCTTTTAGTAGGAGCTATTAACATCAGAGGACATGTTCTCTGGTGTTATAGATTAGTAAAATGGTACGCCTACGTGGTGAAGTGTTTTGAAGTGCAAAATAATATTTTGTTTATCTCGACGACTTTGTTAGTGTTGGTTGTCTCAGAGATAATTTTTTACTCTAGTTGTAAGTTATGCTAATTAGATGCACGTGGGGATAAAGAGGACCGGAGTAAATACGTGCTTCAGATTTTAGGCGAAGACAAAACGTTCTGGGGCTTTACGTAAGGGAATATTCCATCTGGTTTCGACGTTGTTTGTATATTTTGTGTAATATGGACACACGTATGTTTATGAAGTTATGAAAGAAAGATTAGAAGGGCCGGGAACGTGCTCGTGACACACATAATGTTGATTAGTCCCTAGAATTCGGTGATTGGATCTATTAGAGTTCTGCCCGGCCCTTAAGCAGGGTTGTCAAAATTTATGTCTATTTTAAATACAGTTTACACTACAACTATGGATACGTTTCTCAATACTTTAATCTGCAAATTCTTGTTCTACATCTTAGCGTTCATCCCAGACGTATCTGAAATTTTCACCTAGGATCCGGGGGTCCGCTTTACCAGTCTAACTGTGAAGCGACTGCCATATGACCTCGACAACCCAATGGCGATATTTGCTTTTTATCATATATTAAACCTCAACCGCAAGGCTTTGTTAGTCGCAGAATCAGCTGTAAACGCAAAAATACCGCCTATCCTGTACCATCAGGTACCGCCTATCCTGTACATTGATGGCATAACTCACTACTATGATTGAATAAAATTTTAAAGCATTTAGTAAACTTACTATTCAAATCGGACAGGTCCAGTGCCCATGTAAGGCAAAGATCGCGGGTTCGAAACCTGCCTGAACCGATTCAATTTTTCCGATCTTAATCACTATTATGGTGTTAAAATACTTTTACATGGCCCGTAATACAAAATATTTTGCAGAAATTTGCAGGTTACATAAACCCCCAAATACTTTTACATGGCCCGTAATAGAAAACATTTTGCAGAAATTTGCAGGTTACATAAACCTCAAAATACTTTTACATGGCCCGTAATAGAAAACATTTTGCAGAAATTTGCAGGTTACATAAACCCCCAAATGTCAGGTGGCCGTATGCTTGTCTGCCACCTTAGTAGCACAAATCCCTATAATATGTAACCCTCATACCTGAATGAATCAATACCAGGCCCATTTAAATCTGAATTCCGAAATTGTTCAATCAGATACCCATACAATATTTGCATTCGCATTTGCATTTTCTAAATAACATTATTCATTTGTACCTAGTTAACATTAATGTAACTATTCGAAAATGAATAGAATAACTATGTAATTAGTTAACGATTATGCGGATTAAATTCAGGGTTGCCTCCTCGTTCAAGATTCATTTTCAATTTAGGCTAGCGTAAGCCAATGAACGCCACAGTACACTTAAACTGCAGCCTTAGCATAGTGACATAAGCTGAAGAAAAGTGTCAAGTGACCAAGACCGTGTAAGTCTCTGCAGCGATTCTGCATTAAGAAAATTGAACAAACGTCATTTTGTATCTGCTTCTTCTTCATGCAAGAGCCGATTCTGGTGGCATCAAAAGCTTGCTCTTTAAAGGCTGGGTCCACTTTTCAATTACTGATCGGGCCCATTTGACGACGTTGTCCCATCATGACGTCACTAACCCCTCAAAATTAGTAGCAACTTACAAAATACCTCTTTCGTTAGTCCTCATGCTCAGGATTTTTATTTTGTATACACGTATGCCATTATACGACCTAAGTCAGGCCTCTTGCGTGACTAATCTGGTAGTGAGACAACCCTGCGTGTGCGTCCAAATGAGGAGTTACCGATGTTTATGTGGGCGAAGTGGTGAAACATCGGTGTGTAATCTGTAACAAAAACTTGGTACATCTGTCCGCCTACTGGTGATAATTGACATCGCAAACATGTTGTTTCAAAAGCAATTGTGTATGAAATTACGTTGTTAGGTGTAGGATAAGTTTGAAGAATTAACTTTTAAACTCTCGCGTTCCATGATATATTATAAAGATAACGGGCATTAACGCGATCATTGCCATTGATTGATTGATTGGCAGATTGGAAGTACCTATACCATGATCGCGTCAATTCCCGTTCTCTTCATAAGTTTGAAGAATGTTTGTTTTGATGTGATCCAAGAAGAGTCATTTAAATGTTGTATTTTTCAGCGCCTACCCTATTTTATACGAAGCCTTTGTCATTTAAATCAAGTAATTCGATAGTAAGTAAGCGATTATTCCGAATTCTGAATGCCACGAAATTATGTGTTGTCAATTGCGTGTTGCGTATTCCCACCTACAAATGAGGAGGGGGAAGAAAAAAATGAGCAAAAGAAAAGGAAGGGAGATGAGGTAAGATCTTCAGTACCTACTCTCATAAATCGAACTAGCAGCTAGTTCGATTTATGAGAGTAGTGAGGATCTAGGCTAGGTACAAATTTTCGACATTAAATTTAAAGCATTGTTGAATCGATCGATCGGTGGGTCGAGCTTATTCCTGCTGGACCAATTTCCGGACCGTAGAAAACGATCGGATACAGCTCATTCAAGTCGACATTAATGAGGGGGTTGTTCTCACTACTCAATCCCGGTGGGAAAGTAATGGCACTACCGTTTATAAGCATTTGTTAATTTCAAGAATACATTAGATTAAGTACCTTTTTACGGTATTTGTATAACAGTTAGAACACGTTTTTAGAAGAAACGGGTTTCGCTAGTAGTAATAGTAGGTGACCTTGTGTTCCTTTTCCGTTAGAACTTGAATATAATATTTTATATTTATTTCGAAGGAATTTCATCTGGAATTAAAAGACCATTATAAAAATACAGTTGGTAAAATAATTTCTAGAATACATTTCTGGAAATAATTTTATCTATTCACACCTGACTAATCTAATGCCAGTTGACGAGTTCCTTTATCATGGTCTTGCTTAGTATAAAACGATTGTTCACCGCAACTGAACTAGCAACATTTATTTCTGCAGGCGGTATATTAATTTTTAACCCTAATTGTAACAAAATATGCTTCTTCTTTATCCTAGCGTTAATGTCGAGCTGAAGCTGTCACCTCAGAGATCGGGATCCGCTTTTGCCAGTTTAACTGCGTGTTTGGCTGGACTTTGAATTTACCTTAAAGCGATTGCCATCTGACCTCCACAACCCAAAAGCGATACATAAGTATTGCAGTTAGACCAGTTATTGGTTTTTTAGAACTCCAACTACAGGCTCCAACTAATATGTAGCATGTAACGAAATATACTCATATTTTATTAAATAAATCATTACCATGGATGGATAGACAGATACAATACTCATTATATTAATGCGTATTTATTTATCAGTGCCGTTGCGTAGCGGTAGTGAACGCGGCCGCTACGCAGGAGGCACGGGTTCGATCCCCGCTCAGTGCAAATATTTGTATCCATGAATATGGGTATTTGCATTGGTCTGGTCGTGCCTCGGAGAGCACGTTAAGCCGTCGGTCCCGGTTGTCATACAAACATCTATGGCAGTGGTAACTGGTAGTTGGTTCTGGAGTCATGGCATGGCAGTCGCTTCACGGAAAATATCGAAGTTTAGCCAAATCCGCAATTAGACTGGTATAAAACGGACCCCAGACACCAAGTTGAAAGGCTTCTGATGGGACTGGAATTAACGCTAGGTTGAAGAAGATTTATTTGCATTCTAAAACGTACTCAATAATTATGTTTTTATTATTATGTTTAATTATATTATTACATACATTATTATGTTTAATTTATCTCATTGTGATGTTATTGCTCAATCCAATCCAAGTTTTAATAACCTTCCGATATGATGTCTGATTTCCTGTGTAACAGTTCGTTCCAATGCTTTGAAGTTATAGCGTCGTAAATTTTTTATAGTTTTTTGAAGACTTACTTCTCATCTGATTTACGATAGAATTAAACGAGACAAGTTTACTTAATTAAGTACATAAATATGAAACTTACGTGTGGGCAAAGCGTAGTAAATCAATTTACGATTAATTTTCTGATAATTAGTTTTGAGCATTATGTGCAATTAGCCTTCTTGTATTAATCAACCTTTGAATGAACTATTCTTCCCCTCTAGACAAATGGCAATTTGTTGGCAATTATTTAATAGAATGACGAATGTATTGGATTTGACGTTTATGACATGCGTTAACGACCGTCATAAATACGTCAGATCCCATACAATCGTCATTCTATTCCATCAAACGCCTGCCAACGAATTCCCTAACATTTGTCTAGAGGGGCTGAGCTGCAAAAGTCATTTTTTTAAATTAGTTATTTTACTGTTTAATTATCATGCAAAGAATACAAGTTATGTCAGCATTCCATAAACCACAAAGGTTTGTTAACATCATTAGTAATAGTAAGATGCTTATTAAGATGCGTAAAAAGTAATATGCTTATTATTGTAAATAGAAACGGTAAACTTTTGTAACGTATTATATCTACTAATATAATCACGCATTATAGCAAGAATTAAGGCAAGCGTATGTATATCAATAAATAGGCCAGTAGCACAGAACAGATAATATTGCTAACCTATCAGTAGGTTGGTGTACTAAACTAAGCTCAGAATCACGTCATCCTACGTAAAATTGGATAAGTGTATACTTCAGATCGGAAACACCTTCGGTTTTAAACAGGAGATCTAGTAAACAGACCCGTTTTAATGCTAATAAGATCTCCGTAAACAGAGGTATACACGACCTCATTTCAGCAACCATATTTCTAGATCCGTACTCATTACCGTCATCTGGGGACTGAGTAAACGGGATCTTATAGCCAGAAGCAGAGCAAGAAAAAGGGGAGCTAAAAGCCAATCGCATAATCGGGTAAAATATGCTATTGAAAATATAAAAAAGTGATTTTTGAAGATGGGCAACAAATTTGGTATAGCTGGTTAAAGTGACCTTTTGATATTAGTAACACGATGGACATTACAATCCAAACTCGCTTTGACAATAAAGGACATAAGTGATCTCCATACCAAAAACCAATGGATACATTTTTCAGAAGCTTTGAGAACACAATACCTATGCATTTCAACAATATCTATGCATTTCTCCCGAGGAGCAGACCGAGAGGAATGGCTCTGGGTCAGCCGCGGTGCGAGGGATATGTCGCGAGACAACCTCACCTTCGGCCTAGCACATCGATCCACAGACGGCGTGCGGTTTAGTCGGTTCGAGTCCGACATAACCCCCCTCCGACTCGGAGGGGGGGGGGGGGTCTATCCGTAGGGATTACCCGCACGTAAAAAAAAAACCTATGCATTTCTTTCATTACTTTTTTGACCTGATCAGTCACAATGTACAGTCAACAAAGAAGGTAACGGTTGCACTTTTTCATATTGACTGTACATAGAATTACTATTAGCAATGTTTGTTAGAATTTGCGAGATTTCGACATTTCAGCAAGTAGGAATCTTAGTTACATTAACATAAATAGTAATTCTCATTTCAGCTCAATAATCGCGTGTCTAGTAAATGTATATACTATAATATAGTCCATCTTGGTTGATAGAAAAAAGTGTTCAATCTTTGAAGTGATCGAAGTAGCAAAAAGTACAAATTTATAAATAATTGTAGTTGATTGAATTTGTTGAAACTTCTTGATGGAACTTCATTTTACACACAATTATTCATTGTTACCAAGAGTTCGTTACCCGAGATGGCCGATGAGCTATTACAGGTTTGACAATAAATTTGAGAAAACGTAAAAAAAAATTCTAAGGATATCCTGGGTACTCACACGAAGTTCAAAATATAGTATGTAATTGGGTACATGCAGGTACATGGTTGTTGTCAAATCAGTTTGTTTGTGTTAAACGTCAAAATGGTAATGGTATATGGTATATGAGTAGAATTGAGTATGAGTAGAATTTGGGCCACCCCTTCTCTTCCCATGTGGGGTCGTAAAAGGCGACTAAGGGATAGGGCTGATTAACTATACATCAGACAGATATGAACAGCCCAGACTCAACCTCAGATGCATGCCTCGAGTCAACATTAGTGCCCGGAATACGGCAATAGGCTCACCCCGTATTACGTGGGACCGAATACAGATTGGTGAATGTGGGTGTTAATTCACCTCTGCCTAACCCTCCGGGGATAAAGACGTGATTATATGTATGTATGTATGGAATAAACAGCTATAACGGTACACTTGATTACAATTAAATAATGTACCATTAGTGCTTGGGATGAGCGTTTTGATCATCCATCCAAACCACTAATAAATAAAAACTGTAAAATAAGAAGATAACACATTTACTTATATTAATCTTCGTAAAAATATCTGAAGCACTTATCTAACATGATCAATACAAGTAATGATCCTTCGGCATATAAAAAAACAATTGTACCGTGTCGACAATATATCACCTTAGATTTTATATTGTCACTCTTTTTATTAAACATCTCATTGTGATCTTTTTCAACTTGGTTTACAAATTTTACAATCACCAATACCTATCCAGCTTCTACATCACTAGCTCTACCTCTCGGCTATTGTGATTTCCTTTAACGATAAAACAATAAGAAGTATCACAAAATCGATGTTTCATCAATCATCATATTCAAACCAATATTCCATATAGCAGATGCGAAATACACTGTGTGTGTTTTATTTGATACGACACGGTGACACAACTGCGCAAATATACCCGTATTGTGCATTATTGATTCTGTGATATCGACTGAAACGGGGGCTTTTTAATCGCACTTAGATACGGGTGAAATATACCCTTTTACGTGGACACTTTTGAAATTTTGGCTTTTTTATCAGTATATAATTTAGAAAACGGGAATTAACGCGATCATGGTATAGGTACTTACATATCTTTGATTGCCTGACGTTTCGACCAGGTTACACAGGCCGTGGTCAACCTGTGACATTATATATCATGGGACGCGAGAGTTTAAAAGTTAGTTTTTTATCAGTAGCTTTAAGATTTTTAATATATACCTAGATATCTGTCCTTCTGTCTGTTTCACTGGCAGATAGCTGCCATGAAACAAAACTTAGGCTACTTTTCGAGAAATACCAACTGGGGTTCCACGCATAAAAACCCCCTATTTTTAGGTGGCAAACAAGCAAATAGACCATCTGAACATACTAGTCTAGATGAAGTCACGGGCACAGACAGTACTTATGAACAAAGAAGATGAAAATACGAATACGAGCGAAACCTACGTGCAAAAACAACCCACCTACAAGATAATACGTGACTTTTTGAATGTGAATTATTCAAGTCATACAAAAAGTATAGTGTAAATCAATGGTGAGCACTTAAGTAAACAAACCAATGAGTTTATTGAGAACAATGTCACAGTTAAGTGCTGTCTGTAACCTTCAAATAAGAACAACCGTGTTTGCTTCGTGAACAATGGCAACAAATAAGTTTTCTGTATTTGTAAACTATGTATGGAAACAAATTTTTGTAGTCGAATTCCGTTACTGACTTTCGTATCAATTTGAAACTTTGTGAGCATGAATGTCAAAATATAACCCCTCAATTTGATGAACCGTATGAATGAATAGTCGAAGTCGCATCGAAACATACGAAAGAGTTCGTTCGAATTTAATGAGTGCTGGTAAACCTCTAGAGCTGGTCTGACGGTTTAATCATTCTGCGAATAGTGGAAGTCATCTATCAGCTACCTATTAACACAGTGGAATGGAAAGAACATAGGAAAGAGTACTACTAGTAAATCTCTGCATTTCCATAGGATTAAGTAAGTACAAACAAGAACGGGAAAAAAACCAGAGAAAATAAACATTTAAGCTTGCATACATTCGCATAGAGCTGAAAAGTGGTAGGGGTCCTATTATACACCATAATAAGAGAAATATTAAAATTACCTGTTCCCGCTACTTTGATTCATCAACGTAGAACTTTAACCGCTCTGGTCCTACGAACTTGAAATTTTGCCAGCGTACGCTTCCTAACATCAATTAATATAGGATTTTTGGAACCTTCGCTACTAAGGGGCTAAAATAAGGGATAATCGGGAATGAACTTCTGTACTTAAACTTTCATCCCTTATTTTACCTCCTTAGCAACAAAATTTTCAAAAATCTTTTTTTAGTGGATGCTAGCAATATGAAAAGCATCTACTGCCAAAATGTTCAGTTCATAAGACCAGTGGTTCAGGTTCTGCGTTGACGAATCTGGGTAATAAAATTTCATAGGTATGTAATAGTTTTAACTTCTTCCAATTTTTAAAATGAAGATATTTGCTACAAACTTTTGCGATAGTACATGTCGTTAACAAAAAAATGCGAGAATCCAATAAATTTGACCAATGACACTGAAATAAAAAAAAAATGCAGAAGTCCAATGGACGGGGACTTTTGATATTTCTTTTATTATAGCATATTTAGGACCCCTGGCAATTTTCAGCTCTATGCGAATTTATGCAAGCTTACCATTTTATTTCGTCTATTTTGCCTGGATTAAAAACTGTCATTTTAGATTTCCATCAAGAAATTCACAGCATTTGAGATGTATGTTAAAATTAATACAGACATTTTGATAGGTGAATTTCAAACTTATCCAAAAATGGCAAATACTTTAAGCTTAATATGGCCAGTAAATAAGTTCGATTTTATACCGGTCTTTTTCATAACACAACACACCTATCCAAAAGACCAAAATGAGACAGACATACACAGTCCAGTAGGAGCGAGCAGTTCATCCGATAGCTGTCCTCGACAATGAAACAGTTATTGGCAGTGACCTTCAATTTCCGCCGCACTACTTCTCACGACCGGTTCCTTGCGGCCCACGTTGGTAGCAATTAGTATTAATTATCGTGTCATTTCATATGCCTGCTTTTAATTCGGTGGCTGACAGGAAGTCTGAAGTATTAATAAGCAGAATATATAGGACGAACAAATTGAAAAAAATATCATCATGTATCTGCCATTCGCATTTTTGCCCATAGCAAGTGTATGGGAAATGTGTGAATATTACCCACAGCAAGTAGCAAGCAAGTAAGCTAAGTACAAATGCATGACAATATCTCTTTTTAACTTTTGTATTTTATTATGTCATTATAGATTAAGCGACGCAAATTTTATATCAGTTAAAAGCTTAGCAATAGCTTCAAAAATTAAGAAATAATCGTCTCGACTCAACGTTTCCATCTTCCACAAGCTTGGTCCTCCTCGGTCTGTCTGGAGAAAACTGTCCGATATTTATCTACCTTTGTTCTACCTCATACCTGCACTGATATCACAATTTAATTGTATAAGTTCGACACCGACTATCGTACCCAAAGCCTGCCTATATCCCTACTTGGTGTGCTAATCGCAAAGTACTCATTCGTTCGGGTTCAAACTACCAGTAAATTGCAAATTGGGAAGTAGAGTTATGCTAATCACCGTGAGAACTCCGATAACGCGATGCAGGCCAGCTAGTTTCGAAGTTGCCCAGTTTGTCTTCGTTAGATCGAACTAGATTACTGCGTTGGGTGTACGAAGTCACGTAAGTTCGTGCAGGTTTCTTCCAGGATATCAAATAGTCTTGAAAGTAACGTGGACATTCTGGAGCTAACCGATATATTGCATTATCAATACTTTTATATTGAGATCACGTAGCAAGACAGTTTGATACCAATCCACTCTCCGTTCGTCGCGTGGCAATATGTTATTGCATTTTTCTGGTACAGATAATATACTTACAGCTGCTTGGAGATTTATATCTACTAACAGTAAATTTTCGAACGCAGAAGCTTTTTTAGTGAGATTTAATGGGAGTAGCCAGCGCAACCATAATCTCAATCGCAGGTGAAATGTCCGTTATTAGTTACGAACCTTAATTAACAACACAAACTGTAGTGTTCTTTTACACATAAAAGTTTTGTAATTCCATTAAAAAAACACGCCAGCGCGCAAACACCCACACAGACCACCATTGTTAACATGGCACGTGTATATTATGGTGGCCCTCTTTCCTGAGACTTTGCCGTCAGCTTACCATCAGGCGAGGTAAAGTCAAATTGACGTGTCCTATATAAAAAAAAGACACAACGCAAACATATGCGCGCAAAAGAATTCGTAATAAATAAAAAAAATGTGTTGATCTTGATGGTAGATGTAGTTAGTTTCCAATTTGGTTTATACTTATTGAATTTTTCGAAAGTAGGCAAGTAAACACCAGTGTCCCAAGTAAAAAGTTTGTAGGCAAACGGGATTAATAATGAGACTGTGGAAGATTTAATTAACTTAAAACTTATCATGATAATAAAATATTATCATAATTATGTGTATGGTTGTACGTACATACATAATTATGACCATCATTCCTTCTTCTTTAATTTATAACTATTATACTTCCTTCTTTTTATACGTTCGTTTTGTGGCTTTGTGAAAGAAATTAAGTACACAATACATTTGTATAAAATCTGGTAACTTCTAGGCTACATTAAAGCCATTTATATCTGGCTCATTGACTTGTGCAAGAGTAAAATGTGTTGTAATATTAGCATCCGGTATCAGAGCCGGATAGCAGCTAAATTACTCAGACATGCTCTGGAATCTCTCGCCCACTTCAATAGCTGCAGAATCTCAAAGGATATTGATATTATAGGCGCTCTATATTTGGTGAGTGTCAAGAATATTCCCTTGCACGCATTTTCATCCGCGTCGCCTCAGATCCCGGATTTAAATTGTTTGCGCCGAAGTTTGTGGTTTTACCTACGGTTTAGTTTTTAGGATAAAATATCTGGGCATGTTCACCAGTTCACAAAAGTGTAGGTACTGTTAATTAATCGAATAACACCTTGCTCGATCTAGGATTCTAACCCAATTTCCGAACACAAGCATAAACGCAAAATTGTACCACGAGACCAACAATCTGTGAGATTAACTTCTTGCGCTGAAATATCTCGCAAATTAATTTACTACCGAAGTTGTAACTCTTTGAATGTTTCCAATTAAAAAGCATTATTATAACAAAATTAACAACCGGCTCCTTTAGAAAATTACGTCAAACTGAAAGTTAAATTAGGTGGGTAAATCAAAGCATTCACAAGTTGGAATGAAACAAGTTGACGTCACGTCGAAACGTCAAACAAGAATCTGAAATAACTTCAAAGTAACGTGGAGAAGTTGTCTCTAGTATCGGAGGATTAATTTCCACGTCAACTCATTCTTATCTCGCTTGAGACAGTTTGATAGGGTTTATTGTAAAGATGACAATCTTAAATGAAGTGGCCTGATATCGAAGGTTCTTTTATTGTTTAAGCAGAAGGGGTTGCTAAAGTCACAGTATTACTACTACATACAGTAGCGCCATGAATGTACTTACACAGAGCAACGGAGGGGAACTTGCGACGCGTCGGGGGTCGCGGATGCGCTGTCCGCCAAATCACTTCTTTTGCGGGAAAGTTCGCTGAGGGTTACCGTAGTCGAGTATAGGTATCGCTCGCGTGACAATTATTATGATTTTTTTTCATTTCATATCGTAATGGTGCACTATTGTTCCGTATACGGACGTTTTCGATATCAAGTGCCAATAAAGACATCCGATTTCATAGATTTCCCCGTGACGCGAGGTAAGTCTAATTCTATAATTTCAAAGTAACGTCTAGAATCTATCGATATAAGTTACGAAAAATGTAGTTAAATGAACATCGACATTGAAAGAGTTTTAAATTATTTTATGCAAATAAAAGTATACCGATTTTTGATACATAATACCTAACTATAGGTATTATGAATCAAAAATCAATAATTATCCGGTACCTACCTACAACTATTTACTCTCGTCGACAATCGTCGCATTACAGAATGTCAACGAATGCTGATTTACATAAGTACCTATCCATCAATTATTAGATTTATCGTGTATAATAATTAATCCGAAAACGTCTAAAAATAAAGTGTCACGAAAGTATCTTGCAGTACAACACATGTAAATGTATTTCAAATAAATTATCACATAATATGTAATTACATTTATTTCCTTTTTTTTCTTTTCTGACAACCCTTGCACATTTGCGACGAATAGCGTAGATACTTACGCGAGCGGCGGCAGCGTCCGACATCAAAGGCGTTTGTCCACTGTATGTAGTAGTAACACTGTGATAAAGTTTTCAATACCAGCACTTTGGAAATATTGTGAAATTATATACCTGGATTTTGGACTACTAATTGATAAATGTACAAAAGAAGTTCGTGGACGGCAGAAAGTTACTGCCAGCGTCGCTGGCTCCTTGGAGCTAGTAATTCGATGGAGCATATATCCGTGAGGATTTCCCGCACATAATAAAAAGGGGGTTATACAAGACAGTATAAAGTCTTCAATTCATGTTTTTCACGCTTTGCCTAAACAACACATGCTGCTATAATTTAAATGTTTTAGGAAAGATATCGTAACTGCCGGTTACGCTAGTCTTCATTCTTCAGACCACGATTCATACAATTCACTTAACTTGTACTACATTAATTTGACAATTTAATAAATCCACTTGACTAACAAACACATGATACGTATTGTACCCAATGACATTTGGCGTTAATTAGTCATTTGCACGTCAGATGGTGGGGGGTGGGGAAGTATTCACCTTTAAGTACCAACAAGATTAATGGTTGAGAGGAATGTTTAATATTAAATCAAAATAGGATAGGGGCAAGCTTGGAAAGGGGAACTTGAAAGAGTATCGTAGATAAGGTAAGTAAATTGTTTACATGTTTTAATAACGTGTATTTGTATAACTTAGGGATATTTGGGACATTTTAAAAACTTCTTGCGGTAGAAACATAAGGCGTGAGACATACTCAAGGTAAAATCGAACGCATCAACGTGATTTTGCTGAGCGATAACGATGTTTCGGTTGCTTGTAGGACAAATTGGCATTCGAAATTACTAGGTAATATTCCCATTTCTCCAGCTAACCTATAATGCTTGTGTAAGTAGAGGGTTCACGTTGATAGTGTTTGTCGAGGTACAAAGTTCGAACCCTGTTCTCGATTCCACCTCTCGATTGCAAGTTTGAATCCATAGCTACTAAGCTGAGGTTGTATTTAGAATTTTGCGGAATGTTTAATAGGCAAAGAATTTTAACAAGATTCCAAGCACATATTTTGACGACACAAGGTTATACCATATTTTTAAAGAGTTTCTCACATAAATATAACTATATTTACATGACCTACATTTGTATCCACGTTTCCAAAGTGAATTTCCCCGGGTTGGCTCTTAGCCGAGCGTTTATTTAATTAAAAAGTCTGATTCGCATATAAAATGTTACTCTTATATGGCTGTGGCCTCTTCATGCTGGCTATAAATGGTTTTGATATTTGACCAACCTTCTTGTTCACCCGAGCGCTAATCACGGTCGCATGCTTGCACTTTGGAGCACAGGTTCCGTTCATGATTTAGTTTGATGTTGGCTTTTTCGGTAGCGACTGCCTTTTGAGTCTGAGAGGAAATCCTGCGCCAGACTATAGAGTCTCGTGCGTCAATCAGTAGATGAATCATGTTGCAGGACTCTGTCCCTTTGATATGTTTTGTTTTGAGTTGGTAGGCTATGTTTATAACCATAGGTCATCTTTTTTTTTTTTTTTACGTGCGGGAAATCCCCACGGATACCCACCCCTCCGGAGCCGGAGGGGGAGGTTATGTTGGACTCGAACCGACTAAACCGGACGCCGTCTCTGGGTCGTAGTGCTAGGCCGAAGGTGAGGTTGTCATGCGACATATCCCTCGCACCCCGGCTGACCCAGGGCCATCCCTCTCGGTCTGGCCCTCCTCGGGAAGGGGGGGACCACGCGGTCCCCGACTCAACCCCGGTGTGGGGAGGCGCGCATCGTCCTACGATGCGCGCCGCCGCCGTGGCCTGCTTCTGCTAGGGTGACGACCGTCACCCTCAGGCCCGCGCTCATGGGGGGCGGAGGTCAGTTTGCGCCCTCCGACGCCCGAGCCGCCTTCAGGCGCGTGCAGCGATGTCAGCCAGCCTTTCTCGCTCATCGCGCCGCGCCCGCTCTGCTGTCTCCTTCGCGAGCATGACCTGCTCGCAGAAGGAGGCGCTGGCCGCCCACGCATCCGCGCAGCGGACCATCGCCGCGCGCAGGGTGGATAGCGTGAGCACTCTCACCCCCAGGGCCACCACAAGCTCCCGCCTCGGCGTCTCAAACGCCGGGCACTCGGTGAGCGTGTGCAGCCCCGAGTCCACGCTCGCGTCGCAGTGATGGCACTCGGGCGTTGGCTCCATACCCATCAGATGCAGATACCGCCCGAAGCTACCGTGCCCGGTGATAATCTGCGTCTGACGGTACGAGAGGCTACCGTGTTGCCTCTCTAGCCACTCCCCCATGATGGGTCTTACCGCCGCAATCACGGCGTACCCTGCGCGTGGTTGCCCAAGTCGTCGCTCCCACTCGGCCACCATGACCTGGTGGAGCCGGGATTTCTCGGCCCGAATATCTTCGGGCTCGGGATCGAATCCCCGCTCCCGCGCCTCCTTTCGGAACTGATATAGTGCCGAAAGGGCCCTCGCTTCCAGAACCATAGGTCAGCAGGCAAGAAATAAGATCCTTAATAACAACGGTATCACAGGAATCCTAGCAGAACTACCAAGTATACAAAAATCATAATCTTGACTTGAATATTTTACACATGAACAATGTTTATAAGTGCAAAATATTCTATCGGTCAAATTAATCGGTCAATTCCAATGTGTGTACGCAGATTATACTGGAGTTTTATTTTTTAATTTATTTTTATGTAGGTCACGTCAATTTGACTTCACCTCGCCTGATGGTAAGCTGAAGGCAAAGTCTCAGAAAAGAGGGTCAGCATTACATACACCGTACACGTACCATGTTAACAATGGTTGCACTCGGCTTGACGGCCTCATCAGATGCTTTTTCACGCCCCGCTTAAAGGACCCGGGACTGTAGGAAGAAGGAAACACGTGAGCTGGCAAGGAGTTCCAGGTTTTAATGGTGCGACAAAGAAAGGATTCACCAAGAGCTATTTTTATATTTCAAAAAGTTATTCATTTAGTTACCGGGATCTACAGTAACACAGGGTGATTGTGTGAGCGGCGCGAACGCTGTAAATGTTTTAAATGTAATATTCGTAATGGAGCATTGACCGGAAGAACATTGCGTTTTCGCTATTATGGACAAGGTGCTCGGATTAAATGATATTTTTTTCGAATTTCGCGAAACAGTGCACAAGTTTGTAATTGCTGTAATATTTGATACTTTATACAGTTTAGTTCGAATTGGGGCTGTGAGATTTACGGTGAATATTATTACCAGAGATAGTGATAAATTTGACTAAAACGCAAGCAATGTTAGAGTCATAAAGTTTCAAGCACAGCAGTATTTGCACATTATCTAGCTAGCATCGATCTACATAGAATAAGAAAAACTACAATACAAAATTAATCATTTAGTTAGAACAAGAATCGCTTCGCAGTTCGGGAATAAATTTTGAGTTTGGGACGGAACGGGACCGGGACTATTGTCTAGTGAATTATGCAAGTATTTGAAAGTAGATGTGTACATATGTATTTATTAGTTTTGACACCTACCATAGGGACAGCGCGTCTTTTTGTAATGTCATCTGGATTAATAGTAGTTTATGATACTGTTGCATAATAAGGGTTCTTATAACAAAAGTGTGTTTTAAAAAAACGAGCCGTAGGCGAGTTTTTTTATAGTATCACACGAGTTTTATAAGACCAAGTTATGTACAGTGTCATACACTACTTTATCTACTCTCATACTATAATACATAAACTAATTTATATTACAAACAAAACCAAACATTGTTTAATTTAAATGTAAAATGTTGGCACCAAGGCGCAAACATCGATTGCGTATACGTGTTTCTTTTTTTTTTCTCAATCAGCGGATTCTTTTTTTAAAGTAGAGGTTCAGTCCAGATGGAGGTTGTATAGGTGTATCGTTATGATTAAGAGTTATTTAATGATATAGGTGTCCATACAAGATCTGTATAGTAATAAAACTTTTTTTTGGCCTGTGCCTAATGTTTGTCATATTCAATTTTATAATCTTTGTATTATAGTATCAGAGTAGATAAGGCTACAAAAAGTTGTCAATTATTATTACTGGTTAAATAATAATATTTCTCGATATTTCATTTTTTATAAGGAGTCCAGCATAAGAAATCATTAAGTAAATACATTTTCAGCTCGCGAATCGCACTAGCCCGAAGTTTCGCATGCTTGCCATCAACCGACAGGTTGATTGCTAAAGAGCCTGACGATGAACGTGCTATTAGAGCACCCGTCTCTAATAACCCGTTCGTCGCCGTCGGCTGTAATTGTCGCATAAATAAAGCAATTGTAGCGATGTGCTATTAATAGCGGGGGAATACCTAACATTGATCAATCGCATGCTATCGGCTATTTTTAGCATGCTTTTAACTGTAGACGATTCGTTATACGATTGTTGGAACAGTTTTTTGAAGTGAAAACTTCTTTAGCGGCGTTGGATGGGTAAAAAGTGTTAAACTCGCGTCAGGATTACTTGACCTTTGAACCGTAACCGACGAATGACGTCATACAACATTACCACAGCTACAGATTGTTTATTTTGTTAGGTGCATTAAGAAGCTTCGTGGCTGAGCGGTTAGCGCTACGACTGTAAGTCCTTATGGTTTCAGATAGTACCGGGTTCGAACCGGGGCTTACTAATACTTTTTGTGATTATTTTTTCTTTTTGTAATTTATTACTTTTTGTGATTATTTTGTCTTTTTGTAATTCATTAATTTCTTCTGACAAAAAAATAGTAATAGGTTCTATGATTGGCGCTATATTATAGGTATGGTATGGTATGGTGTGTTCTTTTTATCTTTTTCTCTGTATATAACGAAGAAAGAAAGAAAGAAAACGTTTTCACTTCTGCCGTCACTCCCGGAGTGCAACCCGTCTTTTTTTTGTGTCCTGGTCTTGCCTATTAGCCCAACATCGCTCTACTCCTAAGGGTACAACTAAAATCTATACATCTATTCTATATAATTCTATACATTCTATACATATAAATAAAATTGGAGTGTCTGTTTGTAATATTGAAATAACCGTTTTTTACTATATGCATATGAATATAATACGGTACATACACCAAACTACTTTTTTTCAATTTTTGTCTGTCTGTCTGTCTGTTTGTTCCGGTTAATCTCTGAAATGGCTGGACCGATGTTGAAGGGTCTTTTATTGGCATGTAGCTGATATTATAAGGAGTAACTTAGGCTACTTTTATTTTAGGAAAATAGCTTTGACTCAACACTAAGCGATAACCAACATCTTGCAGCTTGTAATAAATAAATAAAAATAGTTAAACATAGTAAAATTTCTATGTAGAAAATGTATTCCTATGTATATTGAATCAGAATCGGTTTTATTAGGGTCCATTCAATAAAAAAATATTACAATCGAAGTTGAAACCCATCGACGCGTTTTAACCTAACAGTTAATAAAGCAAATTCACTTTTACCTAAGCAATGACATGCTATTACTCTTTTGAGGTAAGAAAAAATACATACCTACGAATTCACGCGTATTCTACCAAAACCCATGTTTTAGTTGGTGTTCGCTTCTACCGTAGCATGAATTAACTTTTAGTCTCATTTGTGAAGTGTAGCCAATTCATCGCTAGATATTCCCTTATCAATGTAGCCATTCCATCTTAGAGGAACGTTATTGAGATGTTCCTCCGACACAAAGGAAATCCCTCTAATCAGTCTAGGTGTAGACGGCTGCAAGTTGATTAAGCTAGCCGTGTGAGGCACTAGGAAACGACCGAGAGGTTAGCGTTAGAAAGTTGTATAATATGGTAATCAGCGTGAGAACTTTAATATCGCGATCTAGGATTAAAAGTCACGTTTCTATCTCGTTTTGCATCACAGATCGCTGTCAACTGTAGTTCCTGAGCTTTTACCACAATTGTTCATCCTATTTTCTACTTCCTACTAATAATATAAATGTAATAAAGTATGTGAAAGTGTGTGAAAGTGTGTTAAAGTTTGTGAAAATGTTTGGTTGTTTGTTACTCAGTCACGCTCTAACGGATGTACAGAACCGGATAAATTATAGTCTGGAATAACACATAGACCACTGTTTATCCTGGGAATAGCTTCCCATAGGCAGTGGGAACGGGAACAAAGCTAGTTGGTACTTATAATAAAGGCATAATACTTAAATTATTTTATAGAATAATTGCTCACTCAAGAAAATAAGGTAAGTACGATATAATAACGTAATTTCAATTAATCTAAAGCCACTTATTAACATAATGACGATATTTTGAAAACCTACCTATAAGAACTATTGTTTAGGTAAATGTTCATTTAAGTTAATCAGACCACATTACGGAAAACCAATTAGAGTAATGATAGTATCAACAATTGTGGTACACTATTAAAAACTTATAGCCCTTTTAACAATAGGTTCAATCAATTAGCCCACTGCAGTCCACTGCCAGCAGTAGGCCTCCCAATGTGCTCCATTTCGTACGATCCTCCGCCTTCCGCATCCAGTCCGTCGCAGCCACCTTTTTCAGGTCATCGGTACATCTGGCTAGGGGGCGTCTTACCCTTCGTTTGCCTCTCGCGGTCTCCACTCTAGGACTCGTCTGCTCCAACGGCCATCGGTGCCACTTCAGCTTGCTTATTCTGCGAGCTATGTCGGTAACTTTAGTTCTTTGTCGGATCACCTCGTTTCGAATTCTATCCTACAGAGAAACTCCAAGCATAGCTCGCTCAATATCCCGATGCGCGACTTTTAGTTTATGGATTTAAATTAATTCCCTTAGACATAATTTGTTATTACATATTAGATATTACTTAACTTAATAAAAATGAATCATAAAAAAATATCTTAAGGCTATAACTAGGCTTATCAACTGCAAAAATATTATTTTAATTTGTACAGGTAGTTCCAAAGATAGGCACGTTCATGTAAACTCTTCAGCTTTATTAGAAATATTATATAGTAGAAAGTCAACATAGAAATAATTACCAGTAACTCCAACAATCCCGTGAACTGAAGGAGGCCGCCACTTTTCCTTCAGTATTGTCAAATCGTGCTAAATTATCGGCGATTTGCAATAAAACAGTATGCATTTGAGAATGAAATGACAACCGTAGTTCCGACTTTATAGCCACTTCACGGACTCGTTAGTTTGATTGAAAAATCATTCATTGATTCTGATGGTTCGTAAGAATATCAATGACACACTGCACGTTCGCCTCAAAGACAGATATAGAAGGAGAAATTTAAATGGGTTAGGGCGAGGTCTGGTAGCTTAGTGGTCAAAGCATCGCCCCTGTAAAGCAAAGATCGTGGGTTCGAGTCCCGCCTAGACCGATTCAATTTTTTTATATTTAAATTGTTGGTTTAACTACAACAGAACTAAGAATTATCTAGTAGGTAAACATCTAGTTAACATCGTGTGTTAGTAAATAAACACTCTGCTGTAAATTTAAATTAATAACCACGAATAACATAAGCAGCAAACAAATTATAATTGGCATCTTAGTTCGCGTCCAAACAGCAATTCAACATTATTCGAAGCTTAGTATAACTGTGTAGTCTGGCATAACTTCACGTTATGCGAGAGATATGATATCGTACTAAATACTAATTGGTTTCCTTTCATTTGTGAAGCAGCGTTTTCCTTTAGACTGGCTTATTAAGATAGTATTCTGTATTATTAACCGACTGCCGAAAAAGATGTTCTCAGTTTAATTGTTTTTTTTTTGTTACTATGGAATTCCGCCATGATATTTTAGGATATTATTTTTTACCAAGAAAACCTTTAAGTTTTCATTTTATCAAAATATAATTCTGTTCTGATGATAAAATTTGTGAGGAATTTTCAGGATCATGGTGAAATGGAACTGATGATGAAACTTATTGGACTTGAAAAGTGAGTCGGGATTAACGCTAGGGATTATCCCTTAGGGTAATGGAACTGATGAAGAAGACCGTTTTTGTGCAATCGAGTAACAAGTAACAACAATCCCATTAAACTTCCACACTTAATATTAGGTATGTATTCTCAAAAATATCAAGCATATTAGAACCCACTAACTGTAAACCTAGCTAAATTGTTGAAAATTTTACTATCTTTAGTGGTATGGGTAATGGACTGCTGAGACGAGGTCTCGGGTTCGATCCCAGGTTTTACCATGGCACACACCAATGACTTTTCGATGCTTTTCGAAGTTATGTGTGTATTTATCGCAGGTTTATAAGTGCCCGGTTAATGGCAATAGGCTCGCCACCTATTACATTGGGACCTAAACATAAACTGGCGAAATGTGGGTGCTAGCACCTCTGCCTACCCCTTCGGGGATATAGGCGTGAGTTTATGTTATGTTATGTTTAAAAGATAATTGCCTCTCTTTGCAAATCCAATTCACTAACATAAAAGGTTATTTTATGATCCCATTGTAAACGTTTGCAATTACCTTCATATTTCATTTCATTTGTTTTCTGTACTGCTTTTGCTTCCTTAGAGCGTTTTGACACTGTCCGATATCCGATATCGGACATCCGATATCGGAGGAAGTCAAATGTATGACATAATATGTATCTCTCTTTCACATTGTCCGGTCTGATATCTGTTATTAGAGCCAACACTACTGTTTTGGCCCGATATCGGATCACAAAGAGACTAAAACAGCGACTGCAAGCAGTTTTCGACCTTAATGACATTTTCTTAGTTATGTGTCTTTTCGTGTTAATTGAAGACGAATGTAAGAAAAAAAACTTGATGTCATGTCAATAAGGTCGAAAATTGTTTACACTTCTTTTCTAACTAGTCTATGCTTTCGAGCAAATGGCCGTATCCGTATCGCATTTTATCGGATAATTGTGAAAACAGCACAAAGTGTCGGGTATCGGATGTCGGCAATCGGCGGACACCGATATCGGATGAATGTGAAAACGCTCAGAACTAGTTCACACGGCTTTGTCTACAGGACTTTATAGTAAAGGTTTTTAGGGTGCCGTAGGTACGCAAAGGATAAAAACAGCAGAACAGTTGTAACTTTCACAGAAGATGTATTTCTGTTGCTGCTATGCTAAGAACAGAAATTGCTAAGTACGAAAACAAATACATACTAAGAACAGAATAAAATAAATGTTTTTATTCCAGAATTAGGTTCCTGTGGCTCACGAGAACGGTATCAGAATTCCAATAAATACAGTCTCGAACTGTCAAAATATAATTAAATGTCAAAAAGTGTATATTCGTAATACAATTTTCAAGTAAGTTCTTCCTTGAAAATTGGCATAGTGATCGTTTTTAACATAAGAGCGGGGCAAACGCAATCAATATTTCTTTTAATGCGAGAATTGGCTTTCTTTTCATTGAAATAGTGATGTTAGACATTTGGGAGCTTGAGATTAACTCCAGACTGAATTTTGAAAATCTTATTAGGTGAAAGCCTTCATTAATTCCCGATTGCGGGACGGAGAGATATCGAGTTTGTTCATTCAAACTTTCTATAATGCACCCTCCTAAATACTAAATAATCGAATGCGTAGCTCATCAATCAATATCCTTTATGTTCCCCTCTGAAGACGCAGGACTTCGAACTCCCCTAACATTATCATATGAAATGGCGTGTAATTACGTTATTTAATTTTTCCAAACACGATGACGGATATGCTAACATATGAAGGCTTCCCCTCAAAGATGGTATAAAAGGTTGTATGAATTGAATTCAAGGCATGAAGTAAAAGATAATCTCGAGGGAGACTCGTAGTGAAGAGGTAACAGGGTTAAGTATTACTAGCAGGTCAGTCTTGAGATTGGTGGCTCTTTAAGGCTCCAATTACCAATAACGAAAGGCGGGTTCGTATGGCAACGGACTGATGGCTTAACATCCTTTTCGAGACATGGAGGTGAGTCAATGTGTTAGGAAATTATCACCCATCCTAAGACTGACCTGGCTTTGTACCTTTTACTACTTATTTCTAATAATATATCAATCATGCCTATGAAGATATTTGCGACATACAAATGTCTCGCAAGACTGAACAGCCACGTTATGTAGATCCCTCTCTGTACTACCAATATTTCAATTTGATAGTTTTAACAGTGACCGAAGACACTTATGCGCCGGTAGTGCAGAAGGGATTGAAAAACTGCAACACGCGCCACGCTGCGCAATGCAAGGCAGTGGGTTAACCGCTCAAGCCTGCCTCATGGATAATACAGACATGAATATAACGCGTAATAAATTAAATAACAAAAATGTGTGAGGTGTAGCTGTCACTTTATATAGATTCTAAAAGCCCATATACACGCTGGCCGAGCGTTGCCGAGCGATGGCCAACGTCAACGTGTGGACAGCCTATATTCCCTGTCTGGTCATCGCTCGAAGTCACTTGCCTAGTTGGCCGAGTGATGCCAAGCGTCAACGTATGTAGGGCTCATTTGTCGCAACTTGTCTTCGCTCGCCGTCTCTCGGGATCACTTGCGTCACTTCGGAGTGGTGTTGGCTTTTGTGCACAAATCAAAGGCTCTCTCTCGGCAACTCGTCTGCGCTTGGCACATAGCGTCCACACATTGGTCTATCCGCTATTACACGGTGGACATCTATCGCTATAAGACGTGTCATGCTTGTCAGGATTATAATTCTATTTGAATAGCTAGCTTTGCCCGCGTCGACCTCTTATCTCCGGTTCTACTCAACCGATTGCAATCAAACAAACCTAAAGGCTCCATCGATCACTAACACTCCGCCTGTAGTTTCTGGCCCTATCCGGGGGTCTGCAGTCCTAAGACAATAGCGTCAAAAGTCTGATGCTTTTTTAGCCTGCCGGTACAGGCAGGCTAAAATAGCATCAGACTTTTACTACTGCCCTGCTGCCACTTTTGCGACTACACACTAGCAGTTGAGAATTGAGATTTTAAGTCTTAAACTACATCAAAATGAGTTCAGTAGATTTTGCGTCCACCGAAAATAGTATTTTGCGCTGGCCTACACTCCGCCAGCGTGTATAGGCGCTTCATTTTGCGTTGCACCTATTTGCCGATGCTCGCCAACGCTTTCGTTAGCCTACACTTGGCCAGCGTGTATAGGATCTTCATTTGCGTTGCACCTATTTACGGACGCTCGCCAACGCTTGCGTTGTCCTACACTCGGCCAGCGTGTATAGGCGCTTTGAAATGACCTCAACATGACGTCGGTGGCAACATCCACAGATCGTTAACCCACAAACAGACATCTCAGATAGCTAGGTCTTGCGGTCACACATTCTGGCACGGTACTAATGATATCTTCCCTTTCGTTCTGTTGTTGCCTACATTCTATTATTAATGATAGTAATGTTAACATTTTAGAGCCGACCATTTGTTATGTGAGATTTTGTTTGATTTCACGTGTAACATTATTGCTATTCAAATAATTGCTTTTCGAGGAATGCATCATTTTTCCGGCAGAATAATGTTTTATTTCCTTTATCTGTCCGTAATGAGAGATGAAAATCGGGTGTGCAGGGCACGGCCCTCCTAAAATCTTTGGGGCCTAAATTACTCTATGAACTCGCCAAACAGCTGATGAGGGTCTAGCAAAGGTTTTTTTCCAGGATTCAGAGGTCCGATGGCAGTCATACCCATTAGAAGGTGGAGGCGGAGGAGTAAGCGGACCTAGGGTACCAAGATAAAAGCCTCGGACGCGAACGGAGCCACGCTGAGATGATTATGATCCATTAAAAAATTTCTTTCCTCTTTAACCTTCTTCGAATTTGGTTAGAAGCCTTGGTCACGTAACAAGGCTTACAAATTACTACTTACGAGGAAGTGTAAGGATTATTTAATAGGCAGGTTGCGTCTAGTACATTATTGACATGAAAACACTGCTACTCTTAGCACAAATTTAAGACTCATAGTTCTTCCAATGCGAATGGACGAAAATACCACCCTAACTGTGAGTGAAATTCACCAATTGGAACCAATTGGAACCGAGATCAATGAAAACTAAACGGCAATTAATTTCGATGATCAAAACTTGAGAATCAATTACTATTAGAACTATCAGGATATTTACTATATATATATATATATATATATATTTAGATATTGTTTTGAGTTTCCTTACAATAGCTTCGAAATATTTAAGAATAGCGTCGAAATATTTATAAGAATATTATTATTATTATATTGAAATTCCATAGTTATTACATGATATGACTCCATATTTTTATAGGTTCGTTGTCTTTCTGACCCTGAAGGAAGGAAAGTTAGACCTCTAGCACTTCTAATATTACTATTTTCGCAAAAAGTTAAGACAAAGAAAACCTCCTATCTTTATTTAGAGGATATTATCGGCAACGTGTACAAAATATAAAAAATCTCGTCTTTGTAAATGTAGATCATTCATATTTTGATCAATAAGTATATACTCAAAAGATGTCCCTTTAAGAACATGGGGAGAATACGGAAAAGGGACAGGAAAGGGGATAAGGCTTTCAGTGCTCTTATAAACCGTACGAAATGCAATACAGGTATTTAAAGTCGATTTCTGTAGGGTGATACAGTGATACTGAATATATATTCAACAGAATTAAGAATCCCTACCAGAGTTGAATGCAGGATCACTCGAGATTTTTGTTAGTTTAGCTGTAGATCTCAACAGGCATACTAGTAATTTCGGTTCTAAATATTCTTTACAAAAAAAAAAATTGATACCGGCTTGACGTATTGCCTTGCGAATCTGGTTTTCTGCGAATTTCACAAATCAATAGCTTTAATGAAGAAGAAATCTTGACGATTATTAAAACTGTTGCTTCGTGAGCCAAATAAATAAAACCTCTTTGGAACAAAAAATAAAGAATTTTCCCGTACACATTTTAAAAGACTAATTGGGCTTAGAAACATAAGAAAATGAACATCTGAATTGGGAATCTCCTTTATAGAACTCGGTTAAAAAAGTATTTGCAAGTACAATAGTTCGCTTTTATGTTGCATTTCGTAATACAATCGCTCTCTTGTTTATGGCTACATTTGCACGGATTGCAATTCCCGTTCCCGGGATAATAAGCTTATGTCCTATTCCACACTAACCACCTTACTCGCTAAGTGGAGAATTGGAATGTGTAATAATCGAATCTGGACCATTAATTACACTATCGACGTAAATTCTCTCCTACTACAAGTAATTTAGCTTTACTGGAAGGTTTAGAGGGAATATTGGTATCTAATTTCTGGTATAGTCTTAAAAAAAATTAAATCGTTCTGGCACAGTTCTGGTATGATTCATAAAGAAACATTCAACCAAACTTCGCACTTATCGTACTTCAGATTATCTAAAGCACTTCAAATACATAATACGTAGTACATTATCTGCTAACGATCCGCAAACACGAAAAAACGATACCCTCATTAACAACAAAAGTTAGTAACAACAAAAAACATAGGTTGTTGACCCAGAAACCTTGGCATTGTCGCAGCTAAAGTTTGAGAGCACGATTTAAACCGCGAAGGATCATCATACTTAAAAGGGTGCGACTGAGGATCAGGTTTGCCGGCACTAAAGAGCAGAGAAAGTATTATATTCTTGAGGCCTTTGGTTTAGCTTTACCATTCCTTCCAAGGTTTATCCTAATGGACATTTTACTTAAGATTATTGTGGTTAAATACCTATCATTTCAGGATCTGATAAGCTGTTAGGAATAAAAATTGTGTGACGGAATTTAGGATCAGACACTAAAAGTAGATACCTAAATGAATTTAGGAATTGACACCCGTATAATATACCTACCTAAATAGCGTATCTTTTGTAATGTCATCTGTATGAAAATTAGGTACTTATAAAAAAGTAAAGCAATTTTTCGCTAGTGTCCGAGTCATCAACAGTCAGGCCTCTTCGTGATCAGGGGCTAGGGGTTCGATTCTTCATCGACTTGTAATCAAGCTAAACTGAAGCCTACCTATTTGATAATACTTTAGGCGAGTTTGGTACGATCTAACAACCGGACCCTACAATTTTAGATACCTTTTTAAGCACACACGAGTCGGATGGATATACCTAGTAGATGCCTAGTAGGTACAGTTAGGTATGAATGTATGATGATATTAGGTAGGTATGTAACAGGTCTAAACCGAAATAATATGTACAATCCACAATAAATAATTACTCGAATGTTATAGCTAAGTTTACTGCACGAAACTAAACTGTGTCTCACCGAGTACTAGGTAGGAGGAAAACAATAACTTCCAAACGTAAAGGCACAAACCCACATCAATATTGCACCTATTCCGTGTAACAGTAAGGTAAGTTATGTTGTGGCAGTCACTAACCATGCATTATTAGGTTATCCAACGTGATTTATCTTAGTATAAACAACGCTAGTCGCCCGTAGAAACGGCATTCTAACATGTAAACATTGAACTACTACTGTGTAAGTACTAACCTTCAATAGCCACGACGTGGTCTCTAATCTGCTGGGCGAGAAGTGGATCAGGTACCAACTCCACAAGGTCATATAAAGCGTAAATAGATGGATGGACACTTTCAAATCTCTGTATTTCCTGCCGTATAGACAGGGACGTGTTCAGGCAAGCCTGGGTATGCTGCCTGCTGCACATCGTGCTTCTGTATCCCAGCATTTAGCTAGGAAATCTCAATAAACCACAACACTACACTGGACGATGCATTCTACCAACGCTACGTGAACGACCCGTCGCTCATTGCGCTGTTAAAAACTTTATTAAAATCACTTTCCGGTTAATAAACTTGTAATAAACAACAGTAGTACACAATAAACACTATCCACAGTGATCGTATTGGTTATGATTGTAATGTAAATAAAGTAAACAACCAATCAACGCGTGTCGCAATGACAGCAGCGTGGATCAGCCACCCCGGTGGCGGCCATTACCGAACTGTAGCATTTTCGCGTGTGGCCAAAGAATTGTCAAAATACAACATTACTGAGTAAAGCGCCATCTGTAGTTAGGCTTTTAAAATGTTTGTTTGGGTCGACCAGTAATATTTTATTTAGTAGCGCCACTGCTTCATAGATGGCGTTGCTTATGCAACTATTGCCTACTAGATGACGCTCTACTAAATAGACATTTATGAAACTTTTGTGTCACCCAAAAATTATAATTTATTTGTCACACAAAATCTATAGTTGCTATATTGCATGTACGTTTTATTATTCTATATAAAAGAAGTTATAGATATTATGAATTTAAAAACGTTAAATTAAATACTTTCATCATCACATTTTATTGACCACGGTGTTCATCACCGTGCCGGTGGTCACAAGTCACAATAAACTTGATTAATGGTTTATCTTATTAGAAACAATTGAAACCATTACCTACCTACAAGTTAAATGTTTAGGTGGTAGCAAGCACGCGCCACACCGTTCTGGTGGTAAGCGGTTCTCGTGGCCTCGTAATATGATCGCAATTCATTTTCTTTTTTACGTTATCGTGCTGTGACTATTTTTCTGTTGTCCATCACCTTATTACATGCAACCTTAAAACGTAGTTACCGAACGTACAGTCAACGACAAAAGTAGTTTATATAAGTCTTATTAATTGATTCTCTTCGCTCATAAACCATACGAAATATAATAAAATAACATAAAATATATTTACTTTACTACGTTTGAAGATTACAAAAACCACTTACACGTCGATATTGATACATAAAATCTAAAAAAAGGTTTGTGTATGATGATACTTCTATAATTAGACTGTACACTCGCCCTCAGAAGTTGTTGAATTCTAACAAATTCACAAACGTTCTTTGTAATGAAAGTAAATAAATAAATAAATGTTCCACAAAATTTCACACAACGCTATCTAGATCCATGGTAAGCATAGCTTAACTAGCTTGTGTTATGGAATCTAGAATGCGGATAAACATACTCAGAGATTTTTTTTTGTAAATACATACATATCATACTTAGAAACACCCAGATCAATGCAAATGTACAAATTCATGCATTTAAATATTTGCACGGAGCGGGAATCGAACCCGTGCCCCCTGCGTAGCGGCCTTATTCACTACCGCCACGCCACAGAAGCAGTCAAAGAAATCAATACTTTCCTAAACAGGAGAAACATTGTTCACTTTTCCATTTATTATTTAAAGTTTAGTCTTGGATAACTTTGATGTTAAATCAATGACTTTTATACTGCTAGACAAGTTGTAGGTATAGATTAAAAAATCACGGCCACTTGTGGTTGGTGAGAATGTAAATTAACTTGACATCCATTTATATATAGCACGCTTTTGTGTGTCTATATACACTCTAAATATGTCTACGTATATACGCCCTAGGGAAGCCCATTGAAAACAGCGTGCATTTTTCAAAGGATGCAATTCTCTTTTCTAAATATTATGGAGGGGTCAGTTTTAGTTAAATCCAAGTTTGTGGGGTTGCAACCCTTGTCGTAGTCGGAATAAATTGCCGCCATCTTGAAATAAAAGGTTCAAATGGATTTTAACTATATCTAAAAAATAAAGATTGCATCCTCTGACAAACGCAACCTCAAAATAATGTAACTTTTCAATGGAATAATGACAGTTTTAAAAAGTTAGTGGTCAAGTTATGATCATGACGTCATTGCTTGGAATGTATTAAGCCACAGGGCTGGCGACTGTACCTATTAGTATGCGCGATGCGGTGCACAGTATTTTTTCATCTTTGATCTCTATGCGTCCTCAGAATACAAAGATGTGTTGTTATTTTCTCAAATCCAATCTTGTTATCTACTATTTGTAAAAAAAAAGTACACTACTTTGCAATATTTTGTGTAGAAATCTCCTCAAATACGACCCTAGCGGTCAGCGGTAGTGGTTATGTCAGAGTCAAACTGATTAAAACTGCACATCTTATCTCATGTGCAGGAGTGTAAGGCAACCCAGTAAGACACTTCGCACGAACCCCGAGCCCCGGGGAGAGAAGGGGTGGGTTGGTTATTTGAGCGCAGGCGTAGGGTTAACGGAATTTAGGTATTTTGATATCAAACTTACTTAACAGGAAGATGTATGATAGCCTCTACCAAGACCTAGGGACCTAAGCCAGTCGATTTCATGATAGCTGCTTAACCTTTAACTATGGACGTGCGTTCTCATAGACCGATTGCAGTTTGTGATTCACGTGCCCTTCTAATCCCGCGTACTCCACACGTCTGTCGGTCTCAGTAGCTTCAGTTTTAGTGGTAAAATGACTGTTCAGAAATAAATTTACAACGCCAACTGTATGTTTCGTAAGTAATTTCGTTTTAATTTTTTTTTTAACGGTATGTAAGACCGCACGTACACGTTGTGTCTAAATATATATAAATTGGGCTGAGTTTTGGGTCCTGATATGCCATTCCAAGATCTACTAATTTACGAAATCATAGTTTCTAAATGTAAGACTTGAAAACTATGCCCATCGAAGATAAAAGAACGAAGACCCACACTTGTCTAAAACTGCCAAAAAAGCGCCTTTTATTGTTATATGTATGATTCGATTTTATTTGGAAACATTATGTACTTGTTTTTCATCTAAATTACATATTTTATATACATTTTGCAGCTCCTTGAAGAAATACAAATAAGAACTGGTACAATACTTTCTTAACCAAATAGAATACAGCCTTTAAAGGTAGCGGTCTGTGAGACTGCACGTCCAAATGTACGTAACAAAAATTTCACGTCCATAGTTATAGGTTAAATCAAAAGAGAAGACTAGTTAGTACGTAGGTACTAGTATCTATTTGACTCGTATTTCCGAGGTGAAATGCAAGCCTCGAATGCAATCTTGAACAAGGATAAGATGATTTTGTTGTTTTGTTAAATATTATTAGTATACTAGCTGTTGCCCGCGGCTCCGCCCGCGTGGATGTCGATTATCGCTTAGTGTTGAATCAACATAGTAGCTTTATGTATGCAAAGTCTCAGCCCCATCGGTTTAAAATTGACAAAGATTCACACAAATTTTCATCCCCTATTTTATTACCTTGGGGGTAGAATTAATCAAAATCCTTTCTTAGCGGATGTCATAACATCTACCTGCATATCAAATTTCAGCCCGATCCGTCCAGTGGTTTAGGCTGTGCGTTGATAGATCACTATGTACTTCGATCAATAATACAATATTGATCGAAGGCTATGTAAGTCAGTCAGTCACCTATGAGTTAAATATATTTAGATAGAATTTATATACAAGAATTGCTGTGTAGTGACATAAAGAGTAACAGCTGAGAAGCTGATATTGCATAAATGCTAGATCATTATGTACACCAGTTGTCTCAGACTACAGACAACTGGGTAGGTATAGCTCGTGACAGAAATACTGTCAATGTCATGTAAGCGAACATAATAGATTCTTGTTAAGAATCAATTTATGTATGTTATATTTATTATTTTTCTTAATTTATTTTATTGTTTTAAAAATGTATCGTTTTAAGTATTAGTCATCATTATCTAAGCGTTGGTCCCGGTTTAATTCTTTTTTATATACCACTGAGTTGGCAGACAAGCACACGGTCTAACTGATGGATAGTGGCTACTTTGGCCTATGGATCATGTGCAACACCAGGGGAGTCTCACTCGTGCTGCCGACCCTGTAAACACAGAGAGTTTCTGTGCCGTCAGTGTACTTACGTTGAAGTTCTGGATCCACTCTCTTACTTTTGATTAGGATTTTGGTTATCCTGGCTTTTGTGGTAGCTTGTGCCTTCTGCCAATCGCTTAGAACTCCCAGATTCTCGTGTGTTATCGCACCCAGATACTTGTGTATTTTTCACTAAGTGTACCAATTAGACTAGCTCAAGGCGGCGGACCCTAGTTCATACACCTGAGGAGGACCATCTTAAAACCAGATGCCCTTGGGTCAGCCGGAAGATATGTTCCCGATTTCAATTTCGAATTTATTTATTTAATAATCGTTGTACAGTATTTTACATGATTGTGTTCTTAATCTATCGTGCGTCGTAATAATCTATTCATATAAAAATCAATTGCTGTTCGTTAGTCTCGCTTAAACTCGAGAACGGCTGAACGGATTTATCTTATCTTGGTCTTGAAATGTTGGTGGAAGTCTAGGGAAGGTTTAAACGGTGTGACAAAAAAAAAAATTTTTATTGATTCTAAGGTGGTACGAAGGAGGTTGTCTTGTGACATATCCCTCGCACCCCGGCTGACCCAGGGCCATTCCTCTCGGTCTGGCCCTCCTCGGGAGGGGGGACCACGCGGTCCTCGACTCGCCCCCGGTATGGGGGGGCGCGCATCGTGGCCTGCTTCTGCTAGAGTGACGAGCGGTTCCACCCGTCACCCTCAGGCCCGCGCTCATGGGGGGCGGAGGTCGGTTTGCGCCCTCCGACGCCCGAGCCACCTTCGAACGTGGCCAGCGATGTCCGCGAGTCTTTCTCGCTCGCTGCGCCGCACCCGCTCTGCTGTCTCCTTCACGAGCATGACCTGCTCGCAGAAGGAGGCGCTAGCCGCCCACGCATCCGCGCAGCGGACCATCGCCGCGAGCAGGGTGGAGAGCGCGAGCACTCTCACCCCTGGGGCCGTCACAAGCTCCCGCCTCGGCGCTTCAAACGCCGGACACTCGGTGAGCCTGTGCAGCCCCGAGTCCACGCTCGCGTCGCATTGATGTCACTCGGGTACCATCAGATGCAGGTACCACACGAAGTTACCGTGTCCGGTAATGACCTGCTTCTGACGGTACGAGAGGCCACTCCCCTATAATGGGTCTTACCGACGCAATCACGGCGTGCCCTGCGCGTGGTTGCTCAAGTCGTAGCTCCCACTCGGTCACCATGGCCCTGTGGAGCCGGGATTTCTAGGCCCGAATTTATTCGGGCTCGGGATCGAATCCCCGCTCCCGCGCCTTCTTCCGGAACCGATAGAGTGCCGAAAGGGTCCTCGCTTCCAGGATCCACGGTGGCGATCCGGCCAGGAGACTCGCCGCTTCAAAGGATATCCTGGAGGCCATCGTCCTCTGCGCCGCGTGGAGCAGAGGCAGGAATCTGACCCCCATACGGGGCACCCATATAGGGCCATGGACCGCACGACACCCGCGTAGAGTTTTTTGCAGGAGTCCTCTGGGCCCCTCAAGTTGGGCAACAGCCTGCATAAGGCATTCACCGTTGTCACCAACTTGGGGCGCAGACTTCGGAAATGTTCTCCGAAGTCCCATCGACCGTCAAGCACCAGCCTCAGGTATTTCAACCGGGGCTTGATGTCGATGGGAGTGCCTCCCACTGTAAGGCTGGCTCCCGGGTCTGGCCTGCGCCGAGGGCCATGAAAGAACATGGCCTCGGACTTGTGCAGAGCCACCTCGAGACCCAGCCGCCGGATCCGTTCCACGACTTGAGCAACCGCGGTCGTGGCCCTCAGGGTCGCCTCGCGGTGTGTAGCCCCGCCCACCGTCACCAGCGTGTCGTCCGCGTAACACGTGACGGTGGAGTTTGCTGGGTCAGCTAGTCTTAAATATGTAGAATATAAATGCGCGGTTAGGTGTCTTACATAGATTTTATCTAGATTAGGGTGCGCATCGGACTCGCCCATGAAGGGTTCCGTAGCAGCATGTATTTTTGTAATGTAATATATTTATGTTATGACGTATTAAAAAAAAACTATTAACTAGATCTCGTTCAAACCAATTTTCGGTGGAAGTTTACATGGTAATATACATCCTATATTTTTTTAGTTTTATCATTCTCTTATTTTAGAAGTTACAGGGACACACATACATATTTTACCAACAAAGTGTCTCCAGCGCAACTATTCAGTTTAGAAAAAAAAAATAGAAAACTCAATATCATTTTTGAATACCTAACATAAGTCAAGTAACATAAGCCTAACACAGCGACTCGTAAGATAAGCCCCTCTAGACAAGTGTCAAATCGTTGGCCGGCCTTTAATGGAATAGAATGACGAATGTATGGGATTTAACGTTTATGACATGCGTTAACGACTGTCAAATACGTCATTCTGTTCCATCTAATGCCGGCCAACGATTTGACACTTGTTTAGAGAGGCTTATCTTACGAGTCGCTGTGTTAGGCTCAATTCAAATTGCTCGGATTGCTCTAGAAATGACTAACGAAGCAGCAAATATCTGCGTAGGTAAGTGACTCCTTCCTCTTATATAAGATACTGATTTGTTCTCAAGGCTCACGTGAATGCTCGGCACGTAAATATGTTTGAATAGTCTGATTGTATTGATATCTTAAAACCGCCTCCATTCATACGTATCTAAGTAAATGTTAGCTAAGAATTTAACGTGTTTGCTTGATTTTCGAAGTTAATAAAAGAGTTCTTCTTTTTTATAAATGAGACGTCAATTTGACTTCCCCTCGCTTGATGGTAAGCTAAAAGAAAAGTTTCAGCAACACACGTAGCATGTTAACAATGGTGGCACTCAGTTTGAGGGCCCCATCAGATGCTCATGATCTATAATAGTGTGTTTTTACTACAACCATAGTTCCTATTAAAAAGTAGACGTACGGAAATTGTATTATATTAGACCGGTAACTTTAAATTTGGGATTTTACGTGTAGGGCTGGTGAAAATCGCAAAATTCTTAATGCCCATCTCAAAGATTTGACGGTCTTTTCTGTTTTCCTGTAAATATTAGGTGATTTTAGTTGTTATATGGTATGAGACACTGAAGTATCGTTTCTGCAGAGGTAACCAGTAGAGGAATGTTGTTCGACCTTCGATCTATGAAGTCAAGATGTACCTGTTACCCAGGGTCAACCAACGTAGGCGTCGCTGCCGTAGCCGTAGCTCTGGCGCTACAACAATTATTTAGAGAACCCATTCTGAGACTAATAATGGTTTTGCACTCAAAGCTTACATTTGGGCGTGTCATATTGTGACGTATTTATTTATTTTTACTAATTTTATTTAACTCAACCAGGCTCGATCCGTGACAGTAATAATGAACATACCTGTGGTACATACAGTCATACATACTTAATATATTAAAAATTTGATGGCACAAATTTGTCACATTTTTTTTCCGGGTGGTTACCTACCACTGTTCATGATTGCAAAAAAGCCCTCTATAGTAATCCTATCTCGGTTATATTGTGTTCAGGGGTCAGCAAGTGCATAGCCGGGCAGGGGGATTGTGGTCGCTGCACTAGTGGGGCCGATGGGTGCTGCGCGGTGCTGCGACGACAATCCTCTATTGATGAGGTCGTCAAGTGAGTGCCACCATTGTAAACATGGTACGTGTATGCAATGGTGACCCTCTTTCGTGAGACTTGAATTGACGTGTAATAAAAACATACTCATTGGTATACTTATCTTCTTCTTAACCTTAGCGTTAGTTAAGATTCCACCTCGGAGTTACTGTGATCCGCTTTACCAGTCTAACTGCCCATTTGAATAAACTTCTATATTTTTCGTGAAGCGACTGCCATTTGACCTCTAAAACCCAAAGGCGATATTGAAGCATTTTAGTTAGACCAGTTGTTGAAAGTTTTTAGGGCTCCAACTACCCATATCGGCTGCCATAAATGTTCATGTGGCAATCTTGCGGCTTAATGTGTTCTCCGAGGCACGAGCAACGCTCTGTGCAAATATTGTATGTATGAATATAAGTATTAAATATTTGCACTGAGCGTGGATCGAATCCGCGTCTCCTGCGTAGCGGCCGCGTTCGTGTTTACCACTAGTGACCGAAATTCATTTGATAATTTGACATGTGACCGATAAAACATTAGGCCATTCTACTGATCGAATGAACAATTGACCAAAAGAGTTTTTATCGAATGAACGTTTGGTTGAAAAATCTGTTCATCGAGAAATATATATTTCTCGTGGACACCACGCGCCCCGATACGGATAGATATAGGTTAGAAGGGTAGGTATATGGCGCATTCACTACTGCCACGTCACAGAGACGTCATATTCAATGGTATATCTATTTCGTCATAATTTTTAATTGTACACAGACCATTAATATATTTGCACTGAGTGGGCATTGAACAGTCGCACGCTATTCATTCGACTACTCTATTCGACGTAGGATGTTACACATAACGTTGTGCTCGATGTCCGTGGCACGTGCGTGCGAAGCACTAGAGCAAAACTTCGCAATTTTAATAACATTCTTATTGTAACTGTTACGTCACTACTTTTAGGGTTCCGCACCACAAAAGTATAAAACTGAATAGTTATAGGATACTTAGTTCGTCGGTTTGTCTGTCAGGACCTAATAACCTCGTGTTGTATTTCCGGCGGTGAGTTGGGTAGCCAGAGCTCGCTGAAAAGTTTTATGCTGTCAGTGGGAAGACCAAAGGCTTGTCCTGCTTTATCTTCTACACTGACGGCACTGAAACCCTATGTTCGAACAGAGTCAGCAGCGCGAGTGTGACGCCCTTGTTGCACACGTCCATAGGCCACGGTAACCACTTACCATCAGGTGGGCCGTATGCTTGTCTGCCACCTAAGTGGTTTATAAAAGGGTTGCCCCTTGAAGCTGTAAAGAATTCGATTGTCTAAAATACATGTAGCATATTCAGACAATTATAGGAAAATTAAATTCTAGAGGTTACTTTCTGCTAAAGCAGTATAATAAAATTTGGAAAGAAGTAAAGTTTTATTTTTATACCACTTAGGCGACAGACAGTTTAGTATAAGTACAAGGAATAATCCAAATATTATTATTTATAGTCTGTTCCTTATAGGATAACAATTGGGTATTTTCCTGTAGTTAAAATAAATTATGTAGCTGAACTTATTAAATTAAGAATAGTAAAACAGTGAAAACCGTTGCGTCGGTTCTAATTTTATCGTTCTTATTTATTTTTAATCATCCACCCAACCTTTAATAGCAAATTATTTGACTATTAAATATTATGACGTCACAAATAAATTTTTCATACAATTTTCCTTATAACTTACCGTTTTGACATTTAATAAAAAGTAACTAATTTGACTAGTCAGTCAAATACCCAATTACCAAACAACAATAACAATATAACGCGGTGAGAGCAAATGAGAAAAACATGTAGGGCATGCAATGCATACAGGCGTGGTCTGGCGTGGTGCGTTCGTACTGAAGCCAACCATCTTATAATGAACAGGTTATATATTATAGTAAGTAATTATTACAATAAAATAAATAAAAACGCCTTCATTTCCCAGTAAGTAAGTAAGTAGTAACAACGTTTCAATTTGTATAAATTTGAGTAAATTAAATTAGTTTTTCTTATAATCTAGGTTAGTATTTTACTAGGGTATGGGCCCCTCCTTGAGTGAAGGCCTCCTCCAGTTGCTTCCATTTTTCCCTATTATTTGCTGTGTTTTGCGAATCATCTCCTGCTGTTTCCTTTAAGTCATCAGCCCATCTTCTTTTCAGTTTACCTACTTTCCTTTTCCCTATGGGCCCTTTCCACTTTGTAGTTTTGACTGACTAGTTTCATCTGTCATCCTTATATCGTGCTACGTGGCCAGCCCATTGCTATTTTAGTTTTTTCTTTTCTTAATTCTTTATTGTACACACATATAACATAGTACAGTAGAATGCATAATTACATTTTGATGTACAAAGGCGAGTTTAACTCAGTGTTGAGTTTTCTCCCAGCAAACCTTTGGGTGATACAGGAGAAACAGTGACAAAAGAGTAGAGAAACAAGTGTACAATTTTGCAAAGAACATACATAATTAATAGAATATATAAGTACTAGGAACATACGTACCATACATATTATACTACTTACATACAGATAAATTAAATATATATATACTTAAACATATACATTTATTACATATATACTTATCTACATAAATACAATAGATACAATAACTTATGGAAATTACATAAATAAGTAATACACAGTTATCTAGTTTGAGCGAGGAAAAGTTCTTTTACTTTGTTCTTGAATACGTTCAAAGAAGTGCTATCGCGTACAGAGTGAGGCAGCGAATTCCACAACCTTACCGCGCGAACAGTAAATGAGCCATCGTAACAGCTGGAGCAGTGAAGAGGAGTTCGAAGAAGAAGCGCAGAGGAAGTGCGACAGGGCTTACCCCTGGGGACAAGAAACTCAAAACGTTCTCTTGAGTAAGAAGGCGAATCAGGATTGAAAAGAATAGAGTACAGAAGAGAGAGAATATGAGAGTCTCTTCGCTGACGAATAGGTAACCACTTCAACTTTGCCCGAAATACAGAAACATGGTCATACTTACGGAGACCATAAATGAAGCGAACACCCAAATTTTGCAGTCTTTCAAGTTTATTAAGAAGTTCCTCCTTTGCATCAAGATAACAGACATCAGCGTAGTCTAAAAGTGGGAGCAGAAGAGATTGCGCAAGAGTAACTTTAGTTTGAAATGGTAGGAATTTCTGGAGGCGCTTGAGGGACTGAAACGAACAGTAAACCCTTTTGCTAACATCCGCAATATGAACGTCCCAGACCAGATTAGAGTCTATATTGACACCTAAATTTTTCGCGTGTTTCGAAAAAGCAATTGTAGTCGCATCGTATAAAACTTTCGGAAGAGACTGGTGAACCAAAAGATTCGACATGTATCTGCTACCAACAATGACTGCTTGCGATTTCGTTGGATTAACCAGAAGCCCAAAAGATCTAGCCCATTGACTTATGTTAAGGAGATCATTGTTGATAGCTGCCACAGCCTCAGTCACTTCCTCGGCCTTGAAGTGTCGATACAGCTGCAGGTCGTCTGCATAAAGGTGATAATGAGAAGTAATGACTTTTGTGATAGCGTTTATAAAAACGGAGAAGAGAAGAGGAGATAGTACGCCACCTTGTGGGACTCCCGCAGTCAAATTGCACCATTCAGAGGAAGCATCTTCATAGCGCACCGAGTGCGAGCGCCCCTGAAGATATGATTTAAACCACGCAGTTACAGAGGATGAAACATTTAGAGAAGCTAGAACTCCTAAAAGAATATCAAAATCAACAGAATTAAAAGCACTACTGAAATCCAACAGCACCAAAATTGTTAGCCGTTTGTTCTCCATAGCCAGTCGCATATCGTCAGTTATTTTGACCAGAGCAGTTACAGTGCTATGACCACGGCGGAAACCAGACTGGTATGGACTGAGCAGGCTGTTAGAGGAAAGGTAAGATGATAGTTGATTATGAACTACGTTTTCAAGGACTTTGGATAGTAAAGGAAGGATACATATAGGACGGAATTGAGATTGCATGGAAGGATTGGGTACTTTGGGTAGGGGTATTACGTACGCTTTCTTCCAAGATGAAGGAAACGTACTTACGATGCCCTCAAGTAATTACATGGTAAGTCATTCTTGTTGGGATTCCATACTCCCCTGAAAGTTCGACAGAATGTGTATTAATTGCCGCTATAAAAATAAATAATGAAATTATTATCGTTATTTATCCTCTTTTGTTTTCTTTACTAAAGCCATAGTTTTGTAAATTGACCCTCGGCGTCAGCGTTTCCCCTGCGAGAGAGACACTGCCGCCTATGGCCGCCTACAGAAAGTTACTGCATTCTCCGTTGCTCAGGTTGCTCCGTGTAAAGGGTTCCCTACCAAGCAGCATCCTTGTACGATGGTATTTATGGAACCAACGTTGTGCGTGTCCGGCTTACACTTGACCGGGAAAAACCACCTGTTATCTAGTAACCATGAATCATTGACAATAATCGTGATCAGCACAATGAACAATAATATCAGCAATGTCTTTATAAATTATCCATACCTAATCAAAATTCACCGGCCAGTATCAATTTAAATCTATTAATACTACCATTTTGATTCGACCGTTTCAACTGTAATTTAATCGATATTCGCTCATTCATACCACGAGTACGTTATTCTAAACTTAAATAAAATCAAATGTTGTCATAAAATAGAATTTGATTTAAAAAAATACATAAGTTTTTCTTGGATGTTGGTAGATAATTTGGTGGCGATAACCTGCCATTATTTTAACTTACAAATTAAGTTTATAATTAAGTTAATTTTAAACGTGCTATGTTGATTATACTTGTTTATTTCATAATTATGGGAGTTTTGTGCTGTTCTTTTTATATTGTTAACAAACAATTGGAACTTTCATTCTCGATCGGTCATGGAGTGCCAGTGACAACCCGAGTGTCGCGCCGCGCGGTCGCTTCGCGCGCAAATAGTGTTGTGATACATGTAATTGGTAACGAGTCGACATGTCAAAATTGAAGGTAATATTGATAGTAACTATGCGAAACAGGCAAAAAACTTAATGATAACAGCCTTGGGTAGTGTAGACATAGCTGTATCGTGTTGATGCATTTTTAATCTGTTTTATTTTAATCGAGTTCGGTTATGGTTTCTTTTATTACCTGTGACAAGTATGTATTACGGCCAGAATTGCAATAATTTAAGCGGTTTTATATGGATTCTTAAATTTTAATATTTAATCATCATAATATTCCGTATTTTTTTTTCAGTAAATTTTGTGGGTAACACACGTTACACGTACACGTTTTTTCTTAACATATTTTTTTTCAGTAAAGTTTAAAGCGATATTGCCAGGTTTCAGGGAAACATCTTAATTAAACTTACTTACTCTGAGGGTAGGTAACAAGCAAATTAGTATCATTGTTTTCTTTGTAATGCTAATTTACATGTTTACGTTCGCAGAAACAACACTACCAACTTGTGTTTTTATGGAAAAAATATTTTTATAAACTTTTTTTACTGAAACACGAATTACACTGGTATAATGTGTTGACTGAGATTTGCGTGTATTTATGTTCATTGCGTCATAAATTGAACACTGTAAACATTTTCTATGGTTTCGTTGATGGTGAATTTTATAATATGATATCAAAGTCCAGCGTATTATGTAAGGTTTTCTGAGATTACTGATGACCTAGTCCTTTTTAATCTAATCCTTTATCTGGGATTTGGACATTTTGCGACATAAATATTCTGAATGTTGGACATTTTGTGACACATTCTTGGATTTTGATATTTTGGCACATGGAGAATATGTGCTTTGGACATTATGGGATTCATATCACTCAGTATTTTACAGGTTACTGCTGTAGGTAGAAGTATTACAGACTGTCATTAGGGAAAACGCGTAAAATAAGTATTAAAAAAATCTTTCTAATCAATATAATGTATTAGTGTCGCAAATTATTAGTGTCATGGTATTTATATTTTTCAATCGACAGCTGTGTGAGCAACATTTTATTTTTGCAAATGATGTTTTTATCTGTTAAACAGATTTGTTTGGCGAAACAGATCCAAAGCCATGTTTATAACACAGACCTAGGATGGTTTTTCACCCCACCATCGGTAACGACTTTTTAAAGACTAGTGACCGAAATTACTAGTATGTATTCCCTTTACCTAACCCCTCTAAGTGCTTATGTTTGGGATGGGTCCATTTCGAGTTAATAAAGTACTGACGCTTTTTAAACACACATAGTTACATTAGTTGGACGGATTTACCCGGTGATATTCAGCTTAGGTTTTAGAGTTCCTTAATAATTAAGCTTTTTAATCTATTTATTTTTATTTTACTATGTGGGTTTACGGTTTACAGCGTGTGATGCGATGTGATGATAATGTTGGTAGCCAACTGAGCGTAAAATCTCTGGTAATATATTTAAATTGCTTCCGTTTCAATGTTTGACAACAAGATAGGCCTTCCGTATGATAACACTTTGTATTATTATCTACGTAACAACGTTTCTTGATGAAAAATAACAAATTTCTAGGTATATGTATTCTTTTTGTATAAGATGTAAAATGACTGTGTTCCTCGCGTGGTGATATGGTGGGCACTGCGGTCCAAGGGAATCCCAGAGGCTTACATTGACACCATCCGAGACATGTAACACGATTCCAGTTCAGTGGTTTGGTCCGCTGTTGGCGACACGAAAACCTTCCCCATCACCGTCGGGGTACACCAAGGATCCGTGCCTAGCCCTTACTTGTTACGCTTGGTATTGAACGTTTTGACGGACAGCATCAAAAACTCACATAAGTAGCCTCCATGGTTGCTCATGTATACCTACTGATGCCATTGCGTTGATGGACGCGGCCAGGAACAGATTGGTACGACGTGTGAAAGTGTGGAAGGTGGCGCTTGAGAACGGCGGTCTGAAGCTAAATGTGGCGAAGGCAGAATACAGATCCAGCATAGGCGATGACTTGGTCGAGCGCACAGACCAGGTTAAATACCTCGGTTCTATACTTCACGTGCCCACAATGAACGTACCTGCTGACGATCCTAAAATGCCAGTCAGGTTGAAGGGGCAGCTGTTCTTTTACAGAGCTTTAAGGCGTGGCCGCTGTTGGAGCGACACAAGCAGCAGCTGCGTGTCATGGAGATGAAAATGCTGTGGTGGATGTGCGTAACGAGCGCGTGAGGAACTCTCGCATCTGCGGCAGCCTTCATATCCGTGACGTCGCAGATTTGATGCAAAAGAGTCGCCTTCTCTGGTGTGGCCACGTCTTGCGGCAATAGCCAAGCTACGTGGGTAACAAATGCCTGGCAATGGTGCCCCCACTGGGTCCAGACGGGTAGACCCAAAAACTCCTGGCTTGACGTCGTGGAGAGTGATATGCGTGCAAATGGTCTCACTACCATCGACGCCCAAGGTCGTATGAAGTGGAGGAGGAAGAGCCCGCAGGTGAACCCTGCTGTCTGAGGGCATCTCGGCCTAGGATACAATCAGGGTAACGTCTAAATGTCGATGATGATGATGATGAAGGCTGCTGGAGATGCGTGATTCCTCCACGTGATCCTACCCGTCCCACAATATGCTGGATAACGAAGAAGCATTATGCATTTACGTGATAATGCAACGTACTATGTAGTGCTACTGCATCTATTATAGTTCTTCCGACCTGTGATATTTACCTTCAGAGAGAAAAGTTTAAATTAACATATCACCTCTGGTTAACCTTTCCAAGTTTAACCACATCTCACGTGTGAATCGCGAGTTACAAAAATAATATTCTTTATTACCTACAGTGTCTATATTTTTTTGGTTATTAATAAAACTTGTTCATAACATCGCTTAATTAACAATTTTATTAGTATTTGATTATGTAACCTTGATATTCACGAAATCCGACAACCATGAAATTAGAATTACAAGACTTGGTTTCTGTATTATATTTAATTTTATTGTCATAATTGGTCATAATAATAACTCATTATGGTAAATATAACGAATGCACTGTTTTCCTTATGAACAACACTAAACTTTTCTGACCAACCGGCTGTTTAACATAACAGTTGCTGATAGATGAGCTAAACGGATCGCATGTCAGCCACCGAGTTCCATCCTTCACTACTGTATTGGCAAACTCGCGTGCCTGCTTACCTTTTTTTACTTGTCTATGCGCTTTAGCAAGAGCACTGTTGCTCTTATGTGCTGTCATACATCTGCCTACCCAGGTAGATTGCCAGGTATTTTGTAGGAATCTGAATAGGTTTATGTAACCACCATAATTCTGAGCGCAAGTCATCCTTTTCTGTAAGCCGATACACTTTCTGATTGATGAACGAGTTTTTGGCGCAGGTTTTCCATTCGGGAGTTAGGAGTTTAAAGATCCCCATGAAAGAAAAGCAAACCCACACGTGACCTGCTCACTTCGCGCAATATGCCATTGGCCATTTTTTGTACTGCCGAAAAAGGAAACCAAAAATGGTTATCATAAGTTTTGAACCCCAACTTCCTGAAACCAATATTATTGATATTAGTACAGCAACCGTGACTCGGAGTCAAGGGGGGCTTCTCAAAATGTTAAGAATAGTCACTAATCCTAAGACAGATCTGAATTGGTTACCACTTATCCACGAGTCTCTCATGTCAGTACATATCTATGTATGGACATATATCTACATATTATAATAATCCCACTAGCACTGCCTCGCAGATACTAAGTAAATAGCCTTCCTGTACCACGCCTAGCACGCAACTGCATTATTGTGGCCCTATTGTAACTCACAAATAGAGACATCAAATAAACCACATGGATATCGTCATTTAGATCTACAGCCGAATGGCAAATATATCGTCATGGTGTGGTCATGTGCCATAAAATAAAGCGTCGTCGTCACATATTGCAACAATAGTCCAGTAAACAAGTGTATTAATGATTTTAAATGATTAGCAAAGAGGAAGCTAGGCCTTCCTAAACACAATTTGCAGTTGCGTTAGCTCCTTCTTCCTTAAAAGCCTGGCTGCACGGACCATTGATGTCGTGAAAGATCATAACACGACCACTAACTTTTCGTAGCTGTCAGATGATATTGCAGAAAGGCAGGTTATTCCTACACAGATAGGTGTTATAATTCATTAACCTGATTTCTGCATCCTTCACCCAAGATTTGCACAATACAGAATTTTTAGTCCGGGGCGGCGGCGGTACACACTCCTATTTTTTGGGGCAAGGTACCTTAGCCGCGTGTTCCGCACCTCGGGAGGGTGTTGTGCCTCGAAATCGTAGAAACCCAGGGTTAGTCCGGTGCGAGGGAAATACCTTATTACATCCCGGCATTTGAGACCCGAAACCACGCTATCAGTCGGTTCGAGTCCAAGAAAACCGAACAAAACAAACCCGAGCAGCGGGAGACTTTTCGTAGAGGTTTCAGCACGAAAAGAATAAAAGTATTGTCTTCTCTATACTTCTATACCTACTAATATTATGAAGAGGAAAGATTTGTATGTACGTGTGTTTGTAAGGAATTGGCTCAAAAAGTTCTAGAAAGATTTTCAAAATTCTTTCACCATTTTAATGCTATTATCACTGATTAATATAGGCTATTTTAATTACAAGAAAAAACACTACGCGATAAATGACATCCACTGGGTGATAATTATATATATATATATATATATATATATATATATATATATATATATATATATAAAAGTAATTTTGTAGGGATGTAAACAAAATATTGATATGAGTATTAAGTACCTATCCTTGTTCAAGTTTTATCAAAGCAGATTAACTTCGATACTATGTAAATGTTTAGTTATGCGTGACAATCTGAACTATACGTAAACGAATTTAGTACGTAGCGGTGTGATTGTAATCACATTTTTCACGCAATCCGGGACCGGACGTGACTTTTTCATTGAGATATTATCATCATTAACATCATGGCGTTGGCTCTGGTTGTATCAAAAGCAGCCCGGTGTCCGTTTTCTCCCTCTCTCTCTTGGTTACCCCCCCCCCCCCCCCTACAGCTTTCGCCTCATCCGTTATACTGGTATACCTACTGTTTAGCAGGTGAGGTTTCATGGACCCCGAAGACCTTGGTGGAGCTACCATGCAGTCATATACATAGATACAGGTTCTTCATCTCCTCATTTTAGAGTAAATCCAAGTAAAATCCGAAATTTTCACCTCGGAATCTGAGGTCCACATAACCACTAACTGCGACAGACTAGAGACAGGTTATGGACCCATTTAGCCTTTACGTAAAAAGCGTAATTTAATTACGTCATGTTGTGGAAACGATCTCTCAAAGCCGCTTAATGCTACAAAAGTCGAATAAAATTACATTAGTGAAAATAATTAGTACGAAAAACTTAAGCTTTACTGGGTTCTAAATCAAGTTTAGTTTGCATTGATCGCGGACAGCTTCTGTGGCGTGGCGGTATCTACTACATCGGAGGCGCAGGTTTGAACCCCGCTCACTGCAAATATTTGTTTACATGAATATGGGTATTTGCTTGGTCTGGGCGTGGATCGGAGAGAACGTTAAGCCGTCGGTCCCGGTTGCCACACGAACATTAATGTTAGTCGTTACGGTTTCTTTTTTTAACGTGAGGAAAAATCCTTCATGGATGCTATGCCGGACTCCTACCGACTAAAAAACCCTCACGTACCGCCTAATAGCCTGCGGTTGGTAGCCCCGGGTAAGCCCTCGGAAGGATGTCCCAGGACTACCAACAGACCTACGGCTGCGGCCTCACCTAGGAGGTTCGGGTGTTATCCCGCGTCTAAGGTAGGTAGGTAGGGGGTCTTGTGTCACTCCGCTTCTTCGGGGGTCGTGCGTGATCTCTCACGTCACGCTGCCGTCATGGGCCTGCTTCTGTAAGGACGGTGAGCAGCCCACTCACCGTCCTCAGGACCCCGGTCATGGAGACCAATGGTCTTCGGCGAAGACACGTCGGCGGCGCCCAAGCCGCCAACTGCGGAACTCAGGTGGGAGAGTTTTCTCCCGCTCCCGCCCTGCCGCCTCTTTCGCGAGCATGACCTGTTCGCAGAAAGAGACGGCGCAGTCCCACTTACTCCCGCTGGAGACCATGGCTCGCACCATGGTCTCGAGCGAGAGAGTGTCCACGTCCAGACCCACCACGAGGGCCTGGCGCTGTTCCGCCCACGCTGTGCACTCCACCAGCGTGTGGAGCGATGTGTCGTCGCTGCGGTCCTCGCAGTACTGACACTCGGCCGTGGTTTCCCGGTGTCTTCACCACAGATATCTACCGAAGCTACCATGCCCGATAATAGTCGTTACGGGTATTTGGAGCCTTCGAGCAATGCTTCAATATTGCCTTTGGGTTGTGAAGGTCAGATAACAGTCGTTTCTCCGCAGTTAGACCGGTAAAACGGGCCTGGAAAGAAGAAGAATAAGGAGATCGCGGTGTCTACCATGCGTGAAATCAGATCTCTTGGGTCGGCTTTCATAGGTGAAAATAACTGAGAAGTCTTAACGCCATAAGTTATGTTTTATCATCAATTTTCACGGTTTCCTCAATAAATAAAATACATTAAAGTCGATTAAGATAGGAAAAAGTGAATCGCTCAGGTGGGACTCGAACCCCAAGATCGTGGGTTCGAGTCCCACCTGAGCGATTCACTTTTTCCTATCATAATTAAAAGTTAGCATAGTAAATGCTTCAAAATTTCATTCAAACATTTTAAAGTTTTATTAATTACCTAATTCGTATTTATGCCCTTTATTTACTTGCGTAATTGCCATTTAATATTATGAGTAGAAAAACTATTTCAGCACCAGCGCCCTTCCTAGGTTACACATGAATATAGGCATGTATTTATACAGTCATCCACATAAGTAACTAAAAACTAATAAAATAGTGATAATTATGTTGAAATAAATTCATTTTATTGCGTTTTAACCGACTTACAAAAAGAAGGAGGTTCTCAATGCAATCGGTATTTTTTTTAGTTCTATGGTGGTGCCAACTTTGTACGTGGTGCCTGAAGTACTATGCAGGAATCAATTGAAATATGACCTCTCAGGCTAGGCACCGACTTCTAACAGTAAATCTGTAAATTCAATTTTTATTTTCTTCAAGTTATTTAATACACTAGCTGTTATCCGCGGCTCCGCCCGCGCGGATGTCGGTTATCGCTTAGTGTTGAGCCGACGCTATTGAGCATTAAATTCGCCTCTACGCAACTTTGTCCTCGACTATGTACTAGCCTCTGTTCTCGACTTTCTACTCGCCTCTATATTCGACTCTCTACTCGACTTTCTACTCGCCTCTATATTCGACTCTCTACTCAACTTTCTACTGACTTCTCTGTTCCCCTCTCTGCTCGATTTTTACTCTTCTCTATACTCGCCTTTCCATTGGCCTCTCTACTTGCCCATCCATTCGATTCTCTTTTCGCCTCTCTACTTGACTCTGCCCACTCGCCTATCTACTCGCACCTCTACTCAATTCTCGATTCGATCTCTACTCGCCACTACATTCATCTTTCCACTCGCCTCTCTACTTAACCCTTCACTGCATTCTATTTGATTCTATACTCGCCTCTCCACTGGCTCTCTAGTCGCATATCTACTCGCCCCTGTAGTCGACTCTACTCGACTTTCGATCTTTATACGCCTATCCACTCGTCCCCATAACAATCTCTACTCGCGTCTCCACTCGCTTCTATATTTGGTTTGCTACTCGACTATGTCCGTTCCGAAGCTCTAATTCATCTTTGTACCAAAGTTCATAAGGACATCTTAAAAGAATTTATGCCATATTCCCCCTTTTTTGTGCCATTGAAAAATGAGAAACTTTAATCCCATAGCCCTATTCCCCTTACCGTTCTATCCCTCTTTTCGCGACTCCCTTTTTTGCAATAAAAGGTAGCCTATGTCCATTTTTGAGCTCCAATCCATCTCCGTACGAAATTTCATCAGAATATCTTCAAAAATGACAAGCTTTCATACCAACTATGTAGTCCTTTTATCCCCCCCCCCCCCCTCTTTTACCACATTAGTCGCGGTAAAAGGTAGCATATGTCTGTTACCAAGCTCTAATTAATCCCTGTGCCAAATTTCATCAGGATATCTTCAAAACTGTCAAACTTTCATCCCTTATTAATACCTCTATTTTTAGTAGCCTATGTTCGTTCCTACGATTTAATCCATGTCTGTACCAAACATATCATCAGGATGTCTTCAAAACCTGTAACCTTTCATCCCCTATAACCCCCCTCCCTTAACCTCGTCTTTCGCGATAAAAGGTAGCCTATGTACGTTCCCAAGCTCTAAACTATCTCTGTACCAAATTTCATCAGGAAATCTTCAAAAATGACAAACGTTCATCCCAAGGCCCTAGTCCCCCCTTCTACCCCCCTTTTTGCGATAAAAGGTAGCCTATGTCCGTTCCCAAGCTCTAATCTACCTCTGTACCAAATTTCATTAAGATATCTTAGAAAAAGACCAACTTTCAGCCCATAGCCATATCCTCTTCCCCCCCCCCCCCCCCTCCTTCTACCTTTTTTGCGATAAAAGGTAGCCTATGTCCGTTTCCAAGCTCTAAACTATTTCTGTACCAAATTTTATCAAGAAATCTTCAAAAATGACAAACTTTCACCCCAAGACCCTAGTCCCCCCCCTTTTCGCGATAAAACGTAGCCTATGTCCTTTCTCAAGCTCTAATCTACCACTGTACCAAATTTCATTAAGATATCTTCAGAAATGAGAAACTTTCATCCCCCATTTCCCCCCCTTAAACCCCCTTTCACGTGATAAAAAATAGCCTATGTCCGTTCTCAAGCTCTAATATACCTCTGTACCAAATTTCGTCAAGATCGGTTCAGTGGTTTAGGCGTGAAAGCGTAACATACAGACAGACAGACAGACAGACAGACAGAGTTACTTTCGCATTTATAATACTATATTAGAATGGATTTCAGTGTTTGAAGTCGGGTTTTTTAAACGTAGTTTTTTTATATGAATTTACTATTGGATCATAGGTTTGTGTAAAGTTAGTATAATTAATACATAAAGTGATGTAGGTTTCGGTATATTTGTTAACTTTAGAGGTTAAGTTCAATATATTTTCATGTTTGGTTAATATTTTATGAGACATTGAGTGCTAGTAAAGCAAAATATATGAAGTGGGGTGAGGTCCCTTTAACATTTTCGGGCCCAAAGCCTTCGATCGATGACTTTAAATTACTTGCCTAGCCATTTAATTAAACAGCTCGAAAAATGACTTATTACTGCGAAGACTCTGCTCCCGCATTAGACCTTCTAACCTAACCTATCCAAGTCGGATTGCGTAACTTTCACAATAAACCTATCACTAATTTTATGTGAATACTCCTCTGCCTATACCCTCGGGGATTTTCTGGTGTGTGTATATGTTTGTATTTATGTAATTTTCTGTCTTATTTCGGGGAGGTGCCCCATATTAAGAATGGCTTAAGCATTTGCCAGCCAGGTTATTAAGTGTTTTAATAAACGTTACGGCTGAATATCGTTCATTGAAAGGCGCCGTTTAGTTATCAGCCTAGGCAGTTAATTGAACGGCTGATTAGACTAGTTGGCGGTGACATACATATTATTATTATACTTGTACGGTATCTAAAACACTTAAGCCTTTTACAGCGTCGGTAGTCACGAACGCCGTCATCAGCACCCAATGGCGCTGTAAACTCATTATATACCGTTAAAACAACAATTAAACCTTCACTTAAGTTTATTTTTGTTTCCATTGATAATATTTACGCGATAGCAACTAAATTGGATGTAATGTATTCCACTAAATGTGTTTACTTTATATACTTTCTGTATTATGTAGACATTGCGTAGTGTTGGTACAGCCCGTTAACTGGGAAATAATAATTGATGTCGAGATAAAAATAATAGTCGATGTAATTTCAACGTAATTTTACCCGATTTGTAAGAAGGGTTATGTTTTTCGCGAGTATCTTGTATGTGTGTATGTTTGGAATATTCTTACTACGTCATATCTTCTGAACCACTATACAGATTTCATTGATTTATATCTAAAACGAAAGGTATTCTTCTCCCAAATATTCTGGGGTACATAAAATGTGAACAAAAGCCATGTGTTGTATTTTTAAGCGCCAACAAATGCATAGCTACAATATGTCAGGGTAAATTTCGGAATGAACTTTTGCTGTGGGTGGAAGATGGAATTATTGTTATTCTTTTAGCTTGTGGGTACAGTTTCGTGGGTAAGAAACGGAAGATCTCAAAATGTATGTCGTCAAAAAATATTTCCACTCAAACTTATCGAGTAGGGTATCAAAATGAAGGAAATTAGAAGGTGATTACAGAAGTTCTTGCAGTGTCAGCAGCACGAGTGTGACTCCCCTGGTATTGCACACGTCCATCGACCACAGTAACAACTTTCCATCAGGTAGGCAGTGTCCTTATCTGCTACCTAATTGCTATAAAAAAATTAAAACCCGCCAAAAAATATACTAGATGTTTTACATCATTTAGCGAGGTGCCAAAATAAACCACTGTGCTGTCCGCGCACTCGAATTAGTACAAATAGACACTATATCTTATTAACAAACTATTCGCTACTTAATAAAAACACTAGCCACCGAGATCAAGTGTATTAATTGCCACAATCAACTTGCCAACAGATGAACGGACGGAGTGAACATCGTAAATATTTGGGTGTGAACGGACATACCGTGGCGAAGATTGGCCCGTCTAGTGTAATGTTCTACTGTATCTAGTGTTACGTTACGTGAGATATTACAATGTTATAATCCTTATAAACTGGCGAAATGTGGGTGTTAGCACCTCTGCCTACCCCTTTGGGGTTATAGGCGTGAGTTTATGTCATGTTATGTTTATAATTAGCTAGTTTTTGGTTTTAGATACATTTTTTATTATTTATTTATTACATACATACATATATATAATCACGCCTTAATCCCTGGAAGGTTACGCAGAGGTGAATTAACACCCACATTTCACCAATCTGTATTCGGTCCCACGTAATTGGGGGTGAGCGTATTGCCGTATTCCGGGCACTATTGTTGACTCGAGCCATACATCTGAGGCTGAGTCTGGGCTGTACATATCTGTCTTATGTTAAAGTTAATCAGCCCTATCCCTTAGTCGCCTTGTACGATACCACAAGGGAAGGGAAGTGGTGGCCCAAATTCTACTCTGTCGGGAACCACACGGCTAAATTATTTATTACCATTTACATAAATACAATTTAAATACATAGAATGCAAACCATAAACCACTTAAGCTTGTCTCGTGTTATAAAAATGAAAATATTCTAGTGCAACAAAAGAGCATCCATAAATACTCACGCCTGTAAATCCCTGTAGGGGTAAGGTAGAGATGTTTTGATATCTACATTTCGTCAACTATAATTTTCGGTTTTACGTAATAGGGGGCGAGCCTATTACCGTTAGGCGGTGCAATGCTTAGCTGTATGTTTACTGTTAGATTGTCGCTTTCTACAACACCCACATGAATAGATAGATGGTACTAATCTACAATTCTACTTCACTGGGAACTAACACGGAAATTGTGTAACAGTGAGATATTACAGGGTTAAAATAATTAAAATAACCCACTTTTTGGTACATTTTAGATAGATTTTTAAGCACCCTTTATTCATTAATTATAGTACATTACTGCCGCGGCCGCCAAGTGTAGTGTTGCCGGACGATCGTGAAGTATGCGGGCCGAAGCGCAGCCGAGGCACGCATTACGGAGTCCGGCAACGCTCAGTTGTGGCCAAGGCTTGTATAGAGCCTTTCTCAAACAATGCGCGGAAATTAAAACTAAGAAGTATATAGGCAGAACTTATTAGTTTCCTACTTTTCAAATTCAATGACGAACAACGAACAACAGTAATTTTTCACGCGGCAAAATGTTCATTTATTTGTTTATATTTTTCTTAATAAACAGCTTTCTATTTGCAAGCCAGTTCTGTATTTAAATAATGCCTTGGATAAGTTACCTCCTTGGTTTTCATGGCTCGGAGTAAAAGATGGTTCCATTTTTAAATTACACGACAGATATTAGTTTACTTAGTTATTTATTTGGCCGCTAAAACACGACAGATATGGATTTTCATACAAATTTTGCCGGCCGCTGCTCGCATGTACAGCAATTTCGATTTATTTCGAAGAAGGTTGTCAAAATAATTTTCAAATTTCCCAGCATGTTTGAGAAAATCCTTTTATACCACTTAGATAATATCTCACGGCCCATCTAATTGAAAGTGTTTACCGCGGCCTATGGACGTGTACAACACCTGGGGCGACATTGTAGGAGCCTTCAAATCCAATAATTAACCGCAAATAACCGTATCGCAGTACCAATTTGATTACTGTACCGTACTGAGTACTGGTTTATCGAAGTTTTGATCGATTGATTGTGTCGTAAAACGTGACGTAGAAAAGCCAATCATCACTGTTACGTTTATTACGAAATAGTCATTACGTTCGGCCATTTATAGTGTGTTGTAACGCACGTGAAATATTTACCTACAATCTGAGTCAATACGTAAATCATTGTCACCATTAGAGCGTTAAAAGCTCTTAATTTTTAACGCTTGGTGTTGATCAATAATATCGGATTAGAAGAGCGAATCTCAGGCTCAAAGTGGATATCTACTAGTACTTTGGTTGCAACCCGAAAATTGATCCGAGAATGGAACCATACTGTTTCATTCTTCATACCGTGTGGCTTCATTCTGTTTCCGGGTGCATCAAAAGTAGATATTACGTATCTTTAATGGGGGCAGCTGCTGTCTGATCCCCTTATCCCAAGAGAAGAGGATCTCCTAGGTCTTTATTCGTCAATATCAGTCGGTGTACCGGCCCGCAGATAAGGTTCATTTGGCGCATTTGGTTCTGACTGCCTGCCCATTATTTAGGAGCAGTTATCGGCTCAATTCGCATGAATTGAGTAGACTGGCAGACTTGTTTCTTACAGTGTCTGCTTACCCCGCCGGAGGAAGAAATGTAGACTTATTAATGTCTTAATCTATTTGTATTGCTTTTTTTTATCTTTTTTACGATCACTACTGAATCCTCTCCTAAAACGTATAATACTTGAAATTTTTGATAATAATGTTGTGTATTTCTCATGATTTCCCGGAAGGGGTGCGGGGAGCTATCGTTAGAAAAAAATCCCTAAGAGAGCGCGTGGGCAGTGCCGTGATAAAAAATCGCAGCGTCTCCCCTGGGGGAGCAGCTCAGGGGAGCCGATGGTCGGTAAGGAAAAAACACCTTTAAATACAATTAGGACCAACGCGTTTATAAATTCTTGATGTAAAATCCGTAAAATCTAGAATTGATTCAGAAGCAATAGTTTCAGAACGACAATTATAAAGCACATATTACATATTATGTACATACGTATGGTGTCGTAGTGATGTCGGATCTATAGATCATTTGTGAACCAATTACGAAGTTATTACTGCCGCTGAGGATCGTGCAAACAGATCGTTTATAAACACTACTGATTTTATTACTTCCTTCTATGCTGTGCATGGTATTTAGATTTAATCGCTTTTAGGTGACATCTTGGTTGAGAAACGAACGTTACCCTGTATCATTGATCAGACTGACAGTTTCATAACCTTTTGGGGTGCTGGTTGGGTAACCTCCACGTCGGCTTCTCCGTTTCTTCCCCCTTTGGACCGCGGTCCTGGGGAGCGGAAGCGGGGGGGCTGGTGCACCCTGGACAACGGCTAACAGACTCCTACCTTGGGAGTTCTGTTGGCCGTTGACGAATAACCCAACGGCTGACCTCACGAGGAGGTCGTGGGATGGCGGGGCTGCAAGGCCCGCGGGAAGGGGTCCGAGGGATACCCTTCCATTCCAACAGCCCTTTTAAGGGCTAGCTGACCCCATTGCACGAGGGGGTCGTGGTATGGCGGGCCTGCAAGGCCCGCGGGGAGGGATCCGTAGGGTTCCTCCCACCTCAACAGCCCTTTTTAGGGCTAACCGCCGCTCCCGGTACCCCTCTGCTCTCAGCAGAGGAGACAGGGGAGAGGCGATGGGATCAGTTGGATCCGGGGACGGGTCGGCCTACTGCTCGCGCAGGGGCTGACGGGCATTCGTGCCTCCGTCGGCGTTGGGAGAGTTGGCTACTCCCCCGCATCGCGTAACCTCCGAGATATCGACAACGACCTGAGTGCTAGCCACACTCGGGAACGCCGATATCCCGGAGGCCGCGGGGCTTGCCTTAATTGGCCGGCCCACGACAAGGAAAAGTCTGAAAACCCGACAGCGAAGTCGCTTAAAACCTGTGGATACCGGGGGACCTCCACAGTATGTACCCCGCTTCCTGGAATGGCCGTCACCCAGGAAGTGTAATCCGAGCGGTTCTACTCGTGGGAACTTATGGAGTCTCTAAATCAAAAAACCCAAAAACCCAAACCCATTCCGAGCGAAACAGTCTGCGCGAAGGTCGCGCAGCGCCACGACGCGGAGGTCGCGTCCCTAGCGGTGTCAGACCACCTCGACACCGCTACCCAGAGCAGGGCTAGCAGCCCGGGCATGGCCACCCGGAGCTCCGCCGGGAAAAGGAACCTGGTTCCTTCCCCCCTGCCATTTGAGCCGGACCCGGAGGTCAGTATGACTGACTCGTCCACGACCAGCAGTGGACAGGAGGGGGAATATCTTTCTCCCCCGCCCAAGTTTGCGGCGCTCGGCCGCCGTAAGACGCGGGGTGGCAAAAGGGCTGCCCCACAGAAGCGTGCCCCAGCCCCAGTCCCGAAGGGTGTCATGGCGCCGCCGAGTTCCTCCCCCTCGGCGGCGCCCTTGCCTTGTGCCGACAGCACCTCTACCGAGGTGGTGGAGGCCCTTAAAGGCCTGGCTAAGGCCCAGACTGGGGCTATGAAGCCGGAGGAGGACCGGCTCATGCGGTCGACGCTCCGCCTGGTTGAGCAGTACAATCTGCTCAGGGCGGAGCTAAGCAGTGCGCAGCGGGAGCGGGCTGACCTCGGCAGGCGTCAGGAGGCGCTGCTCCGAGAAACCGAGCAGCAGGCGGCGGAATACAGGAAGGAGATGGCCAAGATGGCGGCTGAGTTGGCGGCGCTCCAAGACCGAGTGTCCCGCTCGGAGAGGCGGAGGGTCGGAGCACAGCCGGAGCCGTCGCCGTCTTCGTCTTCGGCGCGAACTTCTCCACCTGTGCGGTCGAGGTCGCCGGTGCGGCCGGAGACGCCGCCTCCGGCGCGGCCGGAATCACCGCCGCCACCGCGTTTGCCGCCGCCACCGCTCCCGCCTCGTTTGCCGGTCCCGCCGCCAGTGCATCCGAAGTTGCCGACGCCGCCGCGAGTGCCGCCGCGTTCGTCGGCAAACTCCGTGGAGGCCTGCATGGCGGTGATGGCGGCACAACAGGCGCGGCACGAGGAGTGGACGCGGAGCTGTCTGGAGGCCATCATGGCCTCCATTCACCGTCCACCCCTGGCGCAGCCGAGTGGCGGATACGCCGCGGCGGTCAAGCGGGGCCCCAACCGTACGATGGCGGCGGGGACCCCGCAGGAGTCGGCCCGCGGCGCGCCCACTGCGCCGGCTGCTCCGGCCACTGTCGCCGCGTCAGCCGGGGTTGCCCAAGCCAAGGGCAGGGGGAAGGGGAGGGGCAAGGGCAAGAAGTCCTCGGTCCCTGCCCCGGCCCTGGCACCGGTTTCGGCCCCGACTACCTCCAGTAGCTCTGCACCGGCAGGGGGCTGGGAGGTGGTCGGAGAGGCCAAAAAAAGGCGGAATGCTCGCAAAAAGGCAGCCAAAAGGGCCAAGAAGGCCCAGGCTGCTGCGAAGGGAGCGCCAGGAAGGCTGCGCGTCCCCCGTACCACCGCTGTCGTCTTAACGATGACACCGGAGGCGACGGAGAGGGGCGTGCAGTACGTGGACCTGGTAAAACAGGCGAGGGGCCTCATTGACATGAGGGCCCTCGACGTGGCGGGGACCCTCCGAGTGACTCACACTCGGACGGGTGCCCGGCTCATCCACGTTCCTGGCGCTACAAGCGGTCCCAAGGCTGATGCCATAGCGGCTAAGCTTAGGGAGACGCTGAATGCAGCCGACGTCCGGGTGTCCAGGCCCACCAAGTGCGCAGAGTTGCGCATTTCGGACCTGGACGACTCCATCACGGCCGATGAAATTCGGATCACCGTGGCGGAGGCCGGGGGCTGCCCCCCTGAAGCGGTCAAGGTCGGAGCAATCCGCTACGGCCGTCGCGGACAGGGGGCAGTAGTTGTCGGCTGCCCCATTGCAGCAGCCCAAAAGCTGCCGACATGCGGACCCTCGCGGTGGGCGGAGTTGTAGGGGTGCGGGGACGCCTCCTACAGGACCGACCGGCTAGGTGCTTTAGGTGCCTGTCGGTCGGCCACGTGGGAGTGCAGTGCACGGCGGAGGTAACGGTCGGCGACCGTTGCTTCCGCTGTAGCCAACCCGGTCATAGGGCCGGTGGTTGCGAAGCTCCGCCACACTGTTTTAGGTGTGCGGCGGAGGGCAAGCCGGCCGACCACAGGGTTGGCAGCAAGGCCTGCACCCGCGGGGAGCCGAAGCCGCGAGGCGGGCGTTCCGCCAATGGTTCGGGGCGGGATGCGGAGATGGTTCCGTAATGGATTCCCGACTCCGCATCCTGCAGGCGAACCTGGGCCACGGTGCCGATGCTCAGGCCCTTCTGCTCCAGAGCATGGCACAGTGGTCCATACACGTCGCCGCTGTCGCCGATCCATACACTCACCGGCCCCTCGGGCCCGCCTGGGTGGTCGACCTGGATGGATCCGGCGGCAATGGTGCATAACGCCGCTGCGGGTGCCCCTCCCCTTGTAGTGATCGCAAGGGAGCATGGCATCGTAGCGGCGCGTGTAGGGGAGATTGCGGTCGTGGCCGTTTATCTCACGCCGGGGTCACACCGACTCATCGGGCAGTATCGGCGGTCGCTGGAGCGGCTGACCGACGTCGTCAATGCCTGTACGCCTCGTCCGGTTCTTGTGCTCGGGGACTTCAACGCCTGGTCTCAGGCCTGGGGTTCCCGGCGCACGAACACGCGGGGCAGGGCTCTGGAGAGCTGGGCCGATTCTCTCGGCTTAGTTCTCCAGAATCGCGGGGCCGAAGCCACGTATGTGGGCACGTTTGTGGCGGGGGAGCGCAGGTCGATCATAGACCTTTCGTTCGCGAGCGCTTCCCTGTCACTCCGCGTGCGGGACTGGCGTGTCGCCGTGGGGGTGGAGACACTGTCGGATCACCGTTACGTTCGGTTCGATGTCTCCCCTCCTGCGGGTGATGCGCCGGTCATATCGGCCCAACGCGAGCCGCGCTGGGTGCTGGGGCGACTGAATCGGGAGGACCTCCTGGAGGCCGCCATCGTACAGGCCTGGGCCATTGCGCCGGACAGGCCTGTCGACATAAACGATGAAGCGGCCTGGTTCCGGGAGGCCATGACACGGGTCTGCGATGCGGGTATGCCTAGGGCTCCAGCCTATAATCCGAGGCGTCGGGTCTACTGGTGGAATGCGGAGATCGCGAGGCTGCGTCAAGCCTGCGTGATCACGCACCGCCGGTGGGCCCGATACCGTAGGAGGCGTAGCCGTCCCGCAGACTCGGAGCCCCGACTGGCGGAGCTTCACGAGGGATACAGGGAGGCCCGGAATGGCCTCCGAGCGGAGATCAAGCGGTCAAAGGCCGCTTGCTACCGGGAGCTCCTGGAGACGCTGGAGCGGGACCCATGGGGGCGGCCTTACCTTATGGTAAGAGCAAAGCTGCGCCCCCGGGCCCCTCCGCTGACCCAGGTGCTCGAGCCGGCTCTGCTCGGAGGAGTGGTCGACTCCCTGTTCCCGGCGCGAGCGGAACATGTTCCGCCGCAGATGGCTCCGCCGCCTCGGTCGCCTACGGCGCCCAGTGCGGTGATTGACGACGACGTGCCCGAGGTCACTTGGGTAGAACTAGAGCTGGCGGTGCGAAGGCTGAGGGCCAAGAAGAACACCGCCCCGGGACCCGACGGCATTTCAGGCCGCGCGTGGGTCCTAGCTCTAGGGGAAGACGGTCTCGAACCCCGACTGAGAGGGTTCCTCAGCGCATGCTTGGAGCGGGGCCAGTTTCCGAAGATGTGGAAGACGGGGAAGCTGGTCCTCATCCGCAAGAAGGGACGCCCGGCGGACGAGCCGTCCGGGTACCGGCCCATAGTGCTGCTCGACGAGGTGGGCAAACTCTTTGAAAGAGTAATTGCCAAGCGCCTCGTCGAGCATCTCTCTAGAGTGGGGCCGGACCTGGCGAATACCCAGTTTGGGTTCCGCCGGTGGCGTTCCACTGTGGATGCCATCATGCGTGTGAGGACTCTGGCGGAGGATGCGGTCGCCCGGGGCGAGGTGATGTTGGCGGTGTCCTTGGACATCTCCAACGCCTTCAACACCTTGCCCTGGAGTTGCATCAGGGAGGCACTCGTGTACCACGCTGTGCCTCTCTACCTCCGCCGCATAGTCGGGGCTTACCTAACGGAGAGAGCCGTCGTCTACCCGAGTTCGACCGGAGTCGGTAGGCGTGAGATGTCGTGCGGTGTCCCACAGGGATCGGTCCTGGGGCCGTTACTGTGGAACATCGGTTACGACTGGGTGCTTCGCGGTGACTACGCGTACGGTGCCACCGTCACGTGTTATGCGGACGACACGCTGGTGACGGTGAGCGGGGCTACGCACCGCGAGGCGACCCTGAGGGCCACGACCGCGGTTGGTCAAGTCGTCGAACGGATCCGGCGGCTGGGTCTCGAGGTGGCTCTGCACAAGTCCGAGGCCATGTTCTTTCATGGTCCTCGGCGCAGGCCAGGCCCGGGAGCCAGCCTTACAGTGGGAGGCACTCCCATCGACATCAAGCCCCAGCTGAAATACCTGGGGCTCGTGCTTGACGGTCGATGGGACTTCGGACAACATCTCCGAAGCCTGCGCCCCAAGTTGGTCACCACGGCGAATGCCCTGAGTCGGCTGTTGCCCAACTTGAAGGGCCCAGGGGCCTCCTGCAGGAGACTCTACGCGGGTGTCGTGCGGTCCATGGCCCTATATGGGTGCCCCGTGTGGGCGGACACCCTGGGGGCCAGATTCCTGCCTCTGCTCCGTACGGCGCAGAGGACGATGGCCTCCAGGGCCATCAGGGGATACCGCACGATATCCTTCGAAGCGGCGAGTCTCCTGGCCGGATCGCCACCGTGGATCCTGGAAGCGAGGGCCCTTTCGGCACTATACCAGTTCCGAAAGGAGGCGCGGGAGCGGGGATTCGATCCCGAGCCCGAGGACATTCGGGCCGAGAAATCCCGGCTCCACCAGGTCATGGTGGCTGAGTGGGAGCGAAGACTTGGGCAACCACGCGCGGGGCACGCCGTGATTGCGGCGGTAAGACCCATCATGGGGGAGTGGCTAGAGAGGCCACACGGGAGCCTCTCGTACCGTCAGACGCAGATGATAACCGGGCACGGTTACTTCGGGCGGTATCTGCATCTGATGGGTATTGAGCCAACGCCCGAGTGCCATCACTGCGACGCGAGCGTGGACTCGGGGCTGCACACGCTCACCGAGTGTCCGGCGTTTGAGACGCCGAGGCGGGAGCTTGTGCAGGCCCTGGGGGTGGGAGTGCTAACGCTCTCCACCCTGCTCGCGGCGATGGTCCGCTGCGCGGATGCGTGGGCGGCCAGCGCCTCTTTCTGCGAGCAGGTCATGCTCGCGAAGGAGACAGCAGAGCGGGCGCGGCGCGGTGAGCGAGAAAGACTCGCTGACATCGCTGCTCGCGCCCGAAGGCGGCTCGGGCGTCGGAGGGCGCTGACAGACCTCCGCCCCCCATGAGCGCGGGCCTGAGGGTGACGGGTGGAGCCGCCCGTCACCCTAGCAGAAGCAGGCCACGGCGGCGGCGCGCATCGTAGGACGATGCGCGCCTCCCCACACCGGGGTTGAGTCGGGGATCGCGTGGTCCCCCACCTCCCGAGGAGGGCCAGACCGAAAGGGATGGCCCTGGGTCAGCCGGGGTGCGAGGGATATGTCGCAAGACAACCTCACCTCCGGCCTAGCACCACGACCCACAGACGGCGTGCGGTTTAGTCGGTTCGAGTCCGACATAACCTACCCCTCCGGCTCCGAAGGGGCGGGTATCCGTGGGGATTTCCCGCACGTAAAAAAAAAAAAAAAAAAAGTTTAATAACTTTATAGAGTAGTTAAAACCTCTCCTACAGCCATTTTACTAGTCAGCCGGATCGCCCTTTAGTCTGACTATGATACAGTCGAACTACAATATTTTCTGAGAAACAATTGCCTTCGACTTTACATCACACTGCCAATAATTTTCTTCTTTTTTCTTTATTTCTGAACAAACGCTGTGCGATAAAAAAAACGCACAGTGAAATATGAAAGGGACGTCATTCCGCTTATGCTCAATCATTAAAATGGTTGTTCCAAGCGACTACCACAGGGGGGTTTTCAATAAAAGTATTAAACAGTTCGGCAGCACGAGTGTGACATTCCTGATGTTGCACACGTCCATAGGCCACGGTAATCACTTCCCATCATCTCAATCGTGCGCTCAATCTGCCACCAAAGTGGTATAAAAAACCATTTTAATCCTAACCTCACTCTTATTCTTCTTCCCAAGAACATGTCAAATCAAAAACCGTGTACAGTATTATACTCTATACGGTATTCAGTCAACAAGATCACATCACTTACCCATTACTAGATCAACAATCTTTTGTCGCTGATCCAAACGATCAACACTACACCGCAGGATATACATAATTCTGTACATGTCGCAACGTTGAGCCGGCTGGATCGAATTAGGCTCAATTACCGTAGCACGCGAGTGTAGGAATCTTTGTACGGAGGACTGCGATCATTTATACTTGAGGAGTTTTCAATTGGTTTATAGTTATACTACGCGGGGCAGTTTGGTGTAAGGGGCACATTGATATATTACAATTACGGTATGAGTTAACGTGATCACGGTACCTATAGATTTGTACTACATAGGTATACCTACTTGAAATGTGTGTGGAATTTTTTTACTGATAAATGCGTTTAATCTTATTTAAATTTTGTTAGATTAGGATAGTTGCTGTGCTGGTTACCGTGGGAGAAAAATAAGGTCATCCCATATCGACTAAGAGCGTTTTTACACTCATCCGATATCCGACTACATTGTCTAGCCCGATATCGGTTATTGGAGCGGTTGTTTTGGCTCGATATCGGATTACAAAGAGACTAAAACGGCGACTGCAAGCAAGTTTCAACCATAATGACATTTTCTTAGTTATGTGTAATGGCTTGCCTTTTTTTTCTCTTTTTATATCCCTAGCATCTCTAACTAGTCTGTGCTTTCAAGCAAATGGCCGTATCTGGCCGATTTTATCGGATAAATGTGAAAACAGCACAAGGTGTCGGCTATCGGATGTCGGCTATCGGCGTCCGACACCGATATCGGATATTGTCGGATGAATGAGAAAACGCTCTAAGGGATAGAGCTATTTTCCATACGATAATAAACATTTAGTTATGGGTTTTACACAAGAAAATGCCTGCTTGATGGCGAAGGGCTCGCCCCCTGTTAAGTGGCCTCTGCCCATTAATTTGGGGATGCATATTATGTATGTAGCAAATGTAGCACGACTTTCATTGAGTAAAATATAAAAACTCAGTGCTATCAAACAGATTAACACTGATGCAATTAATCCTATAATTAATAATCCAGAACCTATTGTTTTCGTTTTGCATTTCAGAGAAACTCACTTTGTGTGTAGGTACCGACGAATAACGAGATACGGTTGCACCTTTTCATACAACTTTATATGAAAAAGTGCAACCGCATCTCCGTTACGTAAACCCTATAAACATTCCGTGTCATTAGACTCCATTTTTTTCGCAGCAGTTTGGAGGTAAACTTGGTTAGAGTGCCCTCATTCCGGTCACGTTCTTCATTCAATGCTTCTCGTAAGTACGTAACGATATCGTATCTATAGATATGTACCCACGGGAAGCACTTCGGGTCTGTTTATTAAAAAAGTTTGCTGATGTTCAGTTCCTGTTTTTTAATAACAGACAGATTTTCGTGTAATTTCGGCAACAAGCGTAGTTTCTTGCCAAATTCCGTAAGAAATGATACTAATTTTCAAGTTGTTGAAAACTTGTTTATTTTTTGTGTTTGTTTTAGAATTAGGTAGGTTCTTAGGACTAAAACTATTATACCTCAAGATGTAGGTGTAGTCCACTTAAAGCACCCTGATACTCTTGGATTTTAAATGTGCACAAAATGTACTCTATAAGTTTCCTGAGTGTCTATCGAGGATAGCACGAGTGCTATGGCGGCAGAAGAATTCAAATTCACCAAGCATTAGATTATTACTTAAAAAATCCAAGCACGTGTCAGGGACTTATCCGGCGGCTGGGTATCGAGGTGGCTCTGCGCAAATCCGAGGCCATGAACGAACATGCCCTCGGATGGTCCTCGGCGCCGGCCACCTACGGGATCCAGCCTGACAGTGGAAAACACTCATCGACATCAAGCACCGGTTGAAATACCTGGGGCTGGTGCTTGACGGTCGGTGGGACTTCTGGGAGCAATTCCGAAGTCTGTGTCCCAATTGTTGGTCACAGCTAACGCTCTGACGTGGCTGCTGCCCAGCTTGAGGCGTGCAGAGGTCTATTGCGTGCTATTGAGACTCTATGCGGGTATCGTGCGGTCTATGGTCCTATACGTGGGCCTGGGGGTGAAGGGTGGAGACGCCTGTCACCCTAGCAGAAGCAGGCCGTGGTGGCGGCGCGCAGTTCGCGCCTCCCCATGCCGGTGGCGAGTTGGGGATTCCGTGTTCCCCATACCCGAAGAGGGCCAGATCGAGAGCCGTACCCGAAGAGGGCCAGATCGAGAGAGATTGCTCTGGGTCGACCGAGGTGCGTCGGATATGCCTGAGACTATCTCACTTTTGGCCTGGGGCACAAGGACCCACAGTTTTAGTCGGTTCGAGTCCGACATAACCTTCCACATCCGGCTCCGGTTGTATTCGTGAGGATTTTGCGCACTATAAAAAAGGGGACTCGTTTGTCTTACTGTACGTAGGTCCAAGATACGTATCCCGAAGTATAATATCTAAAGTTAGTTCTCCTTAGAGTCTTTTACCAACTTAGTAGGAGTCCAAACAATAACAATTAGGTACCTACAGACTAGCAGAATATCAATTTGCAGTTTCTTCAACTTTCGGCCACAGTATAGTTGCAGTATTACCACAGTATAACGAGATATTACTATAATATCGTTACGGTCGATAGAATAACATTACAGATAAAGTTGGAAATTAAAAATGTTCGAGTATACTTTTGTGACATTTGCGAGATCGCACGAGGTGAGATCGACGATATTTATTAGTATGCTTGTTCATACTAAAATTTTTAGCCAATTACCTCACTTGCAAATCATTTGCTGATTGATGGTCCTTTTACTCCTTCTCCTTTAGTTTTGACTTATTCGGTTTTTCTGGGAGCGAACTACCATCTGTTCTCGCAACTCAGAGAAGAAACGTTTAGCCCATTAATCAGTAGGTGTGTACCGGCTTGACCACGAAGGTCTTGGTACATACACAATCATCTCAGGTCGGGGCCGCGTTTCGAACTGGTGTGCCGCAGTGGTCCATTTGCTAAACTAGTATTGATTTTTTTACATATTGACATTTTGTAAGTGCCGTTTTAATGGTCTATACAGAATAAATATTTTTTGACTTTGATCTTGACACCCATCGATAAAGGAAAAAAGATGTTAATATAAGTTCAGTATACTTGTACGAATAAGAACATTCTGTGTTGTGTGTCTAGTCATGTATGTACGTATGTACTTATGCTATTGAGTATGTAAACAGGTGTTCTTTGTAGAACAAGTATAAGGTAGGTACATACAAACTCATACGTATGGGTGTTAAATTACCTCAGACTTTAAATTGATTTTGTTGTAATGTACAACCTATTTTTTGGTGGAATCATGGACAGCTCGTTTATATCTACTTACGCACATATATCTACCTACTAGATAAAATATTCAAGATAAAACTTATGTTCAGAGTGGGCTGGAACGGGACGCTAACTAGGTACCTACCAATTACTTTTTTGCGTAAATAAATAGGTAATGACTTTTGAGATCTTTCGGTATAGGCATAGTACTTAAGCTTAAAGGAGTGGGAATAGTATACACCGGTACACGTCTGTGGATCTCACTTAAGACTTTTAATATCTTCCCACGGCGTGCTGTCATGACTGTGGGATTGTGTCTAAATTCTAAATTAATGGCTCTTGGAAATAGCTCAATCTAGCCACTTACCAAATTGAAAAATCGGGTATTTCATCAACTCGACACAAGGGACTGATCACACGTGGGTTCTGTTGGTCAAACTTTAAATTAGTATTAATTATTTTTTCGTTATTTGGACACGCTAAGATTTCTATGTATGTCCACATAGTGAAAATCAAATTAAGTTACTTTTGTGTTTTCGTCAACTAGACACACGTTCACATTTTAAAGTACAGTCACGCAGATACTATATTTGAATCACAATCATCGTTGTCCGCTAAACGTCCCACCTAGCGGGTGATTTTGTATGTATTCACCATTCGTGAATTTGTGACACTGAAAGTGTTCGAAAGTCCCTATTGCCATGTTACTATGCTTGTCTAATTTTCAACATGAAACCTGTTTCATTACACTCTTTTGTATTCCACTTTTGTTTTCTTTTTATTTTTTATATTTTTTTGAGGTTTACTGAATTTTTACCCAAGTTCTCACAAGATTCTTGTACTTACACTAAGATCACCACTAGAATTAGTAGTGACCCACAAAAAAATTTGCAAAGACACCCGTTGAGAGTTCAACTTTACTTGTGAAATCAAAGGGACTCAGTGAGCTGAACTCTCATGAAACCTAACAAAAACAAAAAGATCTAAGAATGCAACGTCGAGCACTGCACTGCGACAGCCTTAAAAGAGATTGTCATTGGTCGATTTCCAGTGACGTCACACAGTCCGACCAATCACAATCTCTATCAACGTGCTCGACGTTGTATGCTCAGAAAATTACACAGCTAAATTAAAAAGTAAATTGAAGGAGTTAGACCATCGGAGCTTATGAGCCAATCTCTCCTGTATGTATGTACCACCTGCTGATAGAGGGATAAGGCTCTGACGCAGACTTTCCTATCAGGGTTGTGGGATTAGACAACAGTCGCTCCTATAGATCCAATAGAGAACCGATCCTTAAGAAGAAGGAGTACCCGATATTCGAGATGAATGGAAATATAGTCAAGTTATAGTATTAAGATCTAGGCGCTAGGTCTAGGCGGGGTTTGAACCCGTGATCTTTGCCTTACAAGGGCACTAAGCGCTTTGACCACTAAGCTACAAGACCTCGCTCTAACCAATTCAAATTTCTCCTTCTATATCTGTCTTTGAGGCGACAGTGGAGCATTTACCGACATTCTTACGAACTATCGAAACTAATGTTAGGTTCAAACCCCGTCTAGACCGATTAATTTTTTTCTCTTTAATTCGATTTGAATAATTACGCTTGAAAAATGCTTAAGAATTTAATTCAAATTAAGATCACTTTTAGTACTTTGCTAGCCAAGATCTATCTGATGCTGACTGCCCATATTTCAGGCGCGTACACAGACAATAACTAGTGAAGAAACATATCATAAACACTTCACATGGTATTATGTGTTGTTCTTACCGTGCAGGTTTCACGAAGTAGTTTTCTCGAATATGAGTCAGCGTTCAAGGAATAATTGCAACATTTGATCCAATTACTTATCTGGAAACCGATATGTGGGGCAAGAGTATACAGCGGCCATAATAACCTCGCGTTGTGTTCCCGGCGTGAGTAGGGTAGCCAGAGCTCAAGGGAGAAATTTGTGCTGTCAGCGGGAAGATCAAAGGCGGACACAAGCTTTGTCTTCTACACTGACGGTGCATAAACTTTCTATCTTTATGGGTCAGCAGCACGACTGTGACACCCCTGGTGTTGTATAAAACCATAGGCCACCGTAACAACATTCCATCAGGTGGACTTTGTGTTTGTCGGCGTGGTATAAAAAAGAGTATGAATTATTACTTTACACTATTGACAAATGATAGAACTTCTACTTTCAAAATTATTTTTATATACTTTTATTATTGCCGGTAGCGGGTACCTACTTTTGACCTGAACTTTCGTCTGTGACCAATGTTGGTCCATCCAGGTGATACAATCTTCCTTTTTCAGCAGCTTGTTGGAACGCTGCTCACACTAGGATTTGGTTTCTCCAACGGCCAACAGTCTTTGTAGACAGGACGGATTTAGTCAACCCATTACCAGTTCAGCTTGATTATTCTTGCGAGCGATGTCTATAATTAGGGTTTTTTGTTAAATTACCTCATCACGATTTTATCTTTGATATATAATATCCATAGTTAGCTTTATAGCTCGTTAAGCGAATTTAAAAACGAGAATTTATGGTGTAACTAACCACACAGTCGGTTTCTACGTTTGGGAATGGTACAGAATTCAATATTATCGAATAACAATAAATTTCAAATTTAAAAATGGAAAATAAACTAGCAATTTTTATCCAAAACAATCAGTAGCTAGAAATTGCAAGATGAAATTGCTAGTTGATGCACTAATGTTTATTAGATACACACTAAGTGTTATTACGCACTATTATTTAGTGCTATTATTTATTTTATTATTAATTGTATGTATTGTAACTATGCATTTTATTTAATGTAATAAATCAGTGGCCTATTAACCCTGATGATAGGTACTATTGATTGATAACATTAATATAAAAACTGTGAACAAGTAACGAGTTGCTATTTACATACCTACGGGTAGGAACACATAGATGGTCAAGATTTTTAGAAGACAAGCATACTAAGTAAGAAACTTTTAGCATATTGGTCTTCTTAACCATACAAATAGGATTCATAATTGAACGTGCAAAATGTTTCACTTGGTATGTTTGTCTTCTAGACTCTATAGCCTAGACTATCGATATTTGTATTTAATTATATGATTCACCTTGCCATGCTTGTTTTATATCAGTCAGACGTTGTTGTTCTAATTAGATGTCAATAACAGGGAAAGTCATTGCAAATAAATAAATCAAAGCGAGGGTTGTTAAGTTACGTTACGTTTGACCCAGTTAGACCTGTGTGTGGACTGCCTCTGTGGAGTGAGAGCGTTTTCACATTCATCCGATATCCGATATCGGTATCGGACACCGATAGCCGACACCCTGAGCTGTTTCCATATTTATCCGATAAAATCGGCTCGATACGGCCATTTGCTCGAAATCACAGACTAGTTAGGGATGCTAGCGATGAAAAAAAAGTGCAAGCCATTTTCGACCTTATTGACATACCATAGTATCGAGCTTTTCCTTGTATTCATGATCAGCATCATCAATTAACGCGAAAACGAAACTAAGAAAATATCGTTAAGGTCGAAATTTGCTGTTTTATCTTTGTGATCCGATATCGGGCCTAAACAGTGACGTTGGCTCCGATAACCGATATCGGGCCGGACAAATTGAAAAGGAGATACATAATGTCATACATTTGACCTTCTCCGATATCGGATGTCGAATATCGGACAATGTGAAAACGCTCTAACGGTAGTGAACCCGACTGCTACGCGGGGTGCGCGAGTTCAAATCCCGTTTAGTGCAAATATTTATATGCATAAATATATGCGTTGGTCTGATTGTGCCAGTCTATCACGGTAAGCCAGTTGTCATACAACATCTATGGCTATCTATGGCAGTTGGAGCCCTAAAAAGTCCAACCACAGATGTTTTTTTTTATGCCATTTATGTGGCAGACAAGCACACGGCCCACCTGGTGGCCTATGGCCTATGGACGTTTGCAACACCAGGGGCATCACAATCGTGCTACCGACCCTGTAGATACCTTCTAATACCCTTCTTGAAGAACCCCATATTGTAGTCGCTTGGGAAAACCACGGCAGGAAGTTCATTCCACAACCTGAGCGTGCGTGGGATGAAGTTCCTTTCAAAACGCACGGTGCGCACCATTTCCGGTCGCAGTGTATGTGGATGAATTCCCTGCCTATGGCGAGTAGTGCGATGATAGAATGCAGCGGTGGGCATCATGTCAAACAATTCATCTGTGCACAAACCATTGTATAGGCGGTAGAACACACACAGCGAGGCAAAGTCCCACATCGCCTGTGAGTATGGGATTGTCGACGAGCCTCAACGTCCGTCTTTGCAATGAGTCGAAAGGGGCCTAGGGGGTATGTAGGCGCTCCGGCAAGAAGGTGACAGCAGTACTCCATGTGGGACCGAATTTGTGCCTTATAAAGCAGAAGTCGTTGCCCCGCAGTGAAGTACTGCTTGTTTGTATGGCAAACGGGACCGACGGCTTAACGTGCTCTCCGAGGCACGACCAGACCAATGCAAATACCCATATTCATGCATATATTTGCACTGAGCGGGGTCGAAACCGCGCCTCCTACGTAGCGGCCGCGTTCATTACCTCTACGCCACGGAGGCTGTCGTTTCAGTTTACCATTGACGGGGTGAAATTATCTCCAGTTAAAAAGTGTTTCGCCAATGTATTATTACGGACATTACGGTATGCTTTTGAAGGTAAAAGAAACTACATTATTAACTCCCATTCTAAATAGCTTCGCGTATTTGTGTCGTAAGTAAATATGTATTGTATTTATATTGAGTTTGTTTCGACACAAATAAATAAGTAAATATAAAGTTCTTTTGACAATGGTTGTTTATATTTTTTTGTATCACGATTGTAGGACAAACATGGTTTGTTATGTTGAAATATTTTAAATGTACACGTAGAAACGTACAGTCGACAAAGAAGATACCGTTGCACATGTTCATATAAAGTTGTATGTAAAGGTGAAACTTTCTCTCTTTTGTCGAGCAGTACATTGAGAAGGTCTTCTAGGATATTGTTTGAGATGAGAAAAACTATTGAACTCGTTTCACAGTTACTGACATTAGACTTCTTGAGCCTGAGCCCCCTGAAATCCAACCAGACGTCCTGATCGTCCACCTGAATCTCGTGGGGGTAGACACACGGAAACAAATTTATTGGCGTGGCTAACGTGGATTGGTATAGTTGATATTAGCGTCTCGCCATTAATAATTTAATAAAACATTTTAACTGACATTGGCAAAATTGTGGCGATTTGCTGCAGAGGCTATTTGGAAGAAGTTGAAGTTCTTGAGACTGATTGTGACAATTCAGGTATGATACCTATGTATATAAAGTATGTACATAATTGTTAATTTTTTTACTGCAATCAGCAATCCCGGAGTATTACTGTTATTTTTATATTAGGCTTCTACAGGCCTATTATAAAATAACAGATAGGAAGATGTAGGCAGGAGTGTTTGGGGTCCAAGCCTAATCATCTACAAACGGATACACTTAATGATTATATAAAAACGAGGTTCTCCCTCTCGGGGTGACGAGGTCAAGTTTCAGTCGCTCTCACAAAAGCCAAGATAATTAAAATCGTAAAAAGTACAAGCTTTTAACACCGTGATTTAGAAGTAGCAACTTTTTTCACAAAATTTAAAAAATACAAAACACAAGCAAATCATAAAACACACACGCATCAGCTGATAGCTGCTAGTGTGCTTTACATAAATAATATTATTATTTTTTTATACCACAGAGGTGGAAGACAAACACACGGCCCACCTGATGGAAAGTGGTTACCGTGGCCTATGGACGTGTGCAACACTAGGGCAGTCTCATTTGTGCTGCGCACCCTGTAAACACAGAGAGTTTCTGTGCCGTCAGTGTAGAAGACAAAGTAGGAATAGCCGCCGGGAACACAACACGAGGTTATTATGGCCGTGGTATTCTGTAGGGGGGAGGTACTTCCCCTGTCGGTCTGCCTAATTGGACGGAAATACCGTCATGTCCTACCGTGTACGTAATAATAATAATTATTAATAATTGACTAATATTTACAGTCATGTTGACTGTACTATATTTACCTAACAATATACCGACAGATGAGCACTAAACAAACCAAATCTGCTTGTCATTGGTCAAGTGCAGACCTAGGTGGCCTCTCAGGCATTGAATGACAAACGAAAAACGGTATGTTTGCTAAATGTGCACATTTTTGTTCATCATCATCATCTTTGGGTTAGTTTCGGTCGCAACCGACGCCTTTACCAAGGAGTCCGGGGTCCGCATTTATTATACTGGTGGTAGAAATTTGATGGCACAAATTTGTCACAAATTTCCACTGGGTAGGTACCACAGTGCACTATTGCGAAAATCCCTCCATAATATTCCAATCTCGTTTGGATTGGGTCAGCAAGTGCATAGCCGGGCAGAGGGGATTGTGGTCCCTGCAGCAGTGGGACCGGTAAATGTCACGCGGTGCTGCGTTGACAATCCTCTTTTGATGAGGCCGTCCAGCTGAGTGCCACTATTGTTAACATGTTACGTGTATGTCATAGGGACCTTCTTTCCTGAGACTTTGCTTTCAGCATACCATCAAGTGAGGTGGAGTCTAATTTACGTGTCTTATATATGTATATAATATATAAAAACTCATGTTATAGTTTTTTGTTGTAGGGTCCTATCAGGCGTATATCAAGTCAATCTCACTTATAGGCTGACAAACCTACTGATAGATGCATGAAGGCTAACCTTCTCGAGGTTAAGAGGTTTGACGACTGTTGCTCCCAGAAAAGGCTACATATCAATAAAAAAAAGACGGGTTGCACTCTGGGAGTGCCGGCAGAAGTGAAAACATTTTCTTTTTTCTTTCTTCGTTATATACATAGAAAAAGATAAAAAAGAACATACCATACCATACCTATAATATAGCGCTAATCATAGAACCTATCACTTATTTTCTGCTAATTTTCTGTCAGAAGAAATTAATAAATTATGAAAAGAAAAAATAATCAATAAAAGTAATAAAGTACAGAAAGAAAAAATAATCATAAAAAGTAATAAATTACAAAAAGAAAAAATAATTACAAAAAGTTTCACAAGGCCAGGTGGTTTGAACCCGATACTATCTGAAACTATAAGGACTTACAGTCGAAGTGCTTACCGTTTAAGCTACGACGCTATCTATCGTAACTTGCAAAATAGATAGTCTGTATCTAATCTTGTATGACGTCAGTCGTCGGTTACGGTTCAAAGGTCAACTAATCCTGACGCTTCCTTAACATTTTACACCCATCCAACGCCGCTAAAGAAGTTTTCACTTCAATAATACCTGAATAGTCGCTACCGTAAAAGCTGTATAAGTCAAACCAAAAGGAGAGGATGGAGTAAACAGATCCTGGCTCCGAGGTGATCGTCTCAAGGCATCCGGGAAATTCGGGAACAATTCAGCTTGATCTAACCAGACCCTTCAGACAAGTGGCACAATCGTTAGTAGAATAGAATAACCAATGTATGAAATGGTCACGAATATTGACGTTCATGACGTATGTCAAGCTCATATATTACTTATTCTATTTTACTACCAAATTGTCACTTCGATTAAAATAGGAAAAGTTTGAATCCGTCTATGCAGGGTTTGAATCCGCGATCTTTGCTTTACAGAGGCAATGTTTTGACCACTGAGCTACCAGACCTCGCCCGAACCAATCCACATTTCCCCTTTTTAGGGTTCCGTACCCAAAGGGTAATAACGGGACCCTATTACTAAGACTTCACTGTCCGTCCGTTCGTCCGTCTGTCACCAGGCTGTATCTCAAGAATCGTAATAGCTAGACAGTTGAAATTTTCACAGATTGTGTATTTCTGTTGCCGCTATAACAACAAATACTAAAAAAATTAAAATAATTAAGGGGGGCTCCAATACAAAAAACGTGATATTTTAGCCCTTTTCATGCCTTTTAGCCTTTTTTCTGGTGCGAAACCCTTCGTGCGTGAGTCCGACTAGCACTTGAACAGGTTTTTTATATCTGTCCTTGAGGCGACAGCTTTCCATTTTAATTGATTTGAATATTTAGCATGTAAAATGCAATTTTCATTCTAATTGTTACTTCTTTACAAGTTTTACTTGTTAACTAATTTACATTGGAGTCATTATTTACCTACCACAATGAATTTTCACTTTTCACATTCGCATTTTATTTGAGTGTGAACCTTAGTCTGATTAATTTTAATTAATTGTTAAGCATAGGCCACTTTTGTGCTACACAACTTTCGAAATGAATCGTCAACAATAAAATGAGTTCATCAGTGAACCAACTAAACATTGTTGTGGAAAACATGTTCTAAAATATCTCCTACACATTCCAACTACAAATGTATATTATTACACGTAGGTATATTAATGAGCATATAATTTCATTCGTGTGCTGATGGAGGACGAATACAAGTATCACCACTCCGTCTCATGCAAAAGGTGTTATAAGAAGCGACTAACGTAAAAATAGGCAGACGATATATTTCCCGAAATATGAAACGTTGGGGACATGGGGTCCAAGTACCCGCTTTCTATACAAAGATTTGGCAAAGCGACTGACCGAAGCTACGCGTGACTAGAAGGCTAGTTATTATCTTGCACAAAGGATAAGATGCCATTCAACGTGGCAATGCTGCCAGCCTTCTGAGAACGTTACCGGTCGGTGATGATGCGGAGGAATCTCACGATGCATTATGTACATACATATTTCATTTATTTAGTTTAGCTTACCTACTTCAGTTTCCAGTTTTAAATTTAATTTATTATTATTTATGTTTTATTATGAAAGCTTGTTTAAAAATAAAAATCACTTTTCCGAAATATGATACATTTTTGAACCAAGGTGCTTTAGAAATTGCTCTAAGTGGTTTATTCTGGAATCTCTGCTGTACATCCAGGTTTGAGTTGCTTGCAGAGCGCCATAATTCTATGCCGTATGACCATATCAACTTTATTAAACACTTGTACACCAAAAGTTTATTGTCAAGTGACAGTGAGGATTGTTGCCCTATAAGCCAGTGTAGTTTTTTGAACTGTATATGTATTGACTTCATCTCTATTTGCCTTGATCCGCCATTTCCCTAGCCAGTCGTCCACTTTGTTCAAATGCTGCTGTAACATAGCAGATACTTGGTCAGGATTTCTGTCACTGGCAAGGTGTGCTGTATCATTAACATATGTAGCTGTTTCTACTCCAGGAGTTACAGGTAAGTACATTTATTTTAAGTGCGGTAATCCCGGTGGATGTATCCCTGACGTAGCCAGCGGAGGTGGTTAAGTCGGAGTTGAAACGACCAAAAATGCACGACCCTCGCTATCAGTTGTAGAGGGTGAGGTATCCTCTGCTACATCCCACACTGGCTGACCCAGGATCATTGAAGGTCGCCTCGGGTCTGGGTTTCCCAAGAAAAGGGGGAGCTTCGTCGAAAATTGTTATTATTTCAAAACCCACCATTTATTTCTACATTATCTCTATTTTACCACCTTTGAACGTTCGTATTCTCCAAATTGTCTACACTAGTTACTGCCCCTGACCTCGTTCGCCTCGTTATGTACCTCATTAGCAGTTCGCGCACGCCAGACGTGAGGCAGCTAATCAATGGAGACAGCACAGTTAGCTGATAAGAATGGCATCTAATTATAAAACTGTAAATTAGTCGTGTCTGTACATTGGTGATAACGTTCACAACAAAAAAAATATTTGTTGTTGGAACTCTTGTCTGTTTGTTCGTGATGGACGCAAACAATACAGAACGGATTTTGATGCGGTTTCTTTCATTGGAAAGGTCTTAAAGTATGATTCAAAAGCCGAATACATAGGACTACAACAGACGCATGCAGCAGATAAGTATTACAAAAAGGTAACCGTGGAACACCTAGGTGAACCACGAGTCACAATGGATATGTCGAAGACAACCTCACCTTCGGCCTAACACAACGAGCCACAGACGGCGTTTGAGTCGTGGGGATTTCCCGCACGTAAAAAAAAGCTATCTAGACCCATGGTAAAGCATAGTTTAACTAGCTTGTGTTATGGAATCTAGAATGCGGATAAACAATTAGATACTTTTTTTGTAAATACATACATATTAAACATAGAAACACCCAGAACAGCAATACATTACTTTTTGATTATTAGATACAGCGTATACATTACTTGTTTAACTTAGGTATGGATAAAGGGGACTATTGATAAGCCGCAATTTATACGTACCTTCGGAATCATGCCTTTAGTCAGACTTCAAATCTGCTGTATGTTTGATCGCAATTAGTTGAGAAGAAGCGGAGATATTTACTAAAAGTTACGATAACAGTCATCGACATAGGCGGAGCATCAGATAGTTCTTAGTTACAGTAGTTGTTTTTAAGATTATGTTGGTATTGTCGATGGCATGTTACCAAAATCAAGTAAATTTATTTTTTTACAGACACCAAATATTTGACTCAAAACTCAAAATTAACGTAAAAGAATTACTTGAAAAATATTAATAAATCGCTTTAGTTTCACCTACGTAACTACATTATTTGTTAACACTTGTACCTATCTATAATACAATGCAATTTCATTACAAGGTACCTACTAGCTCTGCTCACGCTCTAATGGAAACACGTGGTCACCTGTGCACTATGTGTTGGAGCCATAGATTTAGAACAGACTAGATAACCCAGACTGTACATCGAAGTGTGTTCCCAACTAATGCAGTGCATGAACTTGCCGTGGTTTCGGTCTCGTGTCTCCCCTGTTGGCGACTAGGGGAGACTTCAGGATTTTTTCAGTCCTGTGCCTTTCCCAACCGGGGCGGGGCTCAATTTAGTAAAATTAAAGCTTGGTTTTAAAACGTATTATTGAAACTTAAGGAAACTTAGCAAATCACAATTTTTAAACCTGATTGTAAATCGGATTGTATGCACAATCGTCGCAATCGACTCTGTGAGGGTGAAAATATAAGCTTACGAAAACATACTGTGTTTTTGTCAATCTGACAAAAGCACATGATATCAAAGATTTTTTTATGATATCCATACTGATATTTTAAATAGGAAAGTGTGTGTGTTTTGATGAAATTTGGTATAGGGTTAGATAAGACCTTGAGAAAGGACATAGGCTATGTTTGGTCGGGATAACCTACATTCAGCCGGGGGCAAAACTAGTTCTTTATAATGGAATTGAAATCTCATGTTTTAAACACGTGGTCTTGGTACTGAATCGACCCTAAAAGTACGCCACGAGTGGACCATGGTAGACACTTTACATTGCTTTACTTGAAAATAAAAGGAACTTTAGCAGAGGATGCCGTAAGATATTTAGGGTGTGGTTATAAATGACAATCTCTCAATGGAGAAAGTTCACTAAATTTGTATTCTAGCTTCTAAAATACATGTGATAGAATTATTTCGATATATCAATTAGTTTCCAAGTTATGATCTTTTAAAGTGGATTACTGCTCCGCTCCTTTAGACAGTAATGTGATGTTATAAAGCCTATAACCTTCCTTGATGAACGGATTATTCAAAATGGTTTTTTTTTTATTCGTACCAGTAGTTCCTGTGATTCCGAGTTAAACGTAAGAGCGTTTTCACACTCATCCGATATCCGATTTCCGATATCGATGTCGGACGCCGAGAGCCGACATCCGATAGCCGACTTTATGCTGTTTTTACATTTATCCGATAAAATCGGCCTGATACGGCCATTAGCTCGATAGCACAGACTAGTTAGGGATGCTAGGAGTAAAAAAAGAAAGAAAAAATAGCAAGCAATTTTCGACCTTATTGTCTCCAGTTTTTTTTCTTATAGTCGTGATTAGCGTCATCAATTAAAGCGAAAAGACATGTAACTCAGAAAATGTCATTAAGGTCCAAAATTGCTTGCAGTCGCTGTTTTATTTTCTTTGTGTTCCGATATCGGGCCAAAACAGTGGTGTTGGCTCCGATAACCGATATCGGGCCGGACAATGTGAAAGAGAGATACATATCTCATACATTTGACTTCCTCCGATATCGAATGTCGGATATAGGATGAGTGTGAAAACGCTCTAAGGCAGCGGTAGGAAAATAGTAATCTAAATACAATGACGTCACACGCGTTCACATGCCTTCCAGCGGGACTCGATATTTTATGAAACTTTGAATGCCTGGAATCATAACTACTTATTGTTTTTGAATGAAACCAAACTTTCAAGTAATTTGCACACCTAGTCAAATGTTCCATTGTCTACTTCCGATTGAAAAGATTCTGTTTATCATTCAATGACCCGCATGACGTCATCGGCAGAAGCTAAAAATGACATGATCGGTTTTCAAACTATTTAGTCATGGAATCTAGCCTGCCTAAATCTGTGGTTGAGCCATTCTCGCTGGCCAATCTCGCCCTGACAATGGCATGACATTACTGCACGACAGAATTGTAATATTCGCTGTAATGTCCAGTATGGTGTACAGATAAGTATAACTAGATATAGAAGTCATGTAGTCATTGTTAGATGACTAACAGAATTTGTGAAAAGGATGCACATGATACGGTGTTTTTGGGGCTTTTCATCCATCAGGCCGTACGATCTGTACCCTGTACCATCAGGCGTCGATGTGGTCTCGAAGAGTTAAGGGTCCAGCTTCTCAGAATTGCCCTTATGTTTACTTACCGTTCTTTCTTAACTCGCACACGCACACGCACACGCACACGCACACGCACACGCACACGCACACGCACACGCACACGCACACGCACACGCACACGCACACGCACACGCACACGCACACGCACACGCACACGCACACGCACACGCACACGCACACGCACACGCACACGCACACGCACACGCACACGCACACGCACACGCACACGCACACGCACACGCACACGCACACGCACACGCACACGCACACGCACACGCACACGCACACGCACACGCACACGCACACGCACACGCACACGCACACGCACACGCACACGCACACGCACACGCACACGCACACGCACACGCACACGCACACGCACACGCACACGCACACGCACACGCACACGCACACGCACACGCACACGCACACGCACACGCACACGCACACGCACACGCACACGCACACGCAAACGCACACGCACACGCACACGCACACGCACACGCACACGCAAACGCACACGCACACGCACACGCACACGCACACGCACACGAACACGCACACGCACACGCACACGCACACGCACACGCACACGCACACGCACACGATCACGCACACGCACACGCACACGCACACGCACACGCACACGCACACGCACAGGCACACGCATACGCACACGCACACGCACAACTATTTTGGTAAAACCACGGCATGAAGTTCATCATATAATCACATTAAATAATAACATAAATAGGTACCCTTCCATAAAATAATACATAAGTGCTCTCCACTGAATGCTAGGCTAGCAACCGCCGCGGGATTGAATTAGTCTAACCTGGACGCGGTTCGCGGTCGGGTTGATGTCCTATTTTGTCAACTTATTTGGCACTGATGATAAACGATGTCTGGCTGAGGTCAACGTTCCCAAATAGTTTACATTTTACCACAGCTAACGAATACTTTTATCCTACTGTCTCTTTGGTCCTATTTACCACCATATTTTTAACGTGCGGGAAATCCCCGCGGATACCCCCCTCCCCCCTCCGGAGCAAGAGCCCTCTCGCTCCGTAGGTTATGTCGGACTCGAACCGACTAAACCGCACGCCGCGCCGTTTGTGGGTCGTTGTGCTAGGCCAGATGTGAGGTTGTCAGGCGACATATCTCTCGCACCCCGGCTGACCCAGGACCATCCCTCTCGGTTTGGCCCTCCTCGGGAGGGGGACCACGCAGTCCCCGACTCGCACCCAATATGAGGAGGCGCGCATATCGGGATGCGCGCTGCCGCCGTGGCCTGCTTCTGTTCTGTCCGTGGCTCCACCCGTCACCCTCAGGCCCGCGCTCATGAGGGGCGTAGGTCGTTCTGTGCCCTTCGACGCCCGAGCCGCCTACGAACGTGGGCAGCGATGTTCGCGAATCTGTCTCGCTTAACGCGCTGCGCCGCTCTGCTGTCTCCTTCACGAGCATGACCTGCTCTCAGAAGGAGGCGCTGTCCGCCCAAGCATCCGCGCAGCGGACCACCGCCACGAGTTCCTATTTACTCCAATAAGAACGAGTCGTGATTGTACATAGTTTGCTTATGTTTGTTATTTCTCGAGTTACATACACCGCTTACCATTTTCTCGAGTATTGAGTTCCTAGTGTCGATATTTCCAAGGACGTCCACTATCGCAGTCATTTCGAAGACAAGGTAAGCTGGCGCCAAAGGAATTTGGAATTGTTTGACATGATGCCCACAGCTACATTTTATCATAGCATAGCATAACCGCAGTCGCTCCACGAAAAATATCGAATATCAGTAAACCACCAGTTAGAATGAATAACGCGGACCGGACCAAACAAATTTGGCTGCAATATGGCTTAATGGCTTGCGGTAAGGGTTCAAAATTCCACACGGGTGAAGCCTAGGCGGTAAAAGGAAACGCATTAGGCAAATTCAAATTAGAAAAACTCACCATACAGCACGGGATTTAAACCCACTGCCAGTCCTTTACAGGGGGAATGCCTTGACTAACAGAGGAGGCATCGCTCGCCCTGGGGAGGGAGTTCATCCTCAGCCATTGCGATCGAAAGCAGTGCGCACTGTCCGGGATGTAAGGAACTTCATCTGATGCACGCTCAAGCTGTTGAATGAGCGCCCTGGCTGTGGTTTGTCCAAGCGACTACAATATGGGGTTCTTCAAGAAGGGCATTAGTAGGTTTCTTCAGGGTCGGCAGCATTACGATAACGCCCCTGGTGCTGCATGCGTTCATAGGCCACGGTACCTACTTCGTGGGCATGTCACACACCTCACCTAAGTAATATAAAAAAAACACCTATTCCTAGACAACTGGCCGTAACGTATAGTTCGATGAAGATCTTTAATGCCCAATAATGCCCTATTGTCAGCAATCTTTTTGGGGTCGCTTCCACAGACATATATTAGGATAGAACGGCGAAACGCAGTGTTCACCTGCATGTCGCGCGTGGCGATTAAATACTCACGACATACCTTTCTAAAGAAATACCTTTATTTTTCGAATTTCTTTCTCCATTTTTATTATACAGTTAGAAATAGCACAATATGGCATATTCACGGTATTTTAACCATGTTATTAAAAGCTAGTCTTAATAGTACCGAGTAGGCGTTCATTAGTTCCTGGCTCATAGGGCAGGAATTGACTAAAACAGTTGCCACGCGTTTCCCCCTCACAGGCTGTTGTATAAAAGTTTGATTTTCTGCTAGATTATTAGTAGTTGTAGAATACAAAAAATGCAACGATACCGTGACATCGATCGAAGTAGGTAATGGTCAACTAGCTTGTAAAGCTTGCATTATTTATATTTAAGTAAACTATGGTGAATTGATACTCGTATAAACAAACTGGTTTTAACATACATACATACACCACAATCCTTAAAGGTATTACGAGATTGTGTGTATGGGGGCTCATTACATGTAACAAAAATGCATATTCATGCACATAAATGTTTGCACTAAGCCAGAATCGAACCTGCGACTGATGAAAGGCGGCGGTGAAAGTTTGAATGATAGACGCGCAGTATTGTTTTGTTTTTTAGTAGAGGGCGCTTGTCAACGTGCGAATGCTAACTAAATTTGATTTATGGTCTTTGTTACTTATTTTCACATAAATTTAAATTTATATTTATATTATTTATTGCACGAGATAAATTAATATCAGTGAAAGATAGTGATGAAATAATAATATCAAAATTGTCAAAAATATTGGTAGTTGTATTTATTTGGAAAATCGATAAAATTAAATACGTAATTAATAATTTTATCAGCAAAGAAGTGCAATACACATCTCAATTTTATTTTTAACGCCATCTATAAATAAGTAAGAAATTAACTGTTTGGCTAGTGCCCGCAAGATGTCACTAATGTATTGTAATGTTAATGTATTGTAATGTAATGAATGTATTCTATAAAATAAATTTTTAAATTTTTAAAATTTAAGTTTATACTATTAACTTACTATTTTAATTTATTAATTATGTGTAGTTTTAAGTTAGTGTAATACATGGTTATGTTCACGTTCTTAGTTTGAACGTAGTGCAGCCAAATGTCAATAGATGGCGCCAAGAGCTTATTTTTAAAACTAGCTGACCCGGGCATACTTCAACCCCGTAGACTATTAACTATTCTGTGCCCGTAGTACCCCTAGGCGATCATGCGTTACTCAATTGTTTTGCCTTCCCAGACTATCCACTAACACTTGATCTTTATGATATGGTATTACAGTTCAAATTAACTTTTAAGAATTATTACGAATTGTTTGTATAGGAGTATAGAAAAGTGTTGTTTTTAGATATTTCCAGACTATTTTGAATTTTTTTCTCTGCGTAAGAACCATCCTCGTACTGCAAGTAATATTCTAAAAAAAGAATTAGCGAAATCGGTCCAATTGTTTTCGAGATTTGTGCTTAGCAACACATTCAGCGATTCATTTTTAAAAAGGGGACATTACTTTTATTTCTCTATAGTAACCAATTAATATGTATAATGTTTAATTGTAAAATCAACAAGTAGGTAAGTAATTGTTTTATGTCTCACTCAATGCAATTTGTTAGCAGATCACAGCTATCAATTACACGAACAGTTCAATTATCTCATTTGCTTCATCAATGGGAGATGGGAGTGCGTTGAACTGTGTGAGGTCAACGACCTCAAACTGGTGTTTGCGCAATATCGTCAGCTGGGACCAAAAAATTGAGTTTTAGATTTTTGCCAAAAAATATATTTTTTTTGATTATGTTTTTGAAGATATCCAAAATAAGTATAAAAATGAAGGAATATAAAAGATGAAATAAAAACAGAATAAGTAACAGTTCGTTAATGAGGTAAGACTGGTGGAAAAACTAGTTTCTTTTCTTCTATATTTTAAACATTTAATTATGTTATCAACACAATGCAAGTTACGTGTACTACTGAAGTGGCAAACAAGTATACTACTTTCTTGATCGTACCCGGTTTCTATACCGAACTAAAAAGGGAAAATAGCTTTACAGTCCGGTGTTATAAAGCTATTTCAAAGTAAGTAAGTAGCCCAATCACTTCCGCGTTTGTAGATAGGTATCCTTTCAGGGTAGCACGAGGTACTAGGGCAGCTATCAGCTATCACAGATTTTGGGTTAAGATATATGTCCGGTAACTATAGGTACGCGCTTTCAAGGCTCTTACGTGCAACGCATGCAGAAACAAATCCCTATCTATTGCTATTTATAATCGTTAATATAAAATGTTAAGGTCACAAATTTATATAGCACTAGCTTTTGCCCGCGGCTCCGCCCGTGTGGATGTAACGCTAGACCGATTTTGTGCAAACAAAACCTAAACATTACATTTTAATAGGTGAGCCCGTTCTTGAGTTACAAAATTAAAACGAAAAGTGGCATTGATTTTTATATATAGATTAAAATATTTATTGCCTATTATATTGATGATATGTATATTAATTTAAATGACTTGCTGATGTCTGTGACTACGAAGCTTCGCCGGGTGGATGTCGTTTATCGCGACTTTGTTGCTCTGAGTAGAACTGAAGATACGACAAGTTGCGCTTGTGATTATACATACGGATGATTTTAGGTCAGCCTAAGACTTTTATAATAAAAAAAAAACAGCCAAGAAAAAAATCATTTTCGGGAGTAATCAATAAAAGGGGCAGTCGGGACTAACCCAAAATCAGAGTATTTGCGTCCATCATCGCGAAGAAACAGACAAGAATTCGGAATAATATAATTATTGTTTAATTTAGAATCGCCAATTTAACATAACGTATTTTTTTAATATCTTAAACGTAGGTACAGTGGTAGCCAATTTACTTTTTTAATATAAGGTCGTTGCATATTATGAAATTGTCGAAATTTTCTTACAGATTCATGAGTTCGTCATTCGTGTAATTTAATAGCTATTTCCATTATTCATACTTTGTTTGAAAGTTGATTACAAGATTTTACAACTCTGTATTAAATTTTGTTTTTATTGGCCGCTTGATGAAATAAATTCGATCTTAAAAAACATTACTTCCTAAATGCTATCCATTTTGATGATAAATTTCGTATTACTTTTTTACAGCTGGCATTTTTCAAAATAGTAATAAAAGTTGCTGTTAGCTTAATGTTGTCTCATTCATCCACAAAAAAAAACATTAAGTAAATTTGGACTTATCATTCCTAAAAAAAGTGCAAAACTGTTAGTACTGCAAATAGGGTTTCCTCCAATTTCTTCAATAAAAAAAATAAAATTTCATGGATAGGAACGACCTATTAATAAGTACTTACCAGTTGATAGTACCTACCTACTTGTAGTCAATTAAGATCATGCCTGATCCACGTATATGGTCGAATGTTCAATCGAAGCTTAGCAATTGTAAATTGTATAGCTTAGCGCTTTTAATGAAGATTTCAAGACTTATCTTACGTACCTTACCATTTTATAACGATTTTATGGGTTGGTTTATAAAGTGAAAACCTAATGCCGTGTTGTGTCCAAGTGGGAAAGAACAGGGCCATTTCATTTCTTCTCGTGGATGTCGTAAAAAGTGACTTAGGTAAACAGCCTAAGACAATCAGCCCATTTGTCAGCAATAGGTTCGCTCTCTATTACATGGGACCCTTATGTAGCGAAATATGGGTGGTAATATAAATATACCCCTGCCTACCCCTGTAACGGAAGAAAATAGTTTGATGCTTGGGTTTTAAGTGAAGTTAAATAAAGAGAATTAAAAGTGAATTAAATGTGCTATGGGTGCACTGTAAAATTAAGCAAGATGATGTCTATACCGGCTAGGGTATGAGCAGATATAAATAAAAAGATTGATTTATAATTGATAGGTAACAATTATAATCGAAGTAAAGCGTTACAAGAATTTATAATAGGTATTAGGAAATGAATCTCAGGGTGGATTCGCAATAAATATTCTGCCGAGGCGTTGTTTGATCCGTTGTGCAGAGATGGTAGTATGCACTTAGCTCGTTCACTCCCGGCTGCTGATGTTGCCGGCGTGCCAGGGTCCTCGCTGATGTGCCTCACGACCGAATGATGGCGTGAAGCCCGGTGCGAAGACCCTGGAAAAAGAAAGAGTGCGGGTCAGTTTGTCACAAGGGAACTACGTCCAGTGACCCGCTAAAATAATAGCAGGTGAAGATAATCTCCCCCAGCGGCAGAACAGCGTAGCTAGAAGCTATAAGAAAAAATATTAAAAGTAGTGCAAGCTGATGACTCGACCTCTGACCATAGGGGTCATCGGCCTCGTGTCACTAATGGGTAGGCTGAAATAGCACAAAATATACATATTAAAATAAAACATAAATAAGCCATGCATATTAGCAGGCATAAAGCTGCGCCGCTGAGAAGTCTTCACCTGTTGAAAGAAGTAGGAAATGTTGATCTCAAAACTTACCCGGTGCCGACAGCAGTTGGCCGCCGGGGTCAAGAGTGACCTCCCACGGCAAAGGATAGCCGAAGAAAGGGGCCACTTTAGCGCCGTGAATAGACACTTAGGTAATGTTGTCCAATCTCGCTCGCACACCCATAGACAAATTAGTTATTTAGTGTCGAAAATACAAAATTATCGACTATTTTAGAGAATTTATTTCAAATAGATTTATAAAAAATCCACAACGTTACACCCCTTCAAGCATTTACAGGGGTGAATATAATATGCATGTACCTACGTATGAGTCTTTTGATCACCTGAGCGTCGATACCGTTCATACCTAAAGCTTGCAGAGCCCCTAGTTCCGTGAATTCTCCTATTGGTTTGGCTTATACAGCTTTTTTGGGAGCAACTACCGCCTGACCTTCCAACCCCGATAGAAAAGCCTGGACCAGAACCTCATTCATCAATTAGATTTAAAAAATCAACATACAACGCCAATGCATTAGCGCATTGCTTCTAAAGAAATAAGCAGAAGTGAATTACAATAAAAACGTACAATCGGCCTTCATTCATTAGATGCCCGCACCAAAACAAACAAAGAAGTCATGTCTATAAACACAAAATGTGTTAACATGTTCAAGAACCTGTGGTCAGTTTCCTATTATATTTTCTATTTATAGCGCTATTATAGTGAGCTATAAGAGGTCTACTATGAAACATCCGATACTTTCAGACTCGCACAAAACGAACGAAAAACGTAGTGCCATGTAGATACTATGAAATCACTTCGAGTTTACGGTTAAGGTGGGGTTTAAGCCGAACGAAGTGTGACGTACAGTCTTCGGATTCGATTTCGGGATTAAAGTATTTCTTAGAACTGATTACCAAAAATTTCGATTCAAAACTGCGGAATTTTCATGGCACGCCTACTATTTATAAATGCACGCATCATCATCATCACACCGCTAGCCCCGGTGGCATCTAAAGCTTTTATTTTGGAGCCCGGGATTCGCTATTCAACTTTTTGATTTCGCTGCCAACTTGAACGGATTAAAACAGTGCACCGACTTGGGTCTTCAGATTATCATACTTGCCCACGTGTAGGTGTGATTGATGATAAGTTAATCAAGTAATATAACATAACATAGCTGGAACACTAATGTTTGCATAGATTAAGTATTTTGTACCTAGTTACTAAGTTGTGCATGTAATATTTAACTTGTCGAGAAACTTTGTTATTGGCTTAGAGTCCTATATAATTCTTAAGTTTACCCATGATTTATGTAAAATAGCTGTTAAGTTTCCAAATAAATAAATAAATTACTGGGTGTAAGGTGGCCCATAACGAATTTCCATCGGACCCCAGCTTAACCAGGGCCATGGCAATATGTTAGGATAGATAAAGAATGATAGTATATAGTAGTATATATAATACTGACGGCACAGAAACGCTGTGTTTACAGGGTCGGCAGCACGAGTGTGACTCCCCTGGTGTTCCACATATCAATAGGCCACGGTAACCACTTTCCACCAGGTGGGCCACGTGCTTGTCTGCCAGCTCAGTTGTATAAAAAAAAGAATGAAAAGTACGGCCATACACGGTGTTGGGTGACTTTTTCACTGTAAATAAATGCTCACGAGAGATGAGAAATAACTTTATTTTTCAAATTTATAGCTGCATTTTATTCTACAGCTGGAAATAGCACAACATGGCATATTAAGAGTATTTAAAAAAAAAACACGGTACCGAGTAAACGTTCCAAAGTTCTGGTCTCATAGGACAGGAGTTGACCAAAAATTTGCCACGCTTTTACCGCTCATATGGCCGTTCTATCCTAATATATTTCTGTGACCAGGGCCATCTCTGGTAATGACATGGCCCCCTACTGCCCGAGGCGCCTAAAGATATATTCACTTTTTAAAATACGCATGAGTCCTGGTGGTAGGTAAGAAAAAAGGGTTACAATGATATAAAAAGTAATTCATTCATTATTCATGTGTGTATATATTATATATATATATATGTTTGCTCAATAAGTGACGGTGGTCTATATGTAATTTCTGTGGTTTATGGACCGTGGATGTTGATTTACAAGTGACGTAAAGGAAACAAGTATTGCGTTATTGCGCAGTCTCCTAGATATTGATGATAAGATGATCTTCAATGAATGAATTCATAGCCTACTTAAACGGAAGACGTGGTGGCGGAGAAAGAATAAAGTATCACCCCAACTTGTCCGAAGAGTGTAGTAACAGGCGATTAACGTAAAAATACGTAGACAATATCACTGCGAAAACTCTGTACCAACCAGTTTGGGCAGCGTGGAAAAACCCCCCAGTACGAAAAACCCTCCCAACGTTGAGAGAGGTCTATCTCCAGCAATGGTCGGCAATAGGTAAATTGATTGATTGATTATAGAAAAGTAACAAAGGATTTTAGGATAGAATAGATAATAATACTGTTTCAAACGTATCTTTTCGGGCTTATCCGTGTGGCGATGGAGAAGGAATACAAGTATCACCAGCCCATCTCATCCGAAGGGCTAAGAGGCGACTATATACGATATCACTGCGAAAGAAGGAAAAAAGGAAATAAACACCCTTTGCCAACCCGTCTGGCCAGCGTGGCAGCAGTAGGCTAAAATGCGCTTGTCAATTCTAGTTGCATCTAAAGCTTGGACTTTAAAGTTATAATTCCACTTTTCCACCCGTCCTTTGTATAATTTGGAACCGTCTACTCCAGTTCCACTTAAAGCTTGGACTTTGGTGCCCGAAGTCCGCTCTCCTGCCCCTGCTTTCCATAGTTTGTTGGTTTTTAAGGGTGCAAATGCCGCATAACCATCCAGCACTGACAGAAAAACTGATGCCAGAGACTCGTTTCTCAATTAGTAGATATACGGATATGCTGTAGAGGTTGTTTCCGGCCCAGAAGATCTTGATGGAACCCCGTAGAAAATCATAGATACATTTTTTTATACCACTGAGGTGGCAGACAAGCACACGGTCCACCTGATAGAAAGTGGTTACCGTGGCCTATATGGACGTGTGCAACTCCATGGGAGTCACACTCGTGCTGCCGAACCTGTAAACACTGACAGTTTCTGTGCCGTTAGCGAGGAAGACAAAGCAGGAATACAGCACCCTTATCTTTACCTTATAATAAACACCGCCGGGAACACAACACGAGGTAATTATGGCTGCGTTAGGGCACAGATACTTCCCTAGGCGGCCTGCTCAATTGGACGGAAATACCGTCGTGTCCTACGTCCTACATAGAAGATCAATAAGTATGCCAGTTGATCTCAAATATGTTGGTGAAGCCCCATACAACCCTATTATGAAATCGAGTATTGGCTAGCGCATGATCAGGTTTCCTAATAATAATATGTTTTAGAATTTATCTGTGGCTAGACAGTAGAAGTAAATTATATGTTACCGACACAGCGCGTGGGAATTGCCTATTCGTGTTTTTAATTTGCCCACACTATGTACTTGTGTTTGGATTTCATTTATAATTACAGCCCGCGTCTATTTATGTTTAATTAATAACTGGGGCCTACCATGAAGCGTACTGACGTTGTTTTGGGTATTCGGAACTATCAAACGCATTTACTCCATAATTAGGGCCGAAGACGGCACGAGGCATCGTAAGAAATCTGTAATATCATGGCGGCAGCGCGCATCGCGGAACGATGCGCGCCTTCCCATACCGGGGGCGGGAGATATGTCACCTGACAACCTCACCATTGGCCTAGCACAACGACCCACAGACGGCGTGCGGTTTAGTCGGTTCGAATCCGACATAACCTACCCCTCCGCCTCCGGAGAGGGGGTGGGGGACGGTGGGGATTTCCCGTACGTAAAAAAAAGTACCTATAAGTCACGCTGTTACGAAGTTTACCGCGCTCATGGTATTTCTGGTCTTTTACTTGCATTATAATTCCTATAGTTATGAAAAAGCATCTGTTGATGTTATTTAGCTAAAGGCCACCATTATTGATATCAATAAACTAGTGATCCTTATTTATGATACATAACCTAGCGTATCATCAGGTGAGATGAAGTTATATTGAGCCTTACATGAAAAACAAAAATTATGAATTCTAACCATTCGTCGAAAATGGTGCAAAACCTTTATAACTACTGAACATTTTACTATAACTGTTCATCGCAACGCGTAGCCTGGCTCAGTCGACTAAACCAACTATTATATACTACTTAACTTGAAATTTCACTAAATTCTCATCACAGTGTACTATCAAAGTAGGTGCACTAACCGTTCTCCACACCTGACGCATTTATTGGGACACATATCTTCCACCTAACTCGCGAGACATACGAGGCCTTGCCGCGCGCAGATAGTTTTGTAATTCTATGCTTGTTAAATTTGAGCTCATTCACCACCATATCACCCGACTTATCCTCAAAAGACACTCAAGAAACTGCTCGTCTTGAGCACATTTTGAGCATATTTCATGTCCAAGGTGTATGTTCCAACGTATATACACAACACAGCTGTTTTACTCCATGATTTACTGAGACATCTTGATCATTGTGCAATGCCCCCACTTCGCAAAAACTTGGATTGTATTAGTCTTGTGTGTATTACATTCAAAACTAGACGTGCAGACGAATATAGACAAGTGTTAGAATAGTGTTGTGTTATTATAGTGATTTACTATTTATTCTTTTACTTTAAACTAGTATTTAAAGTAAATGTTGTGTCTTTAGTTCGTTGACGTATTTAGAAAGGAAATTTAGAAGCGTGTTATGGTTATACAATAAAGAGTAAGTCCTATCCTTTCTATTAAGTTCACGATTCAAATGCTGTATAATGCACCTACCTGTTTAGGTACGTTTTGCTTCTGAAATATTTTTAATGTAGGTATATTTCCTAGCAAAGTTTGAGTACCAGAGGCGAACCTACTCAAACTTGGTTGGGAGAGAACTCATCTTTGTACATAATTCTTAACTTTATTTATATTCTATAATGCGAAAAATGAAAGAATTAAGAAGAATTAAATTTAATAGGTGTGTATCAGAATTGTAGATTTTTTTTTCCTTGGTCAAATATCGCGTCCATTTGACCACAGTTACAGAACGTACTTAAGCGCCATTATACGCACTAATTTGTACTAATGTTTTTCGTGTAATAGATAATGAACAGAGAACAGGCAACTTCTCCAAGCGGGTTCTTGTTTATAACCAAATTTGAAAATAAGAGGAGGTACATATTCTACAGGCTGGGTATACTGGGAAGACTTTTAGAGTCTTTACCTGCTGATTGACTATCGAGGCTCTTTTGAATATCCAGGACGTTTTTATTATATCACTTAGGTGGCAAACAAGCACACAGCCAACCTGGTGGAAAGTTTTTAACGTTTACATTTGCGCTGTCTACGCTGAAAAAACCCCATATTGTAGTCGCTTGGGAAAACTACAGCAGGAACTTCATTTCACAACCGGAGCGTGCGTGGGATGAAGTTCCTTTCAAACCGCACGGTGCTCAGCGTTTGCGGTCGCTGTGTGTGGATGAACTCCCTGCCTATAGCGAGCGGTGCCTTCTCAGTTAGTCAGAGTACTACCCCCTGTAAAGGAATAGCCGTGGGTTTAAATACCGTGCTGTATGGTGAGATTTTCTGATTTGAATTTGCCTGTTGCTGTTCCTTTTACCGCCTAGGGTTCACCCGTGTAGAATTTTGAACCCTGCCCGCAACCCAATTGAACATAGTCGAGAAAGTAGTCTAGATGTGTTATTCCAGACTAATATAACCGTAATCTAACCCTGTACCATATTGCAACCAGATTTGTTTGGTCCGGTCCGCGTTTTTCATTCTAACTGGAGGTTTGGCTAATATTCGATATTTTTCGTGAAACGACTGCGGTTGCGATTAGATCAGTTGTTAGACTTTGTGGCTTCAACTATTGCCATAGATGGTAGTCATTACGGGTAGTTTAGATGTACCCGTTTAGACGAACCCGAGTATTTATAGTAGGTATTACTAGGAAAAGGGGGATAGGATAGTGGGAAGTAGGGTAGGATAGAATAGCCGATTATTACGTGTGAAGGCACATAGCTGTGTATTAAAAACATAAGATTGCATGACTAAACACTTTTTACATTAATTTATTTTTTTTATATTTATACCATTTGACATTGAATTAAACAGTTTAATTTTTTTTTCTACGTGTTTATATTGCACAGTAACTCTAACAAAATACGTCGGCCTACGCAATATATATTCAAACACCTTTCACCTTACACATGGCCTTAGAATATAACATTAATTCCTTCCTTCTTTACGCAGTCGGTTAAAAGTAAAGGAAGAGTAGTCAAAATGTAGTGAGTATTTGCTGCTTAGTGTCCAACTAAAGGTTTTTTTTTTAAATTAGATCGACAAATTGGCTGTACCCCGCCTGATACGGGACGGACCCGGGAAGTTTACCCACACCTATTTTTGATCATTATAGATGCAAGTAGGTACACGACTTAAAGGTAACTATTCTTATTACCATATAAATGTCTATCCGCTGGCATCGAGCCTGCGACTACAAGGGATTCGCTTCTTGGTTTGATTTTAAAAGGCACTATACCAGCATTTCTCAAATGGAGGGTCGCGAGTCGCGTCGCGCCTCGGCTTAGGGCTATGGAAATAAAAAGTCGTATAACAGCTTAGTCCCATTGTTTATAAAAAAATAACATAGATATCTATAAGAAGTAGCACCAAATCCATCAAATTCACTAATAAAGTTAAAAAAAGCAAACAAAGTAGTTCGAAGTAAAAATAACTGCATAAGTCTCTTTAAAGTATGACATTGTTACGATTAACATAACAGTAAATACTACTGTCACTTGTAAGTATTTTACCTTTATAAACTTACTTATATTATTTGGACTGTATGTCTAGCATTGGACTTTAGTAAGATAAATTAATAAATTGATTATGTGGATATTGGAATGTCTTATTTATCCTAAACCATAAACGGATAAAAATTTGATAAAAAGTATGTGGTGGGCTTGGCTATATTAAGGTTTGAGAAACACTGTTCTTGACTATTTTCTCCTACATTAGAGTGACATTCCAAGCAGTTCGAGTAATCAGGGTATTGAAGGTATTTTCCTTATGTGCTGACGTGAGCGACGATCGTGGTGAGGAGGTAAAAATTCTTATAATCACGCCTCAGCCTTATCTTTATGGGTTTAGTAATGTGTTTCAATACAGCGAAGTTCACTTCTAAATCTTTTCCAAACATTCTTTTTTTTTATTTTTACGTCCATTAAAAAAATAATTCAATAATAGTTTTAGTATTATGATCATTCAATAATATAATTATAATCAGAGCGTTAAGATAGATTAGAGATACCTATGTATATTAGGAAAATATTTATCTATAAATAAACTTGGTATAAATCATTCAAAAATTTTTTTTTTTGTCAAATCTGCGTCAACTCGCCACACAATCATCTTTACAAACTTTCACAGTATACAATAAATAAATATTCTAGTACATTGTACAATGCGGTCTAGATCTAAAGTAAGGATAGCTTCTCTAGCTTGTGTTAAGGGTTCTAAAATGCAGATATGAGACTACTTTTTTTTGTAAATACGTTGTCTAACGTTCTACCTCTACGCCGGTCGTGAATATTAGCGGAGTGGCTTCTTATCTGGCCAAAAATTTGTTTTGCCATGGAACACATACTGTCGATTAGTCAGCAAACGAAAAATAACGACGGTTAAACCAGTTTCACAAGCTATTATAAAATGTTGACTCATAGAGGATTATAAAAATTTCAAATCATCCAGGCAGCTGATAATTTCAATAAGGCTTGAGATATTGGATGAGTTCAACCGCCTTTTCATTTCGGGGAAATTATGATTTGTGAGTCTTTTCGATCAGTGAACAGGCAGAGGAATATATCACGGTTGGATAAGAGACTCGAGATACATAAGGGGCTGTCCATTAATCACGTGATTTTAAAGTAATTTTGCCTGCCCCCTCCCCTTTGGTGATACGGGGTGAGGTATCGAACTACTTCTCTTACCTACTCAAAAACGGAACATTAGCTCTCTCACTAAATATTACCTCCCCCTGGTGTTATTTCGTGACTTTATTCGAACGCAACACCATTTACGCCCCCCCTCCCCCCTCGGGAAAAGCCTCACGTGATTAATGGACAACCTCTTCGGCAATGCGCAGACGACGATATACGCGAGCTTAATGCTGGCGGCCACGCCTTCTTATTCCCTTCTAAAATCTAAACGTGTAGGGACCCGCGGTTATGAACAACTAGCTTAGTACTGAGAAAACAGAACTAAAGAATCCTAACTGGACTATGAATAACTTAACTAAAACTAAAAAAAACTTTTCCTATTTTAATGCGTTTGAATATTTTGCATGCAAAACGCTTTAAAATTTCATTCAAAATTGTTTGGTCGGAGTAGTCAAAAATCAATGTTTACAAATGATTGGAAAGTCATTCACTGGTTCCGATAGTTCGTAAGAATATCGGTAGATGTCTCCACTGTCGCCTCAAAGATAGATATAAAGAAGTTATGTGGATTGGTTCGGGCGAGGTATGGTAGCTTAGTTGTCAAAGCATTGCCCCTGTAAGCCAAAGATCGCGGGTTCAAACCCCGCCTAGACCGTTTCGAGTTTTCCTATTTCAATCGATTTAACTAAATCTATATAACTCAATTTAGTCTTTTGGCCGCGTGGTTTCCGGCAGAGTAGAATTTGGGCCACCTCTTCTCTTCCCATGTGGTGTCGTACAACCAGTTTTGTAGTACACCTACATTAAACACAATATTCGCATCCTTTGTTCTCATATTCTCAGCTCCCGGTTCTCGGCAGAGTAGAATTTGGGCTACCCCTTCTCTTCCCATGTGGTGTCGTACAAGGCGACTAAGGGATAGGGCTGATGAACTTTAACATCAGACAGATATGTACAGCCCAGACTCAGCCTCAGATGCATGGCTCGAGTCAACAATAGTGCCCGGAATACGGCAATAGGCTCACCCACTATTACGTGGGACTGAATACAGATTAAAGAAACGTGTGGGTGTTAATTCACCTCTGCCTAACCCTCAGGGGATAAGGGCGTGATTGTATGTATGTATGTAATTTAGTCTTGTTCTGACATCTTTGTATTAAAAGAAAAGTATATTATTTAATGGGCTAACTTTTGCCTAACTCTAAAATAGTGGTAATTAGTTCGACAGTATTGCTATATTATGCTTTCTCATACACCGTTTAAAGAACTCGAGGTTATAGAAAGGTCTCTCTCTATGTATTTAGTTTCGGATTCGGAACCAGTAAGACTTTTAATAGTAGAAGTACCTCTCTGTGTTTACTGGGTCGGCAGCACGAGTGTGTCTCCCCTGGTGTTGCTCACGTCCATAGGCCACGGTAACCACTTTCCATCAGGTGGGCTGTGTGCTTGTCTGCCACCTCAGTTGTATAAAAAAGACGGGTTGAACTCCGGGAGTGCCGGCAGAAGTGGAAACTTTTTCTTTCTTTATTTCTTCGTTATATACAGAGAAAAAAATAAAAAAATAATAATTAAAAATAATATACCATACCATACCATACTTATATTATAGCGCCAATCATAGAACCTATCACTAATTTTTTGCTAATTTTCTGTCAGAAGAAATTAATAAATTACAAAAAGAAAAAATAATCACAAAAAGTGTCAGAAGCCCAGGTTCGAATCCGGTACTATCTTCGTAGCTTAGCGGTAGTGCTTACCGCTAAGCTACGAAGCTTCTTAGCGTACCCAGCAAAATAAACACTCTGTAGCTAAGAATGTTGTATGACGTCATGTCTTCATACGTGATCCTGTCACGTGATCCTGACGCGAGTTTAACACGTGATCGTGACGCGAGTTTAACAGGTGATCCTGACGCGAGTTTAACACTTTTTACCCATCCAACGCCATTAAAGGTTTCACTTAAAAAAACATGTTTAATAGTTACATAAAAGGGTTCCCAAGTCTCCTCACCAAGCCTATCACACAGGTGACTAAAATGGATAAAAGAAAAAAATATTTCCTTCGAAAATTCTTGTCGCACGTAACTGATGGTGCTGATGGCTCATGGACCGTAGCACACTTTACATGTGACTAAAATGGGTAAAAGAAAAAATTATTTCCTTCGTAAATTCTTGTCACACGTAACTGATGGTGCTGATGGTTCATGGACCGTAGCACACTTTACATGTGACTAAAATAGGTAAAAGAAAATAATATTTCCTTCGAAAATTCTTGTCGCACGTAACTGATGGTGCTGATGGCTCATGGACCGTAGCACACTTTACATGTGACTAAAATAGGTAAAAGGAAAAAATATTTCCTTCGAAAATTCTTGTCGCACGTAACTGATGGTGCTGATGGCTCATGGACCGTAACACACTTTACATAGTCGATTTTTATTAGTCGCATGATCAAAGTCGTACGCTACCCAACTTTGGGGCTTTAGTCACTTGCGGCCTAGCCGATTTACTACTTAGATGGCCGATTTTCGCTGCGCGACAATAAATAATCGTGCGGTTTTAGTCAAACGCGTACACACCGCATTATGCGAAGGTCAAATCAGTTTCTCAGAAAATATATACAAGCGTTTTCCAAAATTCATAATACATGTCCTAATTCTAATAATTTTGTCGTAGGGACTTTACCGAAATCAAGGTTGTCTGAAAGTTGCAATGAAAATCTAGTTAAGTTTTTTATTGACGTTGTTTTCTTAATCTGTGTCTGTGCAAATGATTTATAGCCTGCCCAGTTGTTTTGTTATACAACTGAGACTGATTGCTACGAGTGCATCGAGATGATAATTCGTTTCTCTTTCTAATCTCTTCTTCATCTTAGCGATAATGGGAGTCTGGGGTACGCATTACCAGTCTAATTGCGAATTTGGCTTAATTTCGATGGCATGGACAATCCATGAAGCGACTGCCATTTGACCTTCGCAACCCAAAGGCGATATCGGAGCATTACAGTTAGACCAGTTGTTAGACTTTTTAAGGCTCCAACTACCCGTAACGCCTGCAATAGATGTTCGTAACGCAACTGGGACCGACGGCTTAACGTGCTCTCCGAGGCACGGCTAGACTTACGTATATAGAATAGAAATATTTGTGTGCATGAATATGCGAATTCCCGTATTCATGCATAAAAATATTTGCAGTGAGCGGGGATCGAATCTATTTGTAATATAGTTGCATAAAGTTGTTACCGGAAAGTACTTCCGGAAAGAATTCCAGGTAACCTCTTTAATTGTTGGGCCAAATTCAGTACGCCTAGTTTTGGTCTATCATGTTCAAAGTTAGAAACACGAAAGTTTATAAAGCGGCTTCCGATTACAAGGGGGAGGATTATAAAGGATGAACGGTTGTCAGTTACATGGAAAGTGCACCTCTTTTGAATTTACGATATATACCGGAGAAAGGAACCTTATTTCCAGCGGATTCAATTGAAAACGTAAAGTAAAAAATGAATCTATTAAAATAATTGGGGTTATAGGACTTTTTTTAGAATTTATTCTCGGGAATTTAGAATAATTCCAGTTAGCAATCTTTTAATTAGTAACTTATTTAGGTACTAAATTAATCAGCTTCTAAAAATATTATAAACAAACTTTTCTTTTTTTCTTCCATCTTTCTATAATAATAATAAAGGCGACTATTCATAAGCCCACAAGTTGATTCACATCGGGTTGAAGACCGGCGGATCTATCCTGTTTCATTGTAAGTTAGCCGTGCTAGCCAGCTCATTTGATCTTGAATAGGCTTTACGACATCTGTGGAATGCGATAGGGTAGGTTTATTCTTAGATGAGCATACTCAGAACGATGGCCTACTAATGTCAATGACCCTAATATGCAATTTCTTTTATATTATAGCTTGCGCGTAGAAAATAGCTGGCGGAGCAAAAGTGTGAATCCATATCTACTAATATTATAAATGCGAAAGTAACTCTGTCTGTCTGTCTGTATGTTACGCTTTCACGCCTAAACCACTGAACGGATCTTATTGAATTTTGGTATAGGTGTAGATTAGACCTTGGGAAAGGACAAAGGCTATGTTTGGTCGCGATAACCGACATACACGCGGGCGGAGCCGCGGGCAAAAGCTAGTTTTATATAAACACTAGCTGTTGCCCGCGGCTCCGCCCGCGTGGATGTCGGTTATCGCTTAGTGTTGAGCTGACGCTATTGAGCATTAAATTCGCCTCTCTACTCAACTTTGTCCTCGACTATGTACTCACCTCTGTTCTCGACTTTCTACTCGCCTCTATATTCGACTCTCTACTCGACTTTCTACTCGCCTCTGTATTTGAATTTATACTTGACTCTCTACTGATCTCTGTTCCCCTCTCTACTCGGCTTTGTACTTTTCTCTACACTCGCCTTTCCATTGGCCTCTCTACTTGCCCATCCATTCGATTTTCTTTTCGCCTGTCTACTTGACTCTCCACACTTGAGTAGAGGTGCGAGTAGATAGGTACTCGCACCTCAACTCAACTCTCTATTCGATCTCTACTCGCCACTACATTCATTTTTCCACTCGCCTCCCTATTCGCCTTTACAGCATATCATCAAAAATGACAAACTTTCATATTTACTATCTAGTCCTTATCCCCCCCTTTTACCACATTATTCGCGATCAAAGGTAGCATATGTCCGTTACCAAGCTAATTAATCCCTGTACCAAAATTTCATCATCTTCAAAACTGTCAAACTTTAATCCCTTATTACCCCCCCACCCCCCCCTATGCCTCCATTTTCGCGTCAATAGGTAGCCTATGTTCGTTCCCAAGCTTCAATCCATCTCTGTACCAAATATGTCATCAGGATATCATCAAAAATGACAAACTTTCATATTAACTATCTAGTCCTTATCCCCCCCCCCCCCCCCTTTTTACCACATTATTCGCGATCAAAGGTAGCATATGTCCGTTACCAGGCTCTAATTAATCCCTGTGCCAAAATTTCATCGTCTTCAAAACTGTCAAACTTTAATCCCTTATTACAACCCCCCCCCCCCCCCTCCCTAAGCCTCCATTATCGCGTCAATAGGTAGCCTATGTTCGTTCCCAAGCTTCAATGCCTATGTTCGTTCCCAAGCTCTAAACTATCTGAATGAAATTTTGAAGCATTTACTATGCTAACTTTTCAAATCGATTAGGATAGGAAAAAGTGAATGCCCAGGTGGGACTCGAACCCACGATCTTTCCCTTAAAGGGGGAATGCTCTGACCACTGAGCCACCGTGCCACACCTGAAGCTATCCAAATTCTCCTATACTACCGTCTTAGGGCGACGGTGGGAGGCATCTACCGACATTCATACGAAATATCGGAAACAATGAATGATGTTGCAATCATTTTTAAACATTGTTTTTTGATGACTCCGCCCAAATAATTGAATGAAATTTTGAAGCATTTACTATGCTAACTTTTCAAATCGATTAAGATAGGAAAATTGAATGCCCAGGTGGGACTCGAACCCACGATCTTTCCCTTACAGCGGGAATGCTCTGACCACTGAGCCACCGGGCCACACCTGAAGCTTCAGGTGTGGCCCGGTGGCTCAGTGGTCAGAGCACTCTAAACTATCGTTGCACCAAATTTCATCAGGAAATCTTCAAAAATGACAAACTTTCATCCTAAGGCCTTAGTCCCCCCTTCTACCCACCTTTTTGTGATAAAAGGTAGTCTTTGTCCGTTCCCAAGCTCTAAACTATCTCTGTACCAAATTTCATCAGGAAATCTTCTAAAAGGATAAACTTTTATCCCAAGGCCCTGGTACCCCCCTTCTTCCCCCCTTTTCGCGATAAAAGGTAGCTTATGTTCGTTCCCAAGCTCTAAAGTATCTCTGTACCAAATTTCATCAAGAAATCTTCAAAAATGACAAAATTTTGATACCAATGCCCTAGTCCGCCCCCCTTCTACCCCCCTTTTCGCGATAAAAGGTAGCCTATATCTGTTTCCAAGCTCTAAACTATCTCTGTACCAAATTTCATCAAGAAATCTTCAAAAATGAGAAACTTTCCTCCCAAGGCCCTAGGCCGCCCCCCTTCTACCCCCCTTTCCGCGATAAAAGGTAGCCTATATCTGCTTCCAAGCTCTAAACTATCTCTGTACCAAATTTCATCAAGAAATCTTCAAAAATGACAAACTTTCCTCCCAAGGCCCTAGTCCCCCCCTTCTACCCCTCCCCCCCTTTTCGCAATAAAAGGTAGTCTATGTCCGTCCCCAAGCTCTAAACTATCTCTGTACCAAATTTCATCGGGAAATCTTCTAAAACGATAAACTTGTATCCCAAGGCCCTGGTCCCCCCCCTACTACCCCTCTTTTTGTGTGATAAAAGGTAGTCTATGTCCGTTCCCAAGCTCTAAACTATCTCTGTACCAAATTTCATCAGGAAATCTTCTAAAACGATAAACTTTTATCCCAAGGCTCTGGTAGCTCGCCCCCCCCCCTTCTTCCCCCCTTTTCGCGATAGAAGGTAGCTTATGTTCGTTCCCAAGCTCTAAACTATCTCTGTACCTTTCATCAGGAAATCTTCTAAAACGATAAACTTTTATCCCCAGGCCCTGGTCCCCCCCCTTCTTCCCCCCTTTTCGCGATAGAAAGTAGCTTATGTTCGTTCCCAAGCTATAAACTGTCTCTGTACTAAATTTCATTAAGAAATCTTTAAATATGACAAACTTTCGTACCAAGGCCCTAGTCCCCCTCCCCCTTCTACCCCCCTTTTCGCGATAAAAGGTAGCCTACTTCCGTTTCCAAGCTCTAAACTATCTCTGCACCAAATTTCATCAAGAAATCTTCAAAAATGACAAACTTTTCTCCCAAGGCCCTAGCCCCTCCCCCCTTCCACCCCCCTTTTCGCGATAAAAGGTAGCCTATGTCCGTTCCTAAGCTCTAATCTACCTCTTTACCAAATTTCGTAAAGATATCTTCAGAAACGACAAACTTTCATATAAACTTTCATCCCCTATTTCCCCCCCTTAAACCCCCTTTCTCGTGATAAAAGGTAGCCTATGTCCGTTCTCGAGCTCTAATATACCTCTGTTCCAAATTTCATCAAGATCGGTTCAGCGGTTTAGGCGTGAAAGCGTAACATACAGACAGACAGACAGACAGACAGACAGACAGACAGACAGACAGACAGACAGAGTTACTTTCGCATTTATAATATTAGTATGGATTTTAATTCAGTACAAAAACAAGTGTATATAAATATATATAACTCAAAGGTGACTGACAGACTTACATAGTGATCTATCAACGCACAGCCTAAACCACTGGACGGATCGGGCTGAAATTTGGCATGCAGGTAGAAGTTATGACGTAGGCATCCGCTAAGAAAGGATTTTGATTAATCCTACCCCCAAGTGGATGAAAGTTTGTATGAAACTTTGTAAATTTTAAACCGATCGGGCTGAGACTTGGCATGCATAAAGCTACTATGTTGACTCAACACTAAGCGATAACCGACATCCACGAGGGCGGAGCCGCGGGCAACAGCTAGTTTATGTATATAAAAGCTTTACTGTAAGAAACTATTAAGTGATTTTGCACACTTAGTAACATTCGCCATTGTGTGTAAACAAAAGTATGAGTTAGTTTGCTACATAGAGAATAAAAATTTATGGAGGTATATTGGTGGCAATAGGTATGGTGGTAGTACTCGTTTCCATAAAAGCCTTTTGTAGTAAAGCCTGCGCCAGAGCGCAGTCTCAACCCTTAGTGACCGAGGAAACCCTGGTATTCCATTTTGATAGAATAAAAAAAAATTATGAACATACCCTTTTTTTTTACCGTGAGGGAAAATCCTTCATGGATGCTATGCCGGACTCCTACCGACTAAAAACCCTCACGTACCGCCTAATAGCCTGCGGTTGGTAGCCCCGGGTAAGCCCTCGGAAGGATGTCCGCCTAAGGGGTGGTTCGGGTGTTATCCCGCGTCTATGGGGGGGGGGGGGGGTACATACCCTACCCCAATGAGTCTCTTTCCAATTGGATTACGATCCTGGCACAGCGTTTTCATTTCTTCTACTTTCATAGATTATTCTTTCATAAATGCTCGTAGGTTTTGAGTACCCTTGACAAGGCCTTTTTTAAATATCTACAAATGTATGACCGATAGTCGTGAGCAGCGTTTCAGAAAATGTGCTCACACCTGGAGTTCTCAAAATTTACCTCTTTTTTGCGTGCAAATGCAAGTTGTTACGTACTTTGCAATATGTTCCCACGACCCATTTACATCAAAAACCAATCTTTTAAATAAATAATGTTATGATAATTGCATTAATATTTAAATATTTGGTTGGTCCGTCTGTGTGCGTATGTACCGTTGTGAACTTATAATAACGTAAACGATGAGTCAACGGTAAACTGCGCGAACGTGCTTAGCGAGTGTACAGACGGTGAGAAAAGTGTTACTTACATTTATTTATGTTTTAATATTTGTGTCGTTACGTGATCTACAGTAATAACATTCTAAGATATTTTACACAATGCTTGGCCTAAACCATTTTTAAAATACGGATAAACATACTCAGATAGATACACATACATAGAAACAATGCAAATAAACATATTTGTGTCTACAAATATATATGGGATAGTACTGTTATCCTCTTGAAAGTAAATATACCGACCATTGGAAGGTGTTCGATTGATGGCAACAGGCTAGCATCCTATTAAGTGGGCCAGAAAATCATAGTTATCGAAATGTGGGCTTTAATACATCTCTGCTTACCTCTTCAGGTATTTACAGGCCTGAAAATATAGGTATATGTACGTTATTATCTAGGATAATTTAAAAAAAGTACTTAAATATATTTATTTGCTTTTGCGATGATACTTTCTAGATGATGGTGTTCCGAATTTCTTAGTATTTATTTAAATTGAAATGCATTTTCAATTACGTATTGTTATCTTACTGAGGTAGGTACTAAGTGGAGGTGTTAGTAATTCATAATAAGGCAACGTTGCGTGTCTATGAATGGACACGTGGACGTCAGTTGATGGGCCCATTATTGTGATTACTCCGCGATGATTTCAGGGATGACCTTGGATGTATAATTAATGATAAACGTTTAATAATGGATAAACGGTTATTAATTGTTTTGCTTGTGACTGTATTTTAAGAATGCGTGAAGTGATGATTTTTATTTGACGAAAAGAAGAAGAGAATTATAATAAGATTTTTTGCAGTTGATTTTGTTTGAAAGAAATAACTTGCGTAGGTAGTATATATAGTTAAATTTAGACGAATTTGTACAAGGTAATATTTTGAAGATAGGAAATGATCCTATATAATGTTATTGTTACGTAACGTATAGTAGTAGTTTCCGGGCCATCAGCTATAAGAAAAAAATACATTTCTTATTAATGTACTCTAAAATCATCATTCAATAATAAATTATTTCATTCTGAAATAGACATTACTATAATGTACACTAATTAAATAACTATTTTTCATCTCTTCTTCGACTCGAAATAGAAAAATACAAATTGTATAAAAAAATCCAAACATGTTTTAACCTATAACATAATAGCAATACCTCACAATTGTAACATGTAATGTAATCTAGTTTCATAATCATATTTTATTCACTTCTAACATTTAAAACTGTGTTACAAATGAACAGCTCTAAATGACATATAATGACATGAAACCGTCATTGTATTGGAAATACATAACATCTTTAAAAACAAGTCCACGTAGTTATGTTTGTTTTATTAATCTCAATCGAATGGAATGGTCGAAGACAAAACATAGTACTGCTATTGGTGTTGGAGAAAGTAATAAAAACAAAACATTTGCTAGTTTTGGCTGGCTACTGATTGACTTATACGTAGTTCGAACATAATGTTCGAAATTTTGTATTTAGAGATCATAAATTTCCTGAAATTGTAATATAAGGAAAGAGTAATCGCTGCGAAGGTGCTTCAAAAAGGGCATTAGCAAACTTTTTAAGGGTAGGTGACACCATTATGAAGTTTCTGGTGTTTCTCACGTCCACGTATTCTATCAGGTGAGCTGTGTGCTTGTCTGCCACCTGAATAATATAGAAAAAGCAAATTTATAAATGTTACTATACCGTAAAGAATAGGCGTGAAGTTTGTACTTATGTATGTAGTTCTACAGAATGATCTGAAATTCAGATCTACAATCAACTTTTTAAATAGTCACACTTACATAACTTTCATGTAATCATATTTTACGTAACTTATTTAAACTTGTATAACAGTTAGTGCAATTTAAGTTCAAATCTGATTCCATTTTTAAAGAAATTAAATATTATTTATAAATAAATGTCTCTTTAAGTACTTACCCTAAAGTATTTCCACTAAAGATGAAAAACTATCGAAATTTCGAAACCTTCTATCATTACTACTTATGTATTAGTTATTAGTTCATAAAATAATGAAGAAATTATTTAAAATTAATTGATAATAATAATTTTGTTGGGGTCTGTACCGACGGTGACAGTCGAGCTTGCAAGCTGTCTTGTGGCACACAAGTAAATATATCGTCAAAGATTATAATGCAGATGCGAAAATAGGTTACCTACATTTATAACTATTTTCATAATTTATTGCATCAGAATATATAGGTACACAGTACAAAACTAGTCGACCAGTCATGTAAAATTACATTTATTTTTTAATTCAAAAGTACCTATATAATATACTTTTGGAAAGAAAAGCCGTAACGGAAAAAAATCCCCATAATTATTTTGAGAAGAGTACAAGACCTTAGTTAGCTACATCCTAATAATAAAGAATTCCCTAGTTATTTGAAGTTCAGCTTATGTATTTTCTCTTTGCTATCTTGATACACAAGATGTATTCAGGATGAAAAATATGTAACACTATATACAAGTAGCTTTTGTGGCGTGTAATGTTAGAAAAATAGTAAACTATAATTATTGTTTCACTTAAACTTCCTCTTTTTAAGCCTTTTTGTATCTAATGTTTCTTTGGAGAAATAAGGGCAACGAGAACCTCAATGAATCATAATACAAAACAAAACTAAGGTATCTTTATGACTAAACATTCAAAACAACATCATTACCGCATTCCTATAACAATGATGTGTTAACATGTACATAAACTTAACAGTAATAAAATCACATCTCCAATCAATGACACTCAATAAATTCTATGGTCAAATCCGATACCCTTTATCGGCTCTTGCGCATGTGTGGGTGGATAGCGAGGCTGCGAGCTCAGTCATCGGCGTTCATCGGCCGGTCGAACGTGGCGACTGGCCGTTCTATTTTATTTGAAATTCGCGTTCGTTCTAAATTCAAATTGCGGAAATTTAAATGACGGATTCTAATTAATTGACTTGACATAGATAAGGTAAGTGCTAGTTTAATTTTAATTATTTGTTTACCTATGTAGGTTATGAATTTGTGAGTTTTGTTTGCATGTTATAGATTGATTTGAATTTTTGAATATTTTTATATTAATAAAAATTATAATAATTTTCATCCAGTGATTTGTGTACGTGTGATCTTTTTACTTCTGGTTTATGATCTTGTGGTGTGGTATTGTAATTTTATGAATACTACCCGCAGAATAAAATAATGTGAACTGTTCCTATATCCTCATTTTTATAGAGTAGATATGTTCTACAAACCGAAATTAAGGGTAATTTGGCTGTGCTGGTTCACGTCAGTAGTGTAATGGCCAGGATTCAAACCACTTCGCATATATTTGGATTAGTAGTACCTAGGTAGACCTACTTCGTTGGAATTATTTTGGTCTGCGATAAAAATAAAATCCAAGCGCTATTAATGAGCTTTAAGTGTAGTTAAATGCATTGTAAAAAAAGTTCAAAAAATTTGAAAACCTATGCATTCTAAACAAGAAAAAATTCTAAAAATATTTAAAAAAACCAAAATTTTATCCGTGTTAGATAACCCAATCCTAAATCAAATTATTTATTTATACTCACGCCTTAGATTTTATTTTACCATTTTACCATAAATCTACTTCGTATTTTTCACACATAAGAGCCATAACATACCGGTACAAATATTATATGTTATACTTATGAGTATAATTTTTACGCCTTCTGCCATAATTTTTTACGCGATTGTGATTTTATTTATTACCTAATATTTGCCAACTTTTAGATGCACCTAATGTGGGTAACATTAGGTACTAAGGCGATAACCACTTATAGGTCGTATGCTTGTCTTGTCTAAAAATAAAATCTTTAGGGCCTAAACCTATCTATGCTGCAAGCTGGTTTACCTACCATTCACTCTGGTGTAAGCTCTCCTCTCAAGGCTTAGGGTTAAATGCCAGTCGCTCTCGTTAAAAACAGGATTAACTAGGAGCTATTAGGACCTATTCCAATTATTCCCACCGTCTCCTTTCCTATACAGGACGACACGTGCAGGACTTAGAGTGGGGTGCACTCTAAGTCCTGCACGTGTCGTCCTGCATACGGTGCAGAACAATCCTTCAAGAACCAAGCGGTTCGGTGACTCTTTCCTTTGTCGCACCATTAAGACTTGGAATTCCTTGCCAGCTCACGTGTTTCCCTCTTCCTACATTGAGGCCGTCAAGCTGAGTGCCACCATTGTTAACATGTCACGTGTATATATTGGTGGCCCCGCTCTCCTGAGACTTTGCCTTCAGCTTACCATCAGGCAAGTTAAAGTCAAAATGACGTGTCCTATAAAAAAAAATCCACTAGGACACCAGAAGTGTTTCTTCTTTTTTATTTGCAAAAAAAAGTATCTAAGTATGTTTATCCGCATTCTAAATTACATAACACAAGCTAGTTAAACTATGTTTACCATAGGTCTAGATAGCGTTGTGTGAAATGTTGTGGAATATTTATTTATTCATTTATTTATCATCGTGTCCAAGTCCTCTCGGTGTTGGGTCAGACGGTAGACGCTCCGACGAGCCCCTCTCAGTTTGCCAAAATATTTCAATTTAAAAACTTATATCTGTGTTTTGACAATAAACGGGGCTTTTATAAACATTTATACTCTTGTATCCATTGCATATACAAGTCGCAGCCAACCAGCATAATCAGCTCTTCAATTAGCGGCCTAAATGGTATTCAGCCATTTGATTAAACGGCAAGGCAAATAGCTTGGATCGGTGATGTTTAATTACTTGCCTATCCATATTATGAAACAGCTAGAAAAATGAATTATTTCTGCATGGTTATAAAGAAACCATGAAGGCTAAGTCCTTCTAATCTAAACTATCCAAATCGAATTGCGTGACTTTCTCAATAAACCTAGGACTAATTTTCTGTGAATACATCTCTGCCTACCCCTCGGGGATTTACAGGTGTGAATATATGTATGTATGTATTAATTTTCTGTCCTATTTCGGGGTTGTGCCCCATCTTACGAATGACCTAAGCATTCGCCAGCCAGGTTATTAAATGTTGTAATAAAGTAACGGCTGAATATCATTCAGACCGTTCATTGAATGGCTCTGTTTAGTTACCAGCCTAGGCAGGTAATTAAACGGCCGATTAAGCCAGTTGGCGGTGACATACATAGACGATTTCCGTGCCGTAGCGGTGGTTACGTATAAAAGCCCGAAGTTCAAAATCCCAAATGAACGAAGTTCCAAAGGTCAATATACTGAAGTTCAAAATCCCGTTTCCCGCTCTGTGTAATTTTTTGTCGATTTACACCAGTCTAAATGTTCCTTTGTAGTTATAATACCTGTGTATAAAATTACAAATATAAGTATGTTTATCCGCATTCTAGAACTCATATTACAAGTAATAAAAATAAGAAGGGTTATAATTTAAAGAGACATGCTGCAAGTCACTTTATCACTTAAAAATGTATGTAGTTATAACTGTAAACAGTTTTACGTACCGTTCTATTTATGTGAAGAGTTTCACAAATGAAGTCACATTTCATTCGTTTATAATAATAATGCTTATATAGCCGAACAATAATTATTATAAACGAGTGTAGGTGAATCTGCCAGATTAGTTGAAATTTATAATTATCGCTCCACTCCCGTAGGTAGTAGCGTGATTATACTAGGTAGGTGTATTTTTGAAACGGGGCAGTAAAGGCATATGAATTAGGATCGATAAAATTCAAATTCAATTAAAATTTGTGAAAGCAGTTCAAAATGTTTACTACAAAAAGTTAGGGAATATCTTTTAAGAATATTTTGCAGTAACCTTAAAAAAATATATTAGAAACCGAAATTATCGAAATTGTTAATATTCCCTCTAACCCCTCCAACTAAGCTAAATTGCTTGTGCTAGGAGTGGGTTCACATCGGTAGTGTAATGGCCAGGATTCGAACCCGGGACCTCTCGATCGTAAGGCCGACTACTTAACCACTAAGCTACCGGCGCTTTACACTATCTTTAACTACAACTTTTAAGGTATCGTTTCAGAAACACACCCTGTATATCTAGTATACCCATCATTCGATGTTTATCAACACATTTTTGAAGTGAAAACTTCTTTAGCGGCGTTGGATGGGTAAAAAGTGTTAAGCTCGCGTCAGGATCACTTGCCTTTGAACCGTAACCGACGACTGACGTCATACAACATTAGCTACACGCGCAAACGCTTCGACTGTAAGTCCTTATTATGGTTGCAGATAGTACCGGGTTCGAACCTGGGCATCTGACACTTCTTGTGATTATATTTTCTTTTTGTAATTTATTACTTTTTGTGATTTTTTTTCTTTTGTCCCCTTAGCTCCAGTGTAGCGCGTTCAACTAAACATATTATTCAGCTTTATAGTAAAGGCGCACACTCACTAACAGTCCGCCTGCAGTCAGCCTGCAGTTTTTGATTTGTCGGGCGGCCTGCAGTCCTAAGCCGATAGCACCCATACACTAAAGCGATTTTGGCCTGCCGGCAAATGCCTGTTGTCAGTTTTGCGACCACACACTAGCAGTTGTGAGTCAACAGTTACCCGCCGTACGTACGCCTACCGGTGTATGCTTGTTCGCCCTGACGGCTTAGGACTGTTCGGCCTAGGACTGTCTGGAATCGTTCGTCGGTTATACACTATCGGATCGTATTAGTCGTCAGTCCGAAATCGTTACGAAACTGTGAGTGAGGCGCTTGTTGCGATTAACTGACAGTCTTCCGGCTGTCGTCCGGTAAACTGATAGTGAGTGAGACCTTTTCAGATACAATGATGTGGTTGTCTGGTCGCATTCGAGGCCTTTGTCTCGGAGTCCGGGGTCCGTTTTCCGACTTTCGTCCTCCACTTCGCTGTTTTAAGAATATAAAGGGTGTATTTTTGAAACGGGGCAGTAAGGGCAAGTACCTTAACCGTTGCAGTTACAGCAAAACGTTCTTAAAAGACCTTCCCTAACTTTTTGGGACATTTTGAACTGCATTCACAGATTTTGTAAAAAACTTACAGTTAGCAAAAAAAATGCAAAAAGTTCAAATTTTTTTTTATGCCAATCGATTCTATTTCATGTGGGGATCAAAAAACTCTATGGGACCATTTTAGCTCTCAGTACTAGAAAAGACAGAAATCGCCAAAGACCTTTCCCATACATTTCGTACGGAAATATGATAAATCAACTCGAAACTCATAGGTCAGGTAAAATTTTGAACTTTTTTAAATAAAAAAAATCATTTAAACATTTAAGAAATTGGTTTATGAAATAAATTGCTCAAAATGATTTCCATTTTCACGAATACATAAGTCTATCCTTTTTTGCACTGAACGAATGGCGGCTAATAATGTTCTGGGATGAATATTACGTAAAATGGTCATTAATGCATCCTTGAGCTCTTGAACACTGGCGTACGTCGTCTTATACATCTCGTTTTTCACGAAGCCCCATAAAAAAAAATCAAGTGGTGTTAGATCGGGGCTACGAGGTGGCCACTATGTTGGACCATGTGCACTATCCACTGTGTACCGAATAGGCGGCTCAAATTGGAACGTGAAAGGTGACTGTTATGTGTCGGAGCACCATCTTGTTGAAAATGAACTTTTCGCAATTCCGACAGGGGCCATTCGTCCATCTCGTTTTCAAGATGGTGTAAAATGACTTCATTATACATGGCAGAATTCAGTTTCCCTTCATAAAATTCCACCATTATGACTCGATTAGACATTATACCACACCAACAGTTGAATGAGAAGCGAACCTGATTATGACTTGCCGTAACTCTTAGTGGATTTTCTTTGGACCAATAGTAGTGATTTTTTCTGTTGTACATACCGTTATTGGAAAAATTCGTTTCGTCTGACCACAGTATGTAATTTAAAAATTCATGATCTCTGCTTATTTTTCCTCTTAGCCATCTGCAAAAAGTAAGCCTTCGAACATCATCACCCGGATGGAACACTTGAACTATGCGCCCATATCGATAGCACTTGTAGCCGTATTTCTTCCATATCTTTATCACAAGGGAGTGGGATACACCTACTTCAAGGGCGACTTGCCTGGACGATACCTCTGGATATGCTTCGACATAAGTTAGAACCTCAATCTCCGTGTCCATGTCCACACGAGGCTGCCGCTTTCTTTTGAAAGAACCCTGCAATTCCAGGTTTTTCAAAAGATTTGTAATAACCTTTCTTGTTGGCACATGCCGCAACGGATACTTATTGCGGTACCACACTAATGCAGCTCCCGCATTTCGATTATTGACAAAATACGCTTCTAATAAGTCAATTTTTTCACGATTAGAAGACATTTTAGCGAAAATCCTTAATTAATAACTCATACGAAGTTTCTCAGCTGAAACTAAGAATAACACACAGATTTTCGAATCAAATTCGAAATTTGAGGGTAAAAATTATTTTTATTTACTTTACAGTCAATTCTACCCACTTCCTGGCCATAACAAAAAGTTAGACCATCGTAGAAATTTGTTTCTGTTGCCGAAATGTATGGGAAACGTTTTTGGCGATTTCTGTCTTTCCTAGTACTGAAAGCTAAAATGGTCTCATAGAGTTTTTTGATCCCCACATGAAATAGAATCGATTGGCATAAAAAAAAATTTTGGACTTTTTGCATTTTTTTTTGCCAACTGTAAGTTTTTTACAAAATCTGTGAATGCAGTTCAAAATATGTCAAAAAGTTAGGGAAGGTCTTCTAAGAACGTTTTGCTGTAACTGCAACGGTTAAGGTACTTGCCCTTACTGCCCCGTTTCAAAAATACACCCTGTATAGTAAGTAGTGAGACAATTGGCAGTATCATTTTCGATGATATCAAGTCAATTCTTGAATTATCTCCTACTGCTGAGGCTCGGTGGAGGTGAAATATCCAGATTATATTATACTAGCTGTTGCCCGCGGCTCCGCTCGCGTGGATGTCGGTTATCGCGTCCAAACATAGCCTATGTTCTTTCTCAAGGTCTAATCTACCCCTATACCAAATTTCATCAAAATCGGTTCAGTGGTTTAGGCGTGAAAGCGTAACATACAGACAGACAGATAGATAGACAGACAGAGTTACTTTCGCATTTATAATACTAGCTGTCGCCCGCGGCTCCGCCCGCGTGGATGTCGGTTATCGCGAATCGGACTATAATTTGAGATTTAAACTATCCTATCTCTCAAGTCGGATCGAACTGCACATGGTGTGCGAATTTTATTATAATTGGTTAAGTGGTTTAGGAGTCCATTGAGGACAAACATTGTGACACGAGATTTATATATATTAAGATTAGTATGGATTATTATTTTTACCCCCGTAATCAAGGGGTCGCTAAATAATGTGGTTTCACTAGCGAATTGTGTAAAGCTGTTTTGGAATGAATTATCCATGCTTGATACTCGGCATGCCTGTAAATCTCTGAAGGGGTAGGCAGAGGTGTATGAATATCCACATTTCGTCAACTATCATTTTCCACGTAATAGGGGTCGAAGTCTGCCATCAAACGATCGGTAATAGGCTGAATTTATTGTCAGAAGGAAAACAGCCCTATACCTGGATCACCTTTTGCGAAACCCACGAGAAGAGATTGGGAGGCCCTATTCTGTTTTACCGGAAACCATCGGCAAAGCGGCAAATGTTTTTTAGAACGATGCATTTAACTTGTGGAGTACTATTATATTCTATCTGTTCTGTGCTTGTTTATACCATTTAGGTGTCAGACCAGCACACGGCCCACCTGATGAAAAGTGGTTATCGTGGCCTATGGACGTGTGCGACACCAGAGGCGTCACACTCGCGCTGCCAACCCTGTTGGAACAGAGAGTTTCTGTGCCGTCAGTGTAGAAGATAAAGCAGGACAAGCCTTAGGTCTTCCCATTGACAGCACAAAAACTCCAGTGAGCTCTGGCTACCCTACTCACCGCCGGGAACACAACACGAGGTTATTAAGACCGTGGTATTCTGTAGGGCGGAGGTACTACCCCAGTTGGACTGCTCAATTGGATGGAAATACCGTTAGGTCAAATAATTATGGTTAGACCAGTGCTTATAGCCTTGTGGCAATTTGGTGATCTATGTCTAGGTTCACAGGAAGTTATTAAAAGTTATGATTTTTACAGTATTCATCAATTATAATTAAATTCTATTTATTTTCTTCGGCAAAATTTTGTTAGATATGTGTGTCAAGGTTTTGATCTTGTTCAAAGTCACGTTAATATATCATTCCAAATCAAAATACGCTTATTCGTAGATTATATTTCCTGATATCCATATTTACGTTTTTCCACCTTACCTCTAGGTAAGAAGAGACTACAGCAGGATCAGTGAGCTGGAATTGATTCTGTCTGAAGTTTACATGAATATCACTCATTGAAATAAACCACTTTTTAAACCACTATCGTGAATTATTTGGTACCAACTAGCTTTTCCCGCGCAGCTTCACCCGCGTGGATGTGGGTTACCGCAGTTATCGTCATCAAGTCTTTTTTTGATAACGTATTATGAAGGAACCCTCAACCTGGGGACGGGACCCTAATACTAAGACATCACTGTTCGTCGGTCTGTTAGACTTGAGACACGATGTTATTTTGTTACCGTCATAGCAACAAGTATTAGAATCAGAATAAAATAAATATTTAAGGTGGACTCCCATATAATAAACGTGATTGTATGTCATTTTTTGCTCCAAATTAATGACAGCAACCATTATATACTTACTTCACTGCCTCGAAGAGCACGTTAAGTTGTCGGTCCCGGTTGACATACGAACATCTATGGCAGTTGTTAAGGATAGTTGGAGCCTTAAAGAGGCTAACAATTGGTCTCACTGCAATACTTCAATAACGTCAATGGGTTGTTGAGGTCATATGGCAGTCGCTTCACGGAAAATGTCGAAGTTAAGCCAAACATGCAGTTAAACTGGAAAAAACTGACTCCAGACTACGTTAATCCTGATTGCATCGGAATCTTTTACCCCGGAGGCCGGGCTGGTTGAACTATAAAATGTTCTCTTCTATGCATGGAAATACCCAGATCAATACAAATATACATTATTCATGTATACAAATATTTGTACTGAGCTGAAATCGAACCCGCCCCCTCACGCCACAGGGACTGTCAAACAATATAGTACCTAAGGGACACATAATTATATCGTAATTGATTTTTATTTCTGTGTGTTTAATACATAACACCTCCATAAATACGGACTCGGATAACATGTTAAACAAACCTAACTATTGTAGTATCAACCAATTGATGTACACATTACTTTCGAAAACGTTTGTGAAATCATTTCTATTCAATCAAAAGAAATAAGGTAAGTAAATATAATGACGATTCGTGCATTCACTGTGTACTCATGAGCACGAAGAGCTGCCACCATGGGCTTTCTTCTTTTATGGCGATGGCTAGCCCAAACTGTTATCTCCAAGCCTGAGCTCATGAAGGATTAAAGTCGTTCTGTGATCTTCATCGCCTGGTGCACCCTCTACGGCATGGGAGAGAGCTAAATGAAGGCGGGGACGTTCCCCACACTGTCACTGCCGACCATGGCCAACGTCACGATTTGCAACGCGATACTTCCCGCTCCAACGAAGTTGCTTTGAGGACACGGCACCACTCTTTACACTTTGGGTATTCTACCAGCTTGTAAAACGGTGTGTCTGCCGAAGTGCCAGTGGCACCACTGCCAGTGGCACTTCGGCAGACACAGTGACAGTGTTACTCAACAGAACGCTGTGTTACGAACGTTTCGCCGACAGAACGATTAAATAATGAGTGAACCGACGACAGAATCTTTCACCAATTTACAATATAGTTAACACCCCAACTCAGATTACCCCGACTCGGATAGGTTAGGTTAGAAGGCTAATGCGGGAGCGGAGCGTAGCGAAGCTCCCGCATTAGGCCTTCGTGGTTATTTTTTTATAAACCACCCAGAAGTAGGAGCCCCGCGTAGCGGGGCTCCGTCGACCTTGTCGTCGGTTCACTCATTATTTAATCGGTCTGTCGGCGAAACGTTCGTAACACAGCGTTCTGTTGAGTAACACTGTCACTCAAAGGGAAAAAAAATGTGGCATTGAGTAACAGTGTTACTAATCGGTAATTTTTTTACCAATGGGTAACAGTGTTACACAAAATGGTGTGACACAACGGGAACAAAGGGATTGTTTTCATGGTAAAGGAAACTAAAAGTAAGTTTGTCAACGACCCAATATCTGCTGTCAAAATAAAATCCTACAAACTGAGGATATTTCAGGGTTATCCAGTAAACGATAAATTAAAAAAGCTGGAATTCATTAAATAAAAACATTTTGAAAAGTGTCTAATAAATAGGTACTCAATTATCACGACCGGTAGCAACCAAAGCAGTTAAATTATGCAGTGTTTGTAATGTTGTTTGTGTTATTTTGGTTTTGTTTGAATTATGTTATTTGTAGAAAAGCATTAACTGAGTGATAGGAAATAATTATGTAACAAGCAGCTCAGGGCAGACCCTTCAAAAACATGTATGAAGGCAGTTAAGGTCGTTTCTAATCGTAATCTCTACTATTAGGCCCATATTCCAAAACAACGCTCAGTTGTGATTCAACTCTCATTGACATTAGATCTAGTTATAAACTGAGATCATTCTGAAATACTGGCCTTATGCTACATTTACATATTCGTTGGCTGCACAGACTACGTCAAAATGTAGTTCATGATTGGCAAACTAATGCCAAGGTCGTTCACTGCTTGGCAATCATGCAACTTGTAGAATTCTTCGGTCTGTAACACTAGACACTAAAACTGGAACTAATAATGTATCATGTCTAGTTTAGTTAAACGGTAGTTCGTAAAAAACATAAAAAGGTTGATGCATTATCCCACTATTAATTCTGCCACTATTAAGCCACGTACAGACGTACAAACACGAACATAGTAAACATAAACATCAAACACGAACATTTGGCTTGTACGTCTGGACGGCATATCTGAACACGGACGCGAATGTAGTTTGAATTGAGTTAGCACACAGCCGTTCGGAGTGGTCGATTTTGAAGTGACGGAAAGGTTTTTGATTTGATTTGATTCACTTGATTCACATGATATTGTTTAGAGCGGAACCTCGATGGTGGGAAAATAAACGCCTGTACTAACCCTTCGAAGTTGTATACGAACAGTTTTGTTACGTAACATTTATTAAAACTATTTGAATACCGTCCCATATGGAACATACGGATAGGATTGCCGCGAACATGTTAAACGAATCGAGTGTTCGATGTTCGTTAGTGGTACACACGTGCAAACCAAGTTGCTGCGTATTCTAGAACGCAACAAATTTGTTCGTATGTGTGTACGCAGCTTCATGTTAAAATTTGTGAAGATGTTTGAATGTGACTGAGTACTAAGCCACCTTTTTAGGGTTTCGTAGCCAAATGGCAAAAAACGGAACCCTTATAGATTCGTCATGTCTGTCTGTCTGTCCGTCCGTATATCATAGCCACTTTTTTCCGAAACTATAAGAACTATACTGTTGAAACTTGGTCAGTAGATGTAGTCTGTGAACCGCATTAAGATTTTCACACAAAAATAGAAAAAAAAAACAATAATTTTGGGGGTTCCCCCATACTTAGAACTGAAACTCAAATTTTATTTTTCATCAAACCCATACCTGTGGGCCTATCTATGGATAGGTTTTCAAAGTAATATTGAGGGTTCCAATATCATTTTTTTCTGAACTGAATAGTTTGCGCAAGAGCCACATCCAAAGTGGTTAAATGTGTCCCTGTAACTTCTAAAATAAGAGAATGATACAACTAAAAAAATATATGATGTACATTACGATGCAAACTTCCACTGAAAATTAGTTTAAACGTGATCTAGTTAGTAGTTATTTTTGTACGTCATTAATCGTAAACCGTACACTATTATTAAAACATCGATCAAAGTAACAACGAATTACAAGAACTTTTATATTATGGGCGAGTCCGACAAGCACTTGGCCGCTTTTTTAAAGTGCGCAAAATCCACACGGATAGCTCCTTTATACCCTCTATTTCAATACGTGTTGTAAACCAGCCAGTGCCGTATTCGTTCCCGGTGGAGTAGAATAAAAGATGGGGAAGTCGCTATAGCTCATAACAAAATGCCACTGTGCTCGCCTCCTATAACGTGGGCTCGAAGATCACAGTTGGCGAAAATCCATGTCCGGTGTTTCTGGGGGGCTTTGTAGTTGATTCCAGTGTACGAAAATCAAAGCCGATTATAGTGGAAGTCTTTTAGTGAAAGTGGAATTCCAGCAGTAATGAAGTAAAAATGAATTGAAGGACTTCGAAGGAGGGAGGATACGACGGTCTTTCCGTCCAATTGAGCAGTCCGACTGGGGAAGTACCTCCGCCCTACAGAATACCGCGGCCATAATAATCCCGTGTTGTGTTCCCGGCAGAGAGTAGGGTAGCCAGAGCTCACTGGAGAGTTTTTGTGCTGTTAGTGGGAACACCAAAAGCTATTCCTGCTTTGTCTTCTACACTGACAGCACAGAAACTCTCTGTGTTTACAGGGTCAGCAGCACAAGTGTGACTCCCCTGGTGTGGGACATGTCCATCAGGTGAACAATGTGTGCTTGTCTCAGTAGTATTAAATAAAAACGATACCTAGTATACCTACGTATCGTGTCCCTCGTCATATGTAGGTATCTTATTTTATCTAGGTGCATATTTTTGACGCTTTGTCGCCCATCCCTAGTAACACCTTTCTCCATTTTCTGTTTATCAGAATATCTAATTGTAATTATAAACCTACCGATACCAAAGCAGTTAAAACGGTAATTATAAACAGACATGGCATTATCAATATCTACTATGTTTTGTTTCTTATCAAATAATTATTATTTGATACTAACATCTGTTTTATTTGCACACATTAGTTGTATTAATTTCAATTTTGATTACAAATTTACGTGCCTGTTTTTAATAATTGTTTCTAAGCTCTCAAGATAAATATAGTTATGAATACTTTAGGTATATTTTAGCTTCGTCATAAAGGTTCTAACTTTATCACTTTCCGGTGATAGTCGGACATCTTATGCCTCGTCCAGAGCTCCTGTTTTTCGAAACAAAATGCACAACAAAACATGGAAATTTCTACATCTCTATAGCTTTTCACAATATTATTTTATGATTTTTAGCACTTTAGAGAAGAACTTATTTCTCTAAGGCACCAAACATTTAACAACAAGCAAGTGCCAGAAGTCATGAAAATATTGTGAAGAACTATAGAGATATAGATTTTTTTTTCCAATTCAAAATCTTTTGCATTCATGTGTTGTAGGTACAGATCTTACACCATATTTCATTTCAACATGAAGCCCTGTTGGGACACAGCAAATTTAAATAATATTAGATTGAATCATTATATTAAAATTTACAAGTTAAATATAACTAAGCTACCAGTCATCATTATTCCATTTTAATATTTTCCATGTTATGTTGTGTGTTTTTAGTAAAAATGTTGCGATAAACATGAGCTGTAGCCGTACCTTTAGACTTAGAAGATTTATTCCATCGGTAGTGTCACTTCCTTGTTGCAGGCTCAGCAACAGCCTTGCATGTTTGCCAAGGGAGAGAAAAGAGCTATACATCTTTGAGTTGCTGGACCCTATTGACGCCTTGAAGAATTCCATAGAGTAGTTGCTTGGAAAAACAGCATAGTATGATATTATCGTTTTCTAAATAAAGTTCAAAATCATTCATGTAAATGTCTAGTCTAGATTGCTTAAGGATTTGCTTTCATCGGAAGGTAACCCAACATGTACAAAGTATGTATAAACAGTCCTATCCAGCCAGGTCGCTGACACTTGCATCATAACTACATTAATATAAAATTAAAAATTAACGGTATTCATTAAGGAAGGCAGTTTCCTTTGGTCCGACTAGCGGAAATTGCATTACAACATTCTGTTTCTAATGACTAATACTGCTTATACTATGACTAATCGATGCTAGAGTAACGATAAAATATACTGTAAATTTACGTACATGTGAATAAACTCGCATTATAATGCATTTTGGAAACATATTAATTTTCCTATCGCACTCTGCTGCTGGACATAGGTCTCTCTCAATGTTGGGAGGCTTAGGCTTGCTGTTTCCATGTTGGCCAGACGGGTTGGTACAGGGTTTTATTTAGAGTTCCTTTTCTCGTAGTGGTATCGTCTGCGTATTTTTCCGTATGTCGCCTCTTGCGACACCCTTATAGCGTTTTCACACTCATCCGATATCCGATATCGGTGTTGCACGCCGATAGCCGACATCCGATAGCCGACACCTTGTGCTGTTTCCACATTTATCCAATGAAATCGGTCAGATGCGGCCATTTGCTCGAAAGCACAGACTAGTTAGGGATGCAAGGGAGAAAAATAGAAAAAAAGTGCAAGCAATTTTCAATCTTATTGACATGACATGGCAATACCATGTCATGTCAATAAGATTGAAAATTGCTTGCACTTTTTTTCTTCTCATATTTGTGGTCAGCGTCGTCAATTAACGCGATAAGGACACGTAACTAAGAAAATGTCATGAAGGTCGAAAATTGCTTGCACTCGCTGTTTTACTCTCTTTGTGGTCCAATATCGGAGCAACACAGTGGTGTCGACTCTGTTAACCGATATCGGGCCGGACAATGTGAAAAGGAGGTACATATCTCATACATTTGACGTCCTCCGATATTGGATGTCGGATATCGGATATCGGATGAGTGTGAAAACGCTTTTAGGATGAGATGGGGTGGTGATATTTGTATTCTTTCTCCATCATCACACGGATTGGTCGGTTATTTATCTATTATTTTGCTCTGCTTGACTGAGGCAGGAAGTGAATTACATACATACAAAATTATGCTCACGCCTTTTCCTCTGGAGTAGGCAGAGACGACAGCTCGCTATCTGCTTCTATCTTTGAACACCTTACGACCTATACTGGCTCTTATGAGACCGTCTGCGCCTAAGCCACGCCCGTCATTCAACGGATGAAGTGGACTTTAGTTCTAATGGCGTTGTTAGGGTCCTGTACCATCCCAGGGATAAGAGTGGCTCTACTTCTAACAAACTTTCAGTTTAGTTTACAACTGATAGCCAAAAATAATGTAATGCAATCTGTATCCAGCGTATTTTTTTAATAGCAAGTTGAACTTCTCCGACAATAGCGATTTTGTTTAATCAAAATTCTTGCGGACCTTGGTTGGTCTGAGGGTCCATCTTTTATATCGGAGGAGCATCGCACCCCGTTTCTCTACAGGTTACCCGGCGAATTATTTAAAATTTAAGAGCTTCCATATTTCTTCGCAAATGTTTTGTGCAAGGCGACTAAGGGATAGGAATAGTCTTTCATCCTACTGTTGGTACTTAGTAGTATTTACCATGCACGACTAATTCCTACAGTAAACTCGCTGTGTTTTCTGTAGGGTGAAAGTGCAACCATGTGGCTTCGTTGGAACGAGAAAGTCCTTTGTGTACTACGTCCATTTCTATTACTTCTTTCCTGTTGTGTGTCCTTCATACACAGTTAGATTTTCCGTATGCGACTACGCAATACTTTAATGTTGATATCACATATGGCGCAATGGATAGTAAAGACGACCTTGCCGTTGCTTCTACGCATAAGTGCTGTGGATGCAATCCTCGTTTGGATTCTTTTCTAACAACTTAAGAATTGAATGAAAATGGCTATGCATTTTGTATGTATTTAAACCGCAAGTAGTTGCGCTGGGTCGAAAAGACTCAGAACTCTAGTTTTAAGGCCATAAGTTTAGTTAGTTTTAGTGTCGCGCGTAGTACTTACAAGTTACTTTATAGGCTATCCATACACCCCGCCTCAGCTAGTTCCTGTAAGGCATTTGGACAGTATGGGCATTTGAAGTGATTTTGGGTAGTTTCGACCCATGCGCGACGTGACGTGTAAGGGAATGTTACAGTTTCAAAATTATTGTTTTGGTTTTATTTCTTCGTAGATATGCAAACATCGTAGAAAAGGAACACATTGTAGCTGAAATTGGAACTATGATGATGCATATATCTGTCATAGAGGTGAACAGGCAAAATTACGTGATTTTTTATGTTTACCTATTTTCGAAGCTTGATTATTGTTGATAATAATAAAATATAATTTTTATTTTTCTAAATTTCATAAAAATGCGAAAGTGGTTTTCTAGATTTAACATGGTAAAAAGTAAGAATTATTAGTGATCTCTGGAATTCTGTGATTAATGTTACTTTTTTCTCTAAATAGTGAACGCAATGTTATTATTAACTTTGTTGTTGTGCCTTCTAGAAAGAAAAATATACAAATAATCCCTAAATTTCATTAAGTTATGAAAATAATATATTCATATTCTGGGTCTTTTCATATACGTACATATAGGTATTATATATAAAGCTAGAGCTCATTGGAGAGATTTTGTGCTGTCAGTGAGAAGACCTAAGGCTTGTCCTGCTTCATCTTCTACACTGACGGTACAGAAACTCCCTGTCCTAACAGGGACGCGACTCACCTGATGGTCAGCGGTCACCAAGACCTATAAATGATGCCAACAACCAAAATCTGCAGACGCTAGACCAAGAAGTTGAAATAAATATATATACTCACGCCTGTAAATCCCCAAAGGGGTAAGCAGAGGTGTAATAACACCCACATTTCATCATCTATGAATTTCAGTCCCACATAATAGGGGGCGAGCCTATTGCCGTCAACAGGGCACTTAGTCATGGGCATGTTTACTGTCAGCTGGAGAACAGCCCTATCCCTTATTTGCCTTCTACAACACCCACAGGAAGAGTCCACACCACGTCATATACCAAAGCATCGATAGTGTCCCAAATTGCCCCAATAGTGGGTGGTCGGATTAGATTCTTCATGGGATAAACACCTCTTGTATAATTTCATTCACGTTTCAAGATTCTCTGTTTGCGCCTTAGTACCGTGTTACTCGCACAATACGTATGATAACCGAATTCTGCACGCTCCACTCTGAAGACAATTGAGGATAAGACGACGAGACCTTGAATGTTTCGGCTCGACGCACACCAATGACTCTGCATGGTACGCAGACCAAAGGATTATACTTAATTCAGCATAATGAATGGGAACTTCCTGTACTTTGCATGTTTTGTGCAGATTATGATCTTCCATGAGCGAGAACCTGTAATCGCTGAATATGAAACTAAGAAAAATATATCACATCATATACTCCTGTCTGTCTCCTGTGACGTCAGCTCGCTATCTGCTTCAGTCCCTGCACGAGCTTTCTCTTCTGTCATTAACCCTAGCATGCTTTTCCCCTGTTTCGACCTCTTTTGACAAAAATATCCCGTTTTGTTTGACAATGGAAATACATTTTCTTGAAAGCAAGTCGTCCTGATTAGGTATTGCATAGAAGCTATCGCAATTTTATTCACATTCGCAATCACATTTATTTGAAGCACCATCTGGGCCCTGATTCTGATAATGTTTTTGAAGTTATACTTCTTTAGGCGCGTTATGAAAAAATGATGAGAGTGAAATTTTAAGATGCGCGCGCACCTGTGACACAAAATTAACAGTATGAAGTTAGGCGCGTTATGAAAAAATGATGAGAGTGAAATTTTAAGATGCGCGCGCACCTGTGACACAAAATTAACAGTATGAAGCCGTCTGCTTAACCGCTCATTAAGTCAAAGAAGTATAACTTCTCACGCGCGTACATAAGTACACGCACCCATTTTTTTTTCATAGCAAAACCACTGCGGTACCACAAACACCGTAACAAATCCCATTTAACTTTAGACTTTAATGGTATGTAGTTAAAGTCTAAAATTAAATGACAATTTTGTAGAGTGAATGAAAAATGTAAAAAATCCTATCTTTTTTCATTTTGGACTTTAAAACTAAGACACACAGTCCAAAATTTAATGACATTTTATGCAATGTCAGCGGTATGACAGTGGTGTTGTTATCTCATAAAATTAGTAGAATCTGGGGCCTGTTCACCCTTCAAATGCAGGGAAAATCTCAAAAATTTCCCCGTACACTCCGTGCTATGGATGAAAAGTCGAGCAAGCTTGCAATGATCGCGTATTTGTTTTGTATTAAGGCGACAATTGGTCGGTGATGTTAATGCGTGGGAAAATATAGTCCGGAAGTACTAAAACCGGAGCGTCTATTCATATAGGATAATTGCGTGTTGAGGCGATGGTAATCAAGATTGATCATGGTTTGAGTGTTTGAAAAACACTGGCGCGTGTCCTATCTCTCTCAGCTGTTTGTATATTCAAACAGGGTCAGACTAAGCCCAAAGGAAACAAAGAAAAAAAAATCCAACATATTATACGAAGGCTTTTGACAATTTATAAGATCTACAGCCAATTGATACTTATTATCGGGTATAACAAACCGGCTGTATGGTGAGTCCAGCCCTGCATTGAAAGCAGTAGCTAACAGAGATGATCTTTTTTAAAATTGGAACCAGTTCACTAAGAAGATTGGTATGCATCACTTAGATAAATACAATGACATATTTATTGTGGCATTACTGTACTGGGAAAATCCTGTATTGACAATTATTGTCATTCTAAATAAATAACTGCAAAGATTCTACATAATGGTATTCATAAAATATGCACAATGCCTTGGAAAAATGACCATAAATAAATAAATTACTATCAAATGACTATCTATCAATAGATTCATAACGAAATGTTACCATAGATAAGCCCATCTCAACAAGAATTCCATGATTGCTGGCTACAGAAATCTCATCATCATAACACCGAAACCTTAGGTCCGCTTTCCAGGTGAATCCATAACTCTTGATTGGGTTTATCTACGCCCACATCTATGCCTACATCAGAGCCCCATCTGTAAATTAGAAGGTGAACCTTACTTACCAGTGAGGGTGTCTTAAGCTAAGTGTCCACCTATCGGCACCGCACGCAACGCAACGGATGTGTATAGGTGGACGTACTTATTTGACTTTCTTATACAAAGAATACTACGATCCGTTGCGTGCGGTGCGTCCGTTGTGTTCGGTGCCGGTAGATGGGCGCTTAGCTTTAGAGCCCAAAAGCATCCACAGGAGCCTAGTCCCAAGATGAAAAGTAGCCTAACTACATGGTGGTCCAGGCTAAATATATTCTCTTGCAGTGTCAAATTTTATCCAGATACCGTCTGTCTGTCTGCCTGTCTGAAGCTATTTCGTGAGGGTGATTACTACCTTTTTGGATTGGATACGTCATACTTGCGATAAAAAAACGATCAAATATCAATGCAGTATACTGTGGGTTTCACCCAGTTTCACCCATTCAGTACGTTTTAAACGTATTCGGCAAAATTACCAAGTTAAAGCTAACTATATTATGTGCTTTTTAGACGGACAAATTAAAAAGAAATGTGTATTTTGGCAATCCGCTTAATTTGACATTTTAGTAATGTCATCGGTTTTTGCGAACAGTTTAATTTTGGTTATATTTTAGACAATATTTTATAAGTCGTATGGTACTTGTGTACTATTGTATGAACCGTGTGTAGCGCCGAAGAAATTGACGTCACTAGTGTGCTTAAGTGGTACCTCCATTAAACTGTAACTTGCGGTTCGTATAATGTAGATCTTTCATAGGCTTTTGTGTATAAATAATCGTTATAAAGCAGAGAGCATTATTGGACCACAATGATAGATTCTGGATAAGATTAGTTATATTGATTCAAGACTGACCCGAGTTAACATTTTATTCTTACAATTTTAACTTGTTTTTTTTTTTTATCAGCTCTAAGTGGAATACTTTACTAGTTGAGCAATCTGGACTATCATGCATAGCTACATATACTCATTATTAATTATGAGCGTTAAATTGATTCTTCATTTTATGTTGGTAGAAGGGTCGGCAGTACGATTTTAATGCTTTTAGTTGAACCCGTCAATAGGCCACAGGAACCACTTTACATTAGGCGGGCCGTGTGCATGTCTGCTATCTAAGTTGTATAAGAAAACTTCTCTGAAGCAGTCGAGTGTAGCAATACAAAGTTATTTGCATAGTGGTTTAAATATCTTTTCTTCTTTACAGACTATGTTGAAAATTGGCGGGGGTGCCATTCTGGTGGCGGCAATCGTGGCTGTCTTCGTAGTGGCTACGCAAGGCCGCGACCCAGACCTGGAGGCGTCTGAGCATGAGGGTCGAGACTACATCCTCACACTGGATAGGGCCATGGGGGTTAGGAAAAATAAGGCCAGCGTCGCCGAGTGGGCATACACATCAAATATTACCAAGGAGAATGAGGATAATTGGGTAAATATTTAGGTATATAATTATACTCATAAACACTGGTTTATAAGATATCCCTGAAGAGGTAGGTAGGTTGTTTTTAATTACTAATATTCCCAGTAGTACCTAAATGTAAAATCCCCTGGGGTAATGCCATCCTCTCCCTGCCGCCTTTCGGCTGGTTATGTCGGATTCGAACCAACTATAACCTCTCAACGTTTTTACCTAAAATATACCTAATAGCGAATCTATCCTATCTATCCGAATATAGAATAGCGAATTTATCCAAAATCCCAAAAAAAAACGATCAATATAAGAACTTTCTATTTCGTTCATCGTAGCACCGTGGCTAGAGCGAAAGGCTAGAGAGAAAGAACGATTCGAACACCGCCTGAATCAATTAAATTTATCTTATCTTAATAGATTTGAATAGTTAGCATGCTAAATGCTTTAAAATTTCATTAAATCCCAAAAAAAATCATTTGCATTTTCAAAATTTCCAGATCAAAGTCCGGCTAGAACTATCAAAGCAAGAAAAACAAGCTTGGGAAGAAACCAGAATGTACAAATGGCAGGACTTCCAAGACTTCACGCTTCGGAGGATGTTTAAAAAGTACAGTCAGCTAGGAGTATCCGCTCTTAGTGATGATAAATACAGTAAACTGATGCGGTTCGTCTCAGGCATGGAGTCAAACTATGCTACGTCTAAAGTTTGCTCGTTCAAGGATGGCAGTAAATGTGATTTGGCATTGGAACCAGGTAATTGCTTTCTTTAATTTAAATAACCAACCATATTTGTTACATATCCATTGTCATAAATGGAAATCTTTTCTATAAATAATAACCAATCATATTTGTTACATATCCGTTGTATAGAGGAAAATCTTCTTCATAAATCGCGATTAGCTAGATTAGCGCAAACTTGTTAAGAAGAGCATTGAAGAACGATGATTGACTCTGACGTGAAAGCCTCGGGTGCGACTGAGACAAACGCAAACATAATGATGCAGAGCATTAAAGAGTCTCACCTTATGAATAAGATTTATGTAGTATGTGATAATAAAATTTGTGGCTGCATAAACATTGGCACCCCAAAAAGTCCTGGCTTGACGTCGTGCAGGATGACATACGTGCAAATGGTCACACTACTATGGACGCCCAAGATCTTGCGAAGTCGATGAGGAAGAACAGGAAGCCGGACCCTGAGCTCCGAGGGCACCTCAGCCTCGGATGCAATCAGGATGACGTCTAAATGTCGATGATGGGAACATTTCACACTGCAATTTGCTATTAAACAATCATCTTGTTTCACAAAAGAAAAAAAATGGATCTGAGGTATTCGCAGTCGATGCAAATCGAGCACACAAAATATAATAGATGATATACCATCAAATCTGAATAGTTAGACAGCAGACGCTGCCTATATAGCCCAAGAAATTAAACCACATATTAAAACGAATCCCGTACTCCGAAGTGAAGGCTTCCTATGCGACCTGGGTTAACGCGAGGTCGATGATGATATACCATCAAAACTTGATCTTAATTAGCTCTAAACACATTTTCCAGATATTACAGACGCGTTCTCTCAGAGCCAAGACCCAGAGGAGCTGAAGCACTATTGGGTGGAATGGCACAAGGCGGCTGGAGCGAAGGCGCGTCACAACTTTACTGAGTACGTCACTCTGTATAATGAGGCTGCTAAACTTAATGGTAATGGTAAATTTGATTACTAAAATACTAAGATTGCGATTGTACAGAAAGGTGTGATAATTTCAGAAGATTCTGTTTTCCTTCAAAAACATTATCATTCAACCGATTAGCCTATTGCAGTCCACTACTGTACATAGACCTCTTCGAATGTACGCCATTGCTCCCTGTCTTCCACCTTCCGCATCCAGTCCGTCCCAGCCACCTTTTTCAGGTCGTCAGTTCATCTGGCTATGGGGCGTCTCACGGTCTTTCTCGCGGTCTCCAATCTAGGAGTTTTTTTGCTTCAACGGCCAACTTAAGCTTATTTATTCTGCGAACTATGTCGTGTGCCTTACTTCAGTTCTTTGTTGGATGAACTCGTTATGAATTCTATCCTTCAAAAAACATAAATGTCTCTCTTATTAGTATATTTTTGTAAAGTCTTTACTTTTAATCTCTATATCACGCAACTTAAATTCAAAGCCAAATTGCCGTATGTTATAACGACAAAAACAAATAATCAAAATCTATTTGTCAAATGTCAAAACCTCTTTGTTTCTGTAGGTATCAGCTACTTCGGCTCGTAATACAATTTATTAAGTCTTTGTGTGCTTTTGTTTATCTGATCGGATCAAATTATTTTAAACACTGATGTTATTCCTTCAATTTCAGACTTCCAAAACGTAGCCGACTGGTGGCAGTCAGAATACGAAGTGAACGACTTCGAGCAGCAGCTAGCCAAACTTTGGGAGGACGTGAAGCCACTGTATCAGCAACTACATGCCTACGTCAGGAAGAAGCTTAGAGATAAATACGGAGATGTGGTGTCTGCTAGGGGACCTATTCCTGCACATTTGTTGGGTACGTATCGTTAATTCTAGAACGACGCTTAGTCCTGAATTTCGATTTACCTGAGGACATATTGTTTACTGTAGACACATTTGACATATTGTCTATGCAATCTTTCCTTAGAAATTCGAGATTCAGAACTAAGTACCATTCAAAAATACGGCCCTAAGAACTATATACACAATAAGCAAAATGTAAACACAATAATCAATTAAAACAGGCAGTTAGTTTAATATGATGCAGGTAGCTGATTAGTTTGCAATTTATCACCAAATTGAATGGTCAAACTGACTGAGACGTAATGTTTGAGACGTAGATTTGAACTGAATAGTTATTATTCAGTTCAAATCTCGCGTTAGAGCGTTTAGCCTCGTTCGATAGCTTTATGGTTAAGGATTGAGAGGCCTTGGATTAAAAGCCTGGGTAAAGGTGATTTTCCACCAGAGTGACGAGACGAGGCGAGGCGAGGAGAGAATTGAAATTTATATGGCAAATTTTCAATCCTCTCCCAGCGTATCTTTGGTGGAAACAATGTGGATTGATGAGAATATGCGAGGCGTGAATTGAAATATTTGTTTGTGCAAAAATGAACCATATTCGTTCCGAAATAGAGTCTAAATCACCTTCAAGGTGATTTTCCACCAGAGTGGCTAGGCGATGCGAGGCGAGGAGAGAATTGAAATTTGTATAACAAATTTTCAATCCTCTCCCAGTGCATCTTTGGTGTTTATATTCTCGTAAATCCACACTGTTTGTGTGGATTGACGAGAATATGCGAGGCGTGAATTGAAAGAACTCAGTCGATCGACTTGCTACACCTCTAAAATTGCTTTCTGGCTGACGTGACGATGTCAATGACATACGTATTGACGCCTAATTTTTGTTCGGAGTTTTCGGCATTGACGCTAGAACAAAGTTATATCGAGCATTGTGTGTGACCTGTCTAAAATACATTTATATATGAAGCATACATATATATTGTTATATAAATTTCAATTCTCTCCTCGCCTCGCCTCGCTTAGCCACTCTGGTGGAAAATCACCTTGAATGTGATTTATACTCTATATCGGAACCAATACGGTTAATTTTTGCGCAAACAAATATTTCAACTCACGCCTCGCATATTCTCGTCAATCCACACTGTTTCCACCAAAGATACGCTGGGAGAGGATTGAAAATTTGCCATACAAATTTCAATTCCCTCCTCGCCTCGCCTCGTCTCGTCACTCTGGTGGAAAATCACCTTTATACTAGTGACGTTAAACTCGCTCCTAACAATAAAAAAATTAGTTTAGCTAGGAGGATTTGCGGTAGTATAATTAATTTTCATCTCTAAATTTTTTAATGAATCGTTCAAAGCAAAAGGTCCTCATTTAAATGATAATAATTAATAAATAACATTCTTGTATCACATTACAGGTAATATGTGGGCTCAAACCTGGAGCAACGTAGAGTCTTACACTCGCCCTTACCCAGACAAGAAAGAGATAGACATTACTCAAGCGATGAAAGAGCAAAACTATACTTCCATCAAAATGTTCCAAATGTCTGATGAATTCTTCAGGTCTTTGAATCTAACGGCAATGCCTGAGAAGTTTTGGAAGAACTCAATTATAGATAAACCAACAGATAGAGAAATTGTTTGCCACGCTTCTGCTTGGGACTTCTATGATGGTGAAGATTTTAGGTAATGGAAATTCGGAACTTATATTTTGCGAAAATTTGAGATCATTAACGTAGTAATGAAATCACATCTAACCGTCACTTATATTCTTTCAAATTTCGTTGAAAATAATGAACTATATATTTTTGTATTTATTGAAATATGCATATTTCGATATTATTAGCTGAATCTTAAATATGTAAAAGAAGGCATAAGGCATTTGCGAAGGATATTGTATAACATACTTCAGCTTGATGATTGTGATAAAATGGATTTCATTAAAAGAATGTGTCATTTTTATACTTTCGTAAACCATCATAAACCATGTTATATCTTTCACTGTTATCATCATTAACGTTACTTTTACTTTGAACTTAAATACTCATACTAAATATTGATCATCATTACATAAACATACGAATTCATTATTAAAATTCAAAATTTCATTACTAACAGTTTGGCTTAATTTTGAAGGATCAAACAGTGTACAACAGTAGATAGAGAATATTTCGAAACTACACACCACGAAATGGGACATATACAGTATTTCCTTCAATACAAACACCAACCATTCATCTTCAGGGATGGAGCTAATCCAGGTAATTTCCATTTTGTTGAAGTAATGTTCATTTTTATGACCAGGATCAAAATGTGTACATCGGTGAACAAGGAGCATTTTAGGACGGTGCATCATGAAATGGGTCATGTCCAATATTATTTGCAGTATAGACACCAACCGTTCCAGTTTCGGGAGGGTGCCAATCCAGGTATTTGGTTTTGGGTTTTCTGGCACATCATCATTACTTGGATCTTTATCGTCGTCATGTTGTATTGCTGGGTTCAATATTTTGATGTTTTTATGTAAGAGGGTTCTTTTAACGTAAGGCTGATTCTTGTGTTAAGTGTCATAATTCTTCTATCATTTTATTTGTCTTGAATATATACTATGAGTATGAAATTTATATAATTATGTTGTCAGCTTTTCAAATTTGATTATTTCCCCTAATAATAATATGTTTTATTCATGCTAACATTTCAAAATCATTGAGGTTGAATACTAATGTTAACGTTATTATATTATTATTATTATGTATTTGTTTTGTTTTGCTAATTAAAAAATTGCTAACTTTGATTAAAATTATTTGATAGACTTTAAGGTAATGGTTTGCATTATTGAAATAGTTTTGATTTTGATTAAATTTTAATTCGAGTTTTTACAAGAAGGATCATAATTTTGAAACTTTCCGACTTCAATAATATTTTGGACAATATAAAGGCGCATTCTGTTAAGAGCAATAAAAGTTTTGCAATAAAATAACATAGGAGTTAAGGACTTATTGCAATAAACCGAATAGTAAAAATGAAAGATTTTATTTTATTTTTAAAAGAGGAATTTCTTGGAAGTGTTGGGAATTAAGGATGAAATGAAGTATCAGTTCTAATTTACGGTACTTTTCAGGTTTTCATGAAGCAGTTGGTGATACGATAGCCTTATCAGTGTCTTCTCCTAAACATTTAAGACGAGTCGGTCTCAGCACCGGCAATGCCGAAGATGAACAGACTGAAATTAACCAATTATATAAAATGGTGAGTTTTTCTTCCTCTTACGATGACGTTGTTTATTGCTAGGACCCTCGATCCTTAGAGCGGACCCTAGAGCGGACCCAAAGCTGTCATAGCGGTGAAGTACAGATAATTTTAATTTCGTTCCTACTGAATTTAACAAGCAATAACTAAATGAGAATCGAATCCGATTTTTCTGCACTTCACAGCTAACAGAAACGAGTGCGCCTACTTTGCAAGAGGTCTCGGGTTTCTGTTAGAGGAAATCATTAGTAGCGTCACAGAGTTTGAAAAAGTGCCCAATTGCCGTCAATAAGCTAGTATTCCTTCTCATGGGATTGAAAACCGTGGGCGATATTTCATGGTATTTGGGGACAGCAATGTTTTTAACAGGTTTTCAAACTTGTCTTTCTTGCTTTCCAGGGTATGGACAAAATCGTGTTCCTCCCCTTCGCGTATACCTTGGACTTGTTCCGCTACGGCGTGTTCCGCGGTACCACACTCCCTGAAGACTACAACTGCCACTACTGGAGGCTGAGAGAGATGCTGCAGGGAGTGGAACCTCCCGTCAATAGGACTGAAGATGATTTTGATGCAGCCGCCAAGTATCATGTTTCTGCTAATGTGGAATATGCCAGGTATAAAGCTACTGTATACTTTCAAAGTCCTAGTTCTCTTATAAGTCCGCTTCGAGAAGAAGGATGAGAGTTCAGTTAAGATCGATTTGCTTCATTTTTAATAATTACTAAACACTATACAATATTTTTGTAATCTTCAGAGGACAATAATTTTCAATGTTTTTTGTAATTCTAAGTTTAAGTCGAGTTGGTTGGTAACTTGGAATGTCTTAAGTAAAAACCCCTTAGACTTACACATAACGATCAATTCACGCAGTTTTTTTGCGAATACCACGGTGCACAAACAGTGTGAAAATATCTTCATTAAAACTCAAAAGCTAACAGATGGCACTGGTAGTCTCATTTTAAGAAATTAAAAGAGTAAAACGCTTTTTTCCCTATTTAAAATAACGTTAATTATTTTAAAACTTCAACACATGATAATGTAAGCATATAAGCATAGAAAACTCTTTGATAATGTAATTAATACAGATTTCGTGATAATGGTATTATTTTAAGAAGCCGCCATCTAGCGGCATGATACGTTTCCTCTGTAACTTTTACAATTAATGCAGAATTTAAATAGATTAGACTATTTACAGTATAAAAAAAAATTGATATGGCTACTAATTATTATTTATTTATTGACACGTGTTGCCATAGAATAGAATAGAATAGAATAATTTATTTGCTCATAAACATGGTTACATTACGTTCACAACACAGCATGTTTAGCCTCAGACTGTGGCATGCAAATTTTCGACACAATTATTACATTGGTTATTAAATTTGATTTCATTGAATACATTATTTTATCTACTCTGATACTATAATACACAGATTATAAAATTGACATCAAAACTCTTATGACGAACATTACGCACAGGTCAAAAAAAAAGTTTTATTACGATACAGGTCTTGTATGGACACCTATATCATAAAATAACTTTTTAATCATAACGATACACCTATACAACCTCCATCTGGACTGAACCACTACTTTAAAAAAGAATCCGCAGATTCGAAGAAAAAAAAAAGAAAGACGCATGCGCAATCGATGTTTGCGCCTTGACGAGAACATTTACATTTAAATTTTGTTTGTAAAATAAATTAGTTTATGTATTATAGTATGAGAGTAGATAAAGTAGTGTATGACACTGTGCATAACTTGGTCTTATAACACTCGTGTGATAATATAAAAAAACTCGCCTACGGCTCGTTTTTTTAAAACACACTCGTGTTATAAGAACCCTTATTATGCAACAGTATCATAAACTACTATAATTACATTATTTATTTGAATATATTAATTGAATATATGAAAACAATTATAATTGGAATGTCAAGAGAATTATACAATTAATTGTATATTATACAATTAATTATGTAATGGCTACGTTTTTATTACTTTTTGTTTGAACAATGTGAAAGGGACGTTCAATAGTTTGGGCATGCGTTTAATATGCATAAGTGCTTGATTTTCATTGTTTTATTCTATGTTGTGATTTACAGTATTAGTCAGTCATAGTCAATAATGTGTTTAGTGTATTTTTTATTTTTGATAATTTAATTTTTAATTGTGCATCTGTATGCGAATTATACTATACTAGCTGTTGAACGCGGCTCCGCACGCGCGGCGAGATCGGTTCTGTGGCTGAGGCGTGAAATACAGATAAAAAAACAGACACAGACATACACTTTCCTATTTATAATGTTAGTATGAATTATCTGTGAGCATAAAAATGTTCCCCTCCCTTACAGGTACTACGTGTCGTTTATCATACAGTTCCAGTTCCATCGCGCGCTCTGCCAGTTGGCCGGGGAGTATGTTCCCGAGGATCTGAACAAGAAGCTTGTGGATTGTGACATCTACCAGAGCGTGGCCGCCGGGAACGCTTTAGCGTGAGTATACATTATCAACATTCCAACAAAGCTTGTTCTTTGGAGCCCAAGGACCACTCTCCTATTCCTTCACAATTGGGGGTATATAGCTTTGCTGGGAGCTACTGCTGTTTGACTTCACCCGAAGAGGGCCAGACCGAGAGAGATGGCTCTGGGTCAGCCGGGATATGCACTGTAGCTACCTCACCTTCGGCCTTGCACTGCGACTCACAGATGGCGTGCGGTTTAGTCGGTTCGAGTCCGACATAACTTTACCCCCCGGCTCCAGCGGGAGCAATATACGTAGGGATTTACCGCACACAAAAAAAAATTTGACTGTTCTTCGACCTCAAAAAGAAAGCCTGCGTACGAGTTTCGTCTGATAATCAACAGGTATACCGGCTTGCTGGTGAGGTCTTGGTGGGGCCTCCATCCATACCTGTCAGTTTCCCATAATGGGTCGTAATCATATCTTGTACAGCACCTGTAATGGAATCAATGCAACTTTAGGCGCCTAAATTTATTATCACACTAATATTATAAATGTGAAGATGAATGGATGTATTACTGATGACGAAATATGTGTAACACTTTCACGTAAAGATGCCTGAACGAATCGACATGAAATTTGACACAAAGATATCTCTATCCCAATAAGTTTCTCTGCCTTGCGGAAACGGGTAGGTAACTGCTGGTCTTTCCACAAACTATACAGTTTTTACCTATCAAGAGTCAAAGTCATGTCCATAAAATAAAATACATCTGCACAGGAATATGCTCAAAATGGGTTCATCCAAACCCTGGCCAGACGCGATGGAGGCACTGACAGGGCAGCGAGCGATGAAGGCCGATGGTCTGCTGGAGTACTTCAGGCCACTGCAGGACTGGCTCACGGCGGAGAACCAGAGGACTGGGGAGTTTATCGGATGGGAGCCGAGTAGAACACGTGAGTAATTATAATATGTAAAGGATTCTTTTGAGTAGTATGAGATCCACAAATATCAGATAAGATTGACTGGTCCAGTAGCTTAAATTTTTTTGTATACTGCTCCATTCTCTCGAAACGTTTCGTTACGAAATCGAATACTTTTCGAGCTTGGGGCACAGCACATACCTTTAAGGACAAACAGATGTAAAGATATGAAGAAGTGTTAAAATTTCACATAATCTATCATATGTAAACTAAACACAAAATATATTTTTAGAGCCATGTAGCAAGAAGGAGATTTAGATTTTTATATACAGGGTAGGAAGTTAATTGAACGACTGATTAAGCTAGTTGGCTGCGACATAAATATGTAAAATGAACCTATGTTAAATAATTTAACTGTCAATAGTAAGTACAGGTGCCTTAGTGGTTTTTCGTTTTCTTGTATTGTTTTGTATTAATGTAAATAAATAAATAGTAATAAAATAAATCTCCCATTGCAGAATATTGCACGGCGGAGCAACGAGCGGCGCTCAGCGCGCGGGCGCCCGCCAGCCGGCCGGAGCCGCCCGCCGGGCCCGCGTCGTGACGCCTCAGTACTTACTTTAGTCTAATTTATAGCAGACAAGCAACACAGTATTCATAATAAACCTTTTTTATAAGTCACTTGACGTTTTATTTGTTACTAGAGTCCGCACCAGCAAATAGGTCCCGTGGCAAAATTCGCAACTAAAAATAATATCGCCGCCATACTGTGTGTTGATTGGTTTAGAGTTGCCAGTATATTTTTTATAATGTACTAGTAGGAATTTGCTGGTAAGTTGAGAATAACCTTTTCAGTCATGCACTTTGAAATGTTTGTTGAGTTCATGTCATCGTAATGGGATGAACAACAAAACTCCTTCACCTTGGGAATAATTTCTCGAGCACTCGTCATTACTTTGAGCATTTTAAAATATTGCCGCGTATAATATTCAATACAGTGTGATAGCGATGTTATTTTTAGTTCTGAGCTTTACCGCGTTTTGCAACGTTATAACGTTGGAAACGCGCGAATATAGCTTCTTCAGTTCTAAGGTTGTAGCGTTCAACCACTATTTCATTAATATCTGAACAATGAAAAATTTAGTAAAATCAAAAGACATATTGCGATAGCCACACCGCGTCCAGATGACTTATTCCGTGGCGCGTACTCTAGCTGTCATCCCAGTAGTGTTTGTCTAACTGGTGACACTGTCATGGGCCACATTTAACACATAGCCTCGGGGCAGGAGTACGCTAGTACTATTATCTGTTCTGTGGCGGGAGTTATGGATGCCATCATCTGCTCACGTTGGGAGTTACCTTAAAATATAAGTCCTGTCATCCGTCTGGTGTGGTCAAAAGAATAGAAGTATCACCACTCCACCTCGTCCGAAGAGTGTCGTAAGAGATGACTAACGTAAATATATGCAAACGATATCACTGCGAAAGAAAGAAAATTTAAAAAAAAAACAATCCTGTACCGACCCGTCTGGCTTGCGTGGAAATAGTAGGCCAGAGCTAATGTCTAGCGTTGGAATGCGATAGGGTTATTGTAGCTGTTACCTCCTTCACCGCTTGCGTGGATTCTTGACCTCATTCCTGCAACCTAAGGGAACTTATTTCAGGGATAAAATGTAATCTATGTGTTATTCAACATGATCCTTGCGTTTATCTCCGATAAACTCCGATAAAGTCTCATTCGAGGCTTTCACCTCGGAGTTCGGACTTCACTTTTTCAGTGTATTTGTGAAGCGGCTGAACTTCGATATTTTCCGTGAAGCGATTGCTGCCCGACCTCCACAACCATTGGTGATACCGGAGTATTGCACAGTTGTCGGAGTGCTATAGTTGTTCGTATGACAACCAGGATCAACGTGCTCTCCCAGGCATGGAAACACCCAGACCATTGCAAGTAAACACATATAATAAATATTTGCACTGAGCGGGATTCGCATTCACGCCACGTGCGTTGCAGTCGAAGTCAAAGTCAAAGTCAAAGTCAAAAATCATTTATTCTGTATAGACCATTAAAACGGTACTTACAAAACGTCAAGTTTTAAAAAAAAATCTAGACTAGTTTAGCAAATGGACCACCGGTTCGAAACGCGGCCCCGACCTGAGAAGACTCCGGCAAGAAACTCAACTCAACTATACATTTTTTTTGGTCTATTTACATACATTTGCTTAGTTTACTTAGTCTAAATACAATAGTTTGCTTGAGTAGCATAGTTGAGCGAACAGCTCATTTCCAAGCTTGTTTGTCATCTAAATATTCTTGGATTTTATAATAGCCTTTTTGGCACAGTTTAGTCTTAATTACATTTTTAAATTTATTTACAGGTAAATCTCTAATTTCATTAGGGAGCTTGTTGAAAAAGCGTATACAGTTGCCCCGGAAAGAATTACAAATTTTATAGAGTCTACTATCACAAGCTACAAGATTGTTTTTATGTCTTGTGTTTATATTATGCCTGTCACAAACTCTTGAAAATTTAGAGATATTTTTCCTTACATACATCAAGTTCTCGAAGATGTATTGTGACACTACGGTTAAAATGTCTATTTCTTTAAACTTTTCTCGAAGGGTTTCCCTTGGGCCCAAATTGTAAATAGCTCTCACAGCCCGCTTTTGTAAAATGAATATTGTGTTTAAATCCGCGGAATTACCCTAAAGGAGAATTCGGTAGCTTAAAATACTATGAAAATAACTGAAATAAACTATTCTAGCCGTATCCACGTCAGTTAATGTCCTAATCTTTTTTACAGCGTAAGAAGCCGAACTTAATCTACTGGATATTTTTTCAATATGCGATCGCCACTGAAATTTGGCGTCAATACTTAAACCTAAGAACACTGTTGATTCCACAAGGTTCAACACTTGTCCATTGAGTTGTACATTGGTTTCCACCTGTGTAACATTAGGTAATGTGAATTTTATACATTTAGTTTTGTTCCCATTAAGGCAAAGATTATCAGTATTAAACCAATGGACCACTCTTGTGATAACACCATTCACTTCGTCATAATTATTTTGTTGCCTTTTAATTTTAAATATTAACGAGGTATCGTCAGTACTTCGAATGCATTACCATTGCAGTCGAATGCATTACCATGCATTACACACTTTCTTTTTCTGTTATTCTAAACTATCATCTATCTCTGTACCAAATTTCATATGTTTTCATAGTCACTCTGTATAATCATTCATCATCATCATTCTCCTGCCCTTATCCCAAGTTTATTTAGGGTTAGCGCAACATGTACGTTTCTTCCATTCATCTCTAGTTTCAGCCATCTCAACATTTACTCCTTTTCTAACCATATCATCTTTCACACAGTCCATCCACCTCCTTTTAAGTCTTCCTCTTGTCACTCTAAAAAAAGAAAACGTATTTTCCATCCACAATTATGCTCTTCTAGTTTAATGTGGTTCATCAATTCGTCAGCAGCCCCTCTAGGCAAGTGGCAATTCAATGGTCGGCGTTTGATGGACTAGAAAGACGAATGTATGGGATTTGACGTATTTGGTAGTCGTTAACGCATGTCATAAACATCAAATCCTATACATTTGTCATTCTATTCCATCAAGCGCCGACCTACGAATTGCCACTTGTCTAGAGGTGCAGTTCGGTGTGATGGATCCTACTACATTGTTAGTTCAATGCCCTTTAAATAGCTCTCATGTTCGTAAGAGGGTATCATAAGCTATCTTTATACTAGTTTGAATCTCTAGTCGACATGTTTACTCGATTTTGTAATACTGTGATACTACTTATTACTGACAGGTGATTTCGGTGTATATCCCATCTTCGAACCACTTAAGTACAATGATGCTGTACTATCTTGTTGATAAGAAGCACTTTGTCATGTACCGGTGATATTTTATCAGATAAATAGATAATTTCTGATCAAATGATAGGTTATCTGCAAATAAATGTTTATTTGCGACAAGGGATCTGTTTATCGTGTCTAGGGAGATAATTTCTTACATGTATCTGTTTCTTATATCGCTTAAGTGACAGACAAGCACACTGGCCATCTGATGGAAAGTGGTTGCTGTGGCCTATGAACGAATGTACATGCACTAGGGTGTCACGATCGTGCTGCAAATCCTGTAAGAATCCTTTGATACCCGTTAATGTACCCAGCGGCTCCACCCGTCTGGAATACTTATATCTCGTTTTCGAGAACTACAGGAAGTTATTCGTGAAATGAAAAGAAATATGATCATTTACTCCTATAATTAATTAGCAGCCCAGCTCATCTTCGTCCGGCATTCATTAATGAGAATCAAATTTCAAATCCGCAATTGCAGCACCACTTAAAAATGTAATGTTCATTGCGATGTAAAGCTTAAATATTTAATTTCATGCGTGTTATTTCAAACGCCGTAGAACTGGGTTTTGAAATTGGTAAGTATATTTAATGAAATTAAAAAAAAAATGCTATCTAATGAATAGCTACCAAAAATTTTTTTTTAATTTAATTAAATATTCAATCTAAATTGATGATTAGCAAATATATCATGTTTTTGTATATATTACAAGGTTAATTACTTAAGTATTCACAGGTGAAACTAATAGAAACAAGAAATAGAATGAATCGATTTTGTGTAATTCGACTTAACATTTTTTCAAATTAAATTATGTACCTACGTAACTGCTGATCTTGTGTGAACCTTCTAATGCCCTTTTCAGATTGTAGTCGCATTTAGAATTTGGAACTGGAGAACTGTTTTTGACTTATTTATTTAATACATTTTAGGAAAACTTACAGCTAACAATTAGTACTACAAAGATAGTTAAAAAAGAAGATGGCCAATAAGATTTTACTGCTAAATATTGGTTAAAGGTAGACAATTTTTACACCCACGATAATTGAAGCCTAGAAAAAGTGGTAGAAGGAAAAAAACCAGTACAGTCCAACAAAAATAGAACATGGTTAGTTGTTGTCAACGAAACAGGAATTAAGATCTTTTTATTTTATTTTGGCGATACTCGTTGCAAACAAGTCAAGATCAACCTCACGACACGCTGAATTAAATGAGCTCTAATGAAACACGAGTTCTGGCTATACGCAGTCTTAACAGGGGGTACATGTAAGAGGTTTGTTCTTCGCAGGAATAACTGAATATCGTGCACAAATTTTAATACCTATTTGTGTAGGTAGTCAATGCGTGCCCGTGATTGACAGCAACAAATTCTACGGTCTTAAGGTCAAATTGTACCGTGCAGTCAGTCTAGAAGTATACTTAGAAGTAACTATTGTTGGCATCTATAATAGTGACCTTTATTGTAGAAATTTCACTTTCGGCTTATCACTAGGCACGGTGAAGTTACATAATGACCTTTCTTATAAGAAAGAGTCGTTTACCTAAGGCTATGTGTATGGTATGTGTGAAAAATATTTAGTTGGTTATTGAAAATAGTAGATTACTACCCATATCTACAATATATGTAAAGTCACTGGATTTATGTTAATTCGCTGTCGAATGAACTAAATCTAAATAAACTGGAAATAGGTCTCTTCAAAACATCTTATGAAGACCAAAATTTGCGAAGGATAAGATGCTATGGCGTTGGTTTGGCAGAAAATCGCTTCATCTACTTAAATTCTTACTTACCTGAATAATTTTTGTTCATGGAAAATGTTTAGAGAACGATGGGGTTGACACTCGCGGACATCACTGCCCGCGTTCGTAGGCGGCTCGAGCGTCGGAGGGCGCAGACCGACCACCACCCCCCATGAGCAAGGGCCTCCCCACCGGAGGCGAGTCGGGGACCACGTGGTCCCCCTCCCGAGGAGGACCAGACCGTCAGGGATGACCCTGGGTCAACCGGGGTGCGAGGGATATGTCGCATGGCAACCTCACCTTCGGCCTAGCACTACGACCCACAGACGGCGTGCGGTTTAGTCGGTTCGAGTCCGACATAACCTTCCCCTCCGGCTCCGGAGCGGGGGTATCCGTGGGGATTTACAACACGTAAAAAAAATGGCGTTGACATATCCTTTTTGGATAAATACACCTAATTTAAATAAAGATTTAAACAACGTTACTTAGTATTTCGTTCTTAGTATTTTAGGCTGGGAGATCAGATGCAAACCAATTATAAGTGTTTTTTTTTTAACATTTTACAATTTGATAAAACAAACAATAATTTCATAGCAAAAAAAAAACCACTAAGGTTTGTACTATTGCTAGTTAAATCTACAACCAAACAATGTTAAGAAAATCGGTATGTGCTACAAATTTAGGTCAGATGACTACTTAGATAATAAAGCATTTGGTCAAATAAAATCATAATACAAAAGTAGGTAAGGAACTAGGTAGTTAGGATTACCTAAGTCAATTAAACATTACTTTAAGTTTAGGTAACCATATTCAATTGACGTCATCAAATTTTAGCGCGAACAATAAATGGTTCTAGCTTAACTACAGAACTTCAGTATCGCTAGTGACGAAACACAAAGTCACAGTTAAACTGAAAATCCAACTCTAACTGCGTTGGAAAAAAAGGTTGAAGGATGAACCAAACTAACACAGGAAGTTAAATAATAGCTTATAGATAAACAAAGCATTTTGCACAATGTCACTCATGTCAAACGCACTCCTTGGCCTCAGTGACCGATTTAAAGGACAGGAAACGTCCGTGTCTTGAATAGCAAACGTTTTCGAGACAGTTGTGTACCTGCTAACGACAGCTGTCAACGTGTGTCGACTAGAAACGCGCAATCAACGCGGTTTAAGAAGATATGTCTTACTCCTAGTACTCGCAACACCCAAGATAGCACTAATTCAGAATTCCGAGCGAGCAAAGCAAGCGAGAGCCTCCGATTAGACAAGGTGGCCAATTTTGCTTTCGTCCATATGTCTGTGTTTGTCAGTGCCGGTGTAGAGGGTGCATTTCTTAACCGATTTTTACCATACTTGCCATAGTTGGCACACTTGTTCTTTGCTTTAAATCACACCTTTAGGTGAGGGATTTGTTTGATAGGATAGGATAGGAGGAGAGGCTGCTGTGAATTTATGAACAGATCTTGATGTTTGTTGACTGAAACATCAAAGACATAATTTCTCACTGGCCGTTATGAAAAAAGGGTACCTTGTGAAATCTACTCTTCGCAGAACTACTAGACTCCCGATTAATACATGCTACTCAATTTTTTTTGGGTTCAGTAATTTGACCTTAACAAGTACTTCTTGATTTAAAAAGTACTGATGGTCCAGATTATGGAAATTTTCTATTTCCAAAAGTTCCTATGGTCAAACCAGCTTACGCTTACCAAATTGTTTATGTTAAAAGTGGATTCACGTCTATAGTGTAATTGATTGTAGGCTCGTTAACTACTCAGCAACCTACCCTTCTAATCATCAATTACTTCGTATTTATTTAGAATGCCTGATTTAGGTATCCCATTCTTTCAGTTAAAGAAAGTTTCCATCTTAAGTAACATATGTATTTAACGTTTAATCAATTTGTGACATCAATTTGTTTTAGTAAATAGTTTACTGGAATATTCAACATTGTTAGCCTCAATATGTATCGGTAGCACCAAAATCACTTCAGCATTCGAAAAAAGAAAGTTGATCCTAATTTCTTTAATTATGAAATGAATTTCAAAACGTATTGCGCCCACCTATTTAACTAAAATCAAAAAGTAAAAAGTTTCTAATAGTATTAGGGGTTAAAGTATGCAATTGCCGATTTGTACTGACAAATTGAAATTCGTTTTTTTTTTATTTATCGTATTTATTTAATCAAAATAATTACCATTATTATCTATACATTGCTGCCATCTAGTAGGAAGGTCATTTATGCATTTGCGATAGAACTCTGGTGATCTAGATTCGACAAACTGTGTGAAAGCATTTTGTACTGCCTCCTGAGAAGAAAACTTTTTATCACTTAGAAAATTGTCCAAATCACGAAAAAAATGGTAGTCTGTTGGAGCAAGGTCTGGCGAATACGGAGGGTGACGGATAGTTTCTAATTGCAGTTCCTGTAGAGTTAAAACGGTTTCTCGTGCTGTATGAGGTCTCGCGTTATCATGGAGCAATAATGGTGAAGATCGATTCATGAGTCGGGGCTGTTTCACTGCTAGTTTTGCTATCATTGTTCGGAGTTCGGCACAGTAGACATCTGCCGTTATTGCTTGACCAGATCGTAGAAAGCTATAGTGAATAACACCATGCTGAGACCACCAAACAGTTACCATTACCTTTTTATTGGTAAGCTTTGCTTTAGGACACTGTTGTGGCGTTTCACCTGGGGTCAGCCATTGCATTTTTCGCTTACGGTTATCGTAAAGAATCCACTTTTCATCACATGTCACAATTCGATCCAATATTCCTTCATTTCTGTATCGATTCAACAAGGCAACACAAGTTTCAACACGCATTTCTTTCTGCAGATCAGTCAAATCATGAGGTACCCATTTTTCACATTTTTTTATTTTATTGATTTGACGCAAATGAGTCAATATTGTTGGTAAGGTAACGTTAAACCATGCAGCTAATTCCTGGGTAGTTTGGTTCGGATCGGCTTCCACCATGTCTTTCAATTCATTGTTATTCACCTGTGTGGACGGCCTTCCTCGTGGTTCGTTCTTTAAATCAAAGTTTCCATCACGAAAGCGTTTAAACCAAAATCGCACGGTGCGTTCATTAGCAGTCCCCTCTCCAAACGCAACATTGATATTGCGAGCTGTTTCTGCCGCGTTAGTTCCGCGTCGGAACTCGTATTCAAAATTCACTCAAATTTTCAAAGTATCCATCTTTCTTGTCTAAGCTGAATAAAAAAAACAACTGAAAGTCGATAATCGAATGTTGCACATTTTTAAATGAAGAACTACATAGGTACCATGTGGAAAAAGTTTCACTCAAAAATCTCAAACCATGAAGGTTCTATGCAGTGGCGGCCTTAGGGGGTGGCGAACAGGGTGATCGCCCGGGGCCTCGCTCTTGCAGGGGCCTCGCGCAACAACACAAGCAAATTTAAAAAATAAATTGCTGAGAAAAATGATATTGACAGACAGTTCAAAGTAGTCAGAATACGACGTTAAAAAAAGCATTATGATTATGAAGGGGAAGATGCATCTCATGAATTGAAAGCGGAAGACATTTTCAAAACCAACTATTTTTATGTCTTTGTCGACAATGTGCGCGCAAGCTGTCATCCTAGGTTTGAGGCTCTTATTTTCTTTCATGTACAATATAAAAAATTAAAGGAAATTAATGATAGTGAACTTTTAAAGCAATGCAGCGACTTGCAAATATCTATGACAGTAGGAGAATCATGTGATATTGATGGACATTATCTCGGTCCTAAAATACATAATAAAAAAATAATAATTGGAGTTTATCCCACTATCGAAATAGTCCTACTACCACACCTGTTACAGTTGCGGCTGCTGAAAGGAGTTTTTCGAACCTTAAAATTATTAAAACATATTTGAGGAATTCGACGACACAAGGTTGGCTTTCAGCCCTTACTATTCTTTCGGTATGCCAAACCGGCTCGAAGCTGTAATCAGAGCTCGAGGAAGCAATACCCGTTATTAAAAATTAAATAACATGTAATACATTTTAGTTGAATTTTTTGACACCAAGCTAAAAATATCAATTTTTACTGTTTTATCTTTTTAAGTTAAAAATGTTACTAATGTATAGTTTACTAGTTTTTAAGAATTAAAGCCTATAAAATTTGCAACAAAACGTTTTTTAATCTTATATCTCTACCTTCTGCCTGTCTACCTGTCCTTAAACCTGAGAAATACCTAAACCAAACAACCAGACCTACTTTCGCAACATATAAGGACAAAGGGCCTCGCAAAGACCTGCCGCCCGGTGCCTCGCAATGGGTAAGGCCGCCTCTGGTTCTATGTCAATTCGAAGTACCTATTACAATGAAACGGCAATTTCATACTTTAACCCCTATTATTTACTATGCATCTCTGGAAGTAGTATGCTGTAAAATTGGAAGAAGATGTAACAACAATGATGAAAATTCTTGTTATTGTATAGCGATGCCTGGGGACCTACCGCAAACGTTTATGAAACATTCTAATTACCGAGAGATTATATTTTAAAATTGAAACGTAATATATCATTGACATTCCAAAGGTTAGTCGTTTTAGCTCTTTTCGTTGCTAATACGTCAGATGCTCAGTTAAAAGGGTGGATAATCAATTTCGTGTTGGCTGAACGGCCGTTAAAGTCTGTTTATTCTGTTCTTTTTTTGTTTCTTTCTGTTGCTATGTAAATACTTTGTTTAGCGGTAATCATTATACGGTTCTGGTTTTACTTGTTTTCAAGACCCTCGATAAAGAGGCGCTAGGTTTTATGTTTTATTAGCGGGCTCTACGTTGTTTGCGAGATACAATATTTTCTTATATAAACACATAACACACGACATCAACAATCTTTTGTATCGAGTCTGATTCTTAACAATCAATCATCAATAGTCATATAAGTACCTGTATAGATTACGTGTATTCTTTATCAAATAAGGGTTTATGATTTTTTTCATGAAATGATTTTGACCGCACGGCACAATTCAAGTTTTTGTTTTGTTATAACTAAACGGGATTTCTATAAAATATAAGTACGTAGTCTAAGCTACGCGACAGCATTTCAGTTTCCTTACAGCTTCCTTCCAGTAAAACCGTCTGTCAAAATCAGCATAGCGGTTTTAAAGAGAATATAGATTATTCAATTCAAATAGAAAGAAAGACAATGACAGGATCTGCGTTCGGATGGCGGAGAGTCTAGAAGGTCTCTCTCCGGTTCAGAGAATCATTCATTTTCTATGAATATGCAACCAAAAATAAGATGAATGGCGAGTACGAACCAAATATATGTTAAATCATACACTTTTTGGACTCAACAATGTTTAGTCACGGTTGTAAATATTGTTTGAGTGTACGATACCACAATTGCGAGGGACAATGTATGTCGTAAAGCTGAAGTAATGTTACAAAAATATACAAAGTATATTACTCGTAGTTACTGGTTCTAATATATATATATATATTTAAATTTAACCTATATTTTTTATTATATAAAAGGAACAAATTTTGAAGGATTCTAATTTATTACTACTAATTAGTATAGATTTTAACGGATTGAATCGTGATTGATTTGGTGTTATTTTTATTTCGGTTGTTTTGTGTTATCGTGTTCTGTATATTGAACTGATGCCATTAATTAAACAATTATTTATTATTATAGCAGTTTCTTTTGTATAATGTACTATATACGTTTTTATCTATTTTCATTCAACTGTAGTTGAAATAATTTAATAGGTGCATTGTGTATGACAGTTATAGTCTAGGGTTCGACTGTCTAACTCAGTTATGAGAATACTCGATTCAAGTTACAAGAGAGTAATCACATCGTTGCCAGAATGTATTTTTTGTTACATTTTACGTTACTTTCGACCCGTATCGTATTTGGTCATTATTATGCAATTCACTAACCATATCACCGGTGATAACAACTGTATTGTTTGAGAAATCGTTTGAACTGCAGGGGTATCGCCGGGGATACCAGCAACCACGACTGGTCCTTTTATTTAACTATAGGCGCTAAACTAATAAACATCATAAATATTAGGTAGTTACATATGAAATTGTCGAAATTTTCTTACAGATTCATGAGTTCATTATTCCTGTAATTTACAGTAACTTTTATTACATCTTTGAAAGTGACATCTTTGTAAGCTATTAAAGTACAGGAATAATGAACTCATGAATCTGTAAGTAATCAAGCGGCCAATAAAAGCATAAGCTTTTATAGCTTTCTTTTTATAGCTTTTATTGGCCGCTTGATAAATTAAATTCGATCTTCAAAAACAGTACCTACTTCCTAAATGCTATCCATTTTTATGAAAAATTTCGTGTTACTTTTTGCAGCTGTCACTTTCAAAGATGTAATAAAAGTTGCTGTTGGTTTAATGTTGTCTCATTCATATACACAATTAAAAATCATAAAATTTGGATTTGTCATTCCTAAAAAAATGCAAAAATGTTAGTACCGCAAATTGGGTTTCCTCCAATTTCGTCAATAAAACAGCAATCTTATATGTAACGACCTATTAGTTAGTTCATTATTGAAAATTTACAATCGACTTCACTTGTAAAATCCGATTACCATGAATGCAAATGGAGTTACTTTTGTAAATCTGAAGCTAAATTGTTCTCTAGTTTCATCACAATTAATCAAAGTTTAACTAAAATTTATAAAAGTTGACCCTGTTTGTAATTTTATACTTACAATATTAGTGAAGATGGTTACATTTAAAATGAACCTATCCATTTGTTGTGCCACGATGCCAATTTTCTTGACACAAAAGGTTTCAAATCCTACAAAATGACAAGCCACTAATTCATTTACATGATAATTAATATTTTTAAGTGCGGACTCTCAAGTGACAGTACGTAGTGAGATGACGTTCGTTTTGTGTGTGTTTTAGTCTGTTTTACCTGTTCAAAATGCCCTGTGGATATTTTAGTAAGACTACTAAACGGGTGCTCTTTGTAAGTTGTTTGTTTTGGTTGGTATTTTTACTTGTAGATTGATGAGCGAGATTCACTTGACAGTTTTTGTTTTAATGCTTTTACATAGGGTTTTGATAATAGTTGATTCATAATGTAAAGAGACATAAGTGGTAAGTGGATAAGATATCACTATTAATGCATTGCAAGTTCAAAGATTAAGATGCTTTAGTGACTAGAAACACATCACCAAGAAATCAGTTCCAGGTTTGGTAAATAGGTCCATAACATAGGTGTGATAATTCGTACTAGTTCGATTTTTCTCAAGTCTTTACTGAATGTAGCTAAAAACAATTCTTTACTAAAGTTTGAGGAGATGGTATTGTATGTTAAATATTTTTTTAGAAGCATTGTTAATGAAAAATAAAAGACAGAGTGCCTCAAGGTAGCAACTTGGGTCTCGCATGAGTTAGTTTGCTGATTCTTTTGTCGTAGGCTTGTCAATAATTTATTTACGGATCTGAAGCAATAGTCTTAACACTCTTAAGTACGATTTTGTTATTTACATTAATAGAAACACATGATGTGATGTCAGGCGTGTGTATTTATGTTTCTATGAATACTCATCACTGCTACGTTGAATAAGTAGGCGTAATATAAAATATTTCATGAAAGTATGACATGAGCTATTTTAAGACAAGGTAGAGTACGTTATTAATACTACGCTAAAAAAACTTTAAACCAACTCAGTTTAATTAGTTTCAGTATTTATTTTCAATATTCGTACTAACCATTCTAATTATGGCCATTTTAAATACTTTTGCCGCGGATAGGTACTAAAAACATTTTAGCCATAGCCTTTGGAAAGAAAAAAAATACTTTTTACACAATATGATAAAGTACTATTTGGTTAGGGCTGAAGTTTTGTCGTATATAGATTTAATTTATTATCTATCACTTCATGTTTACTTCATTCCATTACTTCAAACTTGTCTTAAAACAGTGATTTTTTTTATTTTTAGCCATGTTAATTTTCTCAATATAATTTGAAAAACGTTGACAACCAATTTTAAAACTTAGTGGAAAGAATTCAATTCAATATTGTGTTAAGAGTGGCAAACCCTGATGAACTGTCACAGGTATAATCATTACCAGACCGGGTTTACCGCCTCCAATTTTTTTCTTTAGCTGCAGATAAAATATATATGAGATTTATTTGATATTTTGACACTCAAAGGATAACCCATTCATAAAATAAATATAAGTACTTGACAAGATTTACTGTAACGCAAAAAGTCGCCCTAAATTAAAACAAAATCATACCCAAATAAATGAAGATTTTCCTGTTTGAGCTTTGGCACTGTTTCAAAGAAGGAACAAACCACATAAAAATATGAAAAAAAGGAAATGAAAAAGTCTCTTTAACCTCTAACCACAGAACAACTTTAACTTTTAGTAATAATCAATGGTAAAAATGTTAATCTTTTAAGTTCTTCGTAAATACTAATATTTGATAACAAGATTTAAATCCGTGTAGAATACATGTAAGTGATTTCGTAACATAGATATATTATTTATTGAAAGTATTGCGTAATATTATTAATAGTCTCGCTAAACAAATATCTGCCGCATTCGATACTGGATGCGAGAGCCTTATAAAGTCGGATAAGCTAGTTTAACTATAGAGCTACAATATCACCGGTGGGTAGCGGTCGATCAGATAATAGTCGCTTCTCGATAAATATCGAATCGAAGATCGAAATCGATAGTAGATGACGTTGTTATCAGGTTATGGATATTTTTACTTTAAATCTTCCCGTGCGTGGTCGGTCAAGACGGGCTACAAGTATTGAATAAAGAATTATTCACCTCTGTGTCCTCCCCTTGAAATAATGTTTTGTAGAACTTTTTTTCTAAACCTTGTTTATTTCTGCATAGATATAAGCTAAGACTGTCATTGTCGTTTGTGAAATCGTGGGTTTCGGTTTAAAACTTTTAATATTGTTAGGTTTTTTTTTGTTTTAGTGCTATTTTCTTTAAACAATCTGTAGTTGCAGCTACTATTAATAAAAATCAAAATCTTTAATTGATTTATTTAAATTTTGTTTGTGTCGTGGTGATAGATCGTTCCATTGCTACGACGAAGGTCGCGGGTTCGTTTCTCGATCAGTGTCTATTGCCATTTGTGCTGGTAGTGTGTCATGCTATTTTTACTTTGATTCATGCTTGTTTGAATCTTTTCCCTGGTCTTCTATACACTGTTTATGATATTTTTAAGATTCTTTATGTCATCCGTATTAATTACTCCCAAATGATTACATTTAAAGAAATCTTAAGAAGTTAGTCCTAAGAATTATCGATCTTGGCCGATCCTTTTGGTATTTAAGTTAGTACATTCCAAATTATGAAACTGTTACACAGTAACAGATACAGTTTTATAATTACGTTTCTAATTAGCAAGTCAGAACATTTACGTTAAATTGAATCAGTTATACAATAAGATTGTAATGATTACGATATTAAGAAAATATTTAGTTCACAAGTGTTACGTATTGGCTGGCGTTTTTTTTATAATACTTTAATATGTTTTTTAAAAATTCTGCTTCAAACCTTTGATTTTTGTTTGGTTGTGTTCTCAACTAAATCTGGTTATGTAGAGGGAGAATACAACAGGCAGTGGAGTTAAACACTGATACACTACAATGAGTACTGTGGAGTCCGGGGAAAGAGACTCCGCAGATGTTTTAAATTAAACAATATTTTGCCGTAATATTGTTATTTATTAAAAATAACACTTCAATCCTATGCGAGCTTTTTTTAAATGGGATTTACGCGAGGTTTTTTTTATATTTTATATAATACTCGTTTCAGAGGACCACGGAAACTATATCACTTGTCTTCAAATCTGGAGTTTCCGCAGTCTTGCTGGCTTCCACCGAAGCCCTCACGTCAACTCTCTGGAACTGACTCGCTTCTCAGTTTTTTTACCTATCTTCTATATTTTTTGAATTAATTTTTATATTCGTATGATTTATTTTTAAATCGTTGACACATGATGTCCAGGCAAACAACTAGTAATATCTGCCACGGAGGGCGGATATCACAGTACTGACTAAACTTACATCTGAGTCGCAAGTCCCATTTACTGTAGCAACTGTAACTTGTCCTGTGACTGTTTCCACATCCAATGTCCCTAACATGAGTAATGTCAACTTTCAGATGATAATGAAGATTCTCGGAGAACTAATTCTCGTAGGCGCTATTGCATCGATCTTCGTTGTAGCTGCTAAAGGCCTGGCAGCTGAAAAAGCAGCAGAAGAAGCCGCTGGTAGGGAATACATGAGACATTTGGACGAACTGACAGCTAAGTTAAAGAACAAGAGATCGATAGCGTATTGGAACTACGATAGCAACATCACGAAGCATAATGAGAATGTGAAAGTAAGATCATCATAAGACATCTTTTTTTTTCAAATGGCATAGATCTTTCTTAGGACTTTTTTTTACGAAAATATTTCGTGCAACAAGAGAAAGGTATGCCAGGATCGTAGTAAGTGGAAATACTTACATCTGGTCTATGCCTATTTCAAAGTCAAAGAAATGTGACTGTAATGTTTTTTCATATTTAAGTATGTGTACAACTTACAATATCTGAGCAAGATTACAATTAAAATTATATTCAAAGACACACAAGTCGACAATAGATCCTACTTTTGTACTATATGTGTGAAAGCATTTGTTTGTTCTACTATTTCAGCTACAAGTAGCTTTGGAGGTAGCTGAAGAGGAGAAAGAATACTGGAAGGAAACGATGAGCTATCTGTGGCACGAGTATGAGGACCCAGATCTGAAACGAATGTTCGAGAAGTACTCCAAACTTGGTACAGCAGCTTTGCCCGAAGATCTGAACGAGAGACGACTTGCAGCGATTATTAACATGCAGGCGAATTACGCTACGGCCACCATCTGTGATTTTAATGATAGAAGCAAATGTGATCTACATGTGGAGCCAGGTGAGATTCTGAGAATATTTCCTAGTAAAGATCTTCTTTGTACCAAACAATAAAGGAAGCTCAAGCTGTTTCTATATCGAAGAGCTGGAAAAAAAGGTTTTATTTTTAATAAATTGCATGTGTAAGCGAGTAATCTTAACAGTGCAATAATTATAAAAAAATGTAACTTAATTTAATATAATCATCATATATAATTAAAATCAACAGAACGTCTTAAATTCGAAAAGAAGGTACAAATTGTTTATGTCGACGATTGTCTCAGACGTTGCGTCGCTACAACGAACGTTTTAAATTCATTAACTTGTGCTTTATTAACGCGCTGCCTATTCTTTAAACATAACACGAATTTGCACGTTACCAAAGGGACATACAGTTCAATATTCAAGTGTAAATATACGTCATGGCGCTTCGCTTTAATTTGTATTTATGTGAATTGAGCCTAACTGAACCGAATATGTTTTTCAGAGGTGACACGGATCTTTGCTACAAGCAACAACGCCGATGAACTGAAGTACACCTGGCTGGAATGGCACAGAGTGGCCGGTGCAGTTTCAAAGGGCAATTTTACTGAATACGTAGCGATGTACAATGAAGCCGCAAAGTTAAACGGTATGTCTAAAGATCTAGCAACCCTTTTCCTTGGACCCCAGGTTCAAAGTGTCAACTTGGATTCTACTGGATTTGTCTTCGGTTGATGGGGATACCTCTGAGAGAGTGCTTATCCTTTCATTATCATATTACTGTCACACGGTAAATATTCTATCAGCATGTATAAAAGGGCTCAAGTGGAACAAATTCCACTTGAGACTGTCTTCAGTTAAGGACGGTTAAGCATTTTTGACATTACCATTACTTTTCAAATATAATTCCTTTAAGATCTTTAGTGCCACTGATATGATAGCAATTACAGTAGCTTTTCAAATAATGTAGATGTTTTTAAATTAAATTTCAGGCTATGATAGTGTAGCTGAATGGTGGTTAAGTGAATACGAGGAGGAAGATACTGAAAGTCAGTTTGTAGAACTTTGGTCTGAGATCAAACCGCTGTACCAACAAATACACGCCTATGTGCGAAGGCTTCTGCGACTGAAGTATGGCGAGAGTGTAGTTTCGGCAAGAGGACCTATTCCTGCGCATTTGTTGGGTGATTATCAAGACCTTTCAGCATTTTTTATAAACCTACTCTCCTACAAAAATCATAATCCTACTAAAATTATAAATATAACAGCACAAGTTAATATGACTTCACCGTGCCTGATGGTAAGCTGGAGGCAACGTTTCAGGAAAAAGCGTCACCATTACATACACGTACCATGTTAACATTGGTGTCACTCAGCTTGACGGCCTCATCTTATGTCGGACTCGAACCAACTAAACCGCACACCGTCTGTGGGTCGATGTGCTAGGCCGAAACGAGCGGCTCCACCCGTCACCCTCAGGCCCGTGCTCATGGGGGGCGGAGGTCGGTCTGCACCCTCCGACGCCCGAGCCGCCTTCGAACGCGGGCGCCGATGTCCGCGAGTCTCTCTCGCTCGCTGCGCCGCGCCCGCTCTGCTGTCTCCTTTACGAGCATGACTTGCTCGCAGAAGGAGGTGCTGGCCGCCCACGCATCCACGCATCGGACCATCGCCGTGAGCAGGGTGGAGTGCGTGAGCACTCTGACCCCCAGGGCCGTCACAAGCTCCCGCCTCGACGTTTCGAACGCTGGGCACTCGGTGAGCGTGTGCAGCCCCGAGTCCACGCTCGCGTCGCAGTGATTGACACCCACCGGTCTCATTAGTGCTGTGACCACTATACCCCCAGCTGGACTTGCTGACCCCTGAACGCAATGCAACCGAGATTGGATTACTCTAAAAGATTTTTCGCAATCGTTCACGGTGGTACCCACCCGGCCGAAATGTGTGACAAATTTGTGCCATTCAATTTCTACCAACAGTGGATGTTTATTATTCAATTACGCTATTTACGAATTTTGTACAGGAATAGATTACAATCTGGAATAACACATAGGCTGCTTTTTATCCCGGGAATAAGTTCTCATGCATTGTAAGAAAGGTACCAAAAAACTGCTAGGTTCACACCGCAAAGTATTTACTGTGGAGTATTACAAGCACAAAAAATAAAATAAAAGAATGTTGCGTAACATAACATTACAGGTAACATATGGGCTCAAACCTGGAGTAACCTGGAAAAGTTCAGCCGGCCTTATCCTGACAAGCCTGAAGTTGATATTACTGCTGCTCTTGTTTCTCAGGTACAATAAATGTTACATTTTCCATTTATCAACAAGTCCTATATTAAATTTAGTTGCTACATGTTCGATAATTAGACATTGTCTAATGAAGGTGGAAAATGGGGTCCTATTTACCTGACTGAGCTAGCGAGGGTAAAGTGTTACGTGTATATAATTTTCTTATTTCCCCTCTATAGGTGTTACTAATTTGGCCTGTGAATATTTTAATTACTCAAAAATAAAGGCATGGGTCGGTGATACGAGTATAAAGACTTTACTATATGACATAATTAAGAAACAAAAGAACATGAAATTATAAAAAGAGGTCGAAATTTTAAAAAGTATTTAAGGAGAAAATATGAAAAGAGTTTGTTTATTGCGAATAATATGCCTAATACCTGAAAAGATTTCAACTAAAGATATTCAATTCAAATCCGTGCTTTTATTTTTCTATTATATTAAATTTAGATTGCAAATCAAAAACACAATTAATAGGAGCTGCCTGCTTTCAAACGTGATTCGTATTTTTTCAGCAGCAGTCGAGTGTCATATTTTTAATAGTATAAAATTAATGCATGTCTCATTTTTTTAGAATTACACGCCCCTCAAGATGTTCCAAGTAGCCGATGAATTCTTTCAATCTCTGAACCTTCCTCCAATGCCCGACCTGTTTTGGGAACGCTCCATAATCGAGAAACCCAAGGACGGACGTGACTTGGTCTGCCATGCTTCTGCCTGGGACTTTTCTGATGGGGAAGACTTTAGGTACGGTAGAAAAGTATAATAACATGTTATAGACTAATCATTTCGCGGAAATGTTCTTGAATATTACACCATTGGACAATAATGATAGCCTCTGTGGCGCGTTGGTACTGCTAGGCATGGGATGCAGGTTCGATTCCCGTTCAGTGCAAATAGTTTTATGTGAACGAATATATCTATTTGTAATGGTCTGGGTATTACCATGTTTCGGAGAGAAAAAAAGGAAGAAAAATATATTTATTTACACATAAACCTACGAGAGCACGTTAAGGCGTCGGTCACGGTTGTCATGGATAGTTGGAAGCTTCGATTTCATAATTGAGTTGAGGTGAGTCAGTCAAAAGATTCGGATGAGACTGGGATTAACGCAAGGATGTGAAAAATGTGTGACTGTTGGAATTTACTTTTTGATTTGTTGATGTTAATCGAATTGAAGAGCAATATTAAACTGGTCTAGGCGGGGTAATCCACGATTTTTGCCTTACAAGGGCAATGCTTTGACCACTAAGGTACCAGACCTCGCTCTAACCAATTAGTTAGCTAAAACAAACTAACTTAAACTCTAACCAATTCAAATTTCTCCTTCTATATTTGTATTTGAGGCGACAGTGGTGCATCTGCCAACATTCTTAAGAACTATCGGAACCAATGAATGAATTGAAAAACTCAATGATTTTAAACATTGATTTTTAATAGTCTCTCGTAATCACTCCGCCCATATTATTTGAATTGATGTTATTGAAAACTTCTTGATGTTATCTTATCTTTTAACTAAATATCGCGATCGCAATAAACTAGTTTTTCGTTTGTTCAGGATCAAACAATGCACAGATATCACTGACGCCTTTTTCAAGACGACGCACCATGAGATGGGCCATATCCAGTACTATCTGCAGTACAAAGATCAACCCGTGATATACAGAGGTGGTGCTAATCCTGGTGAGTTTCAAATAATTGAAGATGACTGTAACTCTAGCTTCCCGCTGCACCTTTTGTTTCTTTAAGAACCTTCTGTTCCTTCAAGAACCAAGCGGTTCGGTGAATCTTTCCTTTGTCGCACCATTAAGACCTGGCATTTCTTGCTTCCTTGCCAGCCGCGTGGTTTCCGGCAGAGTAGAAATTAGACCACCACGACTCTTTATATGTGGTGTCGTACAAGGCGACTAAGGTATAGGGCTGATTAACTTTAACATCAGACAGATATGAACAGCCCAGACTGAGTCCTAGATGCATGGCTCGAGTCAACAATAGAGCCCGGAATCCTTCAAATCGCCTGATGGTAAGCTGAAGGCAAAGTCTCAGGAAAGAGGGTCACCATTACAAACACGTAACATGTTAACAATAATGGCACTCAGCTTGACGGCCTCATCAAAAGAGGATTGTCGTCGCAGCACCGCGTGACACTCGCCGGCCCAACCAGTGCTGCGACCATAATCCCTCCTGCCTGGCTATGCACTTGCTGGCCCTAAAACGCAATCCAAACGAGATTGGATTACTATGGAGAGTGTTTCACAATCGTGCACGGTGGTACTCATCCGACCGAAATTTGTGACAAATTTGTGCCGTCAAATTTCTACCACCAGTGTGTCTACCATGAGTTTACATCGTAAACTTACGCGCTAGCGTCAAGCTCGCTAGCGTCATAACGTGGTTCAGATAGATTTCGATAATGCTTGTACCATGAGTTTTAAGAGGTCTCACGGAGACGCTAGCGTGAGCTCGATTGGAAGTATCGTCCAACAGCGTCCTTGACATTCTTATGTTGGCACTTTGTAGCTAACTAGCTAACTTCACTCGTATGTTTTATTTCTTTCTATCATTACTCGAAGAAAGAGAAAGAATCAAATGCTCAAAGTATAGTTCTAAAGTGATGCTAAAACTCACTGTGAATATCCCTGTGTCACACACACTTGTCACAGACTGTCAGAGTCAGTTGACTTTATTTGTGTCATTGAACCATTCGTTAGCGGGAGTTTTGAATCTCTAAATCAAGTTTTATATATTGGCTAAAAATAACAAAGAACACAAAACCTGCAAGTAGATAACCACAATCTATTTGAATATTGGGGAGGTAATGAGAAGTGCGATCATCATCAATGCCTTTTATTTTCAGCTATCAACCACACCAACTCACCTTTGTTTGTAATGTAACTCTTTGTGTTGACTTTAAACCCGTTACCCTTAACAATGAGCACAAATCTTCAAAAGCTTCTTTAGAGAGTCTGTATAGTTTAGTAAATTTCCTATCACTTATATTTTCTAATTGGTATCCAAAATGAACTCGCATATTATTTTGAAATTGACATTGTTCACGTCTTTGGTCTTCATATTCAGCAACCACTAACATATTCCATGCTAAATAAGCTCATCCAGACATTATTATCCAATTCAACACATAAAAAATAAACACAATTATGATATCAACAAAAGTTTTCACACTTCAAAATGCTAGTGAGTTACGGAGAAACAATCGCAATAGAAAGCCTCGCTAGCGTCTGTCAAAATAGTGACTCATGGTGCCGTTGCAAAAGCTGAAAAACGCTACGAACAATCGAATAGATTTCTACGCGTTTTATATCTAGCGAAATCTATAGTACTCATGGTACAAAGTTTAATTCTTTCCGTGACCGCCAGGGGCGCTGTACAAAATTTCATACAAATGATTTACGGCGACGCTAGCGTGACCGTGTAAACTCATGGTAGAGACACAGTACCTAGTATTCGAGTATATTACACAGTTTTCTACAGAGTGCGCTAAATCTATTCATAGATATTATGATATGACATTAATTGTTTGCAGGTTTTCACGAGGCTGTCGGTGATGTCATCTCGCTATCCGTTTCTACACCAAAACACTTGAGGAAAATTGGACTGTTAGAAGACGGACCTGATGATTTAGAATCCAACATCAATCAACTTTACAAAATGGTATGTAACTGATATTGCAACAATATTTTTCAAATTCAATAACAGATTTCATTCAAGCTTTTATATAACTGCTAACTGCTGACATTATTTAATAATTACAATTTATAAGTTGACACTTGGTGTAACTTGTTACAAATATTGAATACATGTATGTGCTTTTCCACAATATGTATTTTTTATTGAACCTGACTGGTTTCCCCTTACGGCATTCTCTGTTGGTGCTTGCAAGCTTTTGGGAATGTCGCAAGTACAAGTGCGTATTAAATATCGTTTTTAACTTTTTTAATATATTAGTAAGTACTTTTGCTAATTTAATATTTCAACCATTCCAGGGTCTCGCAAAGATCGTCTTCTTACCCTTTGCCTACCTCTTAGATCTGTTCCGTTACGGTGTGTTCCGCGGCACTACCACGAGCCAAGAGTATAACTGCCATTTCTGGCAGCTGAGGGATGCCATCCAGGGTATCGAACCGCCCGCACCAAGATCTGAAGACGATTTTGATGCTGCTGCTAAGTACCACGTTTCTGCTGACGTTGAATATGCGAGGTGAGTGAATATGTATTCTAAATAATAAATATAATAAATATTCTACAAAATTCCACACAACGCTATCTATGTAGATCCATGGTAAGCATAGCTTAACTAGCTAGTATTATGGGATTTAGAATGCGGATAAACATAATAAGATACTTTATTTTTGTAAATACATATAATACTTTATATACTTTATACATAGAAACACCCAGATCAATGCGAATAAACATATTCATGCATACAAATATTTGCACTGAGCGGGATTCGAACCCGCGCCTCCTGCGTAGCAGTCGTACGTTCTACTGCTACGCCACAGAGGCTGTCTCTGAGATAAATAGTATCACTTTACTATTTATCGACGTCATGTACTTATTTCCCTTTTTTTTTAATACACAACCTGTCAGCCCTGCTGGAAATGCCGAGAAACCCAAAAGAATAGACTTGACGGCCTTGACTGATTGTTGTATATGGCATTGTATTCAAAGAATGATGTATGTAACTCGATTAACTACAGTGAGTGCTAACTAATTGTTTAGGTCTACAAAAATCATCCGAGTCAATTTAGGGAATTTAGTCAAGTTACCATTCTGAATACATATGTATGTTTTTGTGTGTTCTTTCAGGTACTACATCTCGTATATTATCCAGTTTCAATTCCACCGAGCTCTTTGCCAACTCGCCGGTGAATACAATGGTGGAGAAGACCAACTGCTGTCTAACTGTGACATCTACAGGAGCGGTGAAGCGGGACAGGCATTGAGGTATCACTTTTATTGAACACTAGCTTGCCATCTCCGACTTTTCCCGTGACATACTTTTAACCGAGTTGCATTCCTAAATGGGTAATGCCTGTAAATTGTCTTATGGGAACCTGCTAAAGTTTATCTTTATGATCTCTGCTATGCTGCCTTGGGTAGTAGCGTGATAATATATAGTCTATGTCCATTGCGGATAATGTAAGGCATATTGTGCAAATATAAAAAGTATTTAGAGACGTTCTGCTGTGCGTGTGTGTTCAGATGAACGCTAATTCTATCATTGCACCCCTTGCCACAGGCAGGTAATCCCTCCTCACACCGCGCACGTTGCGAGTATGCAGTTGTTCCTGAAGATTATCCCAGACAAACAAAATAACAAAATCCTGAACATTCATAGCCGCTCTTTTAGACAAATAAAACAAATTACAATACCTATATGTCATATTTATAAAAAATCCACCTTGTAGTTCCTAAAATATTTGTTATTGCTCAGCAACATGCTCCAGCTTGGTTCTTCAAAACCCTGGCCTGACGCAATGGAAGTACTGACTGGCACAAGGAAGATGGATGCCAACGGCATTCTAGAATACTTCAAACCCTTACACGACTGGTTGAAGGCGGAGAATGAGAAGAATGGCGAGTTTGTTGGATGGGAACCTAGTACTGTCCGTAAGTATCCAGAATTAGACTATAATAATATGGATTGATGACGTGGCTGACGTCCTCAGTTTGAAGGTCACAATAGATAGTCTTTTCACGTCTAAAGACGCTTGCGACATCTTATGCTCAGGTACCCTATACCAGTTAAAACGTAGATTGTGGTAGTAACCCAGAATAGACTATAGATATTTTTTTTGGATACATACCTTCATAGGCCTTTAAAAAACCTAAGCTTCACTCAAACCACAAAAAATCAATTTTAATATATGGTTACCACAATGAGAATAGAAAGCTTGTTTTGCTTGAAATGCTTAGAAAAAAACATTACTCAGGATTCACTTGAGTATTAAATTATTAAAGTCCTCCAGAATAGAGGGTCTTGCTCGACAGTGACTTGCAAAGCCAAACTAGGTCTTGAAGATGCGTTTACAAGGCGCAACAGTACTTTTGTCCTGATGGATTGTAGGTATAAATTAATTAACTGTTGACCTTACATACCTACTCTATGAAATTTCACTACACGCTAACTTGAAAAAGTATTTGCATATTAAACAATTCATAAAGTAGTCGGTATTTTAATTATTTATGTATGTTATTGCAAAAAATATCATTGCAATTTATTACCTATTCAAAAAGGCATTTTGTTTCTGTATAGAATGTTGATAGGTTTGGATTATTTTGAACTATTATTAGTTGGCTTTATGTGTGTATTGCGTTTATAAAGTAAATAAATAATGTTAAAATATCTTTTCAGCCTACTGCTCGGCCCAGCAACGGACAGCAATGGAAACTTCAGGGTTCAACACAAGACTGAAGAAATATGCTTCACTGGGCTCCAATTGAACAAAATTAATTTATAACTTGTTGTAATTATAATAATTAAGGAACAAATTGTGTTTCATTTCCACCCATTATAACTACAGATCTGTTATCCGTGTGGTGACGGAGAAAGAATATAAGTATCACCACCCCATCTCATCCGAAGGATTATGAGGCAACTAACGGAAAAATACGCGGACGATATCACGGTGTGATAAGAAAAACTCGAAAGAAACTCTGAAACAACGGCTGGTCAGCTTGAAAACAGTAGACCATAACCTATCAACATTTGGAGAGGCCTATGTCCAGCTGTGGACTGCGAAAAGCGGATAATAATTATTGCGATTTAAAGATTGCGAAAACTTATAATGTTATTGTTTCAATATTTAATATAAGGCACTATCAAATGATTTTGAGGGTTATCAAGCTCAGGAATTAAAAAGAAAGAACAGGTTTATCTAAATTAAAATAATTTAAATAGAAACAGCTTAAAATAAATTGGCAACTGAATAGGCCGGTTTTTAACCGAATCGAAAAAGGAAGATTTTCCATTCATCTGACTAATTTTTTAGTAAAAAATAATACTCATAAGAAAGCCAGCAAGGAGTGGCATCCTGCAATATATAGTCCTGTTCTCCCAGTATCAATCAGCCATTAAGTAATGCACGAACTTCAAACAGTAAACTACCTGATCAAAAAGTCGAGTTAAGGTCACTAAATATTAATCACCGAATATGGCATCCTGCATGTATACCCTAAACTGATATCACTGAGCTTAATGCCATTTAGCATTATATCTTCTTCTTCATAAGACCGCCAATCCTGGCTTCATTTAAACCTCGGACCCACTCTAGTAAGTCACCTTTCCATAATTTTTTTTTTTAATACCACTTAGGCTGAGTTGTGTGCATGGAAGTGTGATGGAAAGTAAAATAATATCAGAGGGATAGGGATATGCTCTATAGCTACCTCACCTTCGGCCTTGCACTGCGACCCACAGACGGCATGCGGTTTAGTCGGTTCGAGTCCGACATAACCTCCTCCTCCGGCTCCGGCGGGGGTGGTATCCTTGGGGATTTCCCACACAATAAAAAAAAGGGGTGAGACACTCTTGCGGCCGACCTTGTTCTAATGACCTTCTTGAAGAACTTCATATTGTTGTGGTTTGGAGAAACCACAGCAGGAATTTCAATCACTTGTGACTGTCGCTGACCTCCTAACCCCGAGAGGAAGGTCTCTTGCTACATAAGTATATATAATATGATTTTATAAAGTTATAGAAACAATCTGGATCAATATGTCATAGAAAGTGACTCAATCGTCTTTGGAAACCTGTTAATTCTAAACTTATATCATAAAAGATGGCTGCCGTTTATTCAATATAAAAACAGTCACGTTGTATAATAAGATCGTTTGTCTATAGACTCTTTCCTTGACATGTTGTTTTTAGACCTTTTTTCTAAGACTGCTATTTATTTATTTAAATTGTTAAGCCGGTTTTCGACATTGGCGTGAGTGAAATCGTGAACACTGTAGGTTAGTCTGGTTTTTAGTATTGTACACTTCATAATATACATTTTCAATTGAAACTTTATTTTTAGTATACAGGGCGTCCCAAACTCATGGGACATGGAGGGGAAGTACCTTAAATATCGTAGATAGTGTATTTTGCTGAAAGAAGACTTTATGTTATTATAAAAAGTCAGTAATTCTGCATTCATAGATTTTCTAAAAATTACTTGCTTTGTCTGGGAATCGCACCGACTTAAATGTCAAAAAAATAACTTTACTTTTATGAAGCCAATCGAAAGAATAGCTTAAAAATAATAACTTTGCTTAAGTAACGTTAATTGTATTTTAATTTGTAAAGAAAGGAGCAACGTAAAATTAACAATTTTAATCAAACTAAAAACATACATTAAACTGCCGTAGTCAATTAAGTGGGTATTTTTTTGTAAATTAAATACTTAAATGCTCAAAATTTGATCCCTCTTGTCTTACGCAAATCATCAATTTTTTTCTTATCATTTTCATATAATCATTTCAGAGTCAGATTATTTGATCTTTCAGAATTTGACTCAATCATTTTACGTTGTTCCTTTATTTTAAAATACAGTGTTACTTAAGCAGAGTTATTATTTTTTAGCTATTATTTCGTTTGGCATCATAAAAGCAGGGTAATTTTTTGTTTGATATTTAAGTCGGTTCGATTCCCAGACGAAGCAAGTAATTTTTAGAAAATCTATGAATGCAATATTACTAACTTTTAAAAATAACATAACGTCTTCTTTTAGCAAAATACACTATCTACGATATTTAAGGATAAGTTTGGGACGCCCTGTATATAAGTCAAAGGTACCTGAGTTCTGTAGAGTCCAGTTGAGTATTATTCTTTCTATAAAAAATATTTACGAGCTTTATTTACGAGTAGCAAACAATAAATCATTCCTTACAATGAACACTTAAAAATAACAGCAAATAATATAAACAAACATCAATAATTGACATTTTTCAGCAACTTGCTACAGTTAAACAAACTGTTGTCTGAAGCAATGGAGGCATTTACTGGCACGAGGTTAACGGATGCTAGCGGTATTTTAGAGTCCCTCCAGTTCCTGAAACTCCAAGTTACCGATAAGGTCTTCGCACATGAAGTCTCACACCTAAGGAATATACTACGGGTTTTTATCAAAAGAGCTACAAAAACTGTATCGTTTAAAAGTAATGTAAAATAAAAAAAAAATACCCATTAGTTAGTTGGTATCGTTGTATCATAATATATATTATAACAATTATATGATCTAGAAAGCGTTGCAAATAACTATATAAATGCCAATTTAATTTGCAGTATCCACTTTGCATATTCTAATGTGAAAGAAGCTTGTAAGCATGAATGTTATGTATGTTAACTTATAATAAAGTGAGTAAAATAAAATTAAGTAATCTTATATTAATCAACTTCAGCCATCAAGCCAGCGATATCATATCAATTCTATTACACTAGCCTCGGGTATACTTTCATACTTCCTCTGTTTATCAACTGATTTTTTTGTTTCGTGTTAGGTACTGGCAATTTCATTTTCGAATAATACTTAATATTTATCGAATTTCGTCGTATCGTATATAATCGTAGGTATTATTTGAGCTAATACCTACTTCTGCTCCAATGATGCGGAGAAATGTCTAAAAACATGTAGTAACATGGTGACACTAGTCCCATTTTGAGATAAATAATATTCTAACATCTTATCCATGCGAAAGACAATCCAAGATAATCCAATGATGACCCTTAACAGTAGGTACATCTGTCTCAATATCTGAAACTGTAAGCGTTATTGAAATTAGTGACTTTATCTTGATATTTTTATCATGAACATTTTCACGTTTTCACGATACGCCAGCAATTTGACAACCAAACGCAAACAAAATCAAACGGCTCAATTTACTTTCTCGATAATTCGATTTACTTGAAACTTTTGAAGATGAACTAAATTAAAATACTGCATAATCTATGTTTTATATTTGTAACAAATATATGATATTAAAAAAAGATCTATGAGGAATTGGAATAACTGCAAGCGATACGAATGGAAATAAAAAGCGGCCAAGTGCGAGTCGGACTCGCCCGTGTAGGGTTCTGTAGCAGTAAGTAATATAATATAACGGACAGTCATGATGAATCCATAAGGTTCCGTTATTTGCCATTTGGCAACGGGACCCTAAAAATAGACCATGTTGCCCTAACTTTAAATAAATATCTTAGTAGGAATAGAGAATAATAACGACGACTTTTTTTTTAATTGCGAAAATTGCCACGGACTCCCACCGTTGGAGCCAGCTATGGTTTTGTCCGACTCGAATCGACTGAATCCGCACTTCGTCTAGAGTCACCAGTTGCCGAGGATGAGTATAAAAGGGCCGATAATAAAATAAGATCTATCCCCATTCAAGATAGTAGGTCAATCACCTGACCTTTCAAGTATGTTAAACATGCTCTTACTCCGTGAATGTTCAACTTAATTTCCACGTTCAGCTCAACTGGCAATAAACAACAGCATTGTATAATCGGATCGTTCACCTTTGCATCGTCTCCTTGACATGTTGTTTTGTGGAACTTTTTTATTTGCCTGCATTTGGTATTTATGCATTGATATAAGCTTAGTTTGTTCATTGCCGTTAGTGAAATCGTGGAAGCCTGTGGGTACGTCAGTAATGTTATTTATTTTGCCTGTAGCTTTGTCTGAATATTTTTGTACTGTCGTAACTTATGCATTTTAAATCATTTGTTGTTATTGCAATATGAATATAATTATTTTAACCGTTAGACCTATGTAAGCTAGGTTTCGACATCTTAATTTAAATCTGTTAGATGTTTCTTAAGCTCGTGTTGTGCTCTCATGAAAAGATAAAGAGTTTATTTGTTTAAACGGGTTAATCTCAGGAAATACAGACTTAAATTGTAAAATTCGATTGTTTTGAATAGTCTGTTTATCGAAGAAGGCTATGTGTTCTTCACCCTACCGTTAATCTTAGTCGTATCAAAAGCTTTCAATTCGGAGTCTGGAGTCAACTTTTTCAGTCTTACTGGTGACTGAACCTCAGTCTAACTGGCCCCCGATTCTGGTAATTTTATGACATAACAAAAAACCTGTCATACCGCTGACATTGCATAAAATGTCATTAAATTTTAGACGTTATGGCTGAGCGTTAAAGTGGAAAATGGAAAGAGAAACAGTTTATAACATTTTCAATTTGCTCTACAAGATTGTCATTTAATTTTATACTTTAACAGTAAAACAAAAACGCTGAAGTTAAATTGCATTGGTTACAATATCCGTGAAATCGCAGTGGTTATGCCATGAAAAAAAAATCTGAATCAGGGCCCTGAACGATGTATCATTACGCTACTACTCAAGAGAGTGGAGCAGTTATCATAAATATCAACAAATTCGGCAGTTTCCTACACGTTTTTAAAAATCAATCAATTACGGGCATATGTAACTAAAGGGCATGGGTTAAAGGGGTTGTACGGGGTTAGAAGCCTCTGTAGCGCGACGGTAGTAAACGCAGCCGCAACATAGGACGCGCGGGGTCGATAAATTGGTAAATATTGGTATTCATGAATACGCACGTTAAGTCCTCGGCCCCGGTTGCCACACGAATATCTAGTGTAGTTACTACGGGTGGCTGGACCCCTTGAAAGTCCGACTAGTCTAATTACAGCACTTCGATACCGCCACTTGGTCGTGGAGGTCAGATGGCAGACCCTTCAAGGAAAATATTGAAGTTCAGCCGAATCTTGGTTAGAGTGTTTTCATATTATTTAATATCCGATGTCGAACGCCGATAGCAAATATTTGTGTTGGACTAAATGGGAAAATTAAAGTTTTTACAGAGAAAACAAAAGCTATTAAGGTTAATTGATGGAAACTTTTGTTTATTAAATACGTATAAGGTAAAATTTTATCTATTCAAATACGAAAATGCATGAATTGAGTAAGTAATAAGTATATTAATAGTACAAACTATTGAACACGACGACCTTTTTTGTTAAGAAAAAAGCAACTGAACCAATAAAATTTAAAATAAGAATCTATAACTCATTTATTATAACAATTTTAAAGTCACAGTTTTATCATAGGTGTCATTATTTGCCTAATTGCGGTGAGATTAGAGGCATTTTTTGAGTAAGTGTATTAAAAAGATTATTACATACATACCTAACTGTGGCGCAATTAGATATTCAAGTAATTATTAAGGACAAACTAACATTGTTGTTACATTCTTTTATTTATGAAGTCGATCAATTTAATATAAGTTTTTAACAGGTTACGTCAACCGGTAAGATCTTCATAATTGGTACCAATGTTATAGTATAGCGGTCAATTATTAGATACTTGTATTTTTAAAAGGTTTACTGATACTTGACTGTAGTTTGCATTCGCCGTACACAAAGTGCATATCTCACGCCGTAATCTGATCATATTCACAACAATGAAGTTTTTTTTTATATAGCACACATACAGCCTGATGGTAAACTAAAGATAAAGTCTCAGAATGGTCACCGTTATATACACCAACAATGTTATTCTTGTACATAAGTCGCAGCCGACTAGTTTATCCAGCTGTTCAATTAAACGCCTAGGCTCTTTACTGAATGGCACCACTCAATTAGCGGCCTGAGTGGAGACAAGCACACGGCCCACCAGATAAAAAGTGGTTACCCTGGCCTATGGTCGGGTGCAACACCGTGGGCGTCACACTCACGCTGCCGACCCTGTCTTCAGCCTTTTGATTAAACGGCTAGGCTAGTAGCTTGGATCGATGACATTTAATCAAACAGATAGAAAAATGACTTCTTTCTGTTTAATAAAAAATATCTGTATAAATAAAAATACGATCCAAGTGGGATTGCGTAACTTTCTCAATAAACTTATCTCTAGTTTTCTGCGAATACACCTCTGTCTACCCCTCGGGGATTTAAAGGTGTAAGTATATCTATGTATGTATGTAATTTTCAATCTTATTCCGAGGCAATGCCCTAACTTACGATTGGCCTAATCATTAGCAAGCCAGGTTATTAAATGTTGTAATAAATGTTACGGCTGCATATTATTTATTTAGGCTGTTCACTGAATGGCGCTGTTTAGTTAACAGCCTAGGCAGGTAATTGAATTAAGTGTATATGATATAATATTATCATCCTGCTATAAAAGGATTGGTCCTTGGCCTTGCTATTCATGCGTTAAGATTTTAATGTTTTATTATTAACTGACACATTAAAAAGAGGAAGTTTGCGCTTGTGTGCTCTTAGGTACTTAAGTTAAGCGATTATTATTTACTTCTTGGGTCAGTAAAGTCAGGTTCTATATAAATTGTCGTGGGAAAATTAACCTATCTCTGAATAATTCCTTATTATGTATGCAAACGATATCTATAATATGGCGTAATAGTATGTATATCTATGATTGCATAATTAGAATAACTACTTCCATAACCAAACTTTAGGCTTATACTGTTTTATATATGAGTATAATGAATATGACTACCTATATACATAGCGAAAAAAGTTGCTTATAAATGTTTAGAAATGAATCGGATAAATATTCTAAGTCCATCTAGGGCGTAAAACACACACAAGCGACGTAAGGCAGCAGGCGTGGGACAGGCGTGGCGCAGGCGTGCGCCGCTTCAAAACGATTTCATACTAAATGTATGCAGGCGACGTTTTTGAATTATACTGAAGCGACACGGCGCAGACAGTCGGCGCGTCTACGCCGCGTCGCTTCAGTGAAATCGTTTTGAAGCGGCGCACGCCTGCGCCACGCCTGTCCCACGCCTGCTGCCTTACGTCGCTTGTGTGTGTTTTACGCCTAGGGAAGCTCGGGATTTCTAGCAAGTCAATTACCGCCACAATGCAGAGAGCTGTTTTGTTAGTTCCTTTGCTAATCAACTGACACCTATGAGGGCTGCCCTTTCGTTCCATTTTCTAGAAGGTCACTCAGCTGAAGCGTGATTTAGCTGAGAAACAATTGTTTAGACAATCTGCCAGACAACCTGTCAAATTTGTCAATGCGTATTATAATCTTTTACCAGCTTAATTGAGATTCAGCTGAATGGCACTCTAGAATACGGGCCTTAAATTGTGTCGTTTGAAATAAGTATAGACAATCTAATAGATTATTTGTTAATAAGAAAACGGGAATTAATGCGATCATGGTATAGGTACTTACATACCTTTGATTGCCTGACGTTTCGGCTCAGCGGTGCACGCCCGCCGTCTTCCCGCTGAGCCAGTCCGCCTGTGACCACGGCCGGTGTAACCTGGTCGAAACGTCAGGCAATCAAAGGTATGTAAGTACCTATACCATGATCGCGTTAATTCCCGTTTTCTTATCACTGGCTGCTGCCCGCGGCTCCGCCCGCGTGGATGTCGGTTTTCCTGAATTTTCTTTGCTATAAACCTCACGGAGACCGAGACCTTTCCAACAAATGCAAAACCGTGGAAATCGGTTCGTGCGTTCTGGAGTTATAGCCTCAGGAAGGAAAACCCGACTTATTTTTATATAGTAGATGTTTTATATAGTACGTGAGAGTTTCGAATTCTAAATTCAAAAAACATGGAAATGCCATTTTTTTATTAATTGCGGGAGGTTGGTAAACGACACGACTTATTATAATAGGCAGCCCTCGTAGTTTGATTTATATTGTGACTAAAGGTTACCTACGTCGCCAAGACTGTTTTACCGCCTCTCTCACTCTAGGGGCGTAAATATGCAGATTTTTGTAGATACATATATATTATAAACGGAAAAACCCATTTCAATGCAAATACACATAATGTATTATGTATACTGCATACAAATTCTACTATACATATGCATAGTATGCATACAAAATTACTAAATAATCTAACAGCGGAACTTCGATATTGTCGATTAGTTATAGAAGTCTGCATTCGATTTATGGAAAATATTGAAGTACAGCCATATCACAGTTGGACTGGAAAGCCGATTCCAACTAAGTTGGCAAAAAACTCAGAGAATGAAATGATTACATGCATACAAAAATTTGTATTAAACGGAAATCTAAGCCCCTAAAGTCTCACTCAGCCATCGAATCAAACATATGTAGGGACACAGTTAGAGCATAGTACAAGGCACGACGTCGCTTACGCCGCGAATTCCATTCGCGTGACAGTGTAATTAAAATAACGTTGATAAATATAACGCTTGCCTGAAGTAATAAATAATAGGCGGTTTGATTATTTATTAATATTAGATTATTTTTTTAGCTATGTAATATAACAAACACTCCTAAAAGCAATCGACCTTAATTTCGATCTATTGTAGTTAACCGCAGTACAGGTTGTCCTTGCCCATCAAGTTACTTGATCTAATCTGTGAGTTGTTTATCGTATTGACAGTCAGCCATACACAAGTCTCAGCCATACACACACAGCCAGTGTCAGTGGTGGTGTAGTGACCGGCGAATAGGTACGTGTTCGGAATGTAAGATATATTGTGAAGTGTAATATAGATTTGTTGTTTTAAGACGTATAATGTTTATTTATTATATTTTGGTGATGAAGTTTGTTTAATTGAAGGTGGTTGAGCGTGTATGGCTATGTCAATGTGAAAAAATATATATATTAGCCTAAATAATAATCACAGTTACGTTAAATTTACTTTACTTATTTAATAAATTCATACAAGATATGTGCAGGTATTTGTATGCAAGAGTACCTAATATGACAATATGTATGTATATTTTTTTTATTATCTTAATATGTTTGTCCGAATTCTTAGATCTCATAACACTTCTTTAGGTCCAGATAGCGCTGTGTATAATTTCGTTGAATATTTATTTATTTCTATCTCAATCTCAAAGGCTTGTCCTGCTTTATCTTCTACACTGACGGCACAAAAACTATCTGTTCTAACAGGGTCAGTAGCGCGAGTGTGACCCCCATGGTGTTGCACACGTCCATAGGCCACGTTAACCACATTCCACCAGGTGGGCCTTGTGCTTGTCTGCCACCTTAGTGGTATTAGAAAAAAGACATTGGGTCGGGTGCTTTAGCTCATATTGGTAGAAATTTATGCTCAGCAGTGAACAACAATAGGCATATCGATTGATTGATATATCACTGAGATAAATATGGAGTTTGGTTAAAAAAAACTAATTTTAGTGATGCTTTATTTCCAGATGAAAATGGCCACAACTACAAAATGTGCCCTGAAGGGCGTTATGGTGTTAATTGTCATAGGACTTGCCCAGGGATTGGCAGTTGACAAAGCTTTAGATGAAGCAGCTGGAAGGGAATATATGAAAACTTTGAACGAGCTGACTGCCAAATCATCGAACAGGAAAGTGATAGCGGAGTGGAACTACGAGAGCAACATTACAAAATATAATGATGAAATCAACGTAAGATATTTTATCGTTTATTTTGATCAAATGAATATATGTAAATAAGCTTGTACAGTCAGCATCAGATAAAACTTGACTAGCAAAGAAGCATTTGAGTATTTTGTGTTTTTGCATCGATCTAGCCCCGAGCACGCGAAAACATTCGAATTCGTAACGTAAACGTACCTAAGAACGGAGCATTGTGATTGGTTCACAGTAAGCAGGCAGCCAATCGCCATGCATGCATTCTTTCGATATGTTAACAAAACGAATTTGAATATTATTCAAATATCAAATGCTGACTACACATGCAGGGTGCTGTTGATGCGTGAGAAGAGAGTGCTAGGCAAAATCGATCTGTTGCTGACTGTACGCTACAATACATTCCACTTTCAACTTATGTAAATGTCCCCCTTAAAAATGTGATCTCAGTTTAGTGGATAAGGTGTCAGCCTTGCGATCGGTAGGTCCCGGGTTCGAATGCTGTCCATTACGGTTATGAACCCAAACCGACACGAGCCATGTTCAAAATTTACCTTAGTCCAGCGAGAGAACATTCGTAATTTCGGATGCTAATATTCTTTTAAACAAGAAAAATATTTTTTCATATCTAATCTTCCCCTTGCCAAAGTAGATAGAAGAAGATCAGCAAAAAAACTTTAGGTAAAGTATCTATATAAGTAAAAATGAATTGCTAAAATTGTTGCTAAGTATACTTGAGGCTTGACGACTTTGGATGATTTGGATCACTTCTTTTTGTGTAGTGTTCGTTATTGTAAGATTGACTAGAGCACAAATAATATTCATATTCGTAATTTAAACGTATCCAGAAAACGGAGCGATGCGATTTCGAATTCGTAACGTAGACGTATTGAAAGAATGAAGCATTGTGATTGGCCGCCCTCCTACCGTAAACCAATCGCAATCCTCCAGTCTTTCAATACGTTTACATTACGAATTCGAATGTTTTTCGTGCATAGTTATAGTTATTGATATTAAATATCAATAACAAAAGAGACACCGAAACAGCTCATTAAGAAACATATTTTTTCGTCAACCTTTTGAAATTTTCGCATTGTTTCTTGATCCGTTACAAATTCTTATTTAAAATACACATTTTGCATATCCATTTCAATGAAGTTTGTAAACATCATAATAACATTGGAAGGTTAGCAATGACGTGACTATGTCAGAATCGAACCGACTAAACCCACTTCGTATTCCGACTCAGTACCTTTTGTTAATCAGCCCTTGCCTTCCCCAAAAGAAAGTTTTCATGGTTTAACTTCTAACAAAGGAATTCTGGCTATCATGAATAAATGGTTGTCACGAATGATGCTACGTCCTCCTACAGACTCGATATCTTATCTTTCATAGTCCTCATGAGATTGATATGATAAAGCATAGAAGCTGTCACCCACGGCTTCACGCGTGTGGAAGACGATTATTGCGACCAAATAATGCTAAGTGTACTAAATTTCGTCGGGTTATCTTAAAAAATGTCAAACTTTCTTCTCCTATTACCCTATATCCCTATACCCTATAACCCCCTAAACCCTCCTTTTGCAATAAAAGGTAGCCTATGTTCTTTTTCAAGCTCTGGTCAATCCCTGTACCTTTCATCAAGATCATTTCACTGATTTAGGCGTGAAAGCGTAACAAACAGACAGAGTATTCACTTTTAGTATTAATATGAATTGTTTCAGTTACAAGTTGCTTTAGAAGTGGCTGAAGAAAAGAAAAAGTATTGGATGGAGACGACAAAGTATGATTGGAAGAATTTTGAGGATCCTGATTTGAAGAGAATGTTTAAGAAGTATTCCGTGCTTGGCACTGCAGCTCTGCCCGAGGATACGAACAAGAGATTAATATCGGCGATCACTAACATGCAGACGAATTATGCTACGGCCACCATTTGTGATTTTTATGATAGATCCAAGTGTGATCTACATGTGGAGCCAGGTGAGATTTTGAAACATTTTTTACTATACTCTGTATCGTTGAAAAGGTATACAAAGACCTTTCACCTTCCATGATACCTCGTTTAGAAAACTTGTTTTTAGACAACTTCACTAGGTCAGCCGGAGTACGAGGGAAGTGCTTTATGGGCATTGTTACGTCCCATAGGGAAGTATACAAGGGTATTGTCGCACGTAAAATAAGGTGGCAGACAATCATAATTGTTTTGATTAATGGGTTAATCATGAACCGTTTATCGAGTTAATTATTTAGTTATATAGATACATAACTTGAAATATAACCTTTTATAGAATAAAACTACAAATAATAAAAGGGTCAGGTTTTAGGTAGACACTGTAAGATGAACAGTGCCTTCAATTATAATATTGATAACAACGTCAACTTTTACCGACCTTGCCGAGGCTTTATTGTCACATCTCTCTAAAAGGTGAGAAGTAAGGTCCACGAGAATAATTATATAACATTTTCTCAAACATGCTTGGAAATGTGAACATTATTTTGACAACCTTCTTCGAGATAAATCGAAATTGCTGTGCATGCGAGCAGCGGCCGGCAAAAGTTGTATGAAAATCCATATCTGTCGTGTTTTAGCAGCCAAATAAATTACTATGTAAACTCATATCTGTCGTGTAATTTAAAAATGGAACCAACTTTTACTCCGAACCATGGCAACCAAAGAGGTAACTTATCCAAGGCGTTATTAAAATATAGAACTGGATTGCAAATAGAATGCTGTTTATCAATAAAAATAAAAAACAAATGAACATTTCGCCGCGTGAAAAATTACTGTTGTTCGTTGATCGTCATTGATTTTGAAAAGTAGGTAACTAAAAAGTTCTGCCTAGATACTACTTAGTTTTAATTTCCGCGCATTGTTTGAGAAAAACACTATACAAGCCTTGGCCACAATTGAGCGTTGCCGGACTCCGTAATGCGTGCTTCGGCTGCGCCTCGGCCCGCATACTTCACGATCGTCCACCAACACTACACTTGGTGGCCGCGGCAGTAATGTACTATTTTTGTTAGGTGTGTTTTGAAAGTGACTTTCGCCATCTAACGACATGAACTCAGCTCTTGTAAAAAAATACTATACCTAATATTTAAATTCCCTTGTGTTAATCCCAGTCACATCCGAAGCTATCAGCTTGGAGTCTAGAGGTACGACCAGACTAATGGAAATTCCCATATTCATACCTACAAATATTTGCACCCAGCGGGGATCGGCCGCGTTCACTACCGCTACGCCACGGAGCCTGTCAAGGCCTTGTTTTTAATGCTGTTCAATTTCCGTTATAGAGGTGACAAAGATTTTCCAAGAAAGTAGTAACGCTGAAGAGCTAAAGCACACCTGGTTGGAATGGCATAAGGCTGCTGGTGCCGTTTCAAGAGGCAACTTTACGGAGTACGTAGCGTTGTACAACGAGGCTGCTAAGCTTAACGGTAGGTACTGTGAACCCCAAACCAAGAACTGATTCTGATGAAAATTGATACGATGGTGGAAAAGTGCATGAGCTACTATTGACTGCCAAAAATTTGAAATTTAAAATTCTATGAATGTTTGTAATTTTCAAAGATGGCACTATGAAACTTTGTAATATTTTTAAAGTGAAAACTTCTTTAGCGGCGTTGGATAGGTAAAAATTCTTAAACTCCCGTCAGGATCACTTGACCTTTGAACCGTAACCGACGACTGACGTCATACAACATTCTACAGATTGTTTATTTTGTTAGGTACGCGAAGAAGCCTCGTAGCTTAGCGGTAAGCGCTTCGACTGTAAGTCCTTATGGTATCAGATAGAACCGGGTTCAAACCTGGGCTTCTGACACTTTTTGTAATTTATTACTTTTTGTGATTATTTTTTATTTTTGTAATTCATTAATTTCTTCTGAGAGAAAATTAGTGATGGCTTCTATGATTGGCGCCATATTATAGGTATGGTATAGTATGGTATGTTCTTTTTATCTTTTTCTATGTATATAACGAAGAAAGAAAGAAAGAAAATGTTTTCACTTCTGCCGGTACTCCCAGAGTGCAACTCGTCTTTTTTTTGTATATACCAGTACCCATAGCACGAACAACTATTGAGAGAACAGAGCATTTTACAGTAGGTAGGCGGCCAATCGCAGTGCTCCATTCTCTCGATGCGTTTATCATACGATTACTATAGTTGTTCGTGCTACGGGTACTGGTAATTAAGTAATAACTATGCCTAAGCCTTTTTAAAATTTCGACTTGTGTAAGGTGAAAAGGGGGATGATATTTTAACGTTTACTGTAGTTACGCATTCACGATTTCTGGAAACGATTTGATGTGATGAAAAGATAGACTAGAACGAAATCTATGCTTGTTTGTGATATAACGTTAATACCTATATTTACTACAATCTAAATATCACTATAACAAACTACGTATTCATAGATGTGATACCAAAAATGTTAAAGTATCTTCAGATTTTAACAACATCTTCAATTGCAGACTTTGATAGCGTCGCTGAGTGGTGGCTAGACAAGTACGAGGAAGCTGATACTGAAAGTCAGTTCATAGATCTGTGGGCTAACATCAAACCCTTGTACCAACAAATACACGCCTATGTGCGAAGGCTTCTTCGACTGAAGTACGGTGATGATGTTGTGTCAGCTAAAGGGCCTATACCTGCTCATTTGTTGGGTAAGCACTACATCTTTAGTTTTTTTTTAAACTTAATTTAATAAAATTTTACTGCAATACGCACGCTAACTCTTATATATATGTCGCCGCCAACTAGGTTAATCAGCCGTCCAATTACCTGCCTAGGCAGTTAGCTAACAATTAACAGCCTGAATGATATTCAAAATTACATACTTACATACATATGCTTACACCTGTAAATCCCCGAGGGGGTAGACAGAGATGTATTCATAGAAAATTAGTAATAGGTTTATTGTGATAACTGCGCAATCCGACTTGGTTAGGTTAGGTTAGAAGGCGAATGCGGGAGCAGAGCGAAGCGTGGCTCCCGCATTAAGCCTTCGTGATTATTTTTTTATAACCATGCAGAAATAAGTCATTTTTTCTAACTGTTTAATTAAATGGCTAGGCAAGTAGTTAAACGGCATCAATACAAGCTATTTGACTAGTTGTTTAATTAAATGGCTGAACACCATTCAGGCCGTTAATTGAATGGCGCTGTTTAGTTAACTGTCTAGGCAGTTAATTAAACGGCTAATTAACCTAGTTGGCGGCGAGGTATATAAATCGGTTTGGGTCGAAAAAGTAAATGATCAATAATCCCGTCGTGAGCGTTGACATTTTCCAATCTAAATCTATTTATAATTTAAGCTTACGTACTGATATCAAAATGAATGGATAGGTACCTATACTACTAATCCTATTAACATAAAAAAAACCTCAGTTTTCCAATATCCATGACGTGTAACATAGACTAGAAGACATAGACTAGAAGTCAGAACTTTTCTCCTGTAAAGAACAGTGCAATGAGCATGAAATATTTTCGAATTCGTATCGTAAACGTATCCAAAAAACGGAGCAATGCGATTGGCCGACATGTCAACTCTGAACCAATCGCATTGTTCTATTCTTTCGATAAGTTTACGTTACAAATTTGAATATTATTCGTGCTTGGGACATTGGTCGCGGGTTCATTGGTCGTTACCGCCTTTGGTCGTTCACTTCTTCTAATCAAAATGGATGGTTTTCCCACTTGCCTAATAGTTAATTCAACCAAACTTACAGGTAACATATGGGCACAAAGCTGGCACAATGTGGAGAAATTTAGCAGGCCATACCCGGACAAGCCAGAAGTTGACATTACTTCAACCCTCATCGCTCAGGTACGAACATTCTTTTTCTTTCTCCAAGCATTAATCCCAGTCGCCACCGAAATTTGCACTTTGTAGTTTGAAGTCCGGTTTAGGTACGAACATCATCAAATGATATATATTACAACATCATAACTCACCAATGCTGGCTGCCGAGCGTTTTCCAACTTGATGGAAAGTGGTTACCGTGGGCTATGGACGTATGCAACGCCAGGGGACTCACATCCGTGCTGCCAACCCTCTAAACACAGAGAGTTTCTGTGGCGTCAGCGTAGAAAACAAAGCAGAAATAGCCTTTGGTCTTCCTACCTACTGTCCTACCTCCTACTCCTATGTTATAATTAGTGCTCATGCGCACCTATTTCTTTGATAATAATCTCTGCAAAATAACTGCTAGAAAATTGCATCAAACTATCCCACTCGTTCCTAACTTTTTTCTAATGATCACGTCAATTTGACTTCACATGGCCTGATGGTAATCTGAAGGGAAAGTCTCAGGAAAGAGGGTCACCATTACATGTCGTGCCATGTTAACAATAGTGGCGCTCAGCTTGACGGCCTCATCAAAAGAGGATTGTCGTCGTAGCACTGCGTGACACCCACTGGTCCCACTAGTGCTGCGAGCACAATCTTTCCTGCCCGGCTATGCACTTGCTGACCCCTGAACGCAATCCAACCCGGCCGAAATTTGTGCCATCAAATTTCTACCACCAGTACCTACACCATATGTTTCTATCTTTTCAGAACTACACAGTCCTACAGATGTTTAAAGTTGCGGAGGAATTCTTCACTTCACTCAATCTGACTCCTATGCCCGACTTGTTCTGGGAGCGGTCAATCATCGAGAAGCCCAACGACGGTCGTGACATGGTGTGTCATGCTTCTGCTTGGGACTTTTATGATGGAGAAGATTTTAGGTAGGATGGGTTGTAATAGCAATAGTGCCCGGAATACGGCAATAGGCTCACCCTCTATTACGTGGGACCGAAAAGTTTTGTGAAATGTGGGTGTTAATTCACCTCTGCCTAACCCTCTGGGGATAAAGGTGTGATTATATGTATGTATGTATGTAGCAACTTTGAAGCAAATAGCGTGGTAGGTTAGGTTATTTATTACTATACTAAAAACTATTAGAAAGAGAAAATATTTTTTTTTCTGTAATTGATAATCTGGAATTAATTAAGCGATTTAATTAATTATTTCACTATTAGAAAGCTATTTTTATATTTTTTCTGGATATTAACAACCAAATCAGACGTTACTCAGGTAAAACCGCAGATTGATGCTAGTCTTTAATAAATAAATTAATGTAATTTTTAATCAATTGCAGTGTTCAGTTTTAGAAGAGGTTAATTTTTTTTACTCGGTTTTAGGATCAAGCAATGTACAGTAATCACTGACGAATTCTTCAAGACCACGCACCATGAGATGGGCCACATCCAGTACTATCTGCAGTACAAACACCAGCCCATGATCTACAGGGATGGTGCTAACCCAGGTGGGCTAAGGACCTACTATTTGTTAATCCGTTACCTATAAAGGACAACACGTGAATGGCTTAAATGTCAACCGCATACGGGTTCTTTTAAGTATTGGAATTATTTACCAGTGCACCTTCTTCCTAGAGTTCCGGGTCCTTTAAGTAGGGTGTGAAAAACACCTGCAACTTTTTTTAACGACAGTAGTTCCCGCCAATTGAGCAGTCCGACTGGGGAAGTACCTCCAATCTACAGAATACCGCGGCCATAATAATAACAGCCTCATCAGACGACTTTTCACGAATTGCAGGAAGAACGAAATAGGAGTAAAGAATTTGAAGTCTTTCTAAAACACTATTTTTTATACAACTGAGGTGGCAGACAAGCCCACGGCCCACATGATGGAAAGTGGTTACCATGGCCTATGGACGTATGCAACACCAGGGGAGTCACACTCGTGGTGCCGACCGTGTAAACACAGAGAGTTTCTGTGCCGCCACTATAGAAGACAAAGCAGGAATAGCCTTTGGTTTTCCCACTGACAGCAAAAAAACTCTCCAGTGAGCTCTTACTACTCTACTCACTGCTGGAAATCCAACACGAGGTTATTATGACCGCGGTATTCTGTAGGTTGGAGCAGTAGAATTTGGGCCACCCCTTCTCCTCCCATGTGGTGTCGTGTAAGGCGACTAAGGGATAGGGCTGATTAACTTCAACATCAGACCGATATGTACAGCCCAGACTCAGCCTCAGATGCATGGCTCGAGTAAACATTAGTGCCCGGAATACGGCAATAGGCTCACCCCCTATTACGTGGGACCGAATACAGATTGGTGAAATGTGGGTGTTAATTCACCTCTGCCTAACCCTCCGGGGATAAAGGCGTGATTATATTATGTACGTATGTATGGAGGTACTTCCTCACTCGGACTGCTCATTTGGACGGAAATACCGACGTTTTTGCTACGAAAATATCTTTATATTGTTAGTTGGCATTATTGGTAAGCAAGTTATGCACATTTAAAAAAAGATCTCGATGGGATTACAGGTTTCCATGAAGCTGTTGGTGACGTTATCTCTTTGTCCGTGGGCACACCAAAACATTTAAGAAAGGTGGGACTTTTAGAAGACGGACCTGATGATATGGAATCGAATATCAATCAACTTTATAAAACGGTAAGTAACCGAGATAAGAATATTACTTTTTTTAATGATTCTATGTCGAACGTAGAATATTCTGTAGTTCTAACGAGATACGATAGATGGCGTTATAGGCTATTTTTCAACAAATTTTGTTATCTATAGAGAACTTAACAATCAAGTTATTTAGACTCATGTCTCTCGTTTTTATTTTACAAACGAAATAACAAAAAAATCTATGATTTATTATTTTTTATTGGTCCAATGAATTTGATAGATACAAGTCTTCCCTGCCATGCTAAAGATATAATTGATGCTTTACATATCTCAAATTTATGTCCTGTATAAGTTGCCTCTCGTATTACAACTCCTCTGTGCACTCCCGGGTTTGCTGGAAGAAAACTCAACTATGAGTTAAGCTCGCCTTTGTACATTACATCTCACTGTTTTGTATTTATGTAATTTTGTGTACAATAAAGAATAAATTACAAAAATTAACTTTTGATATAGTTCATTTTCAAATTTTATTCATTTCAGGGTCTTGAAAAGATTGTCTTCTTACCTTTCGCCTACCTTTTGGACGTGTTCCGTTACGGCGTCTTCCGTGGCACCACCACCAATGAAGACTATAACTGCCACTTCTGGCAGCTGAGAGACTCCATCCAGGGTATTGAACCTCCCGCACCGAGATCCGAAGACGATTTCGATCCCGCTGCTAAGTATCATATTTCTGCTGATGTCGAATATGCAAGGTGAGGGTATACATTTTTAAAGAAAATACCGGTAATTATAGTTATGGTAGCTGGATTTGGTCTCAACATGACTAATTAGATTTTTTTTTAAGCATTTTACATGCTAAATATTTAAATCGATTTTATTTGCTGTGACAATGCTTTGACCACAAAGCTGGACTGGTAGCTAAGTGTAAGGCAAAGATCACCAGTTCAAACCCCGCCTAGACCGTGTAACGGATGATATGTTTTATGTTAGGGTTTTAAGTGAAGTTAAATAAAGTGAATTAAATGAGCTATGAGAGCACTGTTCAATTAATATATGTAAAGGTGTCTTACGGCTAGCGGTTGAGACAGAGATAAATAAAAAGATTGATTTATAATTGATAACAATTATAATCGAAGTAAAGCGTTACATGAATTTATGTATATAGGTATTATGGAAATGTAATGAATCTCAGGGCGGATTCGCAATAAATATTCTGCCGAGGCGTTGTTTGATCCTTTGTGCAGAGATAGTAGTATGCACTAAGGCTGAGATTCAGAGACGAGTCTAAGCTTGAACTTACGCTTCCATCTGTCAAAATCAACGGCTTACCCTTAAATTTGTATTCAGAGACGTTCGGAACACGACTTAAACTTAGCGTAAACTAAGATAAGCCAAGTAGTCAATATCGACTACTTAAGATGGAACTAGCGCCACCAAGTGAGCTAAGATGTAATTAATATCGACAATAGTTATCTGTGATTAAAAAGTGGTCAAGTCTGAATAAACATCATCATTTAATCGCGCGCGTGCTATTATTTTCTCTTTTACATTGTTAAATTAGGTATTAGCATCATAAAATGGCCATAGAGAAGAAAGTGTAAACTTAGCTAAGACCGATGTAAGTTTGACAGGGACTGTGTCTCTGAATACGAATTTTGAAGATGCGCTTAGCCACGACTTGGCTTAGACCGGCTTCGCCCGTCTTACGTTCATGTCTCTGAATCTCAGCCTAGCTCGTTCACTCCCGGCTGCTGATGTTGCCGGCGTGCCAGGGTCCTCGCTGCTGTGCCTCACGACCGAATGATGGCGTGAAGCTCGGTGCGAAGACCCTGGAAAAAGAAAGAGTGCGGGTCAGTATGTCACAAGGGAACTACGTCCAGTGACCCGCTAAAATAATAGCAGGTGAAGATATTCTCCCCAGCGGCAGAACAGCATAGCAAGAAGCTATAAAAAGGATAAATAATTAAGCAGCGCAAGCTGGTGACGTGACCTCTGACCTTAGAGGTCATCGGTCTCGTGGCACTAAATAGTAGGCTGAAATAGCACATACTAGAAATATAAAACAATATGCACCGCTGGAAGGTCTTCACCTGTAGAAGAAGTAGGAAATGTTGATCTCAAAACTTAGCCGGTGCCGACAGCAGTTGGCCGCCGGGGTCAAAAGTGACCTTCCACGGCGAAGGGTAGACGAAGAAAGGGAACACTTCAGCGCCGTGAATAGACACTTAGGATAATGATGTCCAATCTCGCTCGCACAACCATAGAAAAAATAGTATATTTGGTATCGAAAACTACTAAAATATCGACTGTTTAAAGAATTTATTTCAAATAATTTCATAAACAATCTACAACGTTACAACCGATTTTTTTTTCTATTTATATGAAGAATTTGACTGAAAATTAAATTGAGAAATAATTATTGAGAAACTGTGAAATGAACTGTCGCCTGCGGTATTTACGGACTGATACGACCTTCAAACCTTCAAGAAGAGAGAGTACTAGGAGTACTCACTCTAAAGGCCGGCAGCACACCTAGAACCCTTCTGGTGTTTCAGGTGTCCATGGGCGGCGGTTATCTTATGTCTTAAAAAAAATAGTAGTGTTGAGTCTCGTCAAATGCCTATTCACGCTCACGTACAGTTTGTACTGCTCACTTGGGTGTGTAAGGCCTTATTAACCTTTACGGGCTAAGCCAATCTCACTTGCAAGTCGATGTATGCTTTACAACGAACGACGCTGGTGTAGGCATTCATGTGTTGGAGGATAGGCACCAGTTGCTTTTAGAAAAGCCAACATACGTACCAATGAAATGAAATAAGCGGACCCCAAGAGCTAACTTTGGACGCAAGTAGGAAATCACAATGAGGAAGATCCCGCAAGGATCTGAATACATTATTATTATTATTTTGTTTAAATTATTTTTACAAACTCAGCTATTACCGGTATTTTTAGGTAAAATTAATCCACTAGTGTGCTTATGATATTAAGCGAGTCTGTGTGAGTATTAATATTCTCTTATGGACGAGCAGCAAACTTGCTGATTTGTTCACATCACTGCACTGAAGTAAGGTCTTTCTACGTAGCATTGTAGATCATTGTGTTTTTATGAGTTATCTGTTTATTTTGTCCGTCTTACACGCCTAAACCACTGAACCGATTGTGATGAAATTTGGTCTTGGGGTAGATTAGACCTTGAGAAATGACATAGGCTGTTTGATGTGCTGATGTTTGGTAGCGATAACCGACATCCAAGCGGGCAGAGCCACGGCCAAAAGCTTAAACTTATATATACATAATGCAGTTAACTGTTATAGGTACTACATCTCGTTCATCATCCAGTTCCAATTTCACCAAGCCTTGTGCCAGCTAGCGGGTGAATACAGCAGCGGTGACTCCACCAAAACGTTGTCTAACTGCGATATCTACAAGAGTGCTAATGCTGGAGAAGCTTTGGGGTTTGTTTTACCTAAATATTATCATATCATAATCAAGTGTGAAATATGAATAATCAGGTATTAAATACCTGGTGAAACAACTTCAAACAACGCAACCGTAGGTTACCATTCATACATATCTGAGTCACTATTAATCCATATCACTAGAGCGGTGAGGGCGTTACCAGATCAATCAATGGACTGTAGTTCGAGCTACTGGTCGATTGTCGTTTGACGTTTTATGATAAGATATCCCTTAGAAATATTAGAAGGAGAGGGAAGATCAATTAAGGATCCATTTAAAATTTTCAGAATTGGATGAGTTTTAAGAATTAGTAAAAAAAATTTATTATTATTATTTGTCATTATTTTACTCAATTTTGGATCGTATTGCGTTCTCTCGCTGTTATATTATTCGGCCTGCTTATTGGTACTTGTGCCTCTGAGAACAGCAATAATAAACGAAACCACCATGACAATCAATCTGTCAACACCGTTCGATGTAACACGCTAAGGTTTTCTTGTAACTGACTTAACTTTTTAAGTTATGCTGGGAGTTTTTTTCTTATTTCTTCCAACCATTATATTTAACTTAACTGCTATTTATCATTATAGTATGCAATTTTCTGAATCTGTCCTAAAATTATTTTCAATATTATATAAAAAATCCTTTATGAATAATTTTTCAGTAAAATGCTCCAGCTTGGATCCTCGAAACCCTGGCCTGACGCAATGGAGGTATTGACTGGCACAAGGAAGATGGACGCGAGTGGTGTTTTGGAGTACTTCAAGCCTCTGCACGACTGGTTGAAAGCGGAGAATGATAAGAACGGAGAATTCGTGGGATGGGAAACTAGCACTGTCCGTAAGTATTAAAACATGGTTTGTTTTCAATGAAAATTGGCTTTTGGAAAAATGTAGTTAATTATTATTATTGATTGTTTAAACATTGGAAGTTTTAAAAATCTCGTTCTTCTTTCCGGTCGCAACCGATCCTTTCACCTTGGAGTCGGTGATTCCCTTTCTCCAGTCGAAAATTTAAAATTAATTTATAAACGAACGTACGTTAGTTAATGTTTACTTTTGTTTTTTTACAGCTTACTGTACAGAACAGCAACGAGCTAAAATGGAAACATCAGGCTTTAACGCAAGATTGAAGAAATATGCGTCTTTAGAAAATAACTGAACAAAACTTATTTATTACCTATTGTAATTATATGAACTAAGAGAAAATGCGTTTTATTTCGAGTTAGACAAAGTTTTTGAGTTTAAGCGAAATGACCATTAGGTGTAAAATATCTACAATAAGTAGGTGAGAAACTTTCGATATTTTTAACTTATCCTTGAATTAATGAATTCCTTGATGTGAGTTTAAATATATTGAATGCCTTGAATTAAAATCCAATAAACATTAAGTTAAGAACATTAAGCCTGGAAGAATGGTAAGTGCCTATTTTGGGACGCAACTTGTGTCAGCCCGCTAGTCGCCAGCCACCTTAGTCGCATCGTCCACTTCTTGTCTGGCGCCGCGGAAGACGCCAGCTCAAGCAAGAGGCTTGGAGGCGCTGTACTAATCCATGACGGTAGCGGTGGAGACCCTGGGGAGCTAGGGCAAGGAAACTAATAGCTCTATTAAGGAGATTAGACAGAGGCTCACCGAGACGACTGGTGACTCCGGTTCCGGATCCTTCCTGGTTCAAAGACTGGGCACTGCCGTATAGCGTGGCAACGTAGCAAGTGTGATGGGCACTTTTGCACTAGAAGCGAATTTGAATTTACGTATTGCAACATTATTAACGTATTGTACAAACAGTACCGATATTGACGTTTCTCGATTACTTTATTTCAAAATATTTTATTTTATTGAGTTCAAAAAAATGAATCACGCAATTCCAGTGTCTAGAAGGCTCTCAATGGCAGGAAGTCGCACAATGAATGTGGCGTAATGCACAACCCTGACCTGGCCAAATGACAGACTTTTCGCTACTTTTAAATACAATTTTGTAGCTGCAAACACTAAGAGAAGTGTCAGCGATAACTCCTCAACCATGACAGAAAATTCAGCTCTAGAGCGACGTTACCATTATATTATTATGTTATTCCATACTATAACCATTCCCTGTAACAAATTACAATCAGATACGACAGAGCGTGATTGAACAACATTCATCAAAACATACTCACAAAGTTCACATCAACAATATTGGTAGGAAGTATATATATTTAAAATACATAATATCATGGTCGGAAATTAAAAAGAATATAATGGTAAATAGGATAGTGGGATTGATGGTATACCAGCCTGCACGCGAGGTTATTTTGGACCTTGAATCAATGCCATTTCATTATAAATGGGAAATGTGTTTTTGTGTCTTTTTGTTTGTCCGTCTTTCAAGCCTAAACCACTGAACCGATTTTGATGAAATTTGGTAAAGGGATAGATTAGACCTTGAAAAAGAAAAAGGCTGTGTTTGGTCACGATAACCGACTTCCATGCAGGCGGAGTCACAGAAAAAAACTAGCATAGAATAAAGGGCCGCATAAACTCAATGCACACACACTAGTGTGTCTAAAAATTAAATCTAATTTATCAAACTACCGTAGAAAAACGGAAACATATGTGGTGTAGCATTTGACGCTACCATTAAATCAATGTCACATAGTTTTATAATATATATTTCCCAAGGTAATCTTAACCCAGTTATTATGAATGAATGTCGCAGTACCTACTTATTATCACAATAACGTCATTGGGCTAGGCAGTAGTCATCTTATTGTAATCTATTTTATTTTGTGCGACATTTATGTTTACGTGGAAACTCCCGGGTACCATCTTACCGAAGCTGGTACGCATAGTATGCAATGGAACACGTGATATTTCCTGTGGTTTCCATAGGAGTCTGTGTAGCTATTCCCCTAAGGTCCCGATCGGTTGGTTTGCATTTGGTTTCCATAGCGGCCTATGTGGTGTTATCCCTTAGATCCCGATCGGCCTCGATCACCAATACTGGCGAGTTAGACGTGCCGTTAAGAATAAAATTCCCTACTTCTCTATAGAGAGCATACATACTCACACCCGTAATGATGATTTTCAGTCCCACGTAACAGGGTGCGAATCTATTGCACTAGAGAAGTGCGCGGAAAAAACAAAAAAAAACAACAAATCGGCAGCACGAGTATGACATGACGCCCCTGGCGTTTTACCCGTCAATAGGCCACGGTAACCACTTTCCATCAAGTGAGCCGTGGGCTTGTCTGCCCCCTAAGTGGTGAGGTGAGAGTTTTTGATAGAAAGCAAATTAAGTACCTAACTGCTACCAGACTGGTCATCCGTGACCGTGTACCTCTGTTGGACCGGTGTGTTTAAGATGGTACATCTAATAAGTTTTAATAGGATATGAATAGTAGTAGGAGAGGCGTCGAAGGAAATTCAGTAGTTACTCGAGCGTGTCAGATTAAGATAGGGGGGACAGATATAGAAAGAGAATTTGAGTTGGTTAGGATGAGGTCTGGTAGCTTGGTGGTCAAAGCATTGCCTTTGGAAGATCACGGGTTCAAACCCCGCCTAGACCACTTCAATTTGCTTTCTTTATTCGATATAAGATAGGAGAGGTTAGTTACATATTGACAAGTACCTCCAGCCAGTAAGAGCCTTTAAAGTGAGTGGATGCGCAAAATAAATATAACTGTATCAGATAAGATAAGGTAGGTTAGTTACTAACTAACAAGTGCCCATTTTGAAAATCTGGCGATTTAAAGGTAACCTAAGGACGTGGGAAGATTGCACTGTTGCAAAAAACTAGACTTAGAGTTAAATATACTAGAATAACTGACAAAAATTAAATAAGACCAAAATAATACAAAACATTAATTAAGATATATGATATATGTGTTTATTTATTATTATTTCATGTACACGCTTCTCCCACCACTAAAAATGAATACATTATATACATTACCCTTCCTATCATCTACTCTACCAATTCTAATAGGAGTAACTACACATTTGTCATCTTCGCCTCCCCTACTATAGGTACATACACTACAAATGTATATTTTTTGATGCCAGTATTGCCAGTCAAAGCTATCATGGAAACCGCCTATCATCCCACCATTACAATCTGTTTTGATTGAATACAGACACGATGACATCACATAATTGAACGATTGATCTGATTTACTTATCTCCAATCAGATGACGGTAGTCCGAGCCAATTTAATGAATGCTGTATAAGAAACTGATATGTGTAACAATGAATTGTATGATGAAAGATTCCTATTACTTTGTTTAGTTAATAGTTTTGGATTGTGGACTGTATGCAGCCAACACCAAACATTAACTGTTATTGCTGTTGATTGGTAGGCGAAGCTCTGTTGTAGGCATTACGGGAGGGGAGGGGAGAGGGGATTGGAAATAACCTTTACTATTTAGATTTGGGGGAAGACAGACGGTAGACACATTAGTGAAACTATTTTTTTAAATATAGGAGACGTCAATTTGACTTCATCTCGCCTGATGGTAAGCTGAAGGCAAAGTCTTAGGAAAGAGGGTCAGCATTACATACATGTACAATGATAACAATGGTTTTTTTTTTCACGCCTCAACCAATTTTTTTTATACCACTGAAGTGGCCGACACTCACACGGCTAACCTGATGGAACATGGTTACCATGGCCTATGAACGTGTGCAACATCAGGAGTTACACTCATGCTACCGACCCTGTAAATTCAGAGTTTATGCGCCGCCAGCGTAGAATACAAAGCAGGAATAGCCTTTGTTCTTCCCACTGACAGTACAAAAACTCTCCAGTGAGCTTTGGCTACCCTACTCACCGCCGGGAACATAACACGAGGTTATTATGGCGCGGCATTTTATACGTTGGATGTACTTAACCAGTCGGACTGCGTAATTGGACGGAAATACCGGATGATGACAGAGCTGCCTCAACACTATGTCTAGAAACTCGTAGCTAGTCGGCTAATTTCTGAATGATCTTAAAGGAATAACCTTTTAATTTATTCTTCACACGGATTCTGACAATCTGTTGTCAGCCATCTCCGATTCCTTTACCGTGGGACCAATCTCATTTAGGAAGTGAGTACTCGAAGCGTAAAAAATATAGAATAATTTACATATATTCTCACAATGGCTTCATAAATTGATCAGTCATATATTTTTTTGTTGTTAGTTTTTGCGTCTAATTTTTTCCGGTCTAGTTGTTTATTTGACAAGGACTCTTAACTTGCTATTGTTATTAATAAATGTAATAAATGAATGTGGTGGACTCATGCAAGTAACCATTGTATGGTCATTTGTTAAGTGACTCATTAATGCAAAAAGATTCAGTGTTTTACTTTATGTTATGATTATGATGAATGATATTGGATGAATCCGAAAATTATGTATATAGATTTAGATTTGTAAACTAGTAGTCTTAAGTTTAGTAGTTAAGGAGTCGGCGTTATTTTTTTATACCAGTTAGGTGGCAGACAAGCACACGGCCCACCTGATGGAAAGTGGTTACCGTGGTCTATTTACGTGTGCAACACCTGGGGCGACACACTCGCGCAGCCGACCCTGTTAAGCACTGAAAGTTTCTGTTATCGAGAGGCCTCGGGTGCGAATCTAGACCGTTATAGCCTCTGTGGCGTGACGGTAGTGAAGGCAGCCGCTACGCAGGAGGCGCGGGTTCCATCCCCGCTCAGTGCAAATATTTGTATGCATGAATGTGTGTATATTTGCATTGGTCTGAACTGTTGTGTTTACTAAATGACATTTTATTTACGTTAGTTAGATCATCAATATGCCACCACCCGGACAGTTTTTGTTTGTGTGTGGAGAATTAACTTTTACATCTCAGCGTCCAAATTTCAGATCACTAATTGAACAGTGCTATTTGGGCTATTTTGGTTTTCCTGTGAGGAATCAAGAAAAACCCTGGGTTCCACATTAATTTTGTGTAACGTGTGTGTAGGTTGGGAACAGGAACCTAGACATTTGTCATATGCTATACTATTGATTTGTATGGAACCATAAGATCGTGTAGGTGATTGTTATTTTTGTTTGACTCAAACAAAAGGCATTACTACCAAATCCAAACACACTATCTAGTATCGAAACATGTCTTCGGCCAAGAGACCCATCCTATATAGTGCCGAACTGCCTGTGCCGATGCCTCCAAATTGATCAAAAAGTGAGAATTAAATTAATAAAAGAATTAAAGAAACCATTAAGCGGGAAAATAAAAAGATTTAATGATATCATATAAAGCTTTGGGGTGTAATATGTCCTTAAAATACATACGCCGGATTCTCATCCGGATTCCTTTCCGACAAATTTGGGTGCTGTGAGTGACGAACAAGGCAAGAAGTTCCATCAGGACATTTCCTTATCAAGGGAAATGGAGTCCAGGAATGTTAGCAGACTTGTTGGAGACTTAAAAGGGACCTACCAAAAGCCAAATATTCATGAAAATCATATGCTTGTATTTACTAAATATTAGGAAATAATTCTGTAAGTATGGCTGATTTTTGTACTTTTTACGAAAATATCTATTTTGATGTCACAAAAAAACCTGATGTGCACATTTTTTTTCAGTGATATATTACAGTTTCGTGGCCCTAGTATATTCAAAATTTGATATAAGTTTTCATGTGATAAAAAAATTATAAATTTGTTAACCAGTGCTATTAATTGCACAGAGCCTAATCTATACAACATCATTAGGTACCTATCCAGTCTCATTCTCAATGTTATTTCAGTACAAATTATACTTTTTACATTAAACATAGTAACAAAATTGTTGTAAACACAAATAAACATTTAGTTATAATAGAAAAATTGTATATTCATTACGCGCACGACTGAACGCCAACCTCAAACTAAGGAGTTTGAAGCAAGGTTACTTGGGTAACTCTAGTTGATAAATTTGAACTTTGTGTAATGTGCACAAAAGTTCATATTAGAGCTTGCTATAAATATATTGAATGCATTTTTTTATTGACAAACATGGACAAAAATGGTAAGTAGCTATAACAAGGGTTAAAATATTTTATTGCTATGAAGAATACAGTAGAGGATACGTAATAGAACGACTTTCACCTAAATGTTCAATGTATGAAAAGGTTTTCATGTCAATTTTGATATATTATACAACTATAGCTTTAGCCCGCGGATCCGCCCGCGTGGCTGTAGATTATCATAATAAATTGTAGCCAATGTGTTATTCTGATGTATTAGCTATATTATTGAAAAATATCAATAAAATCCATTTAGTAGTTTTTACGTGAAAGAGTAACAAACATCCATCCATTCATTCAACAATCCATCCATTTAACAATCCATCCATTCAACAATCCATCCATTCAACAATCCATCCATTTAACAATCCATCCATTTAACAATCCATCCATTCAACAATCCATCCATTCAACAATCCATCCATTTGACAATCCATCCATTCAACAATCCATCGATTCAACAATCTATCCATTTAACAATCCATCCATTCAACAATCCATCCATTCAACAATCCATCCATTTGACAATCCATCCATTCAACAATCCATCGATTCAACAATCTATCCATTTAACAATCCATCCATTCAACAATCCATCCATTCAACAATCCATCCATCCATACTTACAAACTTTCGCGTTTATAATATTAAAAGGATATAGTGCTTAAAAGTACCTGTTTTTTTATTTATATTATTAATTAATAATACAAAAATTACTTTTTAGGGTTCCGTAGCCAAATGGCAAAAAACGGAACCCTTATAGATTCGTCGTGTTTGTCTATCTGTTCGTCCGTATGTCACAGCCACTTTTTCCGAAACTATAAGAACTATACTGTTGAGACTTGGTAAGTAGATGTATTCTGTAAACCGCATTAAGATTTTCAAACAAAAATAGAAAAAAAAAAAACAATAAATTTTGGGGGTTACAACTGAAGCTCAAATTTTTTTTTTCATCAAACCCCATATGTGGTAAAGTCTTCAAAGATGAAATTGAGGTTTTGTAATATCATTTTTTTCTAAACTGTAGTTCGAGTGTCATTATGGTTGTTTACTCCCACGTTAAACACTCTACTTTTCACTTTGAATGCGAGGAAAAAAAAGCGACTTTTATACAAAATCATAATATTAAAAAAAAAAAAAAGAAATATGCAAATATCTTTTTCTATCTGTATGCATGGATATGGGTATTTGCATTGGTCTGGGTGTTTCTATGTATAATATGTAGTTATGCATTTACAAAAAATAAAATCTAAGTATGTTTATCCGTATTCTAGATTCCATAATACAAGGTAGTAAAGCTATGCTTACCATGGATCTAGATAGCGCTGTGTGAAATGTTGTGGAATATTTATTTATTTTTATTTATTTATAATAACAAAGTTTCTAAGTTGCATAATTGGTGTAAGTAATTGGTGATTACAACGCAAGCTTATTACGAATAATCTATTCAAATATTAAAATTGCAAAGAAATTTGTCCCGCGGTTTTTTTTTGTTGTTAAGTGACGTACGGTTTATATGCTTGCATATATAATATTTAGCCAACAGATTCAAACTTGAAAAATAATTTAAAACTAATTGGAAATGGTTAATAAAATGGACTTATCCTTAATACTTACATAATAATTATTTAAATTAATATCATTATTCGTGGTTCACGAAATTAAATGGGATATTTGATTTTTCAAATGTCATTTTGAGGTTATTTCTATACCTACACAATCACTAAAAAGGTGATAATCCTCCCATTCACAAACACCGTGATTGGCTGTTTAGGAGTTATCAAAGTAAATTAAAAAAAAATACTTTAGTCCCTAGAGATTAAAAAGGAACTTTAGTCCCGATATGCAGGGAGTAAAGTAACATTTTAAGAGCATGAGAAGTGAAAAACTATAAAAACTACTGTCTGTAACTTAAGTGGTATAAAAAAATAACCGACTCCTTAACTATTAAGCTACAGAATTTTAAAATTATTAGTTTTCAGATGTCATACATAATTTTAAACAGAATAAATACATATATTTTCACTGCTCATGCTCCTAAAATGTTACTTTAGTCTCTGCATATCGGGACTAAAGTTCCTTATTAATCTCTAGGGACTAAAGTATTTTTTTTTTCAATTTACTTTGAAAACTCCTAAGCAGCCAATCACGGTTTTTATTAATGGGAGGATTATCACCTTTTTAGTGATTGTGTATAGAAATAACCTCAAAATAACATTTGCAAAATCTAAATAACCCATTTAATTTCGTGAAACACGATTGATGATATTAATTTAATTCATTATTTTGTAAGTATTAAGGGTTAATTATTTTTATTATGCATTCCAAATTAGTTTTAAATTATTTTTCAAGTTTGAATCTGTTGACTAAATATGCAAGCATTTAAAGCGTATGTCACTTAACAAAAAAAAAACCGCGGGACAAATTTCTTTGCAATTTTAATTTTGAATAGATTATTCGTATTAAGCTTGCGTTGTAATCACCAATTACCTACACCAATTAATTGTGCAGCTTAGAAACTTTATTATTATAAATATTATAATTTTGTACAGAACGTCGATTTTTTTCCTCGCATTCAAAGTGAAAAGTAGAATGTTTAACGAGGGACTGGGACTAACTAAACTACTAAACTTACTTCGCTCGGGTGGCTAAAACATCTCGTGTCATTATGGCTTGTTTTAGTCCCTTGTTGAACAATCTCCTAGTTGTAGGTAAACGTCAAATCCGGCAGCTGTTTCATCGTTAATCAGTTTAACAGTTCTAGTGTTATTATTTTACGAAAATGCGACGTGACCTATAATGAATCTCATATCATAACAATATAACAACTCAGGAAGTTCGCATAATTCATTTAAGTTCACCGCTAACGATAAAAGCTAGCCCCTGTCCACTACCAAGTGTCAGGCAAACGCAAGTCACCGACTGTAGACAAAAACGATTACACCTTGCTATGGTCTGGTCATTCTAGATAACATAGCAAGTAGCTTGTTAGTATTAAAATAGGTTAGCAAGTCCTGAGTGCCCCTACACACGATACCACAGCTATTCGTGTCATTTTATATATGCGCGGGTATGCGCTGTTGTTTGGTTGAGTGAGTCGTTCTCGGTATATAAAGTTTAATAGTGGTAAAATCGGACTATATTGTTCTAAACATGTTTCTAAATTGGAGAATTGGTGTTAGTGCACGTCTAAAAAGTGGAGAACAGTGCTGAAACGATGAATTTCGCGTAAAATTTCAACTAAAATCATATTGTGCACCAGTGATAAAAAAACATTTTGCGGGTGGCGCGGAAAGTGTCAGGCCAAGCGTCGTGCTCGCTCGCACGCGTGCGAATGGGCTAGGTTCATCTCTGTCACACTGTACTGATAAAATACTTGTGATTGAAAATGACTTGTGCTGCTTGTAATAAAAAAATAGATACAGCGGAACTGCTTCGATGCAATGGATGTAAGTTGGCATACCACTACAAATGTTTGAACTACACCGCAACTGCGTTCAAAGAAGAGCAGGTACGAATCAGACGTAGTTTCAAGTGTGATTCCTGTGCCAACGTGACCCAGCGTCTGCGGGTTACGGATGACACTCCCATACGTTCCCAACGCACGGGGATGACGGATAACCTCCTGGATATAGAAGTAGACCAATCCGCGGGAAACATAAACTTTAAAGAGGTAACATCTGAAGAAACAAACAAAGTAGTAGGTATTATGGAAAAAGTCAACAAAATGGTTATGGAAAAACTAAATGATCTGGAAACTAAAATAATAAAAGAGATTAAAGACACGGTGAAGAGTTTAGTGCTAGAAAATACTAAATTGACACAAGAATTAAAGGAAGCCAATAATAAATGTATCTCGTATGAGCATGAAATCAATAACTTAAAAAGTAAAAAGTATGAGATTACAGGTAATCAAACTACCAATACCATTGTAAACAAGGCAGGCGGGCAACGTCAGACGGTTGTCGGTGGCCCGGAGACCGCGGTTGTTCCTAGGACATCACCAGTGCGTGCCGGCGCAGGACGTGGGCGTGGTATCCCTAAGCAGCAGACACAGGCGTCACCGAGGTCTAGTGCTAGTTATGCGGCAGTAGCCAAAGGAGCAACAAACACGGAAGGCGATGATAAGACGCAATATACTTGGACAGAAGTCAAAAATAACAAAAGGAATAACCCTATAAAAAGGGGGGGGGGGGGGGGAATGCGTCGACGGTACTCCTGAAAGCCGTCGAACGAAAAAAGTTCCTTCATGTTTGGAGACTCGATAAAAGCACGTCAGAAGATATGTTAAAGGATTATATCAAAAATGTTCTGGGAAACGACTCTGAAACAATAGTAGAAAAATTGAAACATAGAACTGAAAGGGACTACGCTTCATTTAAAATTGGCGTTACTGAAGGTAACTACGCTAAACTCTGTGACTCGCAAGTATGGCCGTTAAATGTTGAGTTTAGTGAATGGGTCTTTTTTCGTCGCTCAACCATCCCTGGCCAACTACAAACCTATTAGAAGCATTCATATTCTATATCAGAACGTGGCGGGACTTAGGACGAAGACTGTGCAGTTTTTATCTTTCATTGAGTCATCGGGGTCGGATATATTCGCTATCACAGAAACTGGTTTGAACGATTCTATTCAGAACGCAGAATTCGTGCTCCCCGGTTACCATACATTGCGCTGCGATCGGGCGGATGGGCGTAAGCAGGGCGGTGTGTTTCTGGTGGCCGCGCCGCGGTTCGAGTTGCGACGAGTGACACTCCCTGATAACATGGACGCGCATATAGACAGTCACGCGTTCGAAATAATTTGTGCCGCTGTTTATGTACATGATCGCTTTTTATTTACATGTTGTACTGTATATATTCCGCCAAACAGTGATGAAAATGAATACATGATAATGTTTAGTGTTTTAGAAAAGTTGAGTATGAAATACAAACAAAACTTAATCATACTGGGAGATTTTAATTTGTTTTCATGTAGTCAAAATGTCGTTAATTATTATGATTTTTTATGGCCTTCTGTGAATTTACTCAATATAATGCAATACCTAACTCTAACGGTAGGCTGTTGGACCTCGTGTTGAGCGCGCGGGGCGGCGTGTTCGTGGGGGAGGCGCCGGCGGGCGACAGGATGGAGCCGGTAGACCGCCATCATCCTGCGCTCGCCGTGCGCCTCGAGCTGGGCGCGCGGGCGCCGCATGACGTGCTCGCCTCCTCCCCCGCTTCCCCCATGCAGCACTCATAGCGCCCGTTTTCGCGTAATCAATGGAATTTCAACAGAGTTAACTTTCACCGTTTATATGATTTGTTTACTAGAATAGATTGGAGCGAATTATATAGTTCTAATGATCCGGAAATTATTTTAGATTTATTTTATAATAAGATCTACGAAATATTTGATATTTGTGTTCCTCATAAAAATAATAACACAATAAATAGGAATAGGTATACATACCCGGTATGGTACACACCTCTAATTATTAAGGAATTAAGACATAAGCACAGGTTACACAAAAAATATAAAAAATCTGGAGCTAGTAGTGATTATGAAGCTTTTAGCAGGTGTAGGGCGAGATTAAAAGTGGAGACAGTACAGGCGCACGACCAGTACCGTGAGCGCGTGCAGAGCCACCTGGCTACGGACCCGCGAGCCTTTTGGAGTTACATGAGGTGTAGAAGGGGAAACTCAGGTAAACCCAGGTTAGTAAAAAACGGCCTCACATTAACAGAGTTGGAATGCGCAAATGAGTTCGCTCAGTTTTTTAACTCTGTGTACAATCAGGAGCCTGCAGAATTAAACGTGACAGCGGCAAGCTCGGTGGGGACGCCGGCGCCAGGGGCGAGGGTAGATCTTACTCGCCTGCGCATGGGAAATGTGGGCACCGCGCTGGCTCGTCTGCCTCCCAAGCGTTCCATGGGCCCGGACGGTATACCGGCGTTCATCTTCAGGGATTGTCGCGTGGTGCTCACGGAACCTTTGTTGCACTTATTCAACGCCTGCATCGAGACCGCAAAATTTCCAGAGCGCTGGAAACTCACGCGAGTTATACCCGTACCAAAAGGTAGTGGGGGCCCGGACCCAAGTAATTACAGGCCCGTGGCAGTGCTTAGCACTCCAGCGAAGGTGTTCGAGGCAACCATCCACAGCTGCCTGTACGAACAAATAAGCACCCAGTTATCCGATGCGCAACATGGCTTCCGCCCCGGGCGGGGGACTACGGGGAATCTGTTGCATTTAATGTCGTGTGTGGTGCCGGCGGTGGATGCTGGTTTGCAGGTGGATGTAGCGTATTTTGATTTTAAGAAGGCATTCGATACTGTCGACAATGACGTACTCTTATCGCGACTAGCCGGCGCGGGGTGCACACCGCATACGTTATCCTTCTTTTCCAGCTACCTAAGGGATAGATGCCAGTACGTTGACTGGGGGGGTCGCCTTTCCGAGCCGTATTTCACAAGATCGGGAGTGAGTCAGGGCAGTAACTTGGGACCTCTTCTCTTCATATTGCTGATTAATAGCTTACCGGAAGAGGCCAAACACTCCGTGCCCTTGCTTTTCGCAGGTGATCTTAAATTAGTACGGGTTATTAAAGATCACGTAGATCATGAGGAACTACAACATGACATAGATAGGGTCATGGGATGGAGCCTACAAAATAAACTTCATTTTAATGTAGCGAAGTGCTCTGTGTTGTCGTTCAGCCGTGCCCACTATCCAAGTCACTACCAATATCATATGGGGGGGCTCCTCTGCAACGTATAACCGAGGTTAAGGATTTGGGTGTCAGCTTTAGAACGGATTTGCATTTCCGAGACCATATTACCGGTGCTTGTAAAAAAGCGTACCGAAATTTAGGGTTTGTCTTGCGTCAAGCAAACCAATTTTCTAACATAGCTGCTTTGAGGGCGTTGTATGAGGCTCTCGTAAAAAGTCACCTGGAGTTTAATGCGGTGGTCTGGTCTCCACACGAAGACAAATATAAAACAATGTTAGAGCGGATCCAGAATAAGTTCCTTCGTTTTTTATATTTAAAACAATTTGGTGTCTATCCGGGTTATCCACGATTGTATCCTACGTTGTTCGTTCTGGGGATGACGGGATACTATAAGTTGGAGGTTAGGAGGGAGGTGGCTTTGGCCACCTACTTGATTAAAGTGCTTCGCGGATTAATTTATAACCCGGCTATCCTGCAGGAGATTAGGTTGTATGTACCAGAGGAGTACGTCGTGCGGCGGCGCCGCCCCCCGCTGTTGTACGTGGGTCGCGCTCGTACCAATTTGCTGCAGATGGCGCCGCTGATGCGAGCGCTTCGTGCGCTTAACATGATGGCAGACCAACTAGATTTGTGTGTGTTCTCATGCTCATTGAGTGAATTTACAAGGGCCAGTTATTTTATTTTGAACGAACTGTGTACATGACTATACTAAGTAATTGACACTTAGTAGGTAAATAGGTTAAATATTATTTCTGTGATATAATGTTATTATTTTGATTGGACATTGTTGCTATTATCTAATACCAATATTATGATATTGTTAATTTAATTGTAATCTCATTGATTTGACATTGAAATTAGATTATTGTGATTTGACATTAATGGAAACTTGACTTATTTATATTGTAATTGTAATTCCATTATTTTGACCTTAGATTATTCTGACTTGCCATAAATAGGAATTTGACTTATTTAAATTGTATAGGTATAGGTAACTGCAATCTTTTTAATTTTACCTTAGACCATTGTGACTTGACATAGAATAGAAACTTGACATAAAACAGGTAATGTTAATTCTGATTTGATTGATTAATTATGTTATTCTTATCTTGATTATATTAATTTTTGATTTCAACTAATGGGGGATAGGTAGTATATTGGAGTAAAGTCTAATTATTGTAAAACCATTGTATTATATGTAATAGAAATTGTAATTCTTGTGGTCTACTACCATTGCATTGGGGGCAACCTGTAAAAATGGTAGTATGAGGAATAAATAAATAAAAAAAAAATTAAATAAATAAATAAATCTACTATTTCGGGTTCAACCAATATCATTCATCATAACATAAAAGTAAAACTGAATCTTCTTGCATTAATGAGTCACTTAACAAATGACCAAACAATGGTTACTTGCATGAGCCCACCACATTCATTTATTACATTTATTACAAACAATAGCACGTTAAGAGTCTTTCAAATAAACAACCGGACCGGAAAAAAATAGACGCAAAAACTAACTAACAAACAAAAAATATATGACTGATAATTTTAAGCCATTACTTTATATAATTTATATGGAATATTGTTCCGAAATAAACTATTATTATAATTATTATTAACGTCATATCGTTTTTTTGTGATTTTATAATCATCTAAAAACCTGTACATTTAATTAAATAATTCAAAACAATGTCATAAATCTGTATAGATATTAATGGTTTCCAATTACATGCGATTAACAAAAAAACTAGATTAATAACAGTCGTTATCAATCTTATTTATACAGCCATCATAAACATTGTATGAAGTGATTTCATAAACTCAACTCAAATTTAACTACTCACAGGAAAAAATATTGAACAACTTACATTTTTTTGTAGAAAAATAACAGGTAAACGTTTCACAAGTCCGTAAGAAAAAAATAGGTCAAGTTCACAAATTGGTTACGTAAAAAAACAGGACACGTGACATAAACAGGTTTAATAAAAAAATAAACACATGTAATAAATTACAAGAAACAAAATAGTTTTTTCAAAATTGCGCTCACTACCTACGCCTAAATAACCTATTAAATCTTTTATAATTAAATATCACGCGGCCAATAAATTTTTAATACGTATTGCAATTATTACTTCTTATCTTAATTACAGAATTCAAACTCAACACTTCTAAAATTAATATTTATTAAAGGCAAACCCAGATATTATTTGGTAACAATTATCTTAAACATGCAAATGATAAAAAACTAATTGCGACCATGTTTACTGATCCTGCCTCGGTACAATTTTCGATATAAGTGTTATTGATTTTCGATTCACCACACGCTCGCAGCTTCTACCACTTTCATGCCATACTCTCGACTACTTTATACTAACCACTAGATCTATCATTCAGCGATTTAATTGATACATAAAATTTATTTTTTAAATCTGAGTAAAGTATCTTCTCAGTAAAGTTATTTCCAACTATTATTTTAATAAATTAGTTAATTTCGTATGAATTGTTGCGAATATGAAGATTTATGTTTGTTTACAAAAATCTGGCTTGAATAACGGTTTTAATAATAGTTAATAATAGTTTGTGCAAGAATTTTTTGGGCAACCCACCTGCGATACCGGGTGCAAGGGGAACGCTCCCGAAGCCGAAAGCCCGTGGTAGTACTCCGGGTATACTACACATTGAAATTTTTTTTTTTCGATTTGGTGAAAAAAAATTTTTTTTTTCTTTTTATTCGTTTTTTTTTGGATTATTTATTTATTATTTATTATCATATTAGGCAAGCTCAACGATACGACAATTCCATAAAAAACATCACTACAGAAAACAAACAAATTGCGCCAAGCGCGTGCCTTTTTTGTAGTTTTTAATTTTCAAGAAATGTATAAAAAATATTTCTATATATATATATATATCTATATATATATTTTTGAAACGGGGCAGTAAGGGCAAGTACCTTAACCGTTGCAGTTACAGCAAAACGTTCTTAAAAGACCTTCCCTAACTTTTTGGGACATTTTGAATTGCATTCACAGATTTTGTAAAAAACTTACAGTTAGCAAAAAAAATGCAAAATGTTCAAAAAATTTTTTTTATGCTAATCGATTCTATTTCATGTGGGGATCAAAAAACTTTATGGGACCATTTTAGCTTTCAGTACTAGAAAAGACAGAAATCGCCAAAGACCTTTCCCATACATTTCGTACGGAAATATGATAAATCAACTCGAAACTCATAGGTCAGGTAAAATTTTGAACTTTTTTAAATAAAAAAAATCATTTAAACATTCAAGAAATTGGTTTATGAAATAAATTGCTCAAAATGATTTCCATTTTCACGAATACATAAGTCTATCCTTTTTTGCACTGAACGAATGGCGGCTAATAATGTTCTGAGATGAATATTACGTAAAATGGTCATTAATGCATCCTTGAGCTCTTGAACACTGGCGTACGTCGTCTTATACACCTCGTTTTTCACGAAGCCCCATAAAAAAAAATCAAGTGGTGTTAGATCGGGGCTACGAGGTGGCCACTGTGTTGGACCCTGTTTACCTATCCACTGTGTACCGAATAGGCGGCTCAAATTGGAACGTGAAAGGTGACTGTTATGTGGCGGAGCACCATCTTGTTGAAAATGAACTTTTCGCAATTCCGACAGGGGCCATTCGTCCATCTCGTTTTCAAGATGGTGTAAAATTTCTTCATTATACGTGGCAGAATTCAGTTTCCCTTCATAAAATTCCACCATTATGACTCGATTGGACATTATACCACACCAACAGTTGAATGAGAAGCGAACCTGATTATGACTTGCCGTAACTCTTAGTGGATTTTCTTTGGACCAATAGTGGTGATTTTTTTCTGTTGTACATACCGTTATTGGAAAAATTCGTTTCGTCTGACCACAGTATGTAATTTAAAAATTCATGATCTCTGCTTATTTTTCCTCTTAGCCATCTGCAAAAAGTAAGCCTTCGAACATCATCACCCGGATGTAACACTTGAACTATGCGCCCATATCGATAGCACTTGTAGCCGTATTTCTTCCATATCTTTATCACAAGGGAGTGGGATACACCTACTTCAAGGGCGACTTGCCTGGACGATACCTCTGGATATGCTTCGACATAAGTTAGAACCGCAATCTCCGTGTCCATGTCCACACGAGGCTGCCGCTTTCTTTTGAAAGAACCCTGTAATTCCAGGTTTTTCAAAAGATTTGTAATAACCTTTCTTGTTGGCACATGCCGCAACGGATACTTATTGCGGTACCACACTAATGCATCTCCCGCATTTCGATTATTGACAAAATACGCTTCTAATAAGTCAATTTTTTCACGATTAGAAGGCATTTTAGCGAAAATCCTTAATTAATAACTCATACGAAGTTTCTCAGCTGAAACTAAGAATAACACACAGATTTTCGAATCAAATTCGAAATTTGAGGGTAAAAATTCTTTTTATTTACTTTACAGTCAATTCTACCCACTTCCTGGCCATAACAAAAAGTTAGACCATCGTAGAAATTTGTTTCTGTTGCCGAAATGTATGGGAAACGTTTTTGGCGATTTCTGTCTTTCCTAGTACTGAAAGCTAAAATGGTCTCATAGAGTTTTTTGATCCCCACATGAAATAGAATCGATTGGCATAAAAAAAAATTTTTGGACTTTTTGCATTTTTTTTTGCCAACTGTAAGTTTTTTACAAAATCTGTGAATGCAGTTCAAAATATGTCAAAAAGTTAGGGAAGGTCTTCTAAGAACGTTTTGCTGTAACTGCAACGGTTAAGGTACTTGCCCTTACTGCCCCGTTTCAAAAATACACCCTGTATAGTATACCCGGAGTACTACCACGGGCCTTCGGCTTCGGGAGCTATCCCCTTACACACGGTATATTATTTATTATACGCCCCTGGTACTGCTCATGTACACGTCTATAGGCCACGGTACCCACTTTCAATTAGGTGAGTCGTGTGCTTGTCTGCCACCTAAGTAGTATAAAAAATCGGCCAAGTGCGAGTCGGACTTGCCCATGAAGGTTTCCGTAACAGCGAGTAACATAATATAAAAGTTCTTGTAATTCGTTGTAATTTTAATCGATGTTTTAATAAAAGTGTTTAATTTAAATTTGTTGAATGTAAGGTAAAACGGTTGACGATTTATGACGTATTAAAAAAAACTGATAACTAAATCTGGTACAAATCATTTTTCGGTGGAAGATTACATGATAATGTATGTTATTTTTTATTTTATTATTTCTTATTTTAGGGGTTACAGGGGGGAGGGGGGACACATTTTACCACTTTAGAAGTGTCTCTCGCACAATCTATTCAGTTTAGAAAAAATTATATATGAAACCTCAATATCAAATTCTATGTATGGGTTTGAATTTGAATATTTTTGAGTTTCAGTTCTAATTATGGGGAACCTCCAAAATTTATTATTCTCTTTCTATTTTTGTGTGAAAATCTCAATGCGGTTCACAGTATACATTACTACACTACTTATATCAAATTTCAACAGCATAGTTCTTATAGTTTCGGAAAAAGTGTTGTGACAAACGGACAGACATAGAGACAGACAGACATGACGAATCCATAAGGGTTCCGTTTTTAGCCATTTGGCTACAGAACCCTAAAAATCGTCAACTCCATGGTAGTATAAAAAGTATATTTCTCCTTTAGTACATACTTCTATTAGTCCACAATCTATATGTTAAGATGTTAACTGCCCAATCTGCAAGGGAAATTATCAAATGACCTTGATGGCTCTTTAGTTTTCCAATAGTCTTATTAACCCAGCTGTAACTTCCTCCATATAAGGTTATGGTGTCCACACGTATGGTCAAGGGCATACCATATGTCAACAGTTTTATATTAAAAAATGTCCTTGCAAGAGTTGTGTACGTAATGTGTCACTTGCTACGCAGGGTACATACATGCACACATATTTATAATGTATGCACAGTTGGATAATTCCCACGGTAAAACTGGCACAATAGGAAAATTGCGTGTCGTTATTGCACATATCTGTAAGGAGCTGTTAAAGTGTACACTGATGTTGCTAAGATAAAAGGGTCTGACACTGAAACGGAAATGTAACCAAACTGAAAGCCAGTACTTGGTACAGTACCCAACAGCCTTGTATTGAGTATCGAGCTTGACATTGGAAAGCCTGAGGTCACAAACACCCTCGAGCCTTTGGAAATGCGTAGAGATGTTGCTTCCTTGATAGTATTTTACCGTCTCTACCATGGTGAATGTTTTGATGAGCTCTTCTCATTAGTCCCGCCATCTCCTTTCCTACACAGGACAACACGTGTAGGGCTTAGATGTCACCCGCATCCAGTGTAGAATATTCCATCAAGAACCAAGTGGTTCGGTAACTTTTTTCTTTACCGCACCATTAAGATCTAGAATGCCTTACCAACTCACGTTTTTCCTTCTTCCTACAGTCCAGGGTTCTTTAAACGGGGCATGAAAACGCATCTGATGAGGCCGTCAAGCTGAGTGTCACCATTGTAAAATGCTACGTGTCTGTAATAGTAACCCTCTTTCCTGAGACATGTTCCATATACATAAATATAATAAATGACTAGTCTTTTGAATCCTTGACTCTTCAAACTCTTCAGACAGACTTCAAAATGATTGCTGCAGCAATCGCCGCAATTTTGCCAATGTTAATTAAAATGTATTATTTATTTATTTATTATATTTATATTTCACAACATTTCAGATACCTACTTTTTTTGTAAATACATATCTAAGTAATATACATAGAAACACCCAGGCCAATGTGAATATACATATTCATGCATACAAATATATACACCGAGCGGGGATCGAACCCGCGCCTCCAGCCTAGAGGCCGCGTTCACTACCGCCACGCCACAGGGTCTGTCAGTTCTGTCAATTATAATAAATTATTAATGGCGAGACGCCATGTCTTGCCCCATAACAACTGAATTCGTTGAGAGGAGGTTCTAGAGACAGAAGAAACAAGGTGCAGAAGGTCCAATCAACACATTTGAGATCCTATCGGGGTTGGGAGGTTTCATGGCAGTTGCTCCCGGACAAGCAGACCCCAGGTTTCAAAATGCTATCGGGACACAACTGAAAAATTGCTATGAAGAATTGTGTCCAATTTTACTATATATGCAGCTCTATATAAATACATTGAATTTTCTATCACGTATGCTTAGAATTCTCTGTTGGTTTGTGTAGGAAATTGATGGCATTCAGTTGAAGGTATTACAAAATATATACTTACTGCTGTGGAGTGTAAAATTTTGTAATGGAGTTCTTAAAGAAATGAAGAACAAAACAAATTGAAGTTCAAAGAAATCCAATATTTTTTTGCCTCATAGAACCGCAAGACGCTGGAGAATATTTAATTACTTTAATTTTTAATGGTATAAGGTTTAAGGTGTTCATTTAACCATATCAGTATCAAATAAGCTATGGTGAATCGATGACAGAAGCAACTATGACAACCTTCGTACACCATGAAATATTGGTTATAAGATAATTATGCCATAATTACTAATTAATTTTATTTAATACAATTAAATGATGAATAGCTTGACGTCATTAAAGAATATCATGGTTAATAACGCCAGAATTTTGCAATGACCTCGTTATTCGTACTTTTATTTTTATAATGTGCGAAACATCCCCATAATGCAGGTAAATTAAACATTTGAGCTTGCATGAATTCGCATAGAGCCAAAAATTGGTAGAGGTCTCAAATACACTATAATAAAAGAAATATAAAAAGTCTCCATCGATTGGATTTGCAGAAGTTCAACTGATCTGGAATTTTGATATTTCTTTCATAATGGTGTATTTTAAACCCCATCAATTTCCAGCTCTATGCAAATTTTGACAAGCCTATTTCATTTATTTTGCCTCGAGTTCCACAACGGGGGTGCTAATATTAAACTCGAATTGAGTAAAATGCGCGCCATCATTAAGTCGTAATGTCCCAATGCCATGTCCTTCGTGCTGGCCTTCTTCGGGTGTGCTGGACCATAGGGAGGCGCGTATTGCCCTGCCGTCTTGCGGTATGGGTACTAAGGCGTATGAGACTTGAACTAATCTTATCTGACAGTCGGTAAACCTGCTGCTTGATGGTTAAGGTGTTGATTAAGGCTTTCATTTCAGGTTGGAGGGTCAGACGACAGTTGTTCCCATAAATTCTAAGTTAAAATGCACTGGCTAAGTTAAAATGCTCTGGGTTCCAAAGTGCAAGTTGTAGGTTTTTAATACCGCTTAGGTGGCAGGTAAGCACTCGGCCCACCTGATGGAAAGTAGTTACCGTCACACCAGTGGCGTTATATTCATGCTACCAACTCTGACAGTGTAACTTGTATTGTCATGATTACTATAGTAAGGAAACTATGAGCATAAAAAAATCTTTATTCACTTTTCAGGTCGTTTACTCAATAACGATAACAGTTACTCACACCCAGTAACTATTTTCGAAACAGTTTTACAACCAAGGCGTGTGTGCCCAAAGGACGTAAAATCCCAGCTGTAACGAGTTATTTGTTATATAACAGCTACACTAATGTGTTGTGCAACGTAAGTGTACACCCAGCCTAACACCATTTGACAATTAACGATTACAAGAAAGCGTTTTGACATTTTGAATATTTGTTTAATGTAAATTTAGGAAAGTTTGGCTGCATTACATAACATCATACTCTTGACGCGGACGTCGGTCCTTTTAGGGTTTTCCAAATACGTATTCTTTTCTTATTGCTGGGCTTCTAAAGATCTAAGGTTCTATGATGTGTTATAAACCGTAATCTTTTGCAAAAACTAGTAAAAGAATTTATTCAGACTCATAGCTCATAGTTAGGTCGGAGATTAAATAATATATTTTTTTATAGTGCGGAAATCGTCTTAGATTCTCGGCTATTCTGAGTCGGCAGGAATGTTTATGTTTGACTCCAACCAATTAAAACCACACGCCTTCTTGAGGCATCAACGGTCGAGGGTAACATTGCTTCTAGCATATCCTTATTCTATTTAACAAATAGGTGGTAGAAATTTTACGGCACCAATTTCGGCCAGGTGGGTACCACAGCACACGATTGCGAAAATCTCCTCGGTTAAATTGCGTGCATAGCCGGGGGGGGGGGGGGTAGGTTTCACGCGGTGCTGCGACGACAATCATCTTTGATCAGGCCCACATGCTGCATACAATGCCACCATTGTTAACATGGTAGGTGTATGTAATGATAGCCCTCCTTCCTGAGACTCTACCTTCAGCTTACCCTCAGGAGAGGTGAAGTCAAATTAACGTGTCCAATATAAAAAAAATCCCTAACGCCCTTGCTGACTCAGGGCTATCGGGAATAAAAATATACTGAATCCAAAATTTTTAAACTGAATTATAAATGAAGTAAAGCAGCCAAACCTAGGTACCAGGCGACGATAACAAAGGAGTAGGTCATAACTTCCTGGACATCTTGCATACGTAGTACATTATCAGTACTTTTACTCTTATCACTTTCTTTGCCGCACCTGGTACGCGCTTCGCATGTCAATTGCCACTGCGTGTTACATACAATTGCTTTGTCATGTTATTATTTATTTATAGGTAATTATGGCTCACCTGTGACGATAGTTGTTAGTGTGAATAAATAAATTAAAAAAATATGTTGGGCTCGGCTTTCCTTTTAACAAAGACGGGCGTTGAGGCTCGTCGACAATCCCATACTCACAGGCGATGTGGAACACATAGCGAGGCAAAGTCCCTTCTGGAGGCTGAGATTCAGAAGGGACTTTGCATCGCTGTGTGTGTTCTACCGCCTATACAATGGTGTGTCTTCAGATAAATTATTTGACATGATACCCACCGCTACATTCTATCATCGCACCACTCGCCATAGGCAGGGAATTCATCCTCACACATTGCGACCGGAAATGGTGCGCACCGTGCGTTTTGAAAGGAACTTCATCCCACGCACGCTCAGGTTGTGGAATGAACTTTCTGTCGTGGTTGGTAGAACGTGTAAATAGTCCTACCATTAGTGTGTTTGCACACAGGTTGTAGGCATGTAGGTACCTAAATAGAAGGCGTGAAATTGTGGCAAGAATATATGACCGCTTCTACAATCAAAATACAGCCTAGACTGGCACTGACCTGCTTTCCATACAGTGGTCTGGATTCTGTGGTCTGCAAGCAGGGGCGTGGCTCTTGAGCCCGTGCTGGTAGGTGGGTGTCAACCGGCCGGTGACTTCTATTTCTTGTATTCCAACGTCTTCTTTATACAATTAGGCGAAAAGAGACTTGCTCGCGCGCCCAAAGGGCTTCAGGAAAAAATACACAAAACGAGGAGTTGAGACGCTCAACCTCCGTTCGCGACGGCGTCTTGGAGAAGAGGCGAGCTGCGTGTCAGCGAAGCAAACTCCAATCAGTTGAACTTCCGTCCGTAGTTCCGTCGTGTCGCACTCGGGCGCATTTCCGGTTTTTGAGAAGTTTTGAACTAAATTGTGTCCAACGCCATCTATTTACCCTATCCAACACTAAGTGGTATACAAGTAAGAGCACAGACACAAACTGCATTTGACAATAGAAGCGGATAAATTACATATGAAGAACAATTATAATGATTGAAGTTTACATAAGTATTGGTGAATTATAATACTATAATCAATAAGGTACATAGGCGCTCCACCATGCACCCGGCTTTGGAACGACGCCAGATGTTCCGAAACCAGCGAAACACTGCTGATTTGAGCTTATAGCGGATTAACACGTTAAATAAACTACACATAAGAAAAAAAAAGAATAGCTTACACTAACAAAACATACCTACTAAGTATGTTAAATTTATTGCGTTGGGATAGGATATAACTTAGTTACGGCGCGTTTGTAAGTTCCAGTTCGCGTTTTAACCATTGCTACTCGGACAACTTTATCAGAGCCTCTGAACACTTCTGTAACGACTCCTAACGGCCAACTCAACGGAGCAGAATTTTCCAGCTCCAGAAGAACGACGGTGCCGATTTCAACTGGTTTGTCGGGAGTAGCCCATTTTTGTCGGACTTGCAACGTGTGCAGATACTCTATATGCCATTTTTTCCAAAAGGAATGGATCATATTGTCCACCAATTTTTTTCGATCTACTAAACTAATGCGTTGGTCTGAAAGATCAGTCGCGGGTAAATATTGTAACGGAGTAGTCATCAGAAAATGTGCGGGAGTTAGCACCTCAGGGTCAGGGTCAGAGGACAGTAAGCCCAATGGGCGCGAGTTCAGAATGCATTCTATTTGAGTCAGTACCGTTTGCAACTCTTCGTAGGTGAGTAACTGACTACCTATAACTCTGTATAAATGTGTTTTCATGCTTTTTATATTTCCTTCCCAGATCCCACCAAAATTAGGTGATCTCGGGGGAATCATCTTCCATCCTATGCGTCGAGATAACAGTTCATTTGACAGCGCGGTTTTGAAATTAGAGTTCAATAAGAAATTGTATAACTCATCTAATTGTGCCTTTGCACCAATGAAAGTAGATCCGTTATCGGAGTAAAGACATGAAACGGGTCCACGACGGGAAATAAAGCGTTTAAAGGCGGCTAAAAAATTATCAGTAGTTAAATCACTGGTCACTTCAATATGAAGACCTCGAGTGGCCATGCAGACGAACAAAATAATGTAAGCCTTTTGCGCATGCTGACCTCTGCGACGAGATAGTATGGTCTTTATCGGACCCGCATAATCAACCCCAGTGTGACAAAAGGCTTTGGCTTCCGACACACGATAGTCGGGTAGATCAGCCATTATCGGTGTTGGGTGCGTTGGGTTGAATTTAAAGCAAGTGTTACACTTTCGCAACTGAGACCTGATGACAGTTCTAGCATCTAATATCCAGAAGCGTTGGCGTATAATAGACATGAGAAGTCCAGGTCCTGTATGACAATTCAAAACATGAAAATGCTGTATTATTAGATCAACAACGTGATCACGTTTAGGGAGAAGGACAGGATGTTTAGCTTCAAAGGGAAGCATTGATTTAGAGAGTCTGCCTCCTACACGTAAGATCCCTTCTTTATCTAAGAAGACTGCAAGCCTCAGCAGCTTCTTCGAGGGTAGCTTCTCAGCCTTTATCAGTTTTATATCTTCAGCGAAGTGAACCGATTGAACGGCGAGAATCAAGGACGTCTCAGCTATTGACAATCCTGATACAGTATAAGGGACGATCTTACATTTAGGTCGCGCGAATTTTAAAACATATGCAACGATTCGTAGTAATTTATGCCAAGAAGAAACACGTTGTGCCAATGAACACAGTAATGGCGGCTCTGTGTGTTTCGTTGTCACGCTTAACACATTTGCCTTATGCTCAGGCAAGTCAGAGCAATTAGCAGGAGAGAAAGATTTAATTGGCCACTCCTCAGGGGGGCCACGGATCCATACGGGACCGTTCCACCACAAGTCGTGGGTTAAAAGTTGCGAGGGGAGCATGCCACGTGACAGACAATCGCTCGGGTTAATGGCTCCGGCAACGTGATAAAAATGTTTAGCGTTCAAGTTTTCTTGACACTGAGCGACCCGGTTGCTCACAAAAATAGACCATCGATGTGGTGATGAATGAACCCATGATAAGGCAATTGTGGAATCAGAAAAGGCGTATATATCAGTAACGGGAATGCGTAATGCATAAGTATCACGTACAGTTCTTATTAACTTTGACATGAGCAAAATAGCACATAACTCTAATCGAGCGAGCGTAGTAATCTTGGTCGGAGTAACCTTTGACTTAGCACACAGAATGCGAGTTTGAATACTGAACTGATAGGTACAATGGGCGTAAATAACACATCCCATCCCATTCATGCTGGCATCACAAAATGCGACAAGTCGCAATGTGCAGTCACCTCCGAAACCTATATGTCGCGGAATTTTCAACGTGTCAAGCAATTGTAACTCTTGAACGAGAGCGGAAAAACGTGAGCGAACATGCTCTGGAGCGGGGTCGTCCCAATCACTCTTACTAAGCCAAAGTTCTTTGATTAACAACTTGGCGTAGAGTATCACAGGCGCCACCAACCCGAGCACGTCAAATAGTCGCGCAACTATAGAGAGTATATTTCTCTTAGTGCACTTCTCATCAACCAAAGTGGATGTGAAGTAAAAATTATCTTCACACGGTTCCCATGAGAGACCTAAAACCTTTGAGACATATGTAACTGCCAACGTCAAATTCAAGCGACCTGCGGTGGGTATCAGGAAGTGAGTCCAATAGCATAGAAGAATTGCTAGACCACTTCACTAAGTCAAAGTCGCCGGCCTTGAAAAGTTTTATCAAGTTGCGGGCTAAGTGTATGGCAGTTTCCTCATCAGGTGCGGAATGAACCAGATCGTCAGTGTACAGACAGGTCTCTGCCACTTTAGCAGCGTCAGGGTAGTGCGGACTCATGTCTATAGCCAGCTGACGCACAGTGCGTATAGCTATATAAGGACTAGACTTCAGACCGAACGCTTGTCTATTAAAGACGTAGGTCTGAATTTCATCAGACTCCTTGAATCTGAATAAGATGCGTAAGTATTTACGATGATCAACAGGTACACCAATACGTAAATAATGTTGTTTTATATCAGCGTTCATTGCAATAGGAAATAACCTGAAATTTAATAATAATAAGAACAGATCGGCCTGTAAATTGGGCCCGATGTGCAATATATCATTGAGCGAAAGCCCAGTGTGCGTTTTAGCGCTCGCATCCAAAACAATACGCGGCATTGGTTTGTCAGGTCGGACTACTGCGTGATGTGGTATATAATAACCATCTAAAGATAACTTAGAATCATCAACGAGACTGAGGTAACCGTTATCTAAATAATCCTGAATAACCTTGTTGTAATTTTCACGTACAGTTGGTGATTGACGAAGTTTACGTTCGAGCGACATAAAACGGCGGTGGGCGACGCCGCGCGAGTTCCCTAGTTCAGAAGGATCTCTGCAGAACGGCAGCGCAACAGTGTAACGACCTATGTCATCACGAGTCACAGTAGATGTGAAAATATTTTCACACTCGGTTTCTTCTGGTGACAATAGGCGCTTCGTGGGTACTTCCTCCAGCTCCCAGAATTTCTGTACTAAATCATTTAGAGCTAGCGCAGAAAAGGATGCGGTGGTAGGGACAACGTCTTTACGTGGGTAATCACCCATAAGTACATACCCAAATGCTGTTGAAAGTACACAAGGGGCATTAGGACCACACTCGACCCTATTCCCTAAGTAGATATACGGGAAGAGCTGTGCACCCAACACGATATCAATATTTCCTGGCACATTCCAGCTTAAGTCAGCGAGCGGTAAATCGCGAAGATTGAACTCACGATCACATTTAATCATTTGCGAGGGCAATTGATCCGTAAGGCTATTCATAACTAACGCGTGTATAGTATATTTCTGATCTGCGTAAATACGGGATTCAATGTCCAAATAAACATAGCCTACTATCGGGAGCGAAGTGGAGCCAACACCTTTGACAACAGAATTACTCATCGGTATTATTGGCAGATTTAATAAACGACAGCAAGATAATGTTATTAAGTTATTCTGTGAGCCATTATCAATCAGACATCTGACTACAGATTTATTCCCAGTACCAGCTTTAGAGCGGGCGAACACCTGAGCGGTTGCCAAAAGTATATCACACTTATGGCTAGAGGCATACGAGTGCACAGTACCCGTAGCGAGTGGTGCCTCAGGATCGAGACTAACCTGGTCACACTGGGGCGGAGGCGCGACAGTAGTCGTCGCAGCATGCGAGTGTGAATTATTATCTTTATTATCAAAGTGCAACAATTTATGATGTTTTTTCTGACAGAAACAAACAGACGTGCTTTTACAATGCGGAAGATTATGTAATGTGCTTAGACAATTGACGCATCCACGCTTAGATTTAATAAACTCATATCTAGCTTTTGCATTTTGCATATTTTTAAACTGAGCGCAGTCATATAAGTGTCGGTGATCGCTGCCGCCACATAAACAACAAGACGCGTTCACTGCAGCGGGCGTATTCGTATTATTATTAATCGGCTCACTGACAACAAACGACTTAGAATTAGAATTACGCTGTACACGTCCATCACGAGACTGTGGCGTTACAGCAGTGGACGACTTCGCATACGACGAAGAACGCGGGTTTGACCGTTCAATCATCTTAGCATGATCTTGTACAAAGTCGATCAGCTGTTGCGTCGTAGGTATATCTACACCTCGAACAGAAAGTTCGAAGGCTTGGATTGTTTGAGGGTCCATTTTCCTCAAGGCACATTGTAAGAACATAAAATCAGTTAAATCATTTATACCTAATATTTTAAGCGCGGCGATAGAAGACGAATATATGCCTATAAAGGTATCAAGTGAGTTTACACTGGGTGAACAATTTTTTAAATCTAATATATTATTAAGATAGTACACACCTAACGAACGTTTATCTTGGTATTTCTTGGCCAATGCGTCCCAAACTATATTATAGGTCTCACTTGACGGAACAATACCGGCAGTGAACTTTAATGCGTCATGGGTTAGTTTTGAGAATAGGTACTGTACACGTTGCGAATCAGACAGTTGTTTATTTAAATGAACATTAGCCTTAAAGGACTGATAGAATGTATTCCAGTTTTCAGGGCGTCCGTCAAAACTCGGAATTACTAACATTTCCAATTTCACTATAGACGCGTGCGAATTATTCGACCCGTGTGAGGCGACCTCCTTGACCTTGGGAGCCAACATTTTATTTCTAACGCGTTTTATTCTCGAATATAAATCATCAAATGCATCGAGACAAGAATAATCTGGTTCCACTGGAGGTTCTAATGACAAATTTAAGTTATTTATTTGATCTACAATTGACTCGAATTTATCGCGTACATCATCTATGGTCTCGGTTTCAGCCAGAAAATCCTCACAAGATCGCGTTGATAAATCGAAAGAAATAATGGATTTTGAAGATTTATACCATCTAGTAATGCGTGCAAACAACAATTCCTTCTTTTGATTCAACATAATCAACTTCGATTCGTGATCTTGCGACATGTTTGCAATTTAATGTTGTTTAGTTTAAAACGAGTAAATTATACAGCTACCAATATGTGTAGTACTGCGAAGAAACTCAAAATATAAGATGTACTACGGCTTTGAATAATAGCACTAATAGCACAGCGGAGCGAAAATGTAACCAAGTAGGTAGGTACAAGTAGGTGGGTATAAAAATGTTACGCGTATGTGAATAGAATGACGAAAATTACCAATTAATACGTAAATCATCAACTATATCAACAAATAACATTTCCCTACAAATATATCTACCAAATATTACGTAGATATTGCGTTATAAGTACAGAATTTACCAAACAATTTACGTAAATCTGTTCGCGAATGAAAACTAACATGGCGGTAAGAATTCACCAAAATTACGTGAATCTTATGAATAATATGAATAGGAAAGAAATATAATTCACCAATATTTACGTGAATATACTATTTACTGGCCTATCCGGCTCGTAAGGACCAAAATTATGGTAGAACGTGTAAATAGTCCTACCATTAGTGTGTTTGCACACAGGTTGTAGGCATGTAGGTACCTAAATAGAAGGCGTGAAATTGTGGCAAGAATATATGACCGCTTCTACAATCAAAATACAGCCTAGACTGGCACTGACCTGCTTTCCATACAGTGGTCTGGATTCTGTGGTCTGCAAGCAGGGGCGTGGCTCTTGAGCCCGTGCTGGTAGGTGGGTGTCAACCGGCCGGTGACTTCTATTTCTTGTATTCCAACGTCTTCTTTATACAATTAGGCGAAAAGAGACTTGCTCGCGCGCCCAAAGGGCTTCAGGAAAAAATACACAAAACGAGGAGTTGAGACGCTCAACCTCCGTTCGCGACGGCGTCTTGGAGAAGAGGCGAGCTGCGTGTCAGCGAAGCAAACTCCAATCAGTTGAACTTCCGTCCGTAGTTCCGTCGTGTCGCACTCGGGCGCATTTCCGGTTTTTGAGAAGTTTTGAACTAAATTGTGTCCAACGCCATCTATTTACCCTATCCAACACTAAGTGGTATACAAGTAAGAGCACAGACACAAACTGCATTTGACAATAGAAGCGGATAAATTACATATGAAGAACAATTATAATGATTGAAGTTTACATAAGTATTGGTGAATTATAATACTATAATCAATAAGGTACATAGGCGCTCCACCAGTGGTTTTCCCAAGCGACTACAATATGGGGTTCTTTAAGAAGGGTATTAGAAGGTATCTACAGGGTCGGTAGCACGATTGTGATGCCCCTGGTGTTGCAAACGTCTATAGGCCAAGGTAACCAGTTTCCATCATCAAAAAAATATAAAAATAACAGTGATTCGGCCGAAATTCGATATTTTCCGTGAAGTTACCAATTTTGTGCGAATAATGATTTACTCGAGTTAGTATAAATATACCTTTTTTTTAAGATAGATCAATATGACTTCACCTAGCCTGATGGTAAGCTGAAGGCAGAGTCTTAGAAAAGTGGGTTACCATAACAGATACGTACCTTGTTTACAATGGTGGCACTCAGCTTGAGGGCCTCATCAAATGGTTTGCATTGCAGTGACAGCCTTCTCCTAGCCTTGATTGGAAATAGTACATCTTGGCTTTTACAGGAGTGACTTGTCCCCCACAACTCCGAGAGGGTAGCCAGAAATCGCTAGAAATTGTTAAACACTAGTTGCACCGGCAGGCAGGTGAGTTTTTATACTCATGACGGGCGTAAAAGGGGAGCTGGAGGTGAGGATGTAGTCGCACTCATAAAAGCTTAAATAGATAAAAGAAATAAAATAAAAAGTATTTGTAATGGTGACCTTGTTCCTTGAGACTTTGCCTTCAGCTTACCATCAGGCAAGGGGAAGTCAAATGGACGTGCCCTATATAAAAAAAGAGTAGGAGTGGGAGGGACCTCAAACTCTAAAGTGCAAGCTTTTTCTTGGATTGATGGTTGATGGAAAGTGGTTACCGTAGCCTATGGACGTGTGTAACATCAGGGGAGTCACACTCGTTCTGCAGACCCTATAAAAACAGAGTGTTTCTGTGCCATCAGTGTAGAAGACAAAGCAGGAATAGTCTTTGGTCTGCCCACTGACAGCACAAAAACTCTCCAGCTTTGGATTTAGCCATCAACTAACCATTAAATTAGTACCTATACAAAAGTCCTATTAACTAAAAGACCGTAGACAATTTAACATTTGATCATTTGTTATTAACAGAACGGGAATTAACGCGGTCATGGTGCTTACATACCTTTGATTGCCTGACGTTTCGACTAGGTTACACCGGCCGTGGTCACAGGCTGACTGAAAAAAAAAATTAATCATTTGATTGCATGTGGTTGTGGTAAGCACGGATTTTATACTTCCTTGTATCCTTACTGAATCTATTGTATATTATTCAATTGTATAAACATTCAGATTAAAAAAAAAAATATGTATAAGTGTATGGGTCCCATCCAGGTCTTTGGGTCTGACTTCTTAACTAACACAGGGGGCAGTCGCTCCCGTAGAAGTCAAAGTTAACCAAATAATGGACAGAAGATTAAAAGAATGGACCCCGAATCCTACTAATGTTATAAACGCGAAAGTATGGATGGATGGATGAATGGATAGATTTTTGTTACTGTTTCACGTAAATCTACTGAATGGATTTTAATGAAACTTTACAATAATATAGAATAACACATAGGCTACAATTTATAACGATAACCGATAATAGAGATAAACAACATCCATGCGGGCGGAGCCGCGGACAAAACCTAGTATACAATAGAGATAACGGGAAATGCGATCATGGTATAGGTACTTACATACCTTTGTTTGTATTTCACGGAAAACGAGAGTTTAAAAGTTAATGGACCCCGAACTCAAAAATGCAAACTATTAATGAAATTCTTTATTTTTCGGTAAAATATTTTGACCCGAAGTCGGGATAGAAACGAGGCCTTATCGTGGGCCAATTGATATAATATAAGATTAGTGGAAAAAGGCTCCGTGCCATCCTCAAACAACATCAAAAAGGCAGACTGCGTATACAGACACATTTTGTGTTTGGGGTCAAGATATATGCCAGAAATTTAATTAAAAGAACGGGGATCAACGCTACCGCACGGAGACGAAGATAGCGGGCGTACACCGCTGAGCCAGTCAGCCTGTGACCAAGGCCATACCATGATCGAGTTAATTCCCGTAACGCGAGAGTTTAAAAGTTAATATATGCCGGAAATTTAAAAAGCCGCGGTAGCCTAGTGGTATGAGTAATGGACTGCTGAGACGAGGTCTCGGGTTCGATCCCAGGTTTTCCATGGCACACACCAATGACTTTTCAATGCTTGTCGAAGTTATGAGTGTATATATCGCAGGTTTATAAGTGCCCAGTTAATGGCAATAGGCTCGCCACCTATTACATTGGGACCTAAACATAAACCGGCGATATGTGGGTGCTAGCACCTCTGCCTACCCCTTCGGGGATAAAGGCGTGAGTTTATGTTATGTTATGTAATTTAAAAAAAAGAACTAAGATTGGGAAAAGAAGATTACCTATTTATATGTACCTGCTATAACAATTGCAACATACAGTTATACTGCAACAAATATAATTAAGCCAAGGTGAAAATACTTAGATCGAACGAGTATTTGACCTTTGACCGTCATAGCTGCAGAATATACAATCTTTTGCATTAGATCTACTGTTGTACAACTCCATGCTGAGGTCTGCATGTGCTAATTAGTTGAAGGGCTTAGCTATGCTCGTATTAATTGTATGCTGTGAATGTGTTATCCGATCTTCAAAGCTGAAGCTTGTTGTATGTATTCTTGCATGCCAACAAGGCAGGCCGAAGAGGACACTGCTTTGTACTAAATACCGTTATAAGTTGTAATACATTTGGTCATCGTTGATTTGATTAGATTTGATTTGATTGTTGATGATGATGATGATGCTGCTCTGGTGCATAAATTATAGAAATGAGTGAGCGAGTGGGGTTCAAAGGTTCTTTGAATGCAACCAAAATTGGCACAGGCATGATTATGATGTACGAACCCGCGACATTTCGGTCGCAAGTCAAGTTGGTTATTGTAGCAGATGATATAATTAATAGTAGAATTTTGATTTTCAAATTGAGAATTTGTTCGATGGTAGAAATACTCAGCAAGAGATGCACTACTACGTCTGAAATTGCAGGTTCGAAATGCAATTCTATATTTTGTATATCGAATTTATATACGTAATTTATCTAAGTTCAAATTCAAATACGTAATCAAATTTTTACAAATTCAAATTCATTTTATTTGCTTAAATGTGGTTATACAGGTGTTATTATTATCTTTTGTGCAGCACATTTACCATTTTATGGCATGCAAATATTTTATTATACATTAGGTAGCATGTCAATTTTATTTATAATAAAGTTTATTTTATGTTTATTATTTACATTATGGAAATAGGTTGGCTCAATATTTGCTAATAATAATGCATTCAGTCATAGTTTACCCTTACACTTTTCCAATTCCTCTATCGTATAAAAGCAATTTTTTATGATCCATGCTTTCAATTTTCTTAGAAAAAAAAACAAACTTTTACGTATTTCATTATAAATACGACCACATATTGCAAAACAATTTGTAAGGTAAAAAGCCGTATTCGGGATTCTAGATAAAACAATTCTATCCTGATTTCCTCGGATAAACCTCACGTGCCTTCGAAAAGAAGCTAGGATACTGCCTAACACACTTCACAGTTTCGTAGATGTACATACAGGGAAGGGTAAGAAGATTCATTTTCAAGAAAAGGGGCCTACACGAGTGCCATGGTGCAGCTCCACACATAGCTCTGATACACTTTTTTTGGGCAACGAAGACTGAAGTTAGTAATATAAACAGTAGGTAATTGTAGTTTACAGAAGTGTTATACCCACATTTCATAAATTGTTTTCAGCACTACATTATAGGAGATAATCTCTTTTCTGATTGAAATTTTTAATAGCAAAACACTAATTACAATTTTCTTTTCCCGGGAATCGAATCCGGGGCCAATTGCACAATCAATATTGCAATCGCTAGCACTGCACCTACTATACTCATCATGTATTTAAAAATTATGTTATACGTTTAGCAAATATTGAAGTGAAAATATTATAAGCCTGTATATTTTTTCACCGTATCTATAGGGTGTTCAGCGTTACTAAATTTACGCAATGCCTCATAACTTCAGTGACAAATGTAAACATGACGCACTATGACCTCAAGTGTACAGTACTTCTGTACAGACGACGACACAAAGCCGATTCACACGGCCCTAGTTAAGAGCCAAGTCAGACGGACAGTCGTACCCGCGATAGCAACCTAGCACCACGCACCATTGGCTGCTACCACCGCGCTACGAGGTCACCCGACCAATTTATCATGAACTTTTTTCTAAACAAACATCTCAAAATGTGGTTTCAACTTATACTGGTGTTTTTATCATCATCTGTATACGCTCAGTTAGATTTACCACCAATATCAAGCACCCCAAGAAACTACGGTGGATATGGATTACTATCTAGTACTCAAACTTCAATTAATTCGCCTGGAAATCAGTTCGACGTGAACAGGGGATTTCAGTATAGTACTGCAAGACCTGTGTCGCCTAGTCAGGGCCCAGGTGTGTTCCCTGTGACATCCCCTCGATACGGAATAAGTCCTGATATCAGTAATAATGGTTATCCGATTTACGGGAACAATCGGAATCCTAGTTCTACGGGAAGACCATATGACGAAAGGAATAGAGATGACTCAATTGATATAAATAATGATCCAAATTTTAGGAGAAATGATCCCAATTTCGTACGCAATGATCCTAACTATGTGGGGACAAATCCTTATGATTTTAATAGAGGAATTGATGGGAATAATATAGATCAGAGGGTGCATCATGTGAATTTGCAACAAGTTAGGGATTTTTTGGCTCAAGCTGATGCCCAAGCGTCTAAGGAGTGCACCAATAATGTAGCTGCTCAATGGAACTTTGAGACGGATGTGAATGATGCTACTCAACATGCAGCGGTGAGTATAACTTATATATTTAAACGAGAAATTCTTGTATATATATATCTAATGGAATATCAAAAACTGGAATCTCGGAAACGGCTCCAACAATTTGCATGAAATTTAGTAAACGGGGTAGTAACGGGGTAGTAGGGGTTTCGGGGGCGATAAATCGATCTAGCTAGGATTCATTCTAAGAAAACGTCCTAAAAAAAAGAGAACACCTCGTTAAGCTCGGTCATCCAAGTACTATTTTAATTAGATATGATGATAGTAGGATGAATTAACGTGATCATGGCATAGGAATATATTGAACCAGTGTCCAAACATTCTTATTCTGTGATGGCCAGTCTCTATGCCCTTGGGCCCTCCAAGGTATGATGTAACTAACGTATACATCTGAAACTTCATACTCACATTAAGCAATAATAAAATAGACATTTAAGCCATGAAATTACGTTGGATTTCTTTCGGAAGTGTTTAGGCACATTTCATGGTAATAATTACCGAAACATCGGTCTGCAACTTTGACTTGACATTTGCACCTAGTGGTTAAAATGTCAGGTACTTTGTTACAAATTTACATATGTAGCCTCGGATGACTTACATAAATGTGGCAAAGTGGAGAAAGAACGAAAAATGCTGTTCCTTCTCCATTTTGCCACATCTCTTTCATTGCCAATGCGCAGATGACATTATTCATGCTACAAGCGTGAGTAAAAATGTTACAAGAAGAATAAGACAAGCGTTTACAGGCTCCGGTAACCGCTTCCCATTAGTGGACGTGCATTTGCTATCTTAGTGGTATTGTAATAAGACTCATTTTTATAGAAACTAGGCTCTCTTAGACTCTCAGTAACTATCTGCCCCTCTAGACAAGTGGCAATTCGTTGGCCGGCGTTTGATGGAATAGAATGACGAATAGGGATTTGACACATTTGACAGTCGTTAACGACTGTCAGAAACGTCAAATCACATATATTCGTCATTCTATTCCATCAACCGCCGGCCAACGAATTGCCATTTTCTGAAGGGGCTGAACTCTTAACAGATGTACCTAATGTCTAAAAATCAATATTTCACCGTTCATCCGATTACGATAAAACTTTATCAAGGTAAGCTTGCATTTACACAAAGACATAGTTTGGACTCGGTATGAATCAAATCAAAGTCCAGTATTGGACATAAACCTCTCCATACTTGAATCTTTCATCAAATCCACCGTCTACCGATAATGGACGTGTATTCATTGACTGCGGTAGCAGGAATAGCCTAAGTCTTCCCTAAGTAGTCTTGAAAACTGAACTTGGTATATTCAGGTGCTGCAATCAAGTTTTAGGCAAATTTTTGCTCAAAGCCGGGACGGATCGGCTAGTCTATTATACTGTTTCAAACGCTAAATAGTGATCATTTTGTGTACTAATTACGTAGGGACAAACATCTTATGTTAAAGATTGTTATCAAATAAACAATGTAGGTACCAATACAATGCTATGACGTGTCGCATTTTATAATGCCTTGGGAATATACATACTGTCATAGTCATAATGACTAACATAATATATTATACTATTGTAGTTTTAAAAGCAAGCTTGTTACCAAATGTTATGAATGACTCGTTGGAATTATATTAAGTAAGCCTGCAGTTTTTCCAAGCTATTGCAGCACGGGATTTAGTAGAAGGTTCCCGCAGGGTCGGCAGCATGAGTATGTCTTCCCTGGTATTGCACACATCCATAGGCCACGGTAACCACTTTCCATCAAGTGGGTCGTGTGCTTGTCTGCCACCTAAGTGTTATGTAAAAATCTCGGTCAGTTAATAGTAACCAACTTGGGCCGTATTGGTTTTCGGCGGAGATATTATAGTCTCTCATTTCTTTTTGAAAAAATATACAAGAATCGAAAAGAATTTCATAGGTTGTAAATTACTTGACCATATAAATTTTAACTCCAAATGTAAGTAATAAATTTTCATTACACGTGGCAACGTTAGAATTTCTTTATACGCACATGTAATTCCCATAGCGCATGGAAAGTTTCCGGGTAGCAGCAAGTTCCCATGGCTAGAACAATGTATGTGATACGTTTCTACCACGCACAGGCCTCTTCTTGCTTTTTATAGAGAGCCGGTATTGTCTTAAGCCACAATTATTACGCGATGTTTCACTGCACGGGTTTCTAGATACCTCACCGATAGTGCAATTGGTAATGGTGTTGTTTTGTAAAAGGTTATGGAGATTTGTGTTGAAAGTGATAGAATTGTTAGGGGTACTGCGTAGACGCAATGCTGTTGACAATAAAATACATACACACATACATAATTATGCTAACGCCTATTTCCCGCCGGGGTTTTGACTTTTTCTGATTTACATCTATAGAAAAATACATATTACCAAGCATCTTGCCAAGAATACTATGTGTACGCGACCTATATAATACATAGATTGATATACTAACAAGAGTTTATAAGTTATTGATAGTAGTTGTATTTTTATCAATAGTGCGTTGAACTATGCAGTCAAATATTGGGGAACAGTGTGATGAAATAACATAAATAATATAACGGTTAGACTACAACAATCTATCTCTATAATAAATTACAACCAGATTCATTCAGCCGTTCGAACGCAATTGAGTAAGAAACATATAAACATCTTGACAAATTTTCATATTTAGAATATTAGTAGGAAGTTGGGTAACCCTTCTGCTGTGAGGTAGTCAAAGAAGCTATGCTATACTTTTTTTTTTTTTTAACGTGAGGGAAAATCCTTCAATGATGCTATGCCGGACTCCTACCGACTAAAAAACCCTCACGTACCGCCTAATAGCCTGCGGTTGGTAGCCCCGGGTAAGCCCTCGGAAGGATGTCCCAGGACTACCAAAAAGGTAAAAAAACCAGTCAAGTGCGAATTGGGCTCGTGTACGTATAGTTACGGAACCCTACTTACGCGAGCCCGACTCACCACCGACATCACAATCGGGGGCATCTCTAAATCTAGTTTCGTTCGGAAAAAACTGGATTGAGGGACGCACCCGGTTATAATACCCACATGAAATGCTGTATCTTTTGTTCGCATTGACTGGGAAGTTTGATATTTTCATAGTTTTAAGGTGTGTCGCAGACCTAAATATTTAATATGAATTTGAACTTGATACCTTCACGTATTTTTGAGAAAAAGGTCTTGTTAGATGTACGGATAAACAGATGTAGATGGACTATGGAGCGATCCTATAAGGGTTCAGTTTTTACCTTTTGAGGTACTGAACCGTAAAAACTAGTCACCGTACAGAAGTGTTCGTTATCAAGATATAATTAATATATTTCTTATGGCACCTGCTCGTGGGAACCAAATATCAACAAATGTAGGTCGTGACTTGTTTTAATATTTTCTATTTGGCAGGTTTTTGCATAAACGACCTTATATCGTCCGACATTTTAATTATTTTGGCTCAACAATTGATGCTGAGTTGTGGCGTTTTTGTCTAAAGGCCTTCTTGGCTGTATTGATAACCCAATAATATAATTTTCAAAAGCACTAAGCTCATTAGAATCTGGTCTAGCGAAGTAATGGGTTGGACAAAGACTCATGTGACTGTATAATCGCCTATTAAGCGACCGCTTAATCGATGTTGACTAGCAAGTCCATGTACGCGCGGTGTTGTTGATGTGTGTGAAAAAGTACTCATTTTTTATATAGGACACGTTAATTTGACTTCACCTCGCCTGATGGTAAGCTGAAGGCAAAGTCTCAGGAAAGAGAACATTAACGACGTACCATGTTAAAAATGGTGTCACTCAGCTTGACGGCCTCATCAAAAGAGTATTGTCGTCGCAGCACCGCGTGACACCACCTCCACTAGTGCCTCGACAACAATTCCCCCTGCCCGGCTATGCACTTGCTGACCCCTGAACGCATGAATGATCTTAATACCTTGGTCTTAATCTAGATCAATATGATACTAACTTGTATTTGTGAACAAAGTTACATTAATGAATAAGAAGGGATCGAAAATCATCTAGAACCAAACTCAGTAACTTTGTTGTGCCTACGTATAGTTCATATTGTGTAGGATACAGACCAACCAAAAACAAATGAAAAGGAATAATCAACCAAAGACTCTGTTTTTAAGCCTTTGATTAGATTAATATAATCTATGACGGTTAATTTAATTGAAACGCCTAGGATTTCGCATTCCGCTTAATCTGTAGATACATTGTCCGTACCCTATAATGGCAACATAAAAAAATATGATGAGTTTGGTTATCATTTTATGAACCAATTAGAGATGCGACAATGCACTACAGAAAGTAAATACGTCTTTAACAATTAATTCGTAATAATAATATTATTATTAATGTGAATAATGTAATTCATATAAATTAAAAAAATTGACTTATTATAAGTAATTAGCAGAATTTTTTTGAAGTAAAAACTTCTTTAGTGGCTTTGGATGGGTAAAAATTGTTAAACTCGCGCGTCAGGATCGCTTGACCTTTGAACCGTAACCGACGACTGACGTCATACAATATAAGCTATAGACTGCCTATTTTGCAAGTTTCGATAAATAGAGTTGTAGTTTAACGGTAAACACTTCGACTGTAAGCCATTATGGTTTTAGATAGTACCTTGGCCTTCTGAAGATTTTTGTGATTATTTTTTTATTTTTGTAATTTATTACTTTTTGTGATATTTTTTTCTTTTTGTAATTTATTAATTTCTTCTGACAGAAAATTAGCAGAAAATTAGTGATAGGTTCTATGATTGGCGCTATATTATAGGTATGGTATGGTATGTTCTTTTTATCTTTTTCTATGTATATAAGAAAGAAAATGTTTTCACTTCTGCCGGCACTCCCAGAGTGCAACCCGTCTTTTTTACATATTTAGTGTATGCGTTATCTTTGAGCCCCAATGTTTCTACATGCCGTATCTTTAGTTTACTATTCCCGTTGTTGTGTGTCGGCTGAACTGTGATGCGGCGGTACTTCGTTATTTTCCGTGAAGCGACTGTCATCTAACCCCCATAACTAATTCGCAATATCGAAATTTTTCTTTTAAGGCATAACGCAATATAATTAACAAATTACATCGTCCGTTGTTACAATAGCCTAATACAAAACGGCATATCAAAATAGTCCCGGTCCCTTTATTTATTTAGTTGCAATAGTAGCGAATCTCGGTCGTTATTCGTCACTGCTACCCATTGATTCGGCCGCCGGCGTCATTGAGCCCATTGTGCCAACACAAGAACAATAGTGTCGCCGGTGTTACACTGATCATGACCAACATAGTTTGTTAAATAATCAATTTAGAATGTCATCTAAATGGTTCCACAAGCAGAGATCCGCTGAATTGTGGAGTAATATTGAAGTTGTTCTAAATTTCTCTCTCGATGTTGATTTCCGGTAGAGTAGGTGTCGTGTCGTCTTGTCTTAGATCTCGTTGAAGTTGACTAACAGCGTTTTCACACTCATCCGGTATCCGATATCCGACATCCGATATCGGAGGAAGTCAAATGAATTTGATAAGTGTCTGACTTTCACATATCCTGCCCGATATCAGTTACCGAAGCCAACACCAATGAGTTGCCCCGATATCGGATCACAAAGAGGTTAAAAAAGCCATTTACTCAAAAGCACAGACGACTTATGGATTCTAGGAACGAAAAAAAAGTGCAGGAAATTTCGCAGTTTTCGCGTTAATTAATGACGCTTATCACGAATATACGAAAAAAACTCGATATCACGTCATGTCAATAACGTCGAAAATTGCATGCACTTTTTTTTTTCATTGCACTTTTCATACCTAGAATCCATAAGTCGTCTGTGCTTTTAAGAAAATGGTCGTATCAGGCCGATTTTATCGGATAAATGTGAAAACAGCACTAGGTGTCGGCTATCGGCGTCCGACATCGATATCGGATATCGGATGAATGTAAAAACGCTCTATGGGAGCTTTTCTCTATTCGGTAGTAAACATACGGCCCATAATAAAATGTCCGCTTGACGGTAATAGGCACACCTATTACGTAGGACCGAAAATCATAGTTGGCAAAACGTGGGTGTCAAAATACCTCTGTCTATACCTTTGGGAAGTTGCAGGCGTGATTGTTATGTATTTTATGTATGTACTTTTATCATCATCATCTCTGTGTCGGGTTTCGATTACATTAGTCCTTTGAAACCCGGAGACCACATTGTGGCTTCCGGCAGCAGACCATTGCACAAAATGTTATCCATTACGGTATCTCCTGCCAGGGCCCGATAGAGGTCCTATTGGTATATTACTTGATAATAAAATATTCTATTATATTGAACATAGTGTTATCTAAACCCACAGTAAGCATATCTGAACTAACTTCTAATGGTAAGTGTTTTACAATTTTATTCGTATAAATATAGACATAACTAGCTTTTGCTGGCGGCTCCGCCCGCGTGAATATCGGTTATCGCGATCGAATGTAGCCTATGTCCTTTCTCAGGGTCTAATCTACCAAATTTCATCAAAATCGGTTCAGTGGTTTAGGCGTGAAAGAGTGACAAACAAACACACAAACAGTTTCCCATTTAAAATATTAGTTTAGATTATACAAGTAACCACCCATACCTACAAATATACATTTTCATACTAATAAATGATTTAATTGACTGAGAATCAAACTCGCGACCTCCGACTCAGCAGTCGAACTACCGCTGCCCCTTAAAAAAGAGATTGACTGCCCATCTCACCTCCTAACTGCATCAGAGCTCTTTATGTAGATCACGTTATATAACTTCATCCTGCTTGATGAATTAAAGCGGAAACTCAAGAACAGCTATGCTATAAAATAGTCTGCAAATATTGATAGTGATATTGGCACGTCGAAACCCTTCCATCTCAAGGTCATCCATTACTACCGACAGTGCTTAGCAAAATATCGGACAGTATTCCAAGATGGCATCCTACAATATGGCTATGGCGTACAATATCTTGACCTATAAGGCTCAGGACATCATAACAATAAGATAATTAATTAAACCAAGGCTTTTTATTGTACAGTAATGTCCTCACAATGTATATGGTGGTGTGTAATTGGCTTCTGACCATAATTATGTCGTTGAAGACACCCGTTGTGTTGAAATGTGGTTTAATGTGTAACATGTTAATGTATCCTGAAATATTCCTTGAGATTGAAGGATGTTTTGTTTCTGTTTGTCTCAATTGTTTGATTGACTTCCTTGGAACTTGTGTGGACTTCGTGTGACATGATTTCTATGAGCTTCCATTTTTTGAAATCACTATCATATTAATGCGAATATTTATATTTAAAAAATAAAAATACTAGTAGTTCTATGAAGAGTAGACCTCGTAAGCATCCGCTTTTGCCACATTTTCTGGTACCCTTAACTGGTATAAAAAAAAAGGAAAACGATACGGATCTTCTTATTTAAACAGCTCTGGATGGTTCACTAAAAAAGAACGAATCGGTTCTTAAAAACGCTGCAAGCTTTGCCCTAATTACCTCATCTGTATTTGTTTATAACGAAGTTTACAACAATCTGTCCTTTATATTAGATCCGTTCATAAATAAGCCGACAGAAAACTTCCTCCCTTTCTTCCCTCATTTTCCCTTCTAACAAGAAAAGTTCTTGACAAAAGTTGTGTTTTAAATCACAGAACATGTGTGCCAAGTTTAGTGAAAATCGCTTTAGAAATGAGCCATCTAGACCAAAACTGACAAACCGACATAGATACGGAAAAAATCAAAATGCCACTTTGTTGAAACAGAGACTTTCGTTCGCTTCGCTCGCTGTTGCTATTTTTGGTTAATTGTCTTGGAAATCATCACCATCTAACTGCCCTGGTCATAATTATTTAGGGTCGGCGCAATATGTAATATTCCTCCATAAATTCCTGTCAGATGACATTTCCTCAGTTTTCCCTTCTTTGCCATATCATCTTTCAAGCAATCTGTCCATCTTTTTTTGGGCTTACCACTGCTCCTAAAGCCCATATTCATACAGTTATATAAATATTCAGTTTGTCTTGGAAATAATGTGTGTAATCTAGTAACAGCTAGGAAAGTATATTTTAGGGTTGTGACTCAGAAGGTGACCGCATACTACAATTACCAATAGTGCCAAAACAAGCAGCAGATACCCGTAATGGGGATGCCGACGCAAAACTAATTGTAGATGGCAGCAGCATATAACCAAACAACAATAACCATCTGGCCCCCGATTCCAAAACCACTGTCACACCGCTGACATTGCACAAAATGTTGTTAAATTTTAGACTTTATAAATGAGTGTCAAAGTTAAAAAAATAAAAAAAAAGTTTATAACATTTTTCATTCACTCAACAAGATTGTCATTTATTTTTAGGCTTTAATAGTATAGTAGTAAAGTCTAAATTTAAATGGCATTGGTTACAGTGTTTGTGGTGCCGCAGTGGTTTCATCATCAAAAAATAATAGCAGGTTGTGACACTAACAAACTCATAGCTGTCAGATTTGAAGAGACAAACAATGAAAGTTAGCAGTTAGCTCTGCAGTTGTCGTGTGCGGTTGGATCGATACCTTTAGTCTTGATAATAAAATAAATTATTAAAAGAAAAAACCCGACTGATGCTAAAAATATCGAAACAAGCTTTTTAGCAGGCGGTACTCATTAATTTTCATCTGGTTTGAGATTTGCAAAGGGGTACCGCATACATACTATAAAATAATAATACTACTATATAATACTACTGTATACATACTATCTACTTGTCCTAGTGTAAATTTATTGGTGCACAATAAAGAATTATCTATCTATCTATCTATCTATCTATCTACCGCTTGCTATACAGCTTGTTTCTGTATTTTTGGCATTTGTCGGATTTTTTGATTTTAATATTTTTGAAGTGAAAGCGTCTTTAGCGGCGTTGGATGGGTGTAAAATGTTAAGGAAGCGTCAGGATTAGTTGACCTTTGAACCGTAACCGACGACTGACGTCATACAAGATTAGGTAAAGACTATCTATTTTGCAATTTACCATAGATAGCGTTGTAGCTTAAACGGTAAGCACTTCGACTGTAAGTCCTTATAGTTGCAGATAGTATCGGGTTCAAACCACCTGGCCTTCTTAAACTTTTTGTGATTATTTTTTCTTTTTGTAATTTTTTACTTTTTATGATATTTTTTTCTTTCTGTAATTTATTACTTTTTGTGTTTATTATTTCTTTTCATAATTAATTAATTTCTTCTGACAGAAAATTATCAGAAAATAAGTGATAGGTTCTATGATTAGCGCTATATTATAGGTATGGTATGGTATGTTCTTTTTTATCTTTTTCTATGTATATAACGAAGAAAGAAAAAAGAAAATGTTTTCACTTCTGCCGGCACTTCCAGAGTGCAACCCGTCTTTTTTTTATATTTTTTGTTATGACATATATATCTTTGTAATCGTTTTCTAATTGTCTTCATTTTGTTACCTTTTTAAAATTATTTTTTCACCACATACTTACATTTGACCGTCATAAACCCAACATATAGCTTTTGTTCATATTTTATGTACCCAAGAACACTTGGGTAATAAATACCTTACATTTGTGACATGAATCATTGAAATATGTATGGTGGTTCAGAAGTCACAATGTAATAAAGAATATTACAATCATACATACAAACATACAAGATACGCGTGAAAAACATAACCCTTCTTGGCATTCGGGTAAAAAAGTATTGTACCTATAATCTGAGTATTATCAATTTTGTAATTTAGTCAATTGCAGTCTAATCGAATAAAGTTTACATTACAACCTTGTTTTTTTTTTGCTTATAAGATCAATTCTAGACACAATAGAATATTGAAAATTAAAAAAAAACTTATTATTATGCGATTGGATTGTTGTTATGGAGCACGTAGTGGCTAAAAGGTGTTTTCTTTGTCCAAAAACTAAATTACTATCGCTTGTGCAGTCGGATAAAAAATGAGGACATAATAACTGAGATGATATTTTGTCTGTTTGAGACGTGACAGCTATTCACTTTGTCCTTTGTCCACGGAAATAGTATAAGATAAATAGTATATTTAAATAAAGTGTTTCGAAGTGAAATCTTTAGATGCGTTGAGCATTTCTTAAGATGGGAAAAAATAATCGAGCTCACAACACTGTTACCTTTCCGACACCTATGAATACAGGTACGTATCATTTTATTCACTTCTATTACTATATGATATTATACTTATACTAGCTGATGCCCGCGGCTTCGCCCGCGTGAAATTCTGTTCCAGTTCCTGTGACGGCTTAACCCTTTTTTTAATATTTCTCTGCGTAAGAACCATTCCAGTACTGCAAGTAATACTCTAAAAAAAGAAATTGGCATCGGCAATCGGTCCAGCCGTTCACGCATGATGGCGTGGCCAAGGGAAATAGGGATTCATTTTTATATATAGATGTAGAGGATTCACGCTTTTAGAAAGTCCCGCAAAACTTAACATAAGTCAGATCAAGAGAAAGAGATGTGATGATGATAATGATCCACGAGTATCAATCCCGGTCTTCAATGCTTTTTTTATACCACTGAGGTGGCAGACAAGCACACGGTTCACCTGATGGATAGTGGTTACCGCGGCCAATGGACGTATGCAACACTAGAGGAGTCACTCCCAACTCATGCTGCCGACCCTGTAAACACAAAGAGTTTCTGTGCCGTCAGTGTAGAAGACAAAGTAGGTATAGCGTTTGGACTTCCCACTGACAGCGCAAAAACTCTAGCCAGTGGGCTCTGGCTACCCTAATCACCGCCGGGAACACAACACGAGGTTATTATGGCCGCGGTATTCTGTAAGGCGGAGGCACTACCCCTGTCGTAATACTGTCGTGTTCTACCTACTACACTTTGGAGTGTAAGTACCGCTATTCCTGTTCTATATGGATTGGTTTAAATTGGTTTTTCACTATCACCCTATAACCTTGAGAAAAATACGTACCAGAGGCTATTTCATTTATCAGTTGGTCAGGGCAGGTTAGTTGGGGCCGTCAAAAACATGTATAAAAATATTTATTTTGGGCATTTCAAAAATAAGTTCTAATAAGTGTACAATAAAGAATTTGAATATGAAAGCTTCCAAGACCTTGCCATTGTTGGCATATGGTGATATTTGATTAGCACAATATTGTCTGATATATCTGTTTTACATAAATATGTTAAATTTTTAGGATATTTTACACGTATATTGTGTTAGGTTAGGCAGTTTTTAGTCCGCGTCTGTTGTTACTAGATGGTGACAATGTTTTGGCAAACTTTCCTAATTTTTACTATTAAAAATTAACTACCAAAAAAAACAAATAAAAAACACTAAACACATTATTCAATATGACTGAATTTGCAGTAAATGTAAAAGTTTCCAAAATGGATCATGCCACTAGATGGCGGGTTCCTAAAAAAGCACTATTGTCATGAAATCTTTATTTATTACACTGACAACGAGTCTTATATATTTACATGCTTACAGTATTATGTGTTTAAGTTCTAAAATAATTGATATGATTCCAAATAGGGAAATAAGCGTTCTAACTTTTATATCTTTAAATGCGACTACTAGTGCCATCTAGTGATTTTGGAGTATTACTATTCTCTACCTATTGGTGCCCCGTGCTGTTAGTGATGTACTAATCTATATTCCTGGGATACAGATTTGATCAGACATATGAATTACTATGCTAATATTATTGCACGATTCGACAAAAATTTATCAAATCCACCACGTAGTCGGCATGACTGTACTATGTAAATTATAGCTAGCTGTATAACAATATGCCATAAACAAACAAAATAAAATATTATTATCAATATAGGTCACAAATAACACTTATAAATAAAAGATATAAGCCCATACAATGCATAATAACTAGACACAAAGCCCTTGGAACTTGTAAATATAATTATAATAATATCTAAAAAAATGAAAAACGCCTGCCCAGAAACTATGTCAAAAGGCTTTTTGCAAAAGAATTTGATTATATCTACCTTCACCTTGGCTTGGAATCAACGGTATTCATGGTCAATACGACACAGTGACGTCACTATGTTCTTATTTCTTTTTAATTCTCATTGTATTACATGACTGCGTTGTTTCGGTCAATCGCATAATGTACAGTCGGCACAAAAATACTTTGACTACTATAAAAATGTGTAACGGTTTCTGAGTGAGGTGCAAATGAATTTTGAATTTAGAACAGGATGTAGAAAGTAAATAAGTGACTTAATACATTTTGACACTAAGATAGCAACACATCAATAATAGTGGGGATGTGGATTTTCGTGATATTTTTTTAATTCCGTAATTTCAGTATAGTGGTATAAGTGGTGTCATCATCATTAGTTTGTAAAATACAATGTCACCCGTGTACGGTATCAATTTCATCAAGAACCAAACAGTTCGGCGATTCACTTCTTTGCCGTACCATAAATCTTGGAATTTTTTACCAGCACACGTGTTTTGTCCCGGGCACTTTAATAAACGGGAGTGTAAAAGTCCTCAGCTTGACGGACTCATCAGATATGAGTCCGTCAAGCTGAGGGCCATCATTCTAACATTGTTGGATGAAATGGTGAGCCTCTTTCCTGAGTCTTCATAACATCAGGCCAGGTGAACTCATGTTGACGTATATAATATTTAAAAAAAAACAGTGGTATTTTATATTCAACATTTATCATAGCTTTTTATAGTGCTATGAAGGGGGCTATTTCATTTTTAATTAGTACATCTAATTTCACGGATATAATTGTAGAAGATTGTAAATCTCATTCCACAAGCAGTACTAAGTTTATCGGACGTATATAATTTTTGTTTTCAACAGTATATAACAGCATAACAGTAAATAAACAGTGAGTACCTATTTATTTTGTTAAATCGGTTTAGTGTGAATCGTGTGCTGAAGGTTCAGTTTAAACTTGTAGGTGTGTAAATAGTTCATTTCAAACTGGATTGACGGAAATACTTAGCTTTGATATTGGAATACTGTTGTCTGAATACCCCAACATATACCTAAATATGTTTCGGTCAGTTTACCTACTACAAAATAGGTTATAATAATTTTTTTTTGGCGTAACTACTATTGTATTTAGATTTTTTCCTTCAGTTTTCTATAGAACAGGCTTCTTGCCAAATTTCATAATGCTATGGTGACTATCAACTAAGAAAATTGATATTTAAAATACCTGTAGGCTTTTTTAAATGTTAACTTCTGTCATTGTGATATCATAGTTCAATAGTCTGAATTCTTATCAGTAGTTAAGTTACGACATTTGTGGACAAACATACTATTTTTTTTAGCATGGCCTCGGCAGGTTTTAGTGCTACATAAATCTAGTGGATAATAAAAAAATATAATATGAATTTTTCATGCACCATTTACCAATATTGAATTAACTATTAAGTATTATTGATAAACATTTCGACAACTTTTTGAAACGGTACATAAGACTAATTTTAAATCAGGATATTTAGGAAACTGGGCGTATATAAAGTGATAAACGACCAAGATATCGCTTCAGAAATTTGACTGTATGAACATCAAAGAATCAGTAAGATTTCTTTTTCAGATGAAGTACGTCTTAGTGGCAATATCTATCACACTTGGTCCAGTAATCGTCAATTGCATAAATTGCATAACTATTGGCAAAGTAGACTACGAAAAGGAAGTTCTGACTGAGAATTTCCATTCTCCGTACCAATTGAGTATTGACCATCGCACTGACACTCTGTTGTTCAGTTACACTAGCAATGCCACTCAATTTATTGATAAAGTCTTGCCATTCGAACTTGCTTACTTTAATTTGATTACAAATAACTCTGGACATATTACGAAAGTCAGCAATGGATTTGCAACCGCAGTTGACAACGATAATCAAAAACTATATATTGGATGTGATGACGGAATCTATGCAGTCGATCCTGTATCATATGTTGCTAAAAACTTGAAAATAATTGATGCCAATATTTGGCAAATGTTTTACAAGGAAGGGTTATACTTTACCACATTTCCTGATGAAAAAGTTTTTTTGTATAAAAATAATTTAGTTTTAAAAATAGACTTCGAAAATAAAGTGAAGATGATTGCTGTTGAACGTAATGGAAATATTGTATATTTTAATGAAACTGGAGTATATGTTTATTGTCTTAAAAATGTGGTTCGCAGAATTGCTAAGGTATACGAAGTTAGTGGGTTTGCATCTGATGTTAAGAATAACTTATATTTTTCTACGGCAAAGAGAATTTTTCATGTTCATAGTGTTTGTGGGAAAAAGAGCATAGTTAAAGAGTTGGTTAAGCTTAACGAGATTCAAGGACTTGCGATTGAAGGAAATGGCAATTTTATTTATGCTACAACAAATGCTATTATTAGACTAAAACCTACAAAAAAGATATGTGACAATAAGCCAAATAGTACAAGTACGACGAAGAAAAAGCGAACGAGATCGACAGTGAAAGTGATGTAAATAAGGTTATTGATATGATTAAACTCATAAATAAATATAAATAAAATCATAATTTTAGATTTTGTTGATACAAAACATTTAAACAATCTAAAAACAAATAAAAAAACCGGCCAAATGCGAGTCGGAGTCGCGCACGAAGGCTTCCGTACCAGAAAAAAGGCTAAAAGGCTAAAATTCATGAAAAAGGGCTGAGATGTCACATTTTTTGTATTGGAGCCCTTAATTATTATTATTTTGTTTTTAGTATTTTTGTTGTTATATGGCAACAGAAATACACAATCTGTAAAAATTTCAACCGTCTAGCTATTAAAGTTCTTGAGATACAGCCTGGTGACAGACGGACGGACGGACGGACAGCGAAGTCTTAGTAATAGGGTCCGGTTTTTACCCTTTGGGTACGGAACCCTAAAAATGAAGTATCTGTTTGTAATCATTTGTGATTTTTTTATGATAGCACTAATGGGTTTCTCACGTGATCTTTATGCGTGACCGCGCACATTCTTCGCAGAGCATTAGTCAATAAAAATTGATTACAAGTTTACGAGAAAAAGTGAGATAAAACAAGTATAATTATGAAATTATACCCAACTCATCACTGTTTAAATCCATTAAGGGATTGATCATGAGTTCAAGAGCCGTTTTAAGTATTGACTTCAATGGACAACAACCCTTACTAACATCGAGTTTGATGACTTCTTTACTCATATGATAATCACTTGAGCGCACACCAATACGTTTTAACACAACCTACACCCATTGTAACTGCTAATTGATGACAAAAGGAGATCCTGACCTTAGTCTACATAACCAGTATAACAGCATTCTTCTAATAAAACTTTGAGGACCTTAATCCCTCTAACTGAAGGTTCAAATTCCTTTGAAATTCTGTTATACCAAGATCTACATAAGTTGGTATTGAAGTGCAAATGGATTGCATATCGTGCCAAATTCACGAACAGTTTTGTACGCGATAGTACATTTGTTTGTAAACTTGAACTACTTTCAGTATGAATGGAGTTTTTGTTAGTTTTCGTTTGGATTGACAGCAAGATCGGTGACTAGCAGTAGAATAAACAGTAGCAATATATATCAATGTTAGAATCTGTTAATTAAAGATTTTGAACCCACTTCGGCCGATTTTTGAAAAAATCCATACTAATTTTATAAATGCGAAAGTAACCGTGTCTGTCTGTCTGTCTGTCTGTATGTTACACTTTCACACCTAAACCACTGAACCGATCTTGATGAAATTTGGTACAGAGGTATATTGGAGCTTGAGAACGGACATAGTCTACCTTTTATCACGAGAAAGGGGGTTTAAGGGGGGTATATAGAGGATGAAAGTTTCTATGAATGTTTGTCATTTCTGAAGATATCTTAATGAAATTTGGTACAGAGGTAGATTAAAGCTTATGAACGGACATATGCTACCGTTTATCGCGAAAAGGGGGATAGAAGGGGGGGACTAGGGCCTTGGGATGAAAGTTTGTCATTTTTTAAGATTTCCTGATGAAATTTGGTACAGAGATAGTTTAGAGCTTCGAAACGGACATAGGCTACCTCTTAGTACGAAAAGGGGGTAGAAGGGGGGGGGGGCTTAGGGCCTTGGGATGAAAGTTTGTCAATTTTGAAGATTTCCTGATGAAATTTGGTACAGAGATAATTTTGAGCTTAGGAACAGACATAGGCTACCTTTAATCGCAAAAAGGGGGGTGGGAAAGGGGGAGGGGGGGGGAGGAAAATAGGGCTATGGGATTAAAGTTTGTAATTTTTTAATGGCACAAAAAAGGAGGTGAACCTAAGATAAATAGTAAGAATTAGATAGAGCTTCGGAAAGGACATAGTCGAGTAGCGAACAGAGGTGAGTACATAGTCGAGGACAAAGTTGAGTAGAGAGGCGAATTTAATGCTCAATAGCGTCGGATCAACACTAAGCGATAGCCGACATCAACGCGGGCGGAGCCGCGGTCAACAGCTAGTCTTCAATAATCCCCAGAGTTTCACACAGACAGATTCTGTGGCGTAGCGGTAGTGAACGCGGCCGCTACGTAGGAGGCGCGGGTTCGATCCCCACTCAATGCAAATATTTGTATGCATGAATATGGTTATTTGCATTGGTCTGGTCGTGCCTCGGAGAGCACGTTAAGCCGTTGGTCCCGGTTGCTATACGAACATCTATGGCAGGCGTTACGGGAAGTTGGAGCTTTCAAAAATCCAACAACTGGTCTAACTGTAATGCTTCTATATCACCTTTGGGTTGTGGAGGTCAGATAACAGTAGCTTCATGGAAAATATTGAAGTTCAGCCAAATCCGCATTTGGTATGGTAAAGAGGATCCCAGACTCCAAGTTCAAAACTTCGGATGCGACTGGAATTAACGCTAGGATGAAGAAGAATTACTAGGGTTTTGGAGTTGGGTTTCTTTTGTAGAACCATTTTTTTTTTAAGTGAAAACTTCTTTAGCGGCATTGGATGGGTGTAAAATGTTAAGGAAGCGTCAGGATTAGTTGACCTTTGAACCGTAACCGACGACTGACGTCATACAAGATTAGGTACAGACTATCTATTTTGCAAGTTGCGATGGATAGCGTCGTAGCTTAAACGGTAAGCACTTCGACTGTAAGCTGTAAGTCCTTATAGTTTCAGATAGTATCGGGTTCAAACCACCTGGCCTTCTGAAACTTTTTGTGATTATTTTTTCTTTTTGATATTTATTACTTTTTATGATTATTTTTTCTTTCTGTAATTTATTACTTTTTGTGATTATTTTTTCTTTTCATAATTTATTAATTTCTTCTGACAGAAAATTAGCAGAAAATAAGTGATAGTTTCTATGATTAGCGCTATATTATAGGTATGGTATGGTATGTTCTTTTTTATCTTTTTCTATGTATATAACGAAGAAAGAAAAAAAGAAAATGTTTTCACTTCTGCCGGCACTCCCAGAGTGCAACCCGTCTTTTTGTGACCAGGGCCCTGATTCTGCTATTATTTTTTATAGCAAAACCACTGCAGTACCACAGATACTGTAACCAATAACATTTAACTTTAGATTTTACTGTAACACTGTTAAAGTCTAAAATTGAATGACAATCTTGTAAAGTGAATGAAAAGTGTTATAAACTCTCTCTTTTTATTTTAGACTTTAACACTCAGCCATTTAGTCTATAATTTAATGACATTTTATGCAATGTCAGCGGTATGATAGTGGTTTTGTTTTGTCATAAAATTAGCAGGTTGGGGGCCTGCTTGTACACCGTTTATTAAATATATATTTACAGCTTTCCACAGTAGGTATTTTATTTTTTAACCTGACTGGTTCCACCTCACTGTAGAGAAGACTAGGGGCCCGTTTCATAAAACTACAATTTACAAGTACAATTCGATGTATACTGCGTAGTTAATTGGCCATATATTATAAAACCTTTTTAAATGACCAATTACCTACGCAATGTACATCTAATTGTACTTGTAATTTGTAAATTGTACTTTTATGGAACGGGCCCCTGGCGTCTATTCAATTATAATTAACAAGTTTCATCAAGTGCCATCGATCTACAGTATATACAACACATTCTAAAAATCTTTGGTCTACATTCTGACCCACAAGAAGCTCTTCTTAAAGAGAGGTTCTGGTCAACCGATAGTTCTTAAAATGATTCAAAGCGTCATTTTTTCTTCGTAACAGATTAATTATTACAAGTTTTCCTCATGTAGAATCACCAGAAACCATCGTTTCGGTTGCGAAATCAACAGTATGGGAATGTCCTCTATCATTGACAATGCACACACGCTTGTGAGAATTAATAGACGTCTCATTATTTTGTTTAGCCGGCATTGAAGTGGCTACCGTAAGGTCTTACGATGTAGAATCACGCATACACTACCTTTCAGGTTGAACAGATGTTTTATTACTATACCAGAGGCTTGTCCGAAGCCGGGAGTCTCTAGTGTGTGTGGGAAAAGATTGCACCGAATATCTAATGACTGCAGTGCCAACTAAAGGGTCCAATCGTGTATCTAATCCATCTTAGACATACATACATATAATCACGCCTTTATCCCCGGAGGGTTCGGCAGAGGTGAATTAACACCCACATTTCACCAATCTGTATTCGGTCCCACGTAATAGGGGATGAGCCTATTGCCGTTTACCGGGCACTGTTGTTGACTCAAGCCACGCATCTGAGGGCTGTACATATGTGTCTACCGTAAAAGTTAATCCATCTTAGAACCCAGTCAAATATCCATATGAAACTTCAACATTGAATTTCCTGCTGCTTCCTTCAAAACTTAGGGGTAAAATTTTAGCCCTAAGAGAATTTTTTCATATCTACATGTGCAATTATTTTCCAAAGAAGCAGATGTAATAGAAGCGTGGTCTCTGCTTCGAAAGTGAATTCCAGCAATTGATATCCTAAGTAATAACTTCTTATGCCAATTACAGAACATCATAATCAATCCTATCCATGTGTTTTTTTTTTTATATCACTGAGATGACAGACAAGTTACCGTGGCCTATGGACGTGTGCAACACCAGATGAGTCAAACTCGTGCTGCCGACCCTGTAAACACAGAGAGTTTCTGTGCCGTCAGTGTGGAAGACAAAGCAGTAATAGCCTTTTGGTCTTCCCACTGACAGCACAATAACTCTCCAGTGAACTCTGGCTTTCCTACTCACCGCCGGGAACACGACACGAGGTTATTACGGCCACGGTATTCTGTAGGGTGAAGGAACTTTCCCAGTCGGACTGCTCAATTGGACGGAAATAACGCCGTGTCCTACCTTCTATAATGTTCAATTGGACTAAGTAACTCCTTCTTATTCGCTTAAAGTTGAAACTATACTTACAATAAAGTAATATAGTTTTTTTAACTATATATTTATATTTATATCTATATGTTTAACTCAAAGGTGACTGACTGACATAGTGATCTATCAACGCACAGCCCAAACCACTGGACGGATCGGGCTGAAATTTGGTATGCAGGTAGATGTTATGACGTAGGCATTTGCTAAGAAAGGATTTTGATTAATTCTTCCCCCAAGGGGATAAAATAGGGGATGAAAGTTTGTATCAAACCTTTGTCAATTTTAAAAAGATCGGGCTGAGACTTTGCGTGCATAAAGCTACTACTATGTTCACTCAACACTAAGCGATAACCGACATCCACGCGGGCGGAGCCACAGGTAATAGCCAGTATTTTATATGCGTACTTAGTGTGAACATTTTGCTATTATATAAAGAGAGTATGTGCGTGAGTTTATACGATAATACATTATTCGAAACCTGTGACGAATAAATTTCCCGACAGTATAGAGATCGTTACCCTCATTAAAATTATAATATTTCTTTAGGATACTTCTATTCTTGAATAATATTTAGATCCAACACTTTATCTAGACAATTATTCTTAACACTTATCGTTACATAGTATGTTTGCATATTATGTATATATATCATTTGAACAGATTCAGTTTCCCACGTTACTCAACTGGTTTTGAACTTGAGACTGTGTTTATATGATAATTACTCATTTTATATTATCATGTGTTTTGCCTTGTCACGATCTCAATTGCCCTAAGTACAGATTTAAATGTTGATAGTTGTATACCTATAAGACAATTACTATGGCAGTTGAAGTAGGTGGCAATAATGCTAGTCTGTATGAGTCCTGTGGTTAATAAATAGTTTAATGAAATAGTACCTATGCTAACTGTGTATGCTTAACATGTTTCCAGATAGTTCATATGGATTTCGGTATGGTTATTGAGAAGCGAGCGACTCTCGTGATATGGATACATATTATGAGAAGAGATGAAAGTAATGTTGTAAGTAAGATTTAAAGTATGAATGTATAGGGCTTTAGGAGTAGAAGTAAGCCCAAGAAAAGATGGACGAATTGCTTGAAAGATGATATGGCAAAGAATAGGGTAACTGTGGAAATGACATCTGACAGGAATTTATGGAGGAAATTGATATGTTGCTTTGACCCCAAATAATTGGGACCAGGGCAGGTAGATGATGATGAGTTGGTTGTATTGGAGAATTTCGAATGCTTAAGACGTTGCTTACTGGGGGTCACCCTAGCAGAATCAGGCTGCCTAGATACCAGGGACGAGTTGGGGATTCAGTGGTACCCACACCCGAGCAGGGCCAGATCGAGAGAGATGGCCCTGGGTCGGCCGGGGTGCGAGGGATATGCGTTGCCAACCTCGCTTTGGTTTTGCAATACGACCTGTCGATCGTTCGATTCCGACGTAATCTCGATCTCTGGCTCCGGCGGGGAGGGTGTGGGGGGATCTGAGGGGGACAGCATTCCTCCTGCATTCCCAGGGAAACAGCAAACAATAATGTTGTTCGCTCACTAGACCATCAAATACGAGTATAGAGCCTAACTGTATAACAGATGACACAACGATATATGGTTCCACCTTTATAAGCAGCCTGTGCTTAACGTATCTGATCGTCTGCTCTTACTATCGGAATTGAAACGAGTTGAGTTTCTCTAAAGTACAGTCAGCGATATAAATAGTTTAACACATTCTAATTTATTGATCACTGTGGCCCCTGAATCTCACATAAAATAATAATCACCATTAAAGGTTTTAACTTTGTTCTGTAGGGATCATAAAACTAATTCAACATAAATTTGTGATAATAAAAAAAAGGTTTGTAATTTTTTAAAGGTTTAAGTAGGTAATTATGTCGTTAATTATACACTTGTAAATTCGTGATTCCAGGTTTCAATATGTTTTACAGCATCGAAACTAATCAATGATGCTTCAATAACAAATACCGTATAATTACAAATTTAAAGACAAATCACATTCAACCGCAAATAATTGCTCCCTTGATGCGATCACTTGAACTTGAGTAGAGCAGCCGTAAAGATCTAATCTGTTTACATCACGGCTACTTATTAATTGTTTTATTTAAGGACTGCTGAGACTCGTACGGTGTAATACAAAGTTATGTCACGGCCGTGATCTTGGGTTAAGAAGAATTGGCACAAATGTTATGTAGTCTTTCAACTCTTTCAAGATTTTGTTACGCATTTTACGAGAAAGAGATAAGGGGATATGATAGTTCATTACTCAGGTAGAAACAGAGCCTTCAGGTAGATTTTTTTTAAACTAGAAGAGCTAGGGACAAGCATCCATGTCTAACAGAACTTTCTCCCTAAGTTATACTGGCAGCTGACTTCTGTAATGGGTACTGTGCTTTAGGTTTTTTGTAGAACTTACTTTCTAATAGACTTCTAGTGAGATTTGCTACTGAAAGCTATAAAAACATCGTGAAAACTAATTTAATAAATTATTAAAAATAAAAATCCGACTGATGCTGAAAAGATTGAAACAAGCTTTATGGCAGGCGGTACCTATTAACCTTCATCAAATGATGCCAAAAAACAACATATAGCTTTTGTTATATTTTATGTACTCAAGAACACTTGGGCAATAAATAGGTACTTTTCATTTGAGACATAAATCATTGAAAACTGTACTTAATAAAGAATAATTACAAACAGACATACATACAACGCGCGAAAAACATATCCCTTCTTAGCAGTCGGGTAAAAATAGGAAATAATAAATCGTAATTCAATCCGCTAAAAGCAGATTTATTGGAAGATATATAGAAATTAAACTTGATTACAATCAAAATAAATCTAAACATACCTCTACATGACGTCACTCCAAAAACAGTGTGAACTAAACTTTATCTTCAATCCTTAATTACACGATTTATTCGCGAAATGATTATTTTAATTGCATTTCATCCGGGTATAGTTATAATTATACATTTTTAAGGTATTGACCCGTACATTAGTATTGTAGAAAACAAAGAACAAACCAGTTTTAAATAATACAATTTAAGAAAATTCCGAATAATTAAATTCTAAATTTAATGTAGGTATGTACCGTCTCTGTCTATGACATGCCATTTTAGACTTTTAGATGACATGCATGGGACATAATTTCGTTTGTATTAAAATTTTACAGTTATTAAATAACATAAAAAAAAATTAAGGTTTTCATTTGTGGGATTTTTATGTTGACTAACATTCTGAGAATTCTTTTAATTCTGAATAGCAGCTTTTTGAGAGAGGTCTTCTAACTCTGAATAATTGCTTATTATATTATTTAATTTGTATGCTAATGATCTCTGTAATTAGCATTACATTGTTAAATATAGGTAAGTGTTTCAGTCATCTATCTTTAGGTATATATTTTTATATATTTCATATGTCTGCTACGCTTTCAAGTCTAAATCACTGAATCGATCGTGATGAAGTATGGTACAGAGATGGACTAGAGCATGGGGAAGGACATAGGCAATGATTAGAAATTGGGTAACCCTATCTCTTCCTATGCGGTGTCGTAAAAGGCAATTAAGGCTGTCTAACATCAGACAGCCATACATATATACAGCCCATACTCAGTCTCAGCTGCACGCCTCGAGTAAATAATAGTGCCTAGAATACGGCAATGATTAATGAAATATGGGTGTTATTTCTGCCAGCCCTCCGGTATTGGTGAGGGGTTCCTAAAACACGATCCCCGCGGCTTGCTTTGCAAAGGGAAGCCGTGGTAGAGACGTTTTACACTTATAATACAATTCCATCGGCTTTCTTTCTGAAAATTTTCACCTTCCGCCACTGCCCTCCGGAGATATAGTCACTTGTGTGTATGTTTGTATTTATGACGATGAATCTAAATACTGGCTCTAGACTCAGCCGCTGCATGATTACTGCATAGAAATTGATGATTTATGCCACATACAACAATAGGAATCATTTCTTGGTAGCAATTTTAGTATGATTCATAGAATCATTATCACGCTATGTCGTTTGAGTCACCAACAGTAAATGGCAAAAAATATACTATGATTTAATTTGTCATTGTTTTCTTAGTGTCTGATAATGACGTCACATCAATTAGATGGCGGTTTTGCTTGTGTTTTAAAAGAATAATTTAAATAAAAATATAAAATCAATACATAATATATACAAACCTGCAGGTTCAGCCGTCAAAGAATTCCTCCTCATCGACGTCAACTGGGAGGGTGACCAGAAGGCTGGCGGCATTGCCACTTTGAATGGCAATACCGATCCTTTGCGCAAGGAATAAACCAGCCAGACGCTACCCGTGACTAGAGTCACGGGTAGCGTCTATTAACGGTTTAAGTATTTATGACTGAGTTTTATACTACATATTAATACATCATCATCTTCTTTACCATAAACCGAGTCCTACATCGAGGCTTTCATTCCTTAACCCTGGGTCTGCCTTTTCCAGTCTAACTGTGACGCGGCTGAATTTCTATATTTAGCACGAAGCGACTGCCATCTGACTGATAATTTCACTCACATTTGTGCCTACATTCCCTATAAGATGCTGAATTTCATAGAAACTTTAGATTAGTAACTTTAACTTGGAGATGCGTGGCGGTAGTGAACGCGGCCGTTACGCAGGAGGCGCGGGTTCGATCCCCGCTCAGTGCAAATATTTGTATGCATAAATATGGGTATTTGCATTGGTCTGGCTGTTTCTATGTATAATATGTATGTATTTACAACAAAAAAAAAAGTATCTAAGTATGTTTATCCGCATTCTAGATTCCATAACACAAGCTAGTTAGGCTATGCTTAGCGTGGATCTAGATAGCGTTGTGTGAAATGTTGTGGAATATTTATTATTATTTATATTTATTAATTTAACAACATACACAATATATAGAACATTTATATATAATCCTACTATTGTTTATTTTTATTTTTATATACACGTCAATTTGACTTAACCTCGCCTGATGGCAAGCTGAAGGCAAAGTCTCATGAAAGAGGGTCAACATTACATACACGTACCATATTAATAATAGTGGCACTCTGCTTGAAGTCCTTGAAACACTCATCAGATGTTTTTTCACGCCCCGGTTCAATGACGCGGAACTGCAGGAAGAAGGAAAAAAAAAGACGGGATGCACTCTGGGTGTGCCGCCAGAAGTGAAAACTTCTTCTTTCTTTCTTTCTTCGTTATATACATAGAAAAAGATAAAAAAAAACATACCATACCTTTTTTTTTTTTTACGTGCGTGCAATCCCCACGGATACCCACCCCTCCGGAGCCGGAGGGGGAGGTTATGTCGGACTCGAACCGACTAAACCGCACGCCGTCTCTGGGTCGTAGTGCTAGGCCGAAGGTGAGGTTGTCATGCGACGTATCCCTCGCACCCCGGCTGACCCAGGGCCATCCCTCTCGGTCTGGCCCTCCTCGGGAAGGGGGGGACCACGTGGTCCACGACTCAACCCCGGTGTGGGGAGGCGCGCATCGTCCTACGATGCGCGCCGCCGCCGTGGCCTGCTTCTGCTAGGGTGACGGGCGGCTCCACCCGTCACCCTCAGGCCCGCGCTCATGGGGGCGGAGGTCAGTTTGCGCCCTACGACGCCCGAGCCGCCTTCGGGTGCGTGCAGCGATGTCAGCGAGCCTTTCTCGCTCATCGCGCCGCGCCCGCTCTGCTGTCTCCTTCGCGAGCATGACCTGCTCGCAGAAGGAGGCGCTGGCTGCCCACGCAAACATACCATACCTATAATACAGCGCCAATCATAGACCCTATCACTAATTTTCTGCAAATTTTCTATCAGAAGAAATTAATAAATTACAAAAAGATAAAATAATCACCAAAAGTAATAAATTACAAAAAGAAAAAATAATCACAAAAAGTGTCAGAGGCCAGGTTTGAACCCGATACTATCTGAAACCATAAGGACTTACAGTCGAAGCGTTTACTGCTATGCTGCGAAGCTATTTATCGTATATTGCAAAATGGACAGTCTATGGCTAATATTGTATGACGTCAGTCGTCGGTTACGGTCCAAAGGTCAAGCGATCCTGACGCGCGATTTTAACAATTTTTACCCATCCAACGCTGCTAAAGAAGTTTTCACTTCAAAAACTTCAAGGAAGGCAGAAGGGGCCAGTACATTTCATCTCGTGGCGTTCATGTAAAGCGAGTAAGGGATATATCACAACTTGCAGTTAGTTTCAAGGGCAGTTACATAATCCCCATTTCTTTAAAAGGAGGTGAGCAGTTCACACGATCATTAACCATGGCGGCTACCATTTGTCACTGTTTTGTGACAACACATACAGAATATGTTAAATATAATTTGTTTAAGTTTTGAAAATGAATACCAAATGGCGTTGTCACTTGTAGTAACAATATATGATAATGCTTGTAACACAATGTGCTTTAGTTTTCGTTGTACACCGGTAGTGTACACTATTCAATTGATTAATGAATCGAGAATGGTTCAATCGCCCTCAGAAATGATGCTCAGTATTATAACCGGTTGATTTCGAGATTCTCAGAGCTCAGGTACAGATTCTATATACTACAATTTCAACGAAATTCATGGTATTTTTTCCAATTTTTCTCCCGATTGGGGCGTTGCTTGATTGGGTCTGGGTATATCTTAGTCGCAATATACTTAAACCTAATACTTAAAATCATAAAATTATAAACGCAATAATACTTAAACCTAAGAACACTGTCGATTTCACAAGGTTCAACCCTGGTCTATTGAGTTGTACATTGGTTTCCATCTGTGTAACATTGGATAAGGTAAATTTTATACATTTATGTTTGTTCCCATTAATGCAAATATTATTTTTACTAAACCAATAGACCCCTCTTTTGATGCACTATTCACTCCATCATAATTATTTAGTTGCCTTTTAATTTTAAATATTAACGAAGTATCACCAACAAATGAAATAATACTTTTTTGTCCCTTACGTAATAGGGGAAGTCATTAATAAATATTAGGAATAAAAATGGTCCAAGTATCGAACCCTGTGGAACACCCATCGAAACATTAGATCTCACTGAACTTGTACCGTTAACATACAAATATAAATCATATTTCCTACTATCAGTACTGTAAGACTTTCTCTGCCTTCCAGTTGGACGCTCAGCAGCGCTACACGTTATTCCAGCGCGGCTTATGGGAGGCAGCTCAGCAGATCCCTGTTGGACCACTCAGTGATTACCCTACATTCAGACAGTTGAAGCTGCTATCTATCATTGGACCTGCAGCGCTGCCGCCAGACCAGCTTGACAGAGTGAGTTTCTAATTTTTTGACATAATTTTATGTTTTGTCATTTTGTTATAGGACACGTCAATATAATTTCACACAGAGTGATGATAAGCTCACGATAAAAACTCAAGAAAGAGATACCCACTAATTACAGACGCCTACAATTTATTAAAGCCTAAATTAAAGCCTCTGTGGCGTGGCGGTAGTGAACGCGGCCGCTACGCTGGAGGCGCGGGTTAGATCCCCGCTCGGTGCAATTATTTGTATGTATGAATATGTTTATTTCCATTGGTCTGGGTGTTTCTATGTATAATATGTATGTATTTACAAAACAAAGTATCTAAGTATTTTTATCCGCATTCTAGATTCCATAACACAAGCTAGTTAAGCTATGCTTACCATGGGTCTAGATAGCGTTGTGTGAAATGTTGTGGAATATTTATTTATTTATTTATTTATTTATAACTACTGCGACATATCTTTGTTATGTTACTACTTTCTCTTTGATGATTATTACTATTATTTTTAACGGGGACGCTGTCAACCGGGTGAATCATTTACCCGTCTTGCGTGAACCATTTCATCTGTTCCTTTCGGAATGAGCGTGAAATGTTATCTGTTCCATCTTCCATTTTCATCCCATTGGAGATGATTGCTCTATACCTCGCAAAAGAGGGTTTGTATAAACCTATAGGCATTAATGAATGCTACTTGTAGTGACGTTAGTGGCTATTAAAAAGAAGCAAAAGTTTGTGAAAGATTGTATTTAAAAAAAGTGGAAAATTAAACGTTCTTTTGCACCTCTACCTTTCGCATTTTTGTTCGTTTTTCAGTATAACTGCGATTGTGAAAAACTGAAAAAAAATCCTTGAAAAACCTTTCGTTTTTAAATCCAACTCGTATTTAATTATCTTCCATTACCGTTTCCAGTACAACCGCATAATAAACGATATGCTGGCGGTCTACAACACAGCTGAAGTATGCGCCTATAACGAGCCCTTCAAGTGTGGACTGCACCTTCAGCCAGAGCTCCAGTTCACCATGTCGCATTCTCGAGACTGGGATGAGCTCCAACATGTCTGGACAGAGTGGAGGAGAGTCACTGGAAGGAGGATCAGGGACTTGTATGAGCAGCTCGTGGATTTGACTAATCAGGCTGCTAGGCTGAATAGTAAGTATTCTATACGTATAGGTACCCATACTCTATAAATGCGAAGGCAATACTGTCTGTCTGTTTGTTACACTTTCACGTCTAAATCACTGATTCGATTTTAATTAAATAGACCAGAGAGATAGAATCGAGCTTGGAAAATAGGCTATGATTGGTCGAGATAATCCGGCGATGCTTCGGAAATACTGTCTTTACTTTTTACACTTCAGGATTTAAAGTGTTTGTAAAGATTTTGAAGAACAAAGTGCTCCCTAACAATTTTTTACAGAATGGAAATCCATTTTTTATGTACATCCATTTTTGGTTGGCTAATGGAATAATGTTTTTATTTAATAAAAGCATCTACAAGTTTAAGCATAGCATTAAATAGCGTTGCAGCTGCGTTGAGTGAAATGTGTAAGGCGCTTCCGAAAAATAGATGTATTTAAGGCGTTGTTAAATAGTTCCGTCGCACAAGTTTGTAGTTATGTCATGAGGCCCTGCATTCTTGCATTACTAGGTTGGTAAAACAAATATTTCCCTTATTTCAGATTTCACCGACGCGTCTGCTTACTGGATGTTCCCTTATGAGACTACAAATATGAGGCAAGAAGTTGATAACGTATGGGAACAGGTAATTAAATGATTATATTCATTTAGGTTATAATGAGGTTGTTTAATGAATCTTTCAATTTACCTACCCTTACTTAACCATTCCTATACTCAACTATTGGCACTTTTGATGTAAGGACAGGATTTAAGAAAATTATTAACATAACATAAACTCACGCCTTTATCTCCGAAGGGGTAGGCAGAGGTGCTAGCACCCACATTTCGCCGGTTTATGTTTTGGTCTCAATGCATTAACTGGGCACTTATAAACCTGCGATAAATACACACATAACTTCGAAAAGCATCGAAAAGTCATTGGTGTGTGCCATGGAAAACCTGGGATCGAACCCGAGACCTCGTCTCAGCAGTCCATTACCCATACCACTAGGCTACCGCGGAAAATTATTGTACTATTATTATTGGATTTAAAGAATTTTTCCTACTAATATTATAAACGCGAAATTTTGTAAGTATGAATGGATGGATGGATGGATGTTTGTTACTCTTTCATGAAACTTTACTTATAATATAGCTTATACATCATAATTCAGAATAAAACATAGGCTATAATTGATAACAAAAACTGACATCCACGCTGGGGGAGGCGCGAGCAAAAGCTAGTTTTCTCATAAGAACATAATAGTTCACTTAGAACGAGATAAGTAATTATGATTGCTTACAATAATAATATACACCTCGGCGCTCTAGACATCACTGTGTGCAAACGTATTCCCTGACTTTCCTTTTAAATATATTTATACCATTACCATGACATGTCTTCACGTCATTTGGTGATCGGTTGAACCAACAGCTGAACCACCTCAAACAATTTATAATAATATATAGTTCTTTTTCCGTACTTAGCGCGTACTATTTATTATTTCTTAACTTACGTGATAGCTATTTTGCGTTTCTGTCATTATACGCCTAAACCCTTTTTTCCGTATTGGTAAGTTATTTGAATTGATTGACAATATTGATATACACCGAGACCGTAGTTTATAATTTTGAAACAGGTTTGAAATATAACGAGAATTTTGTATAAAAGTAACGCAAACAAAATCAGACACAAACAAATACTCACACAACAAAAAAGTTATATTTCTCCTGGCATACAGGGTCACCAGCATTCCTTGAAGATTTTTTTGGTAGGCAATAACATTAGTATAGGTAACCACTTTGTTTGCTTATTTACATCATCGATATGTTTGGCGTTCTAAATCTCTTCTTATTTCCAGGTCAAGCCTCTCTACGAACTTCTCCACGCGTATGTTCGCCGCCGTCTCCGCGAAGCTTACGGCCCTGAAAGAATCTCCCGCTCCGCACCCATCCCGGCGCATATCCTTGGAGACATGTGGGGTCAGAGCTGGGCAGGCATCGTGCCTTTCGCTCTGCCTTACCCTGGCAAGACTCTGGTGGATGTTACTCCAGAAATGAATGAACAAGTATGTGTTACTGTCAAATGCTGTTAAAATTTATTTTATTTAGACGTGCTAATTAGGAAAAGACTCAAATTTCAAATAAATAAGAATGCTGCCTCACCGAGGAGGGACAGACCGAGAGGGATGGCCCTGGGGCAGCCTAGGTGCGAGGGATATGTCGTCTGACACCTCACCTCTCCTTAAGTCTAGCACAGCGACCCACAGATGGCGTGCGGTTTAGTCGGTTCGAGTCCGATATAACCTCTCCCTCCGGCTCCGGATATCAATTCATTTTCTAATAAAAAAAATGTATATTTTCAAATGAAGATGTGGCGGAGGCCATCTCCAGAAATTAATGTAAAATTTATAATTTCCAGGGCTTGACCCCTCTATCGATGTTCCAATTGGCGGAAGAGTTCTTCATCTCGATGAATATGTCAGCAATGCCTCATGACTTCTGGGCGCTGAGTGCTCTGCAGCAGCCCGCCGACCGGCACATACACTGCCAGCCGTCTGCGTGGGACTTTTGTAATAGACATGATTACAGGTATGACACTGACCTCGTTTATCCTGATACTCCGATCCATTTCCGAACCCATAAGCGTTGGTTATTAGCTAAAGTATATTACTAATCGGATTTACTGGGATTTAAGGGTTATGTCGGTGTTAAAATCACTAATGGTTTAAATAATAATAATAATAATAATAATAATAATATGACTCTTTATTGTTCACCAAAAAAAACATAAATTATCGTCCTTTTCACTGTTAGAGTCTAACTGTGAAACGGTTGAACTTCTCGTGACGGCCCCGTGACATCACCCAGTGTCACATATTCACCCCGAGGAGTGAATATTTGCAAAGCCGGTTGAAAAAAAGCTTACCTATATCAAGATCAAGGAAGCCGGCAGGATTTGGGTTATAGGAACCCCTCACCACTGATTCTCTCTCAGTGACGTGTTTATATCATCAATCCTCTAATCTAATGTTTTTTTTTACGTGCGGAAAATCCCCACGGGTTCCAGAGGGGGAGTTTATGTCGGACTTGAACCGACTAAACCGCACGCCGCCTGTGGGTCGTTGTGCTAGGCCGAAGGTGGGGTTGTCTCGCGACATATCCCTCGCACCCCGGCTGACCCAAGGCCATTCCTCTCGGTCTGGACCTCCTCGGGAGGGGGAACCACGCGGTTCCCTGACTCGCCCCTGGTCTGGGGGGCGCGCATCGTTCCGCGATGCGTGCCGCCGCCGTGGCCTGCTTCTGCTAGGGTTACGAGCGGCTCCACCCGTCACCCTCATTAATAAAAACCAATTTATCTTATATAGGCACCTGTTTTATTTTTGGGATTAGTTAAAGTGAGATTTTTATTTAAATTTCCAGAATCAAAATGTGCACGCACGTGGACATGAAGGACTTGATCACAGCTCACCACGAGATGGCGCACATCGAGTACTTCCTGGCGTACAGGAACCTGCCGAAGGTCTTCAGAGATGGGGCCAATCCTGGTAAGTGTTTATACCTAGATTTTCCACCAAGACTGACAAACCAACCTCATCTGAAATTAGGAACACCTACTGATTGATGAACAGGGCCCTGGCGCAGGTCTCCTTCTCAAGAGCCAATTCGCTATGTGTTTACATCTAAATTCCCCACCACCACTCAACTGTACCTTGCAAACCGGGAAATCTACTAATTGATGGATGGGGCTCTAATGCAGGCCTTTTCATTAGGGCTGGGAGGGCAGATAGCATGCACTACCATAAAAACGTTTTTACTTAACCAGAGAGGGTCGAAGAAGAAGAAGTAAAAGGACTGCGGGCACCTAGGTAAAAGTCTAGAATGCAAGCAGGAACGCTGAAACCATGATCATGACATACATATTATACGCTTATAGTCTCGCTCTTTCCCAACGGGATAGGCAGATACAACATCCTTTCTCTTTTTAAGACGGTGGCATAAGCCTCGTGCTTAGATTACTATCATACATTATCATTTAAAGTCTTAATAAGACACAAACGCAACATCTAACATTTTATTTTTCTTAAACAAAATTAGCTTAACAATATCAACAAGAAAATAATTGATAACAGAGCCATCTGTTGGTGAGTTATTGTAGCTGAATTACATAAATCCGTGCTACAAGTGCAGTATGTAACGAAAATGTCCCCAGTGCCGACAACACGGCGGCAAGGACTCTCGTTGACGTCTTCTGGAGCGAGGTATCCACATTGACGGACTATTCGGACCTTGCTGTCGACTAGAAAATAAGAATTCATTTTAATTGGTTCACATTGATAGATTTTTTTGATCCGTGAATTCAGTTCAGTCCGAAAGGGCGTAGGTTGTAGAAGGTAGGACATGACGGTATTCCCGTCCAATTGAGCAGTCCAACTGGGGAAGTACCTCCGCCCTACAGAATACCGCGGCCTTAATAACCTCGTGTTGTGTTCCCGGAGGTGAGTAGGTTAGCCAGAGCTCACTGGAGTGGTTTTTGTGTTGTCAGTGGGAAGACTAAGGGCTATACCCGCTTTGTCTTCTACACTGACGGCACAGAAACGCTCTGTGTTTACAGGGTCGGCAGCACGAGTGTGACTCCCCTGGTGTTGCACACGTCCATAAGCTACGGTAACCACTTACCATCAGGTAGGCCGTGTGATTGTCTGCCAATTCAGTTGTATAAAAAAATCATCTCGAACTAAACCACAACGACCCCCAGATTTTTCATGCGGGATTTCAAAACGTCGGGGCCGGCCGTTGAGATAAAAGTTACCATTTAAAAAAAGAACTATCTCGAACCAAATGACAACGACTCCCAGATTTTTTATGCGGAATGTAAAAACGTTGGGGCCGTTGAGGTGAGAGTTACCATTTTAAAATATTTAGTAAATCTTCTGAAATTGTAGACGAGAGATCTAACCTTCACCTCATATAGCTTCGTATTAATAGACTTCAAAATATACTCACTCTCCATCTTGATCGACCTACAGAATGCAGGCTCTAGTGCGCTGTCCAAGTGTTCAGGTGGGTCTCGGAGAGAACAGTTAATGATGCCAAGGCTGAAGGGATCGAAGTGCACTCCGCAGCGAGGGTCATACTCGCTGTTGCAGTCGTAACATAGTATTGCAGTTGCTGAAATGAGATGTAAAACCCAGTCAGGTCTGCAAAATTCTCGCTCTTTACCTTTTTTTTAATATAGGACACGTCAATTTGACTTGACCTCGCCTGATGGTAAGCTTCTCAGGACAGAAGGCCACCATTATATACACGTGCCATGTTAACAATGGTGGCACTCAGCTGGCCGGCCACATCAAATTCTTTTTCACGCCCCGCTTAAAGCACCCGGGACTATAGGAAGAGGGAAACACTTGAGCTGGCAAGGAATTCCAGGTCTTAATGGTGCGACAAAGGAAAGATTCACCGAACCGCTTGGTTCTTGAAGGAATGTCACCCGCATACGGTGCAGACCGTATGCGGGTGACATCTAAGTCCTGCACGTGTCGTCCTGTATAGGAAAGGAGAGGGTGGGACTAATTGAAATAGCTCATCAGAACATTCACCAAGGTAGAGATGATAAAATACTGCCAAGGAAGCAACAGCGCTACGCATCTGCAGAGGCTCGAGGGTACACGTGACCTCAGGATTTCCGATAGTGCGGACCGCACGTCGCTGCAACCTGTCGAGAGCATCTAATAAGTACTTTGCGGATCCATCCCAGAGATTCGAGCAGTATTTGACGCAGGAATGAATTTGTGTCTTGTATAGAAGACACCGTTGCCCCTGCGCGAAAAACCGTCTCCTTTTGTTCCGAGTTTACGCGAGGCTGTTTTGATGATACTCTCGATGTAGTTTATTGTCTAAGATGGGACTTGATCCCATGACCAGATCCTTACAGGGGAAATGCTCTGACTAGTTAGTTAAGTTATATGAACACTCCTTGGACATTTGAAGTTCTCCTATACAACCATTTTGGGGCCGATAATGATGATTCCGTAAATCTACATCATTTTGTAAAGTTTAGTTACAACAAATATACACGTTTCTGTCGCGTACTGTAAAATTTGAGCCAAGTTCAACTGCCTGTGGATAGTAAGCCAATTTAGATGTAAACTATTAAGGATTCATGTGTGTCGCGGACATTGCAACCTATATGGATTTAGGTCAATGACATTGTTCTCAACGTTACACAAAAAAGCACTGATTTTTTAGAGTATGAGAAAAGCTACCTCGATAGCTCTTTTACTAGTTTTATTTCTTAGTAGCCTATGCCCGCAGCTCCACGTGCGCGGATGTAGGTTTGTCATGACTTTTTTTTTACGTGCGGGTAATCCCCACGTATACCCACCCCTCCGGAGCCGGAGGGGTAGGTTATGTCGGACTCGAACCGACTAAACTGCACGCCGTCTCTGGGTCGTAGTGCTAGGCCTAAGGTGAGGTTGTCATGCGACATATTCCTCGCACCCCGGTTGACCCAGGGCCATCCCTCTCGGTCTGGCCCTCCTTGGGAGCTCCCCGACTCAACCCCGGTGTGGAGGGGCGCGCATTTATGCAACATTACGTAAAATTTTGAAGACCGAGCTAGAAAACCCGCATCAAAATCCGCACAATAATTTTTGTGTCCATCATGTATAAGCAGAGAAGAATAAAAACAAAGAATTGTGCTCAGCCCCTCTAGACAATTGACATTTGAGGCGGTAAGACCCATCATGGGGGAGTGGCTAGAGAAGCCACACGGTTGCCTCTCGTACCGTCAGACGCAGATTATCACCGGGCACGGTAGCTTCGGGCGGTATCTGCGTCTGATGGGTATAGAGCTAACGCCCGAGTGCCATCACTGCGACGCGAGTGTGGACTCGGGGCTGCACACGCTCACCGAGTGTCCGACGTTTGAGATGCCAAGGCGGGAGCTTTTGGCGGCCCTGGGGGTGAGAGTGCTCACGCTCTCCACCCTGCTTGCGGCGATGGTCTGCTGCGCGGATGCATGGGCGGCCAGCGCCTCCTTCTGCGAGCAGGTCATGCTCGCGAAGGAGACAGCAGAACTGGGCGCGGCGCGATGAGCCAGAAAGGCTCGCTGACATCGCTGCACGCGCCCGAAGGTGGCTCGGGCGTCGGAGGGCGCAAACTGACCTCCGCCCCCCATGAACGCGGGCCTGAGGGTGACGGGTGGAGCCGCCCGTCACCCTAGCAGAAGCAGGCCACGGCGGCAGCGCGCATCGTAGGACGATGCGCGCCCCTCCACACCGGGGTTGAGTCGGGGACCGCGTGGTTCCCACCTCCCGAGGAGGGCCAGACCGAGAGGGATGGCCCTGGGTCAATCGGGGTGCGAGGAATATGTCGCATGACAACCTCACCTTAGGCCTAGCACTACGACCCAGAGACGGCGTGCAGTTTAGTCGGTTCGAGTCCGACATAACCTACCCCTCCGGCTCCGGAGGGGTGGGTATACGTGGGGATTACCCGCACGTAAAAAAAAAAGACATTTGACACCCGTTAACGACTGTCATATACGTCAAATCGCATACATTCGTCTGGGCTGATTCGATAATCTAACAAAACCCAAGCATTTTCTTCAAATATCAATACAATGCAAAAACTATATACTTATTGTAGTATAGATATATCTGACGCCGCCAACTCGCTTAATCAGCCGTTAAATGAACCAGGCTCTTTACTGTACGGCGTCATTCAATTTGTGCGGCCTGAGTGGTGTTCAGTATTTTGAATAAGCAGCTTGGCTAATATCAGCCATTTAATTAAACAGCTAAAAACAATTGAATGAAATTTTGAAGCATTTACTATGCTAACTTTTCAAATCGATTAAGAATGGAAAAAGTGAATGCTCAGGTGGGACTCGAACCCACGAGACGGTAGTATAGGAGAATTTGGATAGCTTCAGGTGTGGCTCGGTGGCTCAGTGGTCAGAGCATTCCCCCTGTAAGGGAAAGATCGTGGGTTCGAGTCCCACCTGAGCATTCACTTTTTCCATTCTTAATCGAGCTGAAAACAACTTATTTCTGCATAGTTATAAAAAAATCTCAATAAACCTATCACAATTTTTCTGTGAATATAACTTTGCTTACCCCCTCGGGGATTTACAGGTGTGACTATATATATGTAGGTATTTTTCTGTCTTATTTCGGGGTGGTGCTCCATATCACGAATGGCCTAAGCTTTAGCCAGCCAGGTTATTAACTGTTGTAATAAACGTTACGGCTGACATATAACATTCAGGCGATTCATTGAATCGCACCATTGTTAACAGCCCAGGCAGTTAATTAAATGGCTGACTAAGCTTGACTGGATCCTGAACCACATATCCCAATGGGGCTCTGAGAACTTGGTCGAGTTCAATGCAAAGAAGACGCAGGCATGTGCGTTTACAGCAAAGGTATCTTCTTTCCTTCCCCTTCCCACTCTTCAGAGCACGCTACTGCCACTGCAGGATAACCTCAATATCCTCGGTATGGATGTTCGCTGTAAACTAAATAACAAAAACTACATCGAGAGTATCATCAAAACAGCCTCGCGTAAACTCGGTGTCCTGAACAGAGTGAGACGGTTTTTCACGCCGGAGCAACGGTGTCTTCTATACAAGAAAAAAATCGTTCCTGCGTGGAATACTGCTCGCATCTCTGGGATGGATCCGCATAGTTCTTATTAGATGCTCTCGACAGGTTGCGGCGACGTGCAGTCCGCATTATCGGAAATCCTGAGGTCACGAGTACCCTCGAACCTTTGCAGTTGCGTAGAGATGTTGCTTCCCTGGCAGTATTTTACCGACTCTACCATGGTAAATGTTCTGAAGAGCTATTCCAATTAGTACCACCCTCTCCTTTCCTATACAGGACGACACGTGCAGGACTTAAATGTCACCCGCATACGGTGCAGAACATTCCTTCAAGAACCAAGCGGTTCGGTGACTCTTTCCTTTGTCGCACAATTAAGACCTGGAATTCCTTGCCAGCTCACTTGTTTCCCTCTTCCTACAGTCCCGGGTCATTTAAGCGGGGCGTGAAAAAGCATCTGATGAGGCCGTCAAGCTGAGTGCCACCATTGTTAACATGGCACGTGTGTATAATAGTGGCCCTCTCTCCTGACACTTTGCCTTCAGCTTACCATCAGGCAAGGTAAAGACAAATTGACGTGTCCTATATAAAAAAAAAGCTTTTTGAAGGCGAGATATCCATAGGATAGCAAGCTAAGGAAGAAGGGTGTATATAGCTCGTCTTAAAGATCTGAACACCTAGTATTGTACTGCTTTATTGTAAAGGTCCTGAAGAACTCTAAACTTGTGTATGCGTTAGTAATTAAATGTATGGCAAATTGAACGGTTATTAACCTGTGATTGTAACATCTATTACAGTTTCAACATCATGTTTAATAGCTTTACTAATTATTTAGTCATTATAGCATTTTCCGTCTATACCTTACATGGGAGTTACTATCAAATATACATCCGAAATATCGGACTCGCACAAAACACCAACGAAAAACGTATGTTAGAGAGTGGCAATTCTTTAGCCAACATATTGTAGAATAGAATGATGAATGTATCCCGAGGATAAAGTAGTGTCTATGTTACTCCAAACTGTAATCTACCCCTGTACCAAATTTCAGCCCGATCCGTCCAACCTTTGGAGCGTGATTAAGTAAGAAACTTTCAAACATTTTCACGAACTTTCGCGTATCAATTGCCCGAAACATCGATACGGAACTTCGAAATTATGTTTCATAGTAGGCTCACATATTTAACTACTGTCATATAGTTTGCATGACAGTCGGATATGACATTCGTTTATACCACCGACAAACAGATAATTATAATATAATTGATGGTTACTTTTACAAGTGTATTGTAATAAAAAATAAAATCTCGTGTAAACATCTACAAGTATTAGTATACGTAGTAAAATTTGTTTTCTTCTTCTTTTGTTTCTTTGCCTCTTTTCGTTATGTTGGCTCTCCTGATATCAATATGAACGGTCTTCAAGTCTACGAATTATTCGTAGCTTCAAGTCAAGTTTGTTTTGTTTTCTTTATTAATGTTTTTTTATTCACGTGCTTTACAAAAAAGACTTATATTAGTTTTGAATGAAGTTTTAAAGCATTTTGCATGTTAAATATACAATTTTGGTAGACGCTCCACTGTCGTCTCAAAGACAAATATGAAGGAGAAATTTGGATTGGTTCGGGCGAGGACTGGTAGTCTGGTGGTCAAAGCATTGCCCCCATAAGGCAAAGATCGCGGGTACAAACCCCGCCTAGACCGATTCACATTTTCCTATATTAACCAACTTATATTATAAAATTATAAGTTAAATTAAGCTTACCATATCTCACACTGTACAATAGACTAACCAGCACTAACAAAATGACAGACAAGCTCTTCATTATTCACTTTGAACCTTCTAACGTAAACTGTACTGTAAGACTGAATTATTTGTGTTTCATATAATTGAGTTAGCGAAGACCTTTGTGTGTTGTGAAGCGGTGTATGAACTATAGATAGGTATACATTTAATGGTGGCTTTAGGCTGCTGGATATAGGGACGATAATATAACGTATTGGTTCTGTGAATATAAGGATAGTAGGTCAAGGAAAGTCGTCAACCGTCGCGTAATGGAAATACAATTTTCTTTCATTTGATTTATTTCTTGTGGCAGTCAAGCATACGGCCCACCTGATGGAAAATGGTTACCGTAGCCTATTAACGGGTGCAACACCAAGGGAAGTCACACTCGTGCTACTGACCCTGTAAACACAGAGAGTTTCTGTCTCGTCAGTGTAGAAGACAAAGCAGGAATAGCCTTTGGTCTTTCCACTGACAGCAAAATAACTCTCCAGTGAGCTCTGACTACCCTACTCACCGCCAGGAACACAACACAAGGTTTTTATGGCCGCGGTAGGGCAGAGGCACTTCCCCAGTCAGACTGCTCATTTGGACAAGAAATACCGTCGTGTCCTGCCTCCTTTGGAACACGAGGGATAGACTTTAAAATCGATGGCTTGAATTCGCATAAAATGACCAGTGCCTGTGTGAAGTGGAGGGTAAAGGTGGACCCTGGACTCTGAGGTGAGAGCCACTGACCTAAACGGGAGTCTAACGCGAAGATGATGTACATATATATTGATGTACCTATTTTGCATAGACTCAAGCAGAGTATCGTATTTAGATAATCAAGATCGAAGAATCGCACTCTTTGGTGATTCGATGGCACAAATTTGTCACAAATTTTGGCCGGGTGAGTACCACCGTGCACGATCGCGAAAAACCCCTTCATAGTAATCCGATCTCGATAGGATTGCGTTCAAGGGTCAGCAAGTGCATAGCCGGGCAGGCACTAGTGTGACCGGTGGGCGTCACGCGTTGCTGCGACGACAATGCTCTTTAATGAGGCCCTCAAGCTGAGTGCCACCAATGTTAACATGTTACGTGTATGTAATGGTGACCCTCTTTCCTGAGGCTTTATTTTTATATATTTATTTATATAAATATATATAAATGAAGCTCGCTCTCCAAAAATGTAATCAATATCCTGTACTCTATTATACCTCTACCTGTAGTAGGCATTATACAAGTGGGGGATATACCCACTAACGGTATATTATTTCACGTATGTAGGTTAATAACCACGTGTAATGTAAATGGAGGGTTATATAAATGTTTGGTCGTTGATTGACAGCTCACGATGGGATTATATTCTCCAGCTATTTGCATATCACTTAACGCGAAAGTAACAGTTACTACATATTAAAAGCTAAGAAATTAGTAATATTGTTCATTACATTATAAAATAAACTTAAAACGCACGTGGCTATATTAATGTTATTAGTTAGTAAAGAGAAAAGATTGTTTTTTTTTTGTATTAAAAACTGTTTCTCTTGCTGCACATAGTTGATTTTTCTTGCTTTTTATGAGAGCTGCTATCGTTTGACCTCCCCACCCCCAGACGAATGTCTGCACCATGATTCATTGATTGGTATTAGGTGAGATTTGGGCCACGAAGATGTTTGTAGGACCCCATACACTCGAGTAATGGATATGTCGCCGCCAACCAGCTTAATCAGCCTAGGCAGTTAACGAAACGGCGCCATTCAATTAACGGCCTGAATGATATTCAGCCTTCTCGTTTATTACATCATTTAATAACCTGGCTGGCTAATGCTTAGGCCAATCGTAAACTGGGGCTCTACCTCGAAATAAGATAGAAAATTACAAACATACCTACATATACTTACACCTGTAAATCCCCGAGGGGGTAGACAGAGGTGTAATTATAGAAAACTTGTGATAAGTTTATTGTGATAGCTGCGCAATCCCACTTGGTTAGGATAGGTTAGAAGGTTAAAAAAAATAAGTAATAAAATAAAATAAGTGGTTATTTTTTTATAACCATGCAGAAATAAGTCTTGTTTCTAACTGTTTAATTAAATGGCTAGGTAAGTAGTTAAACGTCATCGATCCAAGCTATTTGCCTAGCCGTTTAATTCAAGCGCTGAACACCATTCAGTCCGTTAATTGAATGGCGCCGTTTAGTTAACTGCCTAGGCAGTTCGTTGAACGGCTGATTAAACGAGTGGGCGGCGACAGATACACAAATCCAAATACTACCATCTACTTGTTCTTGCATTTCGTTGGACTGATAGTTAAATAACTTCATAGAGTAGTTAAAACTACTTGTCATATTAAAATATTACAACTGTTATTTCGATTTTAACTATACTGAAAATATATTATGCTGTAGATGCGACTACAATATGGGGTTCTTCAAGAAGGGTATTAGAAGGTATCTACAGGGTCGGTAGCACGATTGTGATGCCCCTGGTGTTGCAAACGTCCATAGGCCACGGTAACCACTTCCCATCAGGTGGGCCGTGTGCTTGTCTGCCACCTAATTGGCATAAAAAACAAAGATATGCAATGTGCGTTAAAGAATGATTTACAAACTGACACTTGATGATGTTAACCCAATTTTCCTTCCCTTCGTATCAAGTCAAAAATACCACTTAGGTGGTAGACAAGCGCACGGCCCACCTGATGGAAAGTGGTTACCGGGGCCCATGGACGTATGTAACACCAGGGGCGTTACACTTGTGCTGACGACCCTGAAGTACCCCATATTGTAGACGCTTGAGAAAACCACATCAGGAAGTTCATTCCACAACCTGAGCGTGCGTGGGATGAAGTTCGTTTCAAACCGCACTGTGCGCACAGTTTCCGGTCGCAATGTATGAGGATGAGTTCCCCGCCTATGCCATGGTACTATAGGTACTTGTATATATAAACAACGAGAGTTTGTTGTCCGTTATTGTACAATAGTTAAATAACAAGCGCGATTATTTTACATAATAATTAAATCTAAGCCGTAGTTACTGCTTGCAAAAAGTGGAACACAGCGCGTTGGGAAATTGCATGAATCGACGTAAAATTATCGGTTATACGGCTGGTATAAGTGCAATCTTTCAGCACCTATTTTCTTTGCTACACTTAAAATTCTTTGGACGTGATTTTGTTTTCTTATATTCTCTAATACTTTAAGCAGGACATGAAAAATTATCTATTGATAAAACTAAAACCCAGCGTTATCAAATTATTAATTGTTACCGTTAAATGCTACTGCTATGCTAAAAAAGTGTTTTATTCTAGGGAAGTATAGTAGATATTGTTTTATATTAATAAGGCTCTTTCATTCTCCATCAATCGCAGTCGCTTCCATTCATGTTTGACCTCCTAAATCCGATATAGTAATCAAGCACTAGAGCATTATCCGCAAGCCAACAGGTGCATTTATTATTTAATATTATTTGCAATAAATTATTAATGCAATTGAACTGAGCTTGAACATCAAAGATCTTGGTGAGGCGCCATATAAATTCATTTAGTTCAATTTATTATGGTGTATAAAACTCTACGATACTTATAAATATATCGATATTGACTATGAAGTAGACGCACACTATTCGGTCGCATATCCTGTAGAAAATTCACGGAAATTAATGCGAACGATTACAGTGCCTCGTTGCGCAAGTCACGCGCATCTCAATCTTCGTCGACACAAACACTGAGTATTTGGAAGTGACATTACAATGAACTGAAAGATGTCATGTAGCATGAAGAGGCATGTAGCGAATGTAAAGATGAATGTGTGGTGTGCCGAAAATGGATATAATTCATACTACTATTAATATTCCGAAATGATCTCTGTCTGACTATTAAGCTTTCAAGCCAAAACCGCTGAACCATTTTTGATTAAAAAAAGAAACTGAGCTTGAAAAATAACATCTAGGTCATGTAGTGCAGGGTTCATGATTTGATTGCCTTTTACGGAGTAATGCCAATCTCGAGTCCAACCTACGTCACTGACTCGTCAGTCAAATAGACGTCACAGACTCGTCAGTCATATAACGCGTTACAGTTGGGGTTACCTGGGACAGTCCTGATGGGACCCCATTTTCTATAGAGATGAAAGCTGCTCTATATGGTACAATAAACCAACTCATCTACGTTAATCCTTTAAATATTATACTCCAATTAGGGCCAGTTGGTTAAGCTTTATATAAAAAATACAAGCCACATCTAGTAGTTAGGTTTGGTGCTTAAATCTGTGTGCCATCAATACCACAGATTTTTTGTGTACTCACCTGCGCGAACGCAACGAGGTCAAGTTTAGCTTACACTGTATTTGTTTGGTATTTTTCGATGTTCGATCCGAAATGTCGTGGCTATTGCTCATTCTCATTAAAAAGCGTTGATGTTTGAGGAGTTGGCATTGCGATCAAGTACAGCTCAGAGCAGAGCTTGACGCTTTGACTAAAAACTTTTTCAATAATATCAATAATGATAATTATGGTCGAAGTCATGGAATAACTGGCTGTCATCAAGACAGGTCTAACGTTTGGTTACCGCAACCTTTGTTCGAAAAAAAGACGGGTTGCACTCTGGGAGTACCGACAGAAGTGAAAACCTTTTCTTTCTTTCTTTCTTTCTTCGTTATATACATAGAAAAAGATAAAAAAACATACCATACCATATCATACCTATAATACAGCGCCAATCATAGACCCTATCACCAATTTTCTGCTAATTTTCTATCAGAAGTAATTAATAAATTACAAAAAGATAAAATAATCACAAAAAGTAATAAATTACAAAAAGAAAAAATAATCACAATAAGCGCCAGAAGGCCAGGTTTGAACCCGGTACTATCTGTAACCTTAAGGACTTACAGTCGAAGCGTTTACCGCTATGCTGCGAAGCTATTTATCGTATATTGCAAAATGGACAGTCTATAGCTAATATTGTATGACGTCAGTCGTCGGTTACGGTCCAAAGGTCAACCGATCCTGACGCGCGAGTTTAACAATTTTTACCCATCCAACACCGCTAAAGAAGTTTTCACTTCAATAATGGTCGACTTTCGACTAATAGACGAGCATTATTTTAATAAATCATAATTTATTCTTACGAATTTCTCGGTTTCACATGAAATCTAGTATATAAACCACTAAACCAATTGATTGGCTTTTACGGGAGTAATGCCAACCTCGAGTCCAACCTACATCACAGACTCGTCAGTCAAATATATAACGCGTTACAGTTGGGGTTACCTGGAACGGTCCTGATGGGACCCAATTATCTATAGAGATGAAAGCTGCTCTTTATGATACACATATATATATGTCGAAGTTGTCACTTCTGTCGCTCAGAAGAGTCAAATCGACATCCCATAAGGTTCTATTACGATTAAATCAGGATGGTCATCAGATGTGAAGGTATTTCGAAAATCAATACGGGTTTTCCAGTACATAATACTTCGTTATCACACTAACTTTGTTACACACAATCACAAAGGGTGCTTACAATATTTGAAGATTTAAACTAGACTTAGAATAAATTAAAAAACCTATAGAATGGTGAGGTTAGCTGTCTTGACACGACCACTTCGCGCCGCGTCCCGTTCAAAAGTGAGCTCTCCCGGCTCCGACCGCCAACGTAGAATCATTTTCATCAAATGACAAATAAATACACTCAAGTAATTAACAATGTTGCCACATACAAAATCACTAAATTCAAATAATTATTTCTTGGCGTTCTGAACACTCAGATACTATGGCTCTCCGATATATTTATATTGTGTAGCCCGAAGAATGTTTTTCATTTTTGATTAGTTTATTGGCTTTTTCGAGTGTCACTGGTTTCAGTCCACCCAACCAGCGAAAAGCCCTTTTTAGTTACTTAGCAGTTATTCCAACTAACGAGCGAAGAAGTTTTTAGCCGGGAAAATCTTGATTTTTATATAACCGACTTGCATTCGAAGCATACTTGGCATAATATATGCACTGCAATATATTAGTTAAAATTTGTTGTTTGTGTTGTTGTTGGCATTTATGATTACTGGTCCATTCCCTTGAGTAACTACTAGCGTAATAATATATAGCCTAAAGTCTTCGTCGATAAACGAAATGTTCAAAAGATTTTTTCAATTCAACCGAGGGAGTTCGCTAGCTTACTGGTTAAGGGGTCGGCCTCAAGATCGAAAGGTCTCGGGTTCGAATCCTGGCCATTACACCACCGACGTGAACCCACTCCTAGCACAAGCAATTTAGCTTAGTTGGAGGGGTAAGAGGGAATATTAGTAATTTCGATAATTTCGATTTATATACTAATTTAAAAAAAAAAAAAATTATTATAAAAGAAACAGAATCAAACAATGGTTTTTTACAATAATGCCACTTAATTACCTATATGATTTGTGTGTGACACAATGTTTCGACCTCTGTCATACTTTAAATAATTTGTCCTTTCTTTAAGTACAGTATAAAAAAAAGAATTAAAAAAAAGCACTATTCAAAATAGAACTCATCAAAATAAACACGCAAAATCGTTTGTTAATCTTACTCTCGATAACCAATACTGGAGTGAATTTCCGCCATGTTGTTGCGCATGAGTTTATCAATCGGGAGCAGGTTAATATCCGCGTCGCTTTCACCTGCGCGTGCGCTTCCATCTCTTTGTGTTGATGATTATTTTATTAGTGCTTTATAGGGAAATAATTAACAACAGCCATACTACGTGGGTAATAAATGCCATTGACAATGGCGCCCCCACCGGGTCCAGGTAGAAGGGGTAGGCCCAAAAAGTCCTGGCTTGACGTCGTACACGTGGCTTCGTGACTTTTATAGGAAGTAGGCCACGGCGGTAATTCCGTCCAATTGAGCAGTCCGAAATACCGCGAAAGAATACCGCGGTCATAATAACCTCGTGTTATGTTCCCGGCGATGAGTAGGGTACCCAGAGCTCACTGGAGAGTTTTTGTGCTGTCAATCGGAAAACCAAAGGCTATTCCTGCTTTGTCTTCCACATTGACGGCACAGAAACTCTGTGTTTACAGGGTCGGCAGCGCGAGTGTGACTCCCCTAGTGTTGCACACGTCCATAGGCGACGGTAACCGCTTTTCATGAAGTGGACCGTGTGCTCGTCTACCATCTAAGTGGTATAAAAAAAAACTTTGGTGATAAACTTCTTTTTTATAAGGGTAGGTAAAGTAGGTTACTGAAAATCCATCATATTTAAATTTAAAAAAAAAACTTCAGTTCTATTACTTTTGTATAAGCTTAGAACTCTTAATAATAAGGTAAAAAATATGTTAAACGTGACATTCCTATTACTGTTATAACCACATCATTTGTGTAACACAAAATCTCACGCACAAAACGTAACACATTTTTATCTGCGCACGCGTTTTATCACGCATATCACGCATCAGTCCAAAATATAGGTGACTTCCGATGTTTGCTACAATGTAAGGAATGAAGAAATTTTATTTGATACGTGAGTGAAAGTGCCATATTGGTACTTACGGACTGATTTATAGTCATCCTCTGTGCCATTTTCCAACTCGACTTTGGGGTCGATTTTTAGCATTCCGTAGGCAAATGGCAAAAAACAGAACCCATATTCATCAAACCCATATCTATGGATAGTTCTTCAAAAATGATGTTGAGATTTTTAATATCATTTTTTCTCAAGTGAGACACTTGCAAAGTGGTTAAATGTGCCCCCCCCCCCCCTGCAACTTCTAAAATAAGAGATTAATAAAACCAAAAAAATATATGATGTACATTACCATATAAACTTACACCGAAAATTGGTTTAAACGAGGTCTATTAAGAAGATTTTTTAGTACGGTCAAAGTTACAACAAACTACAAAACTACAAGAATTTGCTGCTACGGAACCCTCAAGGGCGGGTTGAAGGGTTCCGGAAACTTCGGAAAATCCGTGGATCGACTGCCATATGAGTTTCACAACCCACTGGCAATATTGGGACATTTTAGGGCTCGGCTAGCAAATGGCATTGTGTTTCTATATCAACCGGAACGATGACGTAACGTGTTCTCTAAGGTACGAAATTACTATTCACTTGTAGTGGAAGTGATAGCTTTGTATCCGAACATTTTAAGCTTCCCTTTCTATCTTGGCCACTACATCTTCAACCATACCACAACGTTACTTCCTCAGTTGATTCATCAATTCTAGGCACATTTAGACTTGTGATCATTATACGGTTTTTTGAATCACGATTTTATATATTTCGAAACCTGCCTAACCCATCTTCATACTTCTTACCCCACTTTAGTGAGCAACTGAGCACGTTAATCAACATGCCTATTGCAGCTTCTGCTGGACATAGGACTCCCCCAATGAGCGTCATTGCTACCGATTCTCCGTTTTTAGTATCCAATCTGTCCCAGCCACCTTTTTAGGTCATCAGTCCATTTCAGAATCTCCACTCTCGGACTCGCTTGCTCCAATAGTGGGCATATTACCTGATAGAAATGCAATCCGGATATCATTGATTGAAACATAACGTCATGTTACCGTATCGAACCAGTTTGCGACCTAATCAATATGTTTCCGTAACTTTCCAGCCTAACGCCTACATTGAATAATAGTCCTGTCAATCTATGGCCTTATATAGAGAACAGGTATTTGTGATTGTGCGAAGTAGTAGTGTTTTTGCGACAGTATTGCTTTTTATATGTCTGATTGAAATAGTTTTTATCGTTCACTCTATATATTTATTGTTCAACAATCCTATCTATATGTGGCACTAAAAATTTGTTATAATAAAATAATCTATGACAAAAGCATCACAGTTAATATAACAAATAAAAAACAAAGTATTGTAGGTATTACTCATCGTGAGTAGTGAGGCTTGAAAAGTGCATTAATAAATTATGAATTGCATGAATGTCTAAGCATTTTCATGTTAAATATTCAAATCGATTTAAATAGAATAAATTGAATCGGTCTAGGCGGGGTTTGAACCCGCGATCTTTGCCTTACAGGGGCAATACTTTGACCACTAAGCTACCAGACCTCGCCCTAACCAATTCAAATTTTTCCTTTTATGTCCGTCTTTGAGGCGACGTTGGAGCATCTACCGACTTTCTTACGATTGGTTAGGGCGAGATCTGGTAGCTTAGTGGTCAAAGCATTGCAAATTGTAATTGCATTGTAAGGCGAAGATCGCGGGTTCAAACCCCTCCTAGACCGATTCCATTTTTTTTAATTTAAATCGATTAATACATTATTTCTTCATTATAAAGCTTAGCAGCATTAAAAAAAATGAAATAGCGGTCAAATGTTGTATGTCACCATGAAATTCCATTCACTTTGTAATATTTTTTGTTCTGTGATTTTTTTCGTACGATCCTCCGCCTTCCGCATCCAGTCTGGAGCACATTGGGTGAGGCATATGTCCAGCAGTGGACTTCAATGGGCTAATTGATTAATTTATTGTGCTTTTTTGGTCTGGTCTGGTCAGCAGCAACTGTATTAACTCAATCATTAGTAAGTTTATCACCTCTAACATCAATACCTATTTGTTGCTAATCTTCTTCCAGGCATATTGCGCTTCGTAATCTCAGCTAGATAAATCTAGAAGTTTTCAAATAACACACCAACACAGTATTGTTGCATCAATCTTTCCGGCCCAGTTACAACCATAAGTGCCCTATTGTTTCATTATAGCATCTTTGTTACAGAATTTATCACATATATTGGCAATCATAGAATTACATCTATACGCTCCGAATATGTTGTTGTAACGCACCATACTCTGGGGAAAATAAAGTAATTTCCAACTATTATGATACGGTTACATATTCTATTACAGATGACAGCTTTATAGCTCCCTTTTTTCTTTCTCTTTCGTTCTAGTTTCGTGACAGTCTACCTGGAATTTATAAAAAAAACAGAATGCTGTTATTATTTAGGTTAACTTTTCTAAACGGTTACGTTTCAAAATAATTATAAGCGATCTTTATTTCACTTTTAATTAATATGCGTATAGCCGTTTCAGTGTTAGAGCTCTGCCTCACTATGACGTTGTACTGTAGCCGTGGTTCTCCATCATAAACCATAGTATCCCAGGATAAATAAAATGTAATTTTCCTGGTCACGGCACCAATGCCAAAGCCGCGTCACCGGCTGCGTATCCAAGCAGTTAGTATTAAAATGTATGGTACCTAACTCACCTGGCGACAGCTTGGCAACCTATCATTTCAATATTTACTGCTTAGATACATAGCCAGCGACGTGGGTATTGCGTAGTAATGAGGCAGAGTTCTAAAGGTTAACAACGTTTTAATTTTACTTTTAAACCTTTACCTTATTAGAAATATCTCCAATTAAGGACCTTTAATGAAATTGTGATTAAGTTGCTACTTATCTTATCTTATGTTATTGGGGTGCGTGCTTTGGAGCTATCACGGACACTTTGACCCTATTGGATCCTTTGTGTCAACCCCAACCTGGCCCCTACGTTTGAGGAGGGATAGCCCTCTCTATTAAGGTGGCTATTCCTCTTAATTGTATATGCCTGTCCTCTGGTTTTGGATAGCCCTTCCCGAGAAGATCCATACGATGTCTTCCTAAGGCGTGGCACTCGCACAGTATGTGTTTCATCGTTTCATCGCCCTCCTCGCAGTGTCTGCATTTTGCATCGTTCATGATGCCAATCTTGCTCAAGGTGTACTTTGTGCAGTAGTGGCCAGTGAACGGTCCTATTATTTTCCGGATTTTGTCCCTGCTGAGAATAATTAGTTTATTGCTCAGCCTTTCTAATTCGGCTACCTACTTACTGAGCTCTTTCATTTCTTTTTGTTTTTTGTTTTCCAAAAATTTAAAAGTCACGGTTGAGCATTTGGATGCTTCTAACTAACCATAATATTATTATCTACATACACATGTTTGGCAGTAATATTATTTTAAACTCACAGACATACAAACTTTCACACTTAGAATTAGCATTCGCAAAATCAGCTATGCGATCATATCTGTTGGGATAAGTAGAGATGTCATACCACTCCCACAACTGACTCATTATATATTTTTGGCCTCAGTAACAGAGAAGTTCAATCGTAATTTAAAAATGTGTGTATACAAACACATGAGATGACTCTGTGATGTAGTGGTCGAGTGTTTGATTTCCGCTCAGAGCAAATATTTATATAAGCATATTAATATGTATATTTGCATTGGTCTGGGTATTTCTATGTATAACACAAATATGTAGCTCGGTATTGGCAGATTCTGAACTCCGAGGGCATCTTGGGCTCGAATACAATCAGGATAACGTCTGAATGTAGATGATGAAAATGTTACTCAGTATGTTTATCCATGTGCCAGAAACCATAGCACCAATTAGTTTAGATGTGTGTAAATACACATCTAAACTGTGTAGAATATAGTAATATATTTACTTAAAGAAAATTTCATTTAAGAGCTTACACATAAATACACATTTTCACACCTGTAACTTCACTAATTGTTAAGCAGAGGTTTATTTATCACTTAAATGTCGCATACACTCTATCACGAGCTGTATGTTAACTGTCAGGTGAAGAACAAACCTCTCCCTTAATCGCCTTCTACGTCACTCACAGGAAGAGATAAGTAAACCTATTCTGTTCCAACCATAAATATGAAATAAATTCCTCATCTTTTGTCCACAGGTTTCCATGAGGCCATTGGCGAGACAATAGCTCTCTCCGTCTCATCTCCTCGGCATCTGCAGACCCTCGGCTTAGTCCAGAGATCAGTGGATGACACAGCTCATGATATAAATTATCTGTTCACCCAAGCCATGGATAAGTTGGCGTTCCTGCCTTTCGCCCTGGTCATGGATAGATGGAGATGGGATGTGTTCACTGGTGATGTTCGAAAGGAGCAGTATAATTGTCATTGGTGGAGACTCAGGTTTGTACCTTATGATTAAAAACTAATCTATCTAGTATACTAATGAAATTGTTGGTTTATAAATAAATATTCCACAACATTTCACACAACACTATCTAGACCCATGGTAAGCATAGCGTAACTAGCTTGTGTTATGGAATCTAGAATGCTCATAAACACACTTAGATAGGATTTTTTTGTAAATACAATATTTGCACTGAGCTAGGATCAATACCGCCACGCCACGGAGGGTGTCTCTATAATTTAGATTTAAGCTCTTTGAAGAAGAATTTTCCATCATGTCATCTTGTCTGCCGCCTTAAGAGCTGTGCTCTTGTCGGTGGAGTAATCGCCACTCTTCTCTCTCCTCCGCCAATCCTTTGACCTCCTGTATTTTTACCAACTTGTATTTTTTCTTTTATCTGTGCCATAAACGTTCCTCTTGGTCTACCTCTTCCCCTCTTTCGTTCTACCTTCCCTTCTATGATATTTTTTAAAAATAAGTCGTGTCTTATCAGATGGCCAATCATCTTTCCTCTTCGGTTCTCAATTTCACTCAATATAGATCTTCTTTCTTGTACCCTGTTTAGTATTCTTTCGTTTGTCATTCTTTCCTTCCAGCTTATCCCCTCCATCCTTCTCCAGCACCACATCTCGAATGCCTCTATCCTGTCTCTATCCCCCTGGGTCATAATCCACGTCTCAGATCCATAGAGTGCAATGCTCCAAACATAAGTTTTAATAAATCTCTTCCTCATTACCAATTATATATTTTTGGTCTTAACCAAATGCTTCCTGTTATTAAACGCTTGCTTAGCCATTGCGATTCTGGTCACTATATACGGTGTACATCTTGAGCTACTGTTAATAATATTGCCGAGGTACCTAAAACTATCCACTTGCTCTAAGTTGTTATTATTTAATACAATAGGCCTATGTCTCCTTGGATGTTTCGATGTTAACACAGTTTTAGTCTTCTTATTGTTTATCTTTAGCCGGTATTTTAGAAAAACACTACTTGTAACGTTAACCAGGTCTTGCAGCTCATTTTCGTTTTCTGCGATCGCAGCAATGTCATCAGCAAATTTTTATTAGTTATATATAAAAAGGAAATTTACCTATATGAGAAAACCCCAATAAACTTTTGCAGAGCCCAGGTTTCATATTTGGGCTTGGCACATAGGCTTCCCCAGAAAGGTTTATCCAGACTATACTCTATCGCTGTGCAAATTTAATGGAGGTAGGAAAAGACGGTATTCCCGTCCAATTAAGCAGTCGAACTGGGGAAATACCTCCACCCTACAGAATACCGCGGCAGTAATAACCTCATGTTGTTTTCCCGTCGGTGAGTTGGGTAGCCAAAGCTCACTGGAGAGTTTTTGTGCGGTCAGTGGGAAGACCAAAGGCTATTTCTGCTGTGTCTTCTACACTGACGGCACAGAAACTCTCTGTTTACAGCAAAAAATAATCATTTCTTTCAAGTACCAAGACTCATGCATTATAATAATTATACGTTACATTATTATTTATAATTGTTACACATCTGCCGTCACAGTAATAATAATTGTCTATAATTACAGAACATGAATGTCAGAAATTATATAAAATAAAATAAAATCAATCATCAATTAAATCTGTGCATGTCATTAGTGGTATAACATTAAAACACAAATTAATTATAAGCAAATTAATGAAATCAAATCAAATAGCAAGTCTCTTTGCCATAACACCACCGAATCATGGTTTTTAAATATATATCAGTCATGTAATATCTCAACAACCATGATTATACCCATCCGTACGCATGCCACAGTAACATTAAAATTGATTTACAGGCCTAATCCCATATTTCCTCGAACAATCACGCGTACAATTTTTTACTCTTATTTTATAGCTCATTACACATCACACATTACACATCCCATTTTTCTACTTGACAATTAATTTCAAACGCCATCATAACGTGAGTAATCGACTGATTTCAAATGGTTAACATAGTACTGTTGTAAAATTTAACCAACATGCATATGCTCGTTAATCCCGGATAGGGTAGGCAGAATGTATTAACACCCAAATTTAGTGACTTTGCTTTTCGAGTTTTCTTAAATAATAATGAGCTATTGCTGTGAAGTGGGCACTTTTATAGGCTGTATATATGTATATTGCCGGATGGAGAACCACCATATTCCTTATTTGCTATCTATGACATCCAGGCGAATAAATGGGGTTAACCTTTAATACTCCACCGGGAAATTGGAATTTAACCAGCAACCAACTTAAATGAGTCGGCTAATACGAATATGTGTGGTTACGATTGGTCAAGCATAATAAGGCTCCTTTAGTTAGATAAGTCAGTTCACGCAATGGATGGTTATTATGTAACCTCACCAGTCGAGTGCGGGTGAAAATAGATAATCTTCTAGGTCAAACAGTGAAATTTTTTGCGGCTTCATGAATTAAATGTATGGTTTAGACAGTCAAGTATCATCAAGAAATGATTTGTAGCCAAAATTAATAATGTTTTCTTCGATTTTAGGGTCACGAGAATTGATTTAAATTATACGTATGGTATGTTCACGACTCTCGTGGTTATGTTTTTAAGGGGCAGACAAAGGTAGATATTCATAGCCAGTAATATATATATATGAAGGTAGATATTGGTTGAAGTTGGAGGTGGTTCGATTACTGATCAGTACAATTATTTGTATTCATGTTTGTATGTTTGTATCTATAATCTGGTACAAATAATAGAGTGTAATAATTTCCAAGAATTATTATTAGAAAGATAATAATCCAAATTTAAATTATAACGGCTTAATTGTGTGATTGTTTAATGGTAGGTTTTGTTAACGAGATTTTTATTTTTGGGCGCATTTTAATGACTGCAATTAGTACCCTACGGCAACTATAGAATGTATATAATAATTATGATATAACTTACAACAAAAAAATTATTACATTTGATTTTGGTGTCGAAGAATGGCCTAGTTCTTAGATAGTCAATCAACAGTCTTCATGTTTTCCCCCTCAGACAGTTTTTTCTTATAATAATCTACACTACTATTATAATAAAGAGGAAAGATTTGTATGTTTGTAATGAATAAAGTCAAAAACTACTGCGCCGATTTCAATTTTTTTTTACCATTAGAAAGCTGAATTCACCCTGAGTAACATAGGCTATATTGGGTTTCCACGGGAAGGTTTTTACCACCCGTACGAAGCCGGGGCAGATCGCAAGTATTATATAAAACACACACCTCTCTCCCGATGGGGTAGGCACACACCACATGTTTCCACTAGCTACGATCGATCGTTTGTGACATTACGGTTTTTTCCCTCAAGCGGCAAAACCGCGAAACCGCAGAACCGCTCGAGACGCACACACTACGGTTAAAAACCGCTATATTTTCACAGAGAAGACACTAATGACAGAAGACAGGCAGAAGACAGAAGATTACAAATTCTGGTGCGGATTTTTCCCGCTCCCGATTCTAAAATCAGTCGCGGTAAAAAACCGTCAACGCGGTCGCTTCCATATGTTTCCTTTGCTCACAAAATCAGGCGGTTTAAATCCGCGGCGCTTCAGCCGCAGTACGGCCTAGGCCTAATGCAGCCTAAGCCTTAGATGTTTTCACAATCGAAACTGGGGCACAGAATAATTAATAGTACTAACGTACAGAAGGATCACTGCGCAAGAAGAGTTTATTAATTCCAGTCCTGCTCCGACGCAATACGGTGGAATTCAGCTCGCACAACATTAGGTACCTATAATTTTATTCACCTACTACTTCGTCTCTTTCTATCGCGTACCTCTTATCTCTTCTTACGCTGTTTAGGGTTGCCTTCTTGTGAAGAAATGAATATTTGATTACCAGTCCAGTAATGTACCTGTTACTATTTTTCTACTTATGTGAAAATGACAACTTTAAATATACCTACCTAGTAGGTATTAGATGAAAAAAGTATTTTATTACAATGTCCGCATATTTTAACATAAGACGATAAGCATACTACTACATTTAGTATTCTTTGCTACTACACTTTAGTGTATTTGCTAAATTGAACATACCATTTACGTGTTTAGTTACATGCCGTACGACGCAAACACGAAACGGCTTAAACTAGTCCGAGAGCCGACACCCAAAAATCATGTTAGTAAATTATTTTGATTTGCGCCAGCTAAATTGAATGTGACTCGCTGCGCTTTGAAAGCAGTTCGTATTTGAATTTATATTATTGTTAGGAACTCGGTTCTCGGATACTATAAGCTTTGTTGGAACTGTATTTGGTTTCAGTTGTTTGATTGTCCTGATTGCAGAATCTTCAAAATGGTGGGAGCACACTTCGTAGCTTTTAGCTCTCAAATTTTCTTTGCTTAGTAAGTCCTCTCGTCCTATTAAAATCAGCCACTCTCGGCGCCTAAAATAAAATAGACAAATGGTAGTCAGTACGGAGCAAACACACATGTGCTTATGGTCATTGGTTAGAGTGAAGCAAACGGGGCACTGAGGAGCGCAGTCACCGTAGTAGTCGCTCGTCGCCGTCACAGGAACAGTCCCCGTTGCAGTCGCCATAGTCCAGTCTCTATACAATGAAATTTTTTTTTGGCCAGGAGAGCTGGCCACCATGTATTGTCAAACTTAACCTTAGCTCTCGGTCTATATACCCGTCAGACTAGCCAAAGTGCGCCAAAGTATCTAATTAACATGTTAAGGTGAATAATATTAAATATTATGCTATTCATTTGTATACCTATTAAATTTATTACTTCAGCTCTCGGACTATAAACAAAGAATACTAAATATTACCTATAAGCTATAAGGTAGCTTTCGATCGCGAAGGTTCATATATTATGTAGGTAAGAACTAATAAATGACGGCGTTATGAAGGGACAAACATAAGAAATTAAAAAAATCGAATTGAGACCCTCCTCCTTTTTTGAAGTCGTTTAAAAAGAAGGAACTTGGAACTGCAGAAATTACGTAGGGTAGGTATCGTCAGTGGTACCTACCTACCTATAGTCAGCGCGTGATGCCCGTTAAGGACACTCGAAACTAGAAAAATACGTCGGGCGGGTAACGGCGAAGTACGTTGACCCCGATGGGTCCGATCCAATAACCCTCCTAATTTAAAAGTCTAGCTGGCTAGGTACCTACCTAGGTACTTTGTGGTCTACCTATAAAATAAATAGTTTTTGTCTAGATACGCATTCTGCCCGAACAGTAGTATTGATAGGTTGGGTTATGGGTAGGGAGGTACCTTAAAATTTTAAGATTTATTAATTTGGCAAACTTACCTTTCAGCATCTTTGGGAAGCTAGAAAAAACATAAATCTGAATATTGATCCGAAATATTTCTATTCGAATTCAAACAGCCGAACGCCACACAATATCGTCTGTCATATTTTCTTTTCTTGTCCATTCTAAGGTAGGTACCTACTTTAAGTAGGCACGATCAAGAGAGAAAAAAAATTGTTTTTATAAAATCCCAGCCGAGCGCGAGCATAGAAAACACCTCAAGCGTTCATACGAGCGCGCGGCGTGACACTCGACTAATTTTTAATCCGCTCGGCCGGATACTTCGCTGTAGGTATATAACGGATGTACTGCGCGGAGTGAACCACGCCTGACTGGGGCTCGAATCCAGCTTCCTCATTTTTCCAAATTTTGTTAGGAACACCAACCTGTCAATACATAAATTTGAATTTAAAAACCTAAAGCTATTACATGCGGTTAGATAAAGAGGTCGACAATACTAAAAAATAAATCTACATAGATAATATATTACAATGTCTCGGATGGTGTCAATGCAGGTCTCTGGGCTTCCCTTGGACCGCAATGTCCACCAGAATGCACTCCAGAGAATTCTGTTCATACATGTTCATCATCAATATGAAGTCTTTCCATCTGACCGTCTAATCCTGAAAGGAAAGCCTGCACCAGAGCTTGCACCTTGATCTATTCATCAGGTTTGGGCTCCAATAATCTGTTTTGGTCTCCAAAAATCTTGTTTAGGCTCCAAAGATCTTGTTCGGGCTACGAACACCCAAACTTCTAATACCTATATCAAAATACTAATGTGAGTCACACTTTCAAGGGTGATTAATTGTCGTTGGCACGTTATGGAGTGTTTTTTTTGCCAAGATTCGTTACGTGATGCATCAAGCACCATCAATCATTACACCGGTATGACAAGATACTTGTGTTCCGAAACTAATCTTACACATGTTATGCAGTGTATTGTGATTTTTGAATGCCATAATTTGACTTTTGTTATATGGGCGCCTATTATTAGAAAGGTTAGAATAGAGTGGTTATTATGATTATGTATTAGCTTGAGAAGAAATGAGAGTAATTTTATTAAGCCCCTGATTCATGGATGAGTAAAATCGTGGCCCCAGGGTTCATCGGTAAAGCTTCCTAGTGAATCATAACAATACCGTGAGTTTTAAAACTGACATGCCCGTGGCAGTCAGTTATATTACATGACTTATATTAACCACTATTCGAGTGAGAAGCAATGTCCTTTGTATTAATTTAAAAACTATCAATTAGGGGTGCAAAGTCGAGTATGAGAATTTGTCTACTCGATTAAAATAGGAAAAGTTTGAATGGGATCGGGCGGGGTTTGAACCCGCGATCTTTGCCTTACAAGGACAATGCTTTGACCACTAAGCTACCAGACCTCGCCTGAACCAATGCAAATTTCTCCTTTATATCTGTTTTTGAGACAACTTTGTCTCATGCTCAACTGTTGCAGCATGAGAATTCATCTCATGCTCAACATGCTCGAGGTGTCCTCGTTTGAGATTCGTAACTCCTAATGATTGTTGGACGATGCTCTAATGCAAGCTTTCTTCTCGGAGTGGGGAAGGTCCCGTTAAAACCTATGTACTCTAAATACTGGCAGAGTGGCAAGGATAAATGAACATCGGACTCCAGTGTGCAAACTTTGGAGGCAACTAGAGTTCGGAAAAACAACAATATAATAACATAAAACTAATTACAATAAAATTCACTCAAAACAGTTTATTCTCCAAAATGTCTCTAAGAACTATTTCAGTAGTACAGTACTAAAGTACAATAGTACAGTGACGATAGATTCTCGCATTAACAAACTGGTCTAAGAAGTGATGGGATTGCGGTCGGCGCTCGGCCTTGACTCCGAGTAACGGGTTCATACCTCAGATAAAAGCGAAAAGGTTCCGTGCATAGTGATAGGCGGTAGCGGATTTTACATAAATGTAATGTCGTCTACATTATCATTATCACATTTTATCAATGAAAGACAGGATTGAAAAAAAAAATCTAATCGGTGTCGGCAGCGTGAATATGAGGTCCTCTGGTGTTCCACACGTCCATAGTCCACGGTAAGTGCCTTTCATAAGGAGGGCCGTGAGCTTGTCTGCCAAATAGTATAAGAATTCGTACTTTGCTGATATTGTAAAAAAATCCTTTAAGATGATTTCTATCTGCGGTAATTTGAAAAAAAAAAAATTGCATGGTACAGAATTTCAACTTAAGATGCGTAGTTCAGGTTATCGGTCCTATAATGTTAAGTATTTCCATGTCAAGTTTATTCGCCCCAGTAACAAATGTCGCGCCTATTCAAATCTTTCCGCTTCCGCTTATAGCTGTAACACCTTCCTAAAATGTTCTGTTACAGAATGCATTCTGTTACATAAAAACAAAACTTTTGTATTGACCAATTGACCTATTTTTTTTAATCACATGCTTACGTTGAACATTACACATGGTCTTAACGTGTGTTTCAAATAAGTGCAGGGACAGAAACGATTAGCAAACACTTTCTTAATTCGAATTTCTTGATTTTTATATTGCAGAACTGTACTCGTTTCATTCGTCTTATGAATTGAATTTTTACTTTCATATTCATTATATTATTATAGTTATTATTTGAATTATAGTTGGTTAACTCGAGGAAAATGCAAAGGGAATAAGTCTGAGAACACGTACTTCAGAGAGCACGTTAATTTGTTGGTTCCAGTTGCAATACGAACTACTGTGGTATTCTTTAGAAGTAGCCTTTAAAATTACAATTACTTGTTTTAACTACAGAACTTCAATATTGCCAGTGACTTGTGGAGGTCATATGGCAGTCGTTTCACGGAAAATATCTAAATATGATCGTTTCGTACTTAGACTACAGGCCAACCCCATTTCAAATTTAATAAAAATGTGTACTTAATGTGTTTTCATTTTTCTCCTGCAATGTAATAATCTCTGTTTATATCATCTAATTCTAACCTTTGTTATCAACAGGGAGCAGTACCAAGGAATCAAACCTCCAGTCCTACGTTCCGAGCTGGACTTCGACCCAGGTTCCAAGTACCACATTCCAGCCAACATTCCCTATATCAGGTAAGTCTAGATAATAAAATTTTAGAAATATATTTGTGATTTCCTCAAAGTGTTTCAGCTTGTAACCAGATTATTTATGATTATAAAACTACTGATTACAAATCCTACAAAAGCTGTAAAAACATCGGTAGCTTCGTAGTTAAAGAGACTGTCCAACAATGGAGAGGTTAAGGGTTCATGTCTTGGCCATTGAACTCTTTCTTAACAACTTATTCTTAACACGAGCAATTTGTCTTAGCTGGGGAGTTATGGGAAATTTTAATAATTTAAGTTTCTAACATGATTTGAAAACCAGAAAAATTAATATAACAATGGGAAAGGATCGATTTAAATAGAAAAAAATGAATCAGTCTAAGTGGGGTTTGAATTCGCGATCTTTGCCTTACAGAGACAATGCTTTGAGCTTATGGCCTTATTGTATTTTACTTATATAACAGTCAGTGGTAGAGTTTGGTCATTGCGCATATGTACTGCAATGACATTTTTAGTGAAAGTTTTCATAATTAAATATTGAGTTATGACACACAATAAATAATATATGTTTGTTACCACAGTGACAGCATCTCTATCGTACTAATCTTACAATATTACAGACAAACAATCTTACAGTAGTATAAATAACATGAAAGTTGGTTCAACTTCATCTTCAGATGAATAGAGCCTAAAACAATGGAAGGAGTGTGTGAAAGAGGATAATATGGCACAATTTTTTTTAATACCACTGAGGTCCCAGACAAATCGTGTGGGAGAGTCACACTTGTGCTACGGACCTTGTAAACACAGAGAGTTTCTGTGCCGTCAGTGTAGAAGACAAAGCAGGCATAGCCTTTGCTCTTCCCACTGACAGCATAAAAACTCTCCAGTGAGCTCTGGCTACCCTACTCACCGTGGGGATCACAACACGAGGTTATTATGGCCGCGGTATTCTGTAGGGCGGAGGTACTTCCCCAGACGGACTGCTCAATTGGACGGAAATACCGTCATGTACCTACCTCCTACAATGGAGTGACTGAGGAAATAACAAAACACAAAATTATCGAAATTACTAATATTCTCTCTATCCCCTCCAAGTAAGCTAAATTGCTTGTGCTAGGAGTGGGTTCACGTCGGTAGTGTAATGGCCAGGATTCGAACCCGGGACCTGTCGATAGTAAGGCCGACTCCTTAACCACTAAGCTATCAAAGTCTGACAGGAGTATAGGGATGGAGCAGAATTATTTGTTTCATCGACCCCAAATAAGTGGGATAAGGCCAATAGATGATGATGAAAGCTCGAAAAACTGATTGGATGTTCATACAGACAAACAAAAATCGTGATTAAAAATGATAGGTAACTTATGGTAGGAGGTTGAAAAAAATTTTTTTTTTAAATTATTTTGATTTTTTTAATTTTTAAATCAATTAAAACAGGAAAAATATTGAATCAGTCTAGGCGGGGCTTGAACCCGCGATCTTTGTCTTACAGGGGCAACGCTTTGACCATTACGCTACCAGACCTCGCATGAACCAATTCAAATTTCTCCTTTTTATATCTCTTTGAGGCGACAGTGGAGGTGTCTACCGATATTCTCACGAACTATCGGAACCAATAAATGATTTTTTAATAATTTTTAAACATTGATTCTTGACTACTCCGCCCAAACATTTAAAAAAAGAACATAAAAAATTTGCTGACAGATTTCGAAGGAGTTTCACCGCAAATAACATGACACGAGATATCTATAGGTTATTTTGTTATTTAGCTTTATTAATTATACCTTTGTTCCTAACAGTTACATTAAATCGATATCTCCATATACGTAACAGATTGGCACACAATAGCCCTGTGCATGCTAACATTATCCCGTCATTTGCACCAATAAGTCTTGTACAAACCGCGCACCGATCGCCGTTCTCACGATATTGCACGCTTGCAGTTAGTAGTAAACATGCGATTTCATATTTCTTAATACTTTGTCCATTAAACTTCATTATACGCACTGTTTCGTTAAATAATTGGAAAATATCTCGAGTGAAGTAAAATCAGATTTAACTACTGAAATTTTGACTACCAATATGACACAGCCTTAGAGCTTTCGACTGCTTGAAATACTTATTTCTCGGGTGTTTTTGTGAATACATACAAATAGACATATTCAAGCATATAAAGTTTTTTGATCTCCAGCGTAACAGTCGAACATTCTACCGCTACGCTATAGATAAAGTCATGATGAACAAAAACACTGCACGCGTTGATGTCTTATGTACCGCATAATTTCTCTAAGCAGATTTTTGTAACCAACCTTAGATAAACGTATAATTCTTGCATTTATATTCTCTCGAAGTGTCTAAGTGATCCTCGGAAGTTAGATGGAATGAAGTGTAACCTGATGAGATAAAGTTACGTAACTTTGCGTAACTTGGTTTCCTTAACGGCGAGCGATTAAAGATAGGAAATTGATATTCGGGTAAGCGCTGAACACGTTTCGATTTTATCGGAATATTAGCTGGATCGTATAAAATGATTATAGTGCCATATCCAGTACGCACTTGTCTACGAATAGTCTAAAATATACACGAAATTTAATCAGCCTTTATTGGATGTGCATGCTTCTGCTTTCGTGTCTTTTCTCTCTTATTTTACCCCTTTTTTTCACACGTATCCAATTCACAAGAGTATAGCTCTCCTGCAATCAGCAGTTCAATCATACTTAGAATAAGGAACACTGACTGACAGAGCACTGACACGACTAGCTTAAACGACTTATTAGATTAATGCTTGGTCTCATAACAATTAGTAAGAAATTAAAATGAATAAATTTTTTTAAGCATATGCTAAATGATCAAATCGATTTAAATAGAAAAAAAATATCGGTCTAGGCGGGGTTTGAACCCGTGATCTTTGCCTTACAGGGGCAATACTTTAATCACTAAGCTACCAAACCCCACCCTAACCAATTCAAATTTCTCCTTCTATATCTATCTTTCTATGTCTGTCTTAAGTCTGTATTAAATCGAGTGAGAAATGAATTTAAGAGTGATCCATTACTACCAAGTTATATCCAATCACTTGCCAATGTTTGGAAAAAGTCTCACTATTCTGAAGGTCTTGATTAGAATCAGACCTATTTCAAAACACAAAATTAGTGTCAAAAGTATTCTCCTTTTGTGTTGTAAATACGATTTTATCAATAATTTGGACATGAAATTAGTTGCATAAATTGTTAAATAATCAATATTTTATTCATACATACCATTTAAGGCTTTTTTCTCTGGGGTAATCAGAGATAACGTCTAGACATTAGTAAATATCTCCAACTGTGTATGTAGCTGCACTAATGTTCTGTTAGGGTTTCTTTTCGAAGACATTTTCTTGATTTAATGAAATTTTAAAGGAATTGGTACGGTTACTATTGAAATCGATCGTATGTTATCGGCTCAGTGGCCAAAACATTCCCGCTGTAATTTTCATATTTATCCGATATAGGTGTCGGACGCCGATAGTCGACCTCCGATAGCACACATGGTGTCATGTGCTGTTTTCAGATATATCCGATAAAATTAGCCTGATACGGCCATTTGTTCGAAAGGACAGACTAGTTAGGGATGCTAGGGATGAAAGAAATATAAGAAAAATAGTGCAAGCAATTTTCGAACTTATTGACATGACATAGTATCAAGTTTTTTTTCTGAAATTCGTGATCAGCGTCAATCAATTAACGCGATAAGACACGTAACTAACAAAATGTCATTAAGGTCGAAATTTGCTTGCAGTCTCTGTTTTATTCTTTTTGTGATCCGATATCGGGCCAACACAGCGGTGTCTGCCCCGATAACTGTGAACGAAAGATACAGATTCTTCATACATTTGACTTCCTCCGATATCGGATGTGGGATATCGGGCAATGTGAGAACGCACTTAGGCATTCGTTGCGGGTTTAAGTCTGAGCATTTACTTCTTACAATCTAATAATTTTTTTGGTTGCTGGAGATTTACATACCGCCATCAAAACTCAAACAAAACATATAAAAATATTACAAATAAATATTTAAGTAATACACCTCTAACTACCTTCTCATTGTCATGTAGGCGTGAGCATTAGTAGTTGATTGGATTATTTTCTATTGTTAGCTAGTTTTATTCAGTTTAGTTTCGAAATAAACGATATTGCCGGCGACATTGGCACAAAATACGGCTGTTTTGAAATCATTGCTTTTATGGGAGCAATTAGCGAAGTTTATTGTAGGGTTTTCTAATAAATATAGTTATGTTGTAATGTGCAGTGACCTAAGGGCGATTATTTTTAAAGACTGGGAGATAATTGTTTTGTTTTGCGTTCAGAATCACTTCTAAACAGATTGAGGCATAAATCGGCATGCATATAGGTTGTGGTACTGTATGGTATCAGACATTTAAATATACACCAGGCACTGTACCTTTGCACACTAAGGTGAAGCGCCATATTTTTACATAAAGATACGCATTGTTCAAAGTCCTTAAGGGGCATCAAAGAGAATCAAAGAATCAATTTCGTTTATTCAGTTTAGGCACATAAAGAGCACATATGAACGTCAAAATTTTACAGTCATGTCAAGAAATTACTAATATAATATTCAATTAAGTAAATAAATCATTTGAAAATGATTCTTTCGGCTTATCTCTAAGCCAATAAGTATTCGTTCTATACTACCACTAGTTACACAAAGAAATCATTTGTTTGGTTACACAAAGAAATCATTGACTTGTTTCCTACCTCAGGAATATTCAAAGTTAAAGTCAAAGATTTTTATTCAATCTAGCAAAATATAATTGTTTCTTATTGACATCAATAATCATTCTAGTGGAGAGGCGGTGCAACAAACTCCACTGCGGAATTTTTTAAGACGTCAACTTACAATAGTTATATCCTTAAGGCTAAATGTGAACGCATCTACATTTGTCTCTTGTCTGAATGAACAAAGTATATAAAAGAAACTTAATAATAAAATAATTAACCTAAGTTAAAATCTATCTTTGTAAAATATCACAATCAATATTAATATCACCCAAAGATGGATGTCAAACCCACATCGGCGCTACTTAAATATTAATATTTTATATTTACATTTACATTTTTAACTTTCACAGTTAATACGCTATTGATATTTTGGACGGTTGCGTATAACTGGGCTAAAATGTGAAAGTGGTGACGTCACGCCAAATATAATTTTTGGTTAATTATAGTCAAATATATGTGCATAGCCGTATGTGTGTTATTTTTTTTTGTATGGAGCCGTTGCGCTTAAAACTTGTAGGTGTGTTGGAGGAGTTTTTGTCTGTAACGTTATAGGGTATAGTTGCAATACCCATTTTTCGTAGGTATTGTCTTATAAAATTGTTCGCAAACAAGCCAATGGCCCATCTGATGGAAATTAGTTACCGTGGAATATGGACGTGTGCAACACCAGGGACCCTGAGGAAACTAACTAATGCCCTACTTGAAGAACGCCATACTGTAGTAGCTTAGGAAACAAAGGGAGATTTAAATAAATCATGTTATGAGAATTGACCATCAGGTGTAGATATTTGTATTAAAGGTACGTATTAGGCCACGGAAGCAGTAAGCCATAGCCTCCGAACATTCAGCGGTGGACTTCAATAGGCTAATTTATTGATTGATAACGTCACGGTTCCTGAATGAATTGGAAATTAGAAACTGGATAATTGAGTTAATGAATATTGACACCTGCCTGTATAGGCCTTTTTTTTTACGTGCCGGAAATCCCCACTGATACCCCCCCTTCGGAGCCGAAGGGAGAGGTTATGTCGGACTCGAACCGACTAAACCGCACGCCGTCTGTGGGTCGATGTGCTAGGCCAAAGGTGAGGTTGTCTTTTGACATATCCCTCGCACCCCGGCTGACCCAGGGCCATTCCTCTCGGTCTGGCCCTCCTCGGGAGGGGGGACCACGCGGCGCCGTGGCCTGCTTCTGCTAGGGTGACGAGCGGCTCCACCCGTCACCCTCAGACCCGCCCTGTATAGGCCTTGCACGCTTTAATTCTAATGTAATGTTATTTGGATGATTAATCCAGATCCTGATTCGGACATGTACTTAATGCGTAGGGATGAAAGTAATGTCGTAAGGAAGGCATTAGCCATGGAAGTGGATGGCTACAAGGGAAGTGGAAAACCCAAAAGGAGGTGGATGGACTGTGTGAAAGATGATATGGTTAAAAGAGTGAATGTTGAGATGGCTACAACTAGAGATGAATGGAAGATAAACTCATGTTGCGCCCTCAAATAAACTTTGGATAAGGGCAGCAGGATGATGATGTAATATTATCTGGCCCCCTACTCTGCTAATTTTATGACATAACGACGTTGCATAAAATGTCATTAAATTTTAGACTTTATTTCTGAAGGTTTAAAGTCCAAAATAAATAGAGAAAGATTTTATAACATTTTTCATTCATTCTACAAAATTGTCATTTAATTTTATAGACTTTAACTGTATAACGATAAAGTTAAATGGCATTGGTCACAGTGTCAGTGGTACCGTAGTGGTTTTACCAAGAAAAAAATAATAGCAGCATCAAGGCCCTGGATGACAGAAACCAAAAGTTTGTGATCGTATTCCATACGTAGCCAAGTCATTGGTTTGGGTGTTTTTATTGCAAGGCTCGTTGTATGAATAACTTATTTGGATGTTTTTAGTTTTTTATACTTACTTACCATGCTTTGACCACAAACATTATCTTAATTTGCTTTCATTACACGATTTTATGATGTAATATACAATGTGTATTCACGTTAAATAATGTTATTAACAAAATTTATTACGTGTTACAAGCTATGCTCAGTTGTTTTTTTTAAATACCGTTGAATATATATCCGAGTATATTGTATAACTATGAATGTGTGTGTATATATTTTTGTCACGGAAGGCTTCACTCATATTAATATGCCACTAATTAACTGTGGCAACATTATGAATTAATTTGACGCAAATATAAATACCGTCGAGATGAGAATTTGCACATTTGAGCGGTTGGGTAGATAAGTGTTATACCAGGAAGAGGAAATCCGTTCGAATCTTATAAATCTTCATCTAAACAAATTAATAAAATTAAAGTTTATAATGTTAACATAACAGATTTTGAGTAAATAGTTCGTACATAATAAAAAAGACTTCAATAGGAAGGTAGGAATTGTGGAAGGATTTGTGGAAGGAATTGTGGAAGTTGCTGTGGATGTGGTTGGTTTTAGTAAGGGAAGAAAAGAATGTAAGCTAGAGACTGTATGAGGTTTAAAAGGCAGTGTCTGAGAAGAAGAAAGCGTGGCTGGATTGGTTGGCAGCAAGAGCCAATCAAATAGTACAAAAGGCAACAAATGATGATGTATACAAGGCGAGGAATGAGTATAAAAGGTTGAAGGTTGAAGAGTGTGGTAATAGAGGTTGTTTTAAGAAAGAAAGAGAGTGAGGACAGCCAGAGTGCATAAATATATATATATATATATATATATATATATATATATATGTATGTATGTATTCAGGTAGAATCAATAACATAAGCTAGTTAAACTAAACTTACTTCGGGTCTAGACAGCGCTGTATAGAAATAGAACAGACAGATAGAATTTTTGTATTAATTTTACTCAGTTTGTTTTTAGTAAATCAACAGTGAAGCGGAAACAATAGACTATAAAGACCTATAAAGACTATGAATTTATTGTTCTCAGTTTATGTTCAGCGAACTTAATAAAGCGACAATATTTTTTCCTGGTTTCTCTCAAGCTATAACAACATTATATGAGGTATTATATAACACTGTATGCTTTGTGATAAAAGTTAATTTAGTTGCGAGAGGTTATATACGTATGCTTAAGTGGCATGAAGACGTAGAGCTAATGAATTCAGACTTAATGCTTGAGGTAAATATGAAAAGGCACACTCTTGTTATGTTCACCTCATATTTTATTACTTCTAAATTTTCCTTCGCCATTTCCTCGTTTTAAAAAACTATCTTTAAAAGAATAACAAGAAAATCTAATAAAAAAAAAGGTATGTACTTGATAGATAAAAAATGAGGGCTGTTATGCTGACTCGATTGCGTTACAGAGAGCATCGCTACCATGACGCGCTTATAAGCAATCGTGTTCTGGGTCGTGATGCAGAGCGAAAGGAATAAAGCTATATAGATCGTATAGCTTCTTCTCTCTCCCTCTGAATTGCAATCACGCTGCGCTTATAGCACGTTTTGGTAAGCTCACAGGTAATAAAACATATTTTTTAAACATTATATCACTTTTTTTTAATACTCTTGGGTTTTCTATTTACAATCGTCACAGGTACACATTGGCAGTCATGTAAAAAATATAATAATAATAATAAAAACAATAAAAAAAAAACAAATTTACTAAACAAAATAACACATTAAAGCTAAGGGAATAAAATAATATAGAGATCAGTTCTATTCATGGTGATAAGTATTCTCATTTAGACCCTCCTCGACGCCACCCTGTTCGCCAAGACTACTTTCCCAACCACCATGTTCGCCATAACCCCCTTCGAAACCACCCTCTTCTCCACTAGTCTGTCCATACTTACTTTCCCATCCGTGCTTCTCAGACTTAATTTCCCAACCATGCTTTTCAGGCTTATGCTTCTTTTCCTCTTTAATGATCGGCACGGGCACCTTGACGGTATATGGCACGTGTTTCTCAACATGGTGAGCAACATGCTTCTCGATATGGACAGGGACTGGCTTGTCAACGGGAATATGAACTGGGATTGGTACTTTCTTCTCGACTGGGTAGGGAATGACCTTCTCTACAGGGTAGGGATGCGGTACGTGTACTTTAACTTCATAGGGAACTGGTTTCTCCACGTGGACGGGTACTGGGTTGTCAACGTGAACCTTTACTGGGTAGGGTACGCGTTTTTCGACTGGATAAGGCACAGGCTTCTCGACATGAACCGGCACAGGTTTGTCAACCTTTACTGCGACGGGGCGGTCGACATGAACTGGTACTGGGTAATGAATAATCTTCTCTACTGGGTAGGGTACATGTACCTTCACGGGTACCTTCACGTGGAACGGCACCTTCTTCTCCACTGGGTAGGGTTGAGGTACATGCACTTTGACTGGAACTGGTATATGCTTTTCAACTGGGTAAGGCACATGTTCGTAGACCTTGACTGGAACTGGGTTGTCGACATGAACTTTTACAGGAACCGGCACTTCTTTTTCCACAGGATAAGGTTTCTTGATATATTCTGGAACCTTGATGATTTCCTTGACTGGGAAGTGGATGGTCTTGACGACTGGGTAGGGGTGTGGTACATGCACTTTCACTGGGTATGGCACCTTCTTTTCTACTGGAACTGGAATGTGTTTCTCCACTGGATAAGGCACAGGTACTTTCTTTATCACAGTGATAGTTTTCACGTGATGAGTATGATGGGTTTCACCACCAGACCATCCACCACTTGACCCACCGCTTGACCAGGCACCGTGATGATGACTGTAGTCGCCTTCGTCGCCGAAGTCCCCGTAGTATTCTGAAAGACCCCTTTTGTCTTGTTTCTTTGAATCTTCTACTGCTTCAGGTTCAGCCTTTGTGTCCTTCTCCACCTGTTCCTCTGCCGTGGCCAGGCTTATAGCCACGGCCAGGATTAGGGAAGTTCTCTGGAAATAAAACAAAAAAAAAATGTTCAGAATTCACTCCGCAGCTATCACTAAAAATTACGTTTAATAGATGTTTTGTGTACGCACAGATGCGTCATAATGTAATAAAAATAATCTCAACAGTAACAGGAAACAGTAAACGCAAAAGGAAATTAACTCAAACTAGTGAAATCTTATTGGAAGTGAACACAAGAACTTTCCGAGCATTGTGGGACAAGTCATAACTGCTAGTTATGTGAATAAGGAAATACTTTTACGTAATATTGATCCAGTTACTTATATTCACAATTAAAACGATCAATTTCTTCTCCGTAACGTGTGCGATACGTCCGGTAATCTGATACGGTTTAGGTTTGACAAGATTCCACATTTAAAAAGCACATTGACACTTATCATCCGATTGCACACACACAAAACACTGTCACTAGATTTTTTTTACTAACCAGTAGCTTCATTTTCGCTTCGCAAGTTATGCAGCGAATGTTACGCCGTGAGTGTATTCCAAACTCGCCAGTTACCTCGTTTTATACCTCATGCAAGTAGTTTCGTATAAACGAATGTTGCAAACGCTTTCGCTGTGTGTGTGGGCTGTCTGTGTGAGTGTTATTTTTTTTTAAGAAGATGAGATGTTGTTGTTGGTATCCAACTTTGTTTTAGATGTTATCTTTCAATGTTAACTGAATTGAGTGCAATTTTTGGTGCATTTAAAATTCAGTAATTTTGTTTTTGTTGTGAGTGCGTTGTTTTTTTTAATTCATTGACAGTGAAATATTTAGAACATTTATTTAAACATTGCATGTTTTTAGTATTTTTTTTTAATTTTTACATGTATATCTCATATCTCTTAAAGTAGATTTATTATTTTATCAACTCCTGCAATTTACATCTCATAACATAAACTACTTTTGAAAGAGAATTTTTTGAAACATTTTTTTTCCCAAGATAATCCAATTTTTCCCGGGTGTCGTCACTGGATGATTTTGTAGATCCCCTTTGGAACTGGTGTTTAGAGTAGGACTGCAGATGGGACTAGGTCCATTAAAATATACGTGTACCTACTTTATATCTCTACAAGATCAGTCAAATATTTATCTACATAGTTAATTATAACTATACAATATTAACTTATACTAATTGTATATTTTGAAATTCATATGCTCTAATGCGGACAATTAATGTCCGCTTATTTTGAATTCATAATATCTCAAGCGAGCATAGGCCGCAGGGTCATTGCCCTGGCATGTTGTTTCAATTTTTTTTATTAAATTTTGATCGTCACATTGTTTTGTTTATTATTTATTTGGAAAAGAAGACTGCATTTGTTATGTATAATTCATCTTTTCTTAGCTCATGATCTAACAATATTGTCCTTTATGAAAAATACTACTGTCGTAGTTTGAATATTAAGCAACATCCCAATAAGGGGTAATTTGCAGTGTTCGGCCCTGAATGTGTGAGCATAATGTAAGTTATTTAGGTCTCCACCAAACCCTTAGAAAAACCGATCACACCTCACCTGTAAGCATCTGCTTATTGTCGGACGAGGATTTGGCACATGCTTTACTCTCAGGGTTGAGGGGTCAGACGGTAGTTACCACAAAAAGAATAAACCAGGACTAGGAGGAGTAGGAAAGCGGACTGAGCTACAAAGTCAAAGCTTAAAATGAAATTGATTGTTCGAATGATGATGTTAACAGTAACGAGCCTATTATAATTCGCGTACTTCTCACATGCACAGTACTGCAGTTGAGAATATTACAAAAGTTGATATCAAACTCAGGCAAAAAGCCTTGGGCTTAAAACACTAGTTATTTAAGTTTTGTATTTTTTTTTAATTAAGAGCACTCTCTTATATGTTTTTATTACATAATGCAAATCTGATACTGAGAATAAAATATTGTTTTGATTTTGAGAATTCAAAATTACAATTTTTTTATGTTCAGTCACGTGCGGAAGCTATATTCTTGAAGGGATAGATAGAAGTTTAATGAATATCCACACTTTTCCAGTTGTATAGTCCCCATTATTAATGGAATGAGTCCCAAGGAACGTTTTATTTAAATTGTCAGGAATAATCGGAAGATTTGAGAATCCAACCCGAGACTTTAAGTACAGTAGCACACTTACTACCTTTGAGCTACTGAGGTGAAGGTATGGATACTAAGACACAAATTGAACTATATCTATTTTAAATCCCTGATACTAGAATATGATGGGTGTACAGAGTAACTAGAATCCTCCTTTCACCCCGTAGTAGCTAAAGTCAGTGGGCAATCAAGTCCCGCATGGATTAACTATCGCCTTTATATAATATCCTGAGCAATAAAAAAAAGAAAGCATCACTTTTAACTTTGCTTATTAGCCTTGCAGTGTAGGTCAGCTGATATCAAAATCATTAATTACCTTAGGTCATAAGAACAAATTACAAATATCAGTATTTGCATTTAAGTATTACTGGTTTGTAACGTAATAATTAGAGCCCAAAGAAATCAGTTACTGACCTGCTATTACTAAAATTTGCCCACGAGCTAAATGCAAAAAAAAAGTATCAATGTAATAATTTTGAATTCACGGAGCGCCAATCCGAGTGGACCCAGAAGTATAAAAATCACTTTCCATCAGATGGACCGTGTGATTGTCTGCCATTTCAGTGGTATATAAAAAAACCATGAAAGTAAAAAAAACAATCCCTGTAGTTATTATATGCTTCTCGAACTTACAAATCCCAAATTTACTTTTAAGAACATGGTGTAAGTATTAATCCAGTATTTAAATTAAAGCAATAAAATTTAACGATTCTGAATGTATGGGATCTCATAAAACCGCCGGGGCTAGACCTTCCCCCCTACAAACTTACTGGCTTCCTGGGTGGACGAATTGCCTTGGGGGAAAAACTAAACCAAAAGCTGTAGAAGTAGTAAGTGGACCCAAGATTCCGAGCTAAAACCTCCACACATACGCATCCATAAGCATCCCCAGTCTCCAAAGTGAAAGCCTTGGTTGCGACTGGGATTAACGCTTGGATGAAGAAGATAATATGCATCCATAAGCATCCTTCCATAACTCTAAATAAAATCATTTAAAAGAAATACAAACTGTGAATATAGGCAAATTTAAAAAATGCGAACTTATGTAAACAGAAATCTCTTACTTTTGTTTTGCTATTAAGCATTAGAATCGTATAAATCATCATCCAAATCTAGTTGTAAATAAAATGATAGATCGCACCATTCACATCCGTAATAATTAATGACACGCTCGAACATTGGCGTAGAATTTTTATTTTTTTTTGACATAATCAGTTGATATGAAAAAATAACAATGTTTAGAGTTCAAGTGTGTAATTTGGAGGCAGTGAGGCATGTCTGAACTGGTAACTGTTACACTCAATACAAACGTCATCGTTTATTCAGCTGCGGTTTACTGTAGGAATGCCCATTCCGCTTTTTGTAAGTGAGCCTATTTTATTATTTGGATCCAATTACGATTCTCAATATCTCGAAAAGATTTTAAAAACATGTTTACGAACGACTTTTATTTTATTATTTAGTTATTAGACCATCTTCATAATTGGCGGTTTATGGCATTTTGATTATTACAATTATAGTCAGGTTAAAGGGGCAGGTCTATAAAACTAATATTAGACCTGCGCTTTTACAAGACTGTAAGGCATGGCCATAGGCAGCGGCAAATAGGAAGTATATATGAGGATAAGGCCTCGGATGCAATCGGGGTCCGATTATGATATCGTGAAGACTTCTTCTAAGGTTAATTACCATTTTGATGCATTATTCTACTTGACAATGAGCTTCAAACGGAGTGGTAATGTGAGTAGACTTGAGTAGAGTATTTGGATTTCAATTGGTTAGTATGAAAGAAAGAACTAAAGAAGACGTATGAAAGAAAAGAAAAATGGCGTAGAGGTTAATCAATTGAATGAAATTTTGAAGCATTAACTATGGTAACTTTTCAAATCGATTAAAATAGGAAAAAGTGAATCGCTCAGGCGGAACTCGAACTCGCGATCTTTCCCTTACAGGGGGAATGCTCTGACCACTGAGCCACCGAGCTACGCCTGAAGCTATCCAAATTCTCCTATACTACCGTATTTAGGGTGACGGTGGGGGCCATCTACCGACATTCGCACGAACTATCGGAAACAATTAATGATGTTGCAATCATTTTTAAACGTCCCGCCTGAGCGATTCTCTTTTTTCTATCTTAATCGATTTGAGATGTAAATCAAGTTCAATTTGGCTACTGCGAAATCGGCGAATACGGTCAGTCAAGCCAAATAAAGGCAATAATTTGACCTTTGTACGAGATGAAATATCAAATGAATAATTAAATAGTAGAGTTCATGTCTCATAGCTCTCGCTTCTACTTGTTGGTGTTGCATCTCTTGGCTTTTACGAGAGTGACAGTCATCTGTCAAATATTTAAGAAGAAAGTATACGCTAGAGGCTCACCCTTCAATCAGCCGGTGTACTTGCTCGAAGATGAGGTAGTTGTGAACCGGAAAGATCTTAGTGATATCCTCTATATCTTGTGAGCTGTGGATAAAGCACAGATAAATGATAGCTCTTCACTGTCTGCCTGTCTTCACTTCATCCCACGCATGCTCAGGTTGTGGAATGAACTTCCTGCTGTGGTTTTCCCAAGCAGCTAAAATATGGGGTTCTTCAAGAAGGGCATTAGAAGGTTTCTTCAGGGTCAGCAGCGCGAGTGCAACACCCCCGGTGTTGCATACGTCCATAGGTCCCAGTTAAAACTTTCCATCAGGTGGGCCGTATGCTTGTCTGCCATCTGAGCGGTATAAAAAGAGAGAAAGAAAATAGTAAGTGTATATAGTTCTATACAAAATATAGCTAATGAACATCATGATCAATTGTTTATATAATAACATTTTACAGCTAAATTCGCAACATAACAGCTCAAGCTTGTGAGTAAAGAGTTTGCCAATAACTCCGCCATTATTTTTCAATTGCTGGTAATTACAGTCTTGATATCCACATATTGTATCAGCGAGCACTGTGTTGCCACTAAAACGTTACCCGTGAAGAATATGTAGTTGATGAGTTTAACTACCTTAGATGAGTGCGTTTTTTTTGCAGCGCGAATATATGATCAACAATGCAATCTGAGCTAAGGTGGTTACTCGCGCTGGAAAAAATCGCTAGTCTATCTAGTATCGCTCGTAGAGCTCACTAGGGAGTTTTTGTGTGGTCAGTGGGCAGATCAAAGACTTGTCCTGCTTTATCTTCTGCACTAACGGCACAGGACTCTCTGTTCTAACAGAGTCGGCAGCGCGTGTGTGACGCCCCTGGTATTACACACATCCATAGGCCATGGTAATCATTTTCCAATAGGTGGGCCGCGTGCTTATCTGCCAGCTGAAGTAGTATAAATAAAAAAATAGTATCTTGGATATTAAAGTTGTTAAATTAAAATTTGGAATTGTTTGGCTTTATGGTGGATAATACTTTATTCTGAGTTATTTCTGCGTATGAACTCTTCTAAGCATAGGTCGCCAAAAAAAAGTATTTCGCAATATATATAACAAAAGTTTTCAATCAGTGCGTCCTACCCGTCATGACCTACGGAGCCGAGACATGGACACTCACGGCAGGGTTGGTCAATCAGTTCAAAGTCGCTCAGCGAGCTATGGAGAGAGCTATGCTCGGAGTTTCTCTGAAGGATAGAAACCGCAATGAATACATCCGACAGAGAACCAAAGTTATCGACATAGCTCAAAGAATCAGCAAGCTGAAGTGGCAGTGGGCTGGCCACATCTCACGAAGAACCGACAACCGTTGGGGTAAACGTGTTCTTGAATGGAGACCGCGACTCGGCAAGCGTAGTGTAGGACGCCCTCCGACCAGGTGAGATGACGATCTAAGAAAGACTGCAGGCAGATGCTGGATGCGGCAAGCTGAAGACAGGGCGCTATGGCGCTCATTAGGGGAGGGCTATGTCCAGCAGTGGACTAATATAGCCTGATGATGATGATGATGAATATATTAATGTTATGACAATGTATGTATCGAAAAATAATAGAAATGATTTTAATTCATCTGGACACCACTCAAGTTTGGATTCAAGGCTTATATTTTGAGCTCTCCTACCACTCCTTCCCATATTTTTCTGTTTGGTTTTCTGCCTCCTTAACCCTGAAAGGAAGCCTGCACCAGAGCTTTAATCGTCAATTAACAAGTTTACTGGCTAGCAGATGAAGTATCAGAGGCTCTTGAGGGAACAATACACCTAGCCTTTTACAAAGTACCCTGCTGTGGTTTTCCCAAGCGACTACAATGTGGGGTTCTTCGGGTGGTGTTGCACATGTCCATAGGCCACGGTAACCATTTTCCATTAGATGCGCCTTGTGCTTGTCACCTAAGTGGTATAAAAACAACAAAAATAACACTGATAAATAATATCGATCAATTAAATTATTACACGGCCGTGCTTTCTCGATAATCGTCGCATATATTTACGCAAGATATTAAGTAACATATATCAAATATCACTCATCTACTATTGCGAGTGAATTTTAGCGCCATGACACAGTGAACTACATCACTGATAATATGCATTTTGAATTATTTAACTAGTGTCGAAACTGTATGCACTTAGCGTTCGTCATCTTAGATATGCTAATTGTAGTCGCTTATCTAAAACTAGATTAGGTTTTGTAACGAATAACCTATAAAGGAGTGTAATATTTTGAGGTTGTATGTGTGTGGTTGTATTTTGTGGTTGTAACGTAAACGTATCTAGAGAACGGATCATTGCGATTGCCTACTGTGAACCTATGTGTGTGTCAATCCAGCCAATTTTTGAAGTGAAAACTTCTTTAGCGGCGTTGGGTGGGTGTAAAATGTTAAGGAAGCGTCAGGATTAGTTGACCTTTGAACCGTAACCGACGACTGACGTCATACAAGATTAGGTAAAGACTATGTATTTTGCAACTTACAATAGACAGCGTCGTAGCTTAAACGGTAAGCACGTCGACTGTAAGTCCTTATAGTTTCAGATAGTATCGGGTTCAAACCACCTGGCCTTCAGGGATTTTTTGTGATTGTTTTTTCTTATTATAATTTTTTTACTTTTGGTGATTAATTTTTCTTTTTGTAATTTATTACTTTTTATGATATTTTTTTGTTTTTGTAATTTATTATTTTTTGTGATTATTTTATCTTTTTATAATTCATTAATTTCTTCTGACAGAAAATTAGCAGAAAATAAGTTATAGGTTCTATGAATAGCGCTATATTATAGGTATGATATGGTATGTTCTTTTTTATCTTTTTCTATGTATATAACGAAGAAACAAAAAAGAAAATGTTTTCACTTCTGCCGGCACTCCCAGAGTGCAACCCGTCTTTTTTTATACCACACCAAACAAACACACGGCCCACCTGATGGAAAGTGGTTACCGTGGCCTATGGAAGTGTGCAACACCAGGGGAGTCACACTCGTGCTGCCGACCCTGTGTACAAAGAGTTTCTGTGCCGTCAGTGTAGAAGACAAAGCAGGAATAGCCCTTGGTCATCCCACTGATAGCACAAAACCTCTCCATTGAGCTCTGGCTACCCTACTCACCTCCGGAAAAACATCACGAGGTTATTTTGGCCGCGATATTCTGTAGGGCGGAGGTAGGTACTTCCCCAGTCGGACTGCTCAATGCTCTGTTCTCCTAATACCTTTACGATACGATTACGATAGTTTTTCGTGCTAGGGGTATAGTATCTTTCGAATCCTAATATCATTCAGAGTAATACTATTTTTCTTTAATAGTAAAACACTTGCCGGGATATTTACCATACGTTTTAGTTATATAGCACGAATGTACCTACTGGTTACCGCCAAGCTAGTTGTTATTGGGTAGACCGTATCAGTCTACCCTCTGCCGCACTCGCTTTTTTACGCGCTTCGTCACTACTATTGTACGCGATCTCGCACTACTCACACTACTCACAGAGTCGACTCGCATGGGTTTTGAACATATAATTTGTTCAGGTTTTGTGAACTGGATGCCAGACACTCGACAGTTGAACTGAATATGGAAGTTTTAGAAAAATCAAACTTGATTGAAATTCAACTTCAGGTCAGTCGTTTGTGAAAAAAAAAAACCTCTCAAGAATGTTACAAATTCAGTGTGAGAGAGCGAGAACTTGATCTGCTGACCTCAGATGCTAATCAGGTGAAATGAAAAATCAAGTGGTCTTAGTGGGGTGGGTAATAAAGTTATTCAGATTCGATACCTAATTAGCAACACAACAAAAAAGCTATAAGGAAAAAACTGGTAACTAAAAGAGACCTGGCTTTAATCTTATTCAATAGCACTTAGGTATACGGTGCTGCCGATTTCATTCAGGACCAAATTTCCAATTCAATCATTCAAAAATTCGTCCCGATAGTCCCAAGTAATTTAAGCAGGGCATTTAAAAGCATCCGATGAAGCCGGTAAGCTGAGGATCATCATATTATTTATCCTTGTAATGGTGACCTGCATTATTAAACTTCTCGATAAGATTACCATGACCGTGTGCAGTCGTGCCCCCTATTAAAAAATATAAGGTTGTAAAAAGTCATAGTCAGCAACTAATATAAAGGGTATCAATATAAAGTTTTGGTAATCGGTTATATAAACAGATTTAAAAAAGAAATTGCGATACATTTTTTCTATTTGTTTTTTGAGTACTCATAAGCAGACCTACCCTCTGGTGCCGGCTTGCCCTTGAATTTTAGGACACCGTGTATGTACAAAGGAAATACGGTCGCATTTTTTCAAATAAAGTTGTATGTAAAGGTGCAACCGCATCTCCTTTCTCGACTGTATGATTTAAATTGATTATATCATAATCATAAATTTCTTAAAACGACTTCTTACATTTACGTAGTAGATTCCACCAAGTGCGATCGACCTCCAGTATAAACAGACTTTTACACATATTTTGTTTGTATATATGTATATATAAACATATAGATATACATAAACTCACGCCTTTATCCCCGAAGGGGTAGGCAGAGGTGCTAGCACCCACATTTCGCCGGTTTATATTTTGGTCGCAATGTAATAGGTGGCGAGCCTATTGCCATTAACTGGGCACTTATAAACCTGCGATAAATACACACATAACTTCGAAAAGCATCGAAAAGTCATTGGTGTGTGCCATGGAAAACCTGGGATCGAACCCGAGACCTCGTCTCAGCAGTCCATTACCCATACCACTAGGCTACCGCGGCTACATGTATGTATGTTTTTATGTATGTTGTTTATACGCATAAATATGTGTTAAACTAATGAAATCATGTCAGAAACTGTTTAAACAATGTTCATAAAATTACTGATAGAAATGACGGTTTCGATTTTCAAATATATCAAATCCATTCATAATCATAAATGATAAATCATTTCTAATTCGATACAATACAAAACGATTCGATTCATTGTAATCAGACAGGTATGTGGTAAATATAATTATGACTAATAGTAGCTACTGATCTCAAATTTTAATTTAGAAAATGTAATAAATCATTAATTAAAATGCTGCGACGACCATCCTCTTTTGACGAGGCTGTCAAGCTGAGTGCCACCATTATTAACATGGTACGTATATGTAATGGCGACCCTCTTTCCTAAGACTTTGCTTTCAGCTTACCATCAGGCGAAGGGAAGTCAAAAAAAAAAACGAGTACTTTATAAAAAGGCCTTATATTTTAACTTTGTGTATTGTTTAATTTAGGTAAATTAAGAGTTTACAATTATAATACAGAATAATACTAAATAATAAAAATTATGCTATATAATACATACAAAAATAACATAAAAGAGGGGGAGAGACTGCAACTTTAGGCATCGAAAAATTCCTCCCCATCGACCTCTACTGGTGCCGTGCCTAAAAGGCTGGCGGCATTACCACGCTGAATAGCGATACTAATTCTTTGAGCGAGGTAAAGGCCAGCCCTATGGTCACGGGAAGAGTCGATTAGGCGCTTCGCTATTTCTTTGAATAGCGCGCGCGCGCTTGGACCCCACGGACCCAGCGTTTCGACTCCAAACGGCTCAAAAATATAATTACCAGTTAAATTGGTATATTTGCGCCGTTTGAGAGTCTCCGCTGATGCAGCAGCAGCACATGCGCAGTCCATTGTACTTGGAAGATGGGAAGGCGCCAGGGTGTCGACGCAAGTTGCGTCCCACACCAAAGGCCTACCCATCTTCCAAGGTAACAACGACATACCGTCCGGTCTCCTGCCATCGACGCGCGCCAAGCCAACAGGTTCAAGAATAGCTGGCACCCCGGCGGTGACAAGAGCCCGACGGATAACATCGTTAATGTTGGCATGTCGGGACATGCGGCCTGCGCTCCTGCTACAAGATAATCCGTGATGTCCAAGGCAATCGACTGCTTCTCCACATAGACATCGATGCGGAGAGACACACGGTGCCCCCAAACGTAGGCAAGTTGCGATGCGGAAGGTCGTGTCGTCCAACATTGTACCAATGTTGGGCGAAGGAAATGCCTGGAGCCAAACACCAGATTCCCATTCCCCCACAGCCAATAGGCGAGCACGCTCAGCAGCAGTGGTAGCTGTACTGAATAAATGTTTTTTAACACCAATACTGAGCGGCTCATCCCATTGCCTTTGAGAAGATGGGTTGGCGGGCATGACGGAATTTGGGCAGGTCATTTTCCAAGCATTTAAAGCTTCGGCCTTACCTGGCACATCTGAATTAATCAGTGAAGAAGACAGAATTTTCCTGACTAATTCTTCAGTGCCATAGACCGAAGATAGAAACGCCGGCATACTTACATCTGCAATTTTGCGAACGCCGAGGCCGCCGAGGCGAATTGGGAGGGACGCCTGAAGCCACACTCGGTCGCTCAAATTAATGTTTAGAATTTTGCATAGAGTGTCTTGCAACAGTCTATCCACTTGACCTAAAAGAGACGAACATTTAAAAAGTTGAGATGAACGCAGAGCATGTGTAAATTTTGGTACGAAAAGACAAAACCGAATGATGGTAAAGGCTGAATGAATATTAATTTGGTACAGGCGGTCCGAGACTTCACAAAAATTTTGTATTTTCTCTACCACAAAAGACTCATAGGCATCTTCTAGAATTGGTGACCCAAGGAGGCGGAGAGAACTTTTTTGTAAAACTTTTAAATTTGGAGCCAAAGCATTAAATTTTGAGAGTACCGAAAGACTATCAGTTTGATCACAAAGAAAAATTTCACATTTGGTGGAATTTAATTCTAGGCCAATTGAACTAAATTCTTCTTTTAGAAATGCCAAATCTTTTAATACTGTCTCTACGTCACCACCAAGAGTACCATCATCCAGATACCAAATGTTGAATTTAGAATTTAGTCGCTGAATTATGGGGTGAATAGCCAGGCTAAAAATGACTGGCCCAAGAGGATCACCTTGTTGACACCCTACCGCTGAGTTTAAAATATTATCTTTATAAAGTAATTTAGAAGGGTGCCTATAGCATTGCCAAAGAAATTTAAAAATTTTGGGGGTTTCTAATTTAGCTTGTGTCAACAAAGTGTCCCTGTTAACCGAGTTAAAGGCATTCCTCAAGTCAACTTTGAGCACAACCTCTCCTCCACTACAGCCAAGGAACGTGGATAGGGCGTGAACAGCAGCCTCACAGCCCCCTTTGGAGCCGAAGCCGAGTTGCAGGGGCTGGAATTTATTTGTGAGAGAGTTTCTATACTCTCTGCAACACAACTTGGCTGCTATTCGCCTGTATGTACAACCTACGGCAATGGGACGAATGCCGCCATCTTTTTTACGCAAGGCGCATAAGTTAGCGCCGTATAGTAGATCAATGATGCCTTCGTCCACATTGCCGGACAACATAAGGTTAATTAGGGCCGTTAGCTCTTTCAAGAGTGCGTCGCCAGCTTCCCCGACGCTTACACCGGTAAGGTCCTTGAGATGTTGTGGAGTTAGGCCATCGAGGCCGCCGGCAGACCCACTCCGGAAAGAGCCAACGGCTGCTAAAACGTCCTTGGCTGAAACACTGAGACATTCAGCGTCTGTCTCCAAAGGCTCAGGGAAGGAAAGGTTATCAGCAGGTGATGGGTGCTTGCTCTGCAAATCTGCCAGAGTATCTGGAGAGCAAGGCGCCATAACATCACTGCTGAATAAAAGCCTTGCAGCTCCTCTAATGTCACCTTCTCTTAACTTGGATTCTACATAGTGATAAATTGAATTTTTATGAAAAATTGTGAATTTTGGGTCAAAAGTATGAGACGAAGAGCAGTTTTCTTTTATTTGTGTTGTTAAAGTTTTTTTGGTCGCCTGATCTTTTGCAACATGTAGAATTCTGTAAGGGAAGGTGAGCAATTGTTCCCAAGCGTATTGAGAGTTCTCCCGGACTACCACGGCTATGCACCGGGTGAGATTCTGCGCTACTGATGGCCTAGCGCCTCGGGGAACTCTCTTCAAAATTGGAACTGAGTTTTTAAATTTTGATAATGTTTGCCAAAAAGGAATTTGGGTTGTAGAGGTAGGGGTTTGCGAATTTGTTTGGATCGAAAGTGCATTTTGGGACTTGTGTACTTTCCCAAAATGCACTTTCAGACCCCGCTTACCTTTAAAAAAACGCGCCTGGGAACAATCTGGGCACTGAACAAGTTGACTTGCACATGTATTTTCCACTTCGTGGTTACAGTCTCTTTGCATGGAACACACTTATATAACACTTAAAACTACTATTATAACATATATACAATAAAATTATCAAAACACGATTAAACGAAAAATAAACAAAATTGACAATCCTGGCGCCTGCGTCTTTGCATCCTAGCAACGCGAGGGACCGAAGCGACACCTTCACGTTGCACCGATACCAGGATGGCTTCTCCTTTATGCGTGTCTTCCTCAGGGTGACCTCCCAACCTCGAGAAGAAATTCTGCGCCAGATCCACGTCTGTTCAACTAATACCGTATTTATTGCGACTTTTATCTTTTGCAGGTTATGCGTATTAAATAAGGAATATGTTCCATCAAATTATTGGTATTGTAATGTAACAATCTTATTTATTATTTAATGTACTATTGTATACGAAAAAATTTAATTGTTGCACAAATAACTAATATTTAATATTGTATTAAGGAAAAACCGTTTTTGACATTAGTCCGGTTCGGTTCATATAATATGTTCATAACTTTTGAGTTAATGCAGACTAATTCAAATAACATACTCATGGCTACAAGTATTTGCATTGAGCAGCAATTGAACCCGCGCCCCCTGCGTAGCAGTTGAACGTTCTACCGTTACACAACAAGACCCGCCATATGTCAGACATTTGTATGTTGGGTTGAAATCTTTATGTTCATCTCAGTGTTCTCTCTGATGTAGCTAAGATTTTGATCTTTAGGCCCGGATTCGCTTGTCAACTTTTATCTTTTAATTCATTTGATTTTTTTATTGTTTCGGTTCAGTGGTTTAGGCTTGAAAGCTGCGAAAAGTCTCTTATAAAATTTCACCCCCCTTTTGAGGGATTGGGGGCAGATTTTTAAGAAACATGATGGTCTATTTTTTGTTAGTCACAAATAGTCCGCCTACCAATTTGTAACTTACTATCTTGAAAATTGCGAAATGCTCCATACAAACTTACACTGCCTATTTTTATTTTACGAAAGTAGGGGGTTTGAAAGAGACAAAAAGTATGCTATGTCATTCTCCATCCCTTCAGCTATCTCCAATTGAAAAAATCACGTTAATAAGTCGCTCCGTTTTGCCGTGAAAGATGAACAAACAAACACACACACTTTCCCAGTTATAATATTATCCAATTAAATATGGATATACATTAGTCAATGTTATAGAATTTTTTTGTGTAAAAAATAAAAAGTGCTATAACATTGTATATTGTGTAACTTTCAACATTTTCATTCATACTGTCAATGTCAAACACATGTCATAATAACATAATTGCGTAATATTTTGCAGCTAATATATATATACCTAAATTAATGTTACATAAGTGATTGTATAATAAGCACAGATAAAATAATATAATTCTTATAATAGGCATTAAAATAGCTAACAATGTGTTTCATATAATATTATAGATTATGTCTGTATACTACTTCGGAATAGTATAAATTATATATCGAAAATATAGATGTTTGGTGCTTCATACCAATCAGTCAATCAACCTGACCTAGCCCACTGCTGGGCTTAGACCTCTCTTAATAAATGTAAATGAAGAATTTCATATGATAAATATAAATTTTAAAGTTTTGTATAACAGTTGTTTCTACTGTGAATATGCAATACTTTTAATGGTTATCACCATTAAAAGTATTGCATATTCACATATTCCATGCTTATCTCAGTACAAATAAGCCTGCTAAGCCTTTCAATTAAGGTCTCATTTTACCACTAAGAATTCGTTATACTAAACCCGGTTACCACATTTCACACAACGAAGTTTATACAGAATAATGCGATAATGCCGTCAGCATCATCATTGAAATTGAAATATGTTTTAAATGTCGACTATCAGTAACAATACACTCCTTTTACTATTATTTATGAGAGTGCCAAAAGGAGATTGCCTACCCATTTCTCTCCGCCTTTCATCTCTATAACGGGTGAATTACTTCTCTGGTGTTGCAAACATTTATAGTCTATGGATCAGTGCTGAAGGCTGAATATCTAAAAAGAGAAACCGAGTCTATGTACTTTAATAGCCATAACTAACAATCAATTTATATTTTACGGGCTATGCCGGCTGCACCCCGCGGTTTTACCCGTAATCATTCGTTCGCTGAAGACTTCCTTTTGACTTAAAGACCAACAGGGCCCTTGCATTCACGTTAGCAACAATATTTTCTTTAATTATTGGTATGTCGTTGTTACACACGATAAACACTCTCTGCCCTATGACACATCAAGTATATAACACACGTAAAGGCAGGCCTCGTACAACATACACTGAACACATTTTGCACCTAAAATATTCAATAAATTACCAGATGGCATTAAACATTGCAAGAATATTCTGTGATTAAAGTCAAAACTTTTTAAATTATTATGTACCAAAACCTACTGTTCTGTAAATGAGTTCCTTAACGATCAATTTTAATTTAAATTGTTACGTTGACTCAAATTATATTTAACTCTTGCCATGCTTAATATTTCGAAATTTTCATTTTTTTACTTGACATGTTCATTCTGACATAATGTTTTTTGTTATTTTTTGCGATTATGTTCTGACCTACTTAACTAATTGGATTCTGCACATATTTATCTATTTTATGATTTAAGTTAATATTTTGTATGTCTTTGGCGGAACATAGCTTGGACTAATATTATTTATAACATCTATTCTGTAACCTATGCTTCACGAAATAAATGAATGTGAATTTGAATTGATATTGAAGTGAGGAAAGGTAAAAATCACTAGAAATCGGCGAACTTGCATGAAAGGTGCAATGCTTGTTGAAGAAGATCGTGAAGTGTGTAAGTACAAAAAAAAAAGATGGGTTGCACTCCGGGAGTGCCGGCAGAAGTGAAAACTTTTTCTTTCTTTCTTCGTTATATACAGAGACAAAGATAAAAAGAATACACCATAGCATACCTATAATATCCTATCAATAATTTTCAGTCAGAAGAAATTAATGAATATTGAAGAAAAAATAATCACAAAAAGTATTAAATTACAAAAAGAAAAAATAATCACAAAAATTCATAAATTACAAAAAGAAAAAATAATCAAAAAAGTGTCAAATGCTCTGGTTCGAACTCGGTAGTATCTGAAACCATAAGGACTTATAGTCGAAGCGTTTACCGTGAAGCTACAAAGCTTCTTAATGCATCTGACAAAATAAACAATATGTAGCTGTTGTAATGTTGTATGACGTCAGTCGTCGGTTACGGTTCAAAGGACAAGTAATCCTGACGCGAGTTTAACACTTTTTACCCATCCAACGCCGCTAAAGAAGTTTTCACTTCAAAAATCGCTTAGAAAGGCTTACGTATATATATGTATGTATTTTACAAAACTGTGACAGACAGTCAGACAGGTAGGTACTATCAAAAGTAATTCACTAAGATACAACCTTGATTTGTGAATGCGTCGCAATACAGACCGATCAGACATGAGAGAAAACTATAATCGTGTTAGAGACACGATTTGGGTACAAAAGGAAAGATAATGTGTAAATAACTGTTGAGTAACATAATACATTGTTTTATATGTAGTCGGTCAAGGATGTGAAATTGGTAAGTATGTGATTGGCGCTAAGAAATGGTGTCGTTGTCGTTAAAACAGACATAATATGACAGTCGTTACGGGTAGTTGGAGCCCAAAAAAAGTCCAACTTAGTCTTCGATAACCTCTGTGGCGTGGCGGTACTAAACGCAACCGCCACGCAGGAGGCGAGGGTTCGATCCTCGCTCAGTGCAAATATTTATATGCATGAATATGTATATTTGTCTTGGTCTGGGAGTTTCTATGTATACTATGTATGAATTTACAAAAAAAGTATCTAAATATGTTTATCCGTATTCTAGATTTCATAACACAAGCTAATTAAGCTATGCTTACTATGGGTCGCGTAGAGTGAAATGTTGTGGAATATTAGAAAAAAAAAATATTATCGAGTCTTCAAACATTTGTAAATCGGTATTATATAACAATAGTTATTATCAGGTGTGTACTTAATCCTCTCACGGTATGTCGTGATCCTTAACAGAAAATGATCTGCTGGGAAACATCGTCTTATCTCGCGGGTCATTCGACGAGCATGTAACAAGTCCATTGTTATTTAAAGTTAGGTCATCGTTAGTTTTTTGTGATAATTCTACTGTTATGTAGGTAAGGAGTTCATGAACAGTGACAAAGTGTTTGTTATGTTGTCTACCAGTGGGAAGACCAAATACTTGTCATGCTTTGTCTTCTACTCTGACGGCATAGAAACTTTCTGTTATTACAGGGTCGGCAGGACGAGTGCGACTCTCATGGTGTTGTACACGTTCATTGGCCACGGTAACTAATTAACATCAGGTGGGCCGCTTTTTAGCCACCTGAGTAGTATGAAAATACTGACTTTTAGGGTTCCGCTGTCTGTCTTAATGTCTGTCGGTCTTCCACCAGGCCGTATCTCAGGAACCGTGATATCAAGACAATAAATATTTTCACAGATGATTTATTTCTGTGGTCAATATAACAACAAATACTTAGAAAGAACAAAAAAAATGGTACGAATCCTTTCGTGCGCGACTCTAACTCGCACTCAGCAGGTTTTGTGTGATTATTGTAAAGTCCTGGTTCATATTTCAGGGTTAATTAGATTGGTTTATTGTTGGTAGAAGTTAGCTGCAGAATAGTAAGGCTTGAATTATACAGGAAAGGAAAGAGGCATAAAATGTGACATAAACAGGTACATTTCGACGAGTCGCGAAAGCAAAATGGCATCAAAACGTGCAATTTCCTCACGTCTATGCCACCTATTTTTTTGTATAGCTGTGGCTTCTGCCTTTCTTCTTAGGAAACGGTGTAATATGTAATAATCGCGTATATTATGTGTCTATAACAAAATAAATTCAAGCGTCAATATTTATCTAGAGCTTCGAACCCGGGGCCCCTCGGTTACTATTCCGACACCCTAACCACTGGATCCGATCCCTAAGAGTGGATCAATGTACTATTGATCCTCGCTTTCTAAAGAAAAATATCGACCAGCTGGTATATCAAAAATAATTGACATATAATTCAGTAGGTTAACAATAGTTAAATTACAAATAATGACAACTTTTACTTCTAAATCATTACTCAAGCTTAATGATCACACTGCATCTATAATTTTCTCACAGTACGATCAAACAACTAGTTACCTCAGCGCAACATAACGTCATTTCATCATTAGTACAAGCACCAGATTCCAACCACACCACTTCATTACTTCTCATAACCTATTGAATAATCTTAACTGTAATATACTGAATAAGCTGCAATTAAAATGAATACTATTTAATATTTGCTCATTATAAAGGAAACCGTTATTTATAATTTTTAGAAAGACCACGTACTAAAGCTTAGCAAATACCTACCATGGACCTTTTTTAAGTGAAAACTTCTTTAGCGGCGTTGGATCGGTAAAAAGTATTAAACTCGCGTCAGGATCATTTGACCTTTGAACCGTAACCGACGACTGACGTCATACAACATTAGCTACAGATTGTTTATTTTGTTAGGTACGCTAAGAAGCTACGTAGCTTAGCGGTAAGCGCTTCGACTGTAAGTCCTTATGGTTTCAGATAGTACCGGGTTCGAACCTGGGCTTCTGACACTTTTTGTGATTATTTTTTCTTTTTGTAATATATTACTTTTTGTGATTATTTTTCTTTTTGTAATTCATTAATTTCTTCTGACAGAAAATTAGTGATAGGTTCTATGATTGGAGGTATATTATAAGTATGGTATGGTATGGTATGGTATGTTCTGTTCTTTTTCTCTGTATATAACGAATAAAGAAAGAAAGAAAAAGTTTACACTTCTGCCGGCACTCCCGGAGTGCAACCCGTCTTTTTTTTAATACATCTGAGGTGGCACACAAGCACACGGCCCACCTGATGTAAAGTGGTAACCGTGGCCTACGGACGTGTGCAACACCGGGTGCGTCACACTCGTGCTGCCAACCCTGTAAACACAGAGAGGTTTTGTGCCGTCAGTGTAGAAGACAAAGCAGGAAAAGCATTTGGTTTTCCCACTGACAGCACAAAAGCTCTCCAGTAAGCTTTGGCTATCCTACTCACCGCCGGGACCTGACAAAATAATGACAAAAAAATACCAATCGAATCGAGAACCTCCTTTTTATCGGCAGTCAGTTAAAAACCAATAATGTCTCCTTATAAATTGTCTGATGTTCCCGGTTTCATCATTTTAATTTATATTTATTTGTGAAAACCATATTCAGATTTTAACATTTAATCATTTTGTTTTCTACCATAAGGCATGCGAATTAATTAGGCACCTAAGCAACTGCATAGGCTAAGGTGGCAGACAAGTACGCCGGCCACCTGATGGAAAGTGGTTATCGTGGCCTATGAACATGTGTTACATCAGGGACGTCACACTAGTGCTGCTGACTTTATAGAAACCTCCTAAAAAGCCCTATATTGTAATCGTTTGGTAAAACCACTAAAGCTAGGTCACTTCAGAGCTTGAGCGTGCGTGGGATGAAGTCTTTTTCATACCATACTGTTTCCGGTCGCAATGTGTGAGTGCACGTGGCGAGCAATGCAATGATAGAATTAATCACTAAAAAAAAGAAAATATTCCATTTTCTGTACCAGTTGCATTGTTTCAAGGTGTACAATACATATATGACTAACTTTTTCCCAAGCAGCTTTGCCCGCGTCTATGTCGGTTATCACCAACAAAAGTCTTCTTTAGATATGGTATTACGACGGGACCCTGAACCTTGAGGTCAGGTTGAGGGTCCATTACTAAAACTTCACCGTTCGTCTGTCTGTTAGTCTGTCACCAGTTAGACAGTAGAAATTTTAGCAAATAACAAATACTAAAATCAGAATGAAATAAATATAGGGTAGATTCCCATTTAACAAACGTGATTTTTTACCTTTTTTTGGGAAAGGCCTCTGTCCGGTAGTAGACTGCAGTGCTAATTGATTGATTGATTGATGGATTTGCCTCGAGAATGCCTCGGAGAGCGCGGTAATCTAAGTCTAAGTCTATAGCAGTCGTTATGTATAGTTGGAGCCTTAAAAAGTCAAACAACTGGTCTAACCGTAACACTTCAATATCGTCAATGGGTTGTGGAGGTCATTTGGCAGTCGCTTTACGGGAAATGCCGAAGTTCAGCCAAATCCGTAGTTAAATTGGTAAAGCGGACCCCAGACTTCAAGTTGAGAAGGAGAAGAAGAAAGTACGTTTTTGTCCTTTTTAGGCCGTTTGGGTTTGAATTTCAAAAAATCCTTTCTTACTACACCTCCACGCATCAAAACAAACACTCTCTACAAATTTCAAGTTTTTGCAAACAGCGGTTTAGGCTGTACGTTATCTCTAAGTCAATCAGTCAGAGTCAGAGTTTTATCTAAGAGAAGATTTAATCATGTGCTCAAACGAGAACACTGTATACAGTCAATACTCTTCAAGACATATTTATTGACCCAGCTATCACTATAATGAAATTTATTGATGCTCGATCAAGTAGTGTAGTAATTTTAAAAGTGCTTCTGTATTACTTATAATTATATTTCTGTAATACTTATTAACACATCGGTCGTTTACGAGTGCAGTGGCACAAATAAAAAGTATCGATTTTCCTGTGTTATTTTTTTTGTTTTATGAGTTTAATGTTAATATCTGCAATTGCCAAATCAAATCACCATATTAATATGAAAGCTTTTCTTGATTTTTTAATTAATATAACGGCCCTTGTTAACCTTGAATGCAATTTGTTAAAAATATGAGCTGTTTGAAGATGCAAGTTAAATGGTTCGTGAAATTATTAAGAAGACTATATTTCAACTAGCTTGAGTCAAATTGAAAAAATAAAACTAAGTGTAGGTTTGAATTTTTTATTTATAAATACATCGTATTTATGCGCTGTCATTTAAACATAAATATAAAGTACACTGTGCGCTTTATTCACAATAATTATTAACAATATGTACATAAGAATTATTTTAAAACAAGTCTAAAGTCTATGCACATTTTTTATCGTTTTTACAATAAAATTACAATTGAACTTCAATTTTTCATACCACTTAGATGTAAGACAAGCACACGGTAGACCGTGTCCTTGTCTGGCACCTTCATACGTCACGGACTACTCTCCATCAGGTAGACCTGGTGTGCAACACCAGGGGTGTTACACCCGTTCTGCCGATCTGTCTCTGCCACCTGATTTGTATGTCACAAAATCAAGTTGTGAACCTATTGACTGTTTTCATTTTTCAAAGTTTGACTGTTGCACAGCAATGCTCCAATTAGATTACCGGGTCGGACTCAGTATTATCATATTTTAGACCACTCTCCAAGCAGAGAGTCAGTAAAAGAAGCCCAGTTGCCAGTAATATATTCGTCTCCTATATCGAATGTGACGTGGAACTGGAAATCCTGAAAAAAAATAACCCTTGGATGTACCTGAAAAAAGGTAACCCTTGAATGTACATAGAAATAGAATATTTTAAAGAAAGTGAAAAAATGCGAGCCTATTGCCATTACACTGGCACTTTGGGAAAGGAATAAAATAAAAGTCGATGTCAAGGCCAGGCCGATATGAAACTACATATAAAACCAATGACAGAATTTATAATTTGTTTAACGAAACGAATAAAAATTGAACTTGGAAAAGAAACATTGAAAAAAGTACTATACATTATAATGTTCAGTAAATAAAGGAGATACGGTTGTATCTTCACATATAAATTTCTATGCTACCGTCGACTGCAAGTGAGCTCTGCATAGTGAGAGAGAGAGAGGGGATTACTGAGCCAAATGAAAAGAGAGAGGAAGAGGTGACGCGACCGTCACGAATCCAATTGTCAGTTTTGCTATCAAAGAGTGGTTTTTGAACCTTGTAATTCATCAGCAGCCGCCAAGTAGACCAAACATGAACGAGGCTTCTGAAAGTACTCGTACAAAGTAATACATTATTTAGTTAGCACACGACACAGTCCTGAAAACAATATTGGTAAATTATTAAAATACAGATCGTAATCAAATGTTTACTGTATAGTGTAAGTACACTATTGTCAAGATTTCTACTTCTATAAAATAACATTAACTGCCTATTTATCAAACACTAACACGGGGTATTGGAAACTTGTATGAAATAGCAAGGTCATATTTATTTAACAACTACATTATTAACCATCCAACCTGGGTGGGTTGTAACAGCAAATGATTAAATAATAATAAAATTTTAACCGTATGATCAAAAGATAATAAAACTATTATATTAATTTTTCACCTCTCCAGCACGAAATGGGCGCTTTTGCCGCGTAAAAACTCACCGCGAAATGCTATTTCATTGAGATCTTGGGTGAAAGTAATTCATTATTTAGAATATGACGTTGCAAAAAAACAATATGCGATCCTAAGAAGTGTTTCTTTTAAGACCGCGCGCACACAGAGCGGTCGAGAGTTCTGCGTTCCGCATTCAGCGTTGCCGAGATAGAGAACGCCTGAAAGCTGCGATGTCTGATTCTGCAAACACAGAAAAATTAATAGAATTGGTTAGGGAAAGGAATTTATTATACGATTTGAGTTTGAAATATGGCTATCAATGATAGAATATATACGATTGAACTATAAACCCGTTGTACATTTTTAAATAAATCCTTAAAAATACTCAATTCGCCTTGTCCTTCAATCGTTGTGTTAATTAAATGCACCCAATACTTTCTCTTCATTTTAGAAGCTCCTAAGCTCCACAAAAGCAATACATTTCATAGGAGATAGTGACATGTTGCACATAGAGAGACATAACGTCACCTGTGCGCGGTGGAACCCTTGAGCGGTCAACGGTCACAGAACGCAGAAAGCAAGCTGAACGCTGACCGCCCTCTGTGTGCGCACGCTTTAAATATTTTATGAGAAAACTGTTTCAAAAATTATTTCAATTTCTTTCTTACCTATAACATAATGTTTTAGTAAAACATTGGTCGAGGTGAAAAGTTTTACGTCTCACATGAGTATGTGTGAAGAGACTTAAAAAATAATACAATTGAATTGATTTCTTCTATGGATGTGATTTAAGCTATCAAAATAATGCTATCTCGAGCGACGTCGACGGCCCCATTTTCGTGCGTTATGTATGACAAGTTACTCACACATCGAAGCAGCGTTTGCTGCACTACAGCAAGTTACCAAGAAAAAAAACTTCTTGACATCTCTTGTCATGTAGCATTTTTTTGGCAATCTGCTGTGTTTCTGCGTAAATGTCATTTGCTGCTTTGGTGTGTGAGCTTACACCAATATCTAGCCATATGAGGGCGTTTAGTGTTATATTAGGCGGAGAGTGATCGATATATTTCTTAGCAGAGGTAAGCTCAAGAAAAGATGGATGGATTCTGAAGGCGAAAGGAATAACTGAGGAAATGACATCTGACAGGAATATATGGAGGAGAATGATACGTTGCGCCACCCCAAATTATTGGCACCATGATGAGTGATCGATATAATAGGTCCTTACGTATGATATTAGCGTTTTGTCGTACTGATCAATTTGATCTGAAATATCTCCTCTTTGGTTAAGAATTCCGAATTCAAATTATTAAATTCATTTAGCTGTTTTTTTTCTTTGGCGTCGCTTATTACCACGCAATGGAAAACATGAAATATCGGTATATTTACGAGTACGAGTTCTACCGTGGCACCAGTGCTGCAGAAACAGCTCGAAGAATTAATGATGTGTACGGCCCTGGTGTCGCTAAAGACAGCACGGTACGTTTTTGGTTTCAACGTTTTCGTTCTGGAAATTTCGATCTTAAGAACCAACCCCGTGGACGGCCGGAGATCAAAGTGAAAAACGAAGAATTAAAGGCTATTGTGGAAGCAGATCCATCACAAAGCACTTCAGAGATAGCAGCAGGCTTCGGGGTAAGTGACAAAACTGTATTAATCCACTTGAAGCAAATCGGGAAAGTAAAAAAACTCGAACGATGGGTACCTCATGAATTGAGTGAATCGAACTTGCAAAAACGGGTCGCCTGCTGTGTTACTTTGCTCAACCGACACAATAATGAAAGGATTTTAAATCGAATCATTACTTGTGATGAAAAGTGGATATTGTACGATAATCGGAAGCGCTCATCGCAATGGCTGAACCCTGGAGACCCAGCCAAATCCTGCCCTAAACGAAAATTGACTCAGAAAAAGTTACTTGTAAGTGTTTGGTGGACTAGCGCCGGTGTCGTTCACTACAGCTTTCTTAAATCTGGCCAAACGATTACGGCAGATATCTATTGTCAGCAACTGCAAACCATGAAGAAAGAACTAGCTGTTAAACAACCGAGATTGGTCAATCGCTCTAGGCCACTGCTGCTTCACGACAACGCAAGACCACACACTGCACAACAAACAACCACTAAGTTAGCTGAGCTACAATTGGAATGTCTGCAACATCCACCGTACTCCCCGGACCTTGCTCCAACAGATTACCATTTCTTCCGCATTTTGGACAACTTCTTACAAGGAAAATATTTCCACTTCGATGCAGCAGTCCAAACCTCCTTCAAAGAGTTTATTGATTCTCGCCCCAATGGTTTTTTTAGGAAAGGGATCAATGAACTACCCATAAGATCCCAAAAGTGCATAGATAACAACGGTGCATACTTTGATTAATTAAATATATTTTACAAAAAAAACGGCTTTTCATTCCTCCCGTACAAAACGCCAATTTCATACATAAGGACCTAATATTTGGTGACCATATTTGGTGGTCTACTGTATTTGATGGCAGATTTACCTCTTTTAGTAACAAAAATATGTTTCCATTTTTATTTATCCTGTCTTTTAATCACTCACGATCTTCAGAAGTCAATATTAGACTCACTGGCAAAAATAAACTAACGAAGTATGCATGAATATTCATGATTTAAAATCAACATTCGAAGTTAAATTTGTTCACTTGTTGACCAAATAACTATTATCTATATGAAACTCCTAGATTTACTACCATTATTAAGGATTTCCCTGCCTACTGAGTTTATTTTATTGATTTAAGCTAAGCACGGCGGGACTATTTTATTCTATTTAGTACATATTACACAGAACTTTTTTTTTACATGTGGGAAGTCCCCACGGATACGGAGCCGGCAAGGCTATGTCGGACTCGAACCGACTAAACCGCACGCCGTCTGTGGGTCGTTGTGTTGGGCCAAAGGTGAGGTTGTCAGACGACATATCCCTCGCATTCCGGCTAACCCAGGGAGGACCCCGCGGTCCCCGTTTGGCCCCCGGTATGGGGAGGCTCGCATCGTCCCGCGACGCGCCGCCGCCGTGGCCTGCTTCTGCTAGGGTGACGGGCGGCTCCAGCCGTCACCCTCAGGCTCGCGCTCATGGGGGTCTAGATAAACTTACTTGTAATACGAGTTCTAAAATGCGGAATTGGTTATAATAATTATATACTTGCTTCTTATAGTTATCGTCTGTTGATATTGCTGAATTGACAATGATTAATGATGATGATAAAATCTACAGAAAAATCGTACACTTATTTTTGTGTTTGGATTAAATGTGTAAATTAGTCATCATTTTCCGATGCCTGTTGGATTTTGAACATTTTATTTATATACAGAAACAGCTAAACTCGTGCATTCAGATATATATTCATGAATACTAATATTCTTCTAATAATATCTCATTCGTTAATCACAGTCGAATGTTTTAGCGCCAAGCTGGGCGAATTTTATATACGTTCAGATTTTTAGTCACTAAATAAATTATAAATGTAGGTATTTAGTCTATTTCATAATAATAATAAAAATATTTAAGCGCTAGCGCATTGGTGTCGACACTACACCTACTTAAGTTTGATAATTTATTTGTAGGTGCTCGCCTTTACTTGAATTATCATTTAAAAATATTTTGTTTTGAAAGCAAAGGAATATATTTAACTGGCTCTTTTACAAATATTTTTGTTGTACTGGGAGCATGGTCAGAAAATTGTGGTTAATTTTCTAACTTGCTTGGTAAGTGACAGTGGTAGGTTCATTTTGTGACGTTTGCCGGTGGCCCTTCACGCCTGTGTAACTAAGGAACCAAGAACGCTTTTTTTGTACGGACTTTCTCACGGAAACCACCCCCGTCGGCCATCGGGGTTGATCATGTCAGACTAGATTACCGGGCTATGTTTACGGTTACCCGATAAGAAAGGCATTTCTCTCGTACCCCGGCTGACTTTGAAACATTTAAAGTTTTAAGACGGCCCTCTTTCTTGGTTATGGTATCCACGGTGTCCCCATAGAACCGAAAACAAGGAAGCCAATCTTGAATTCTAATTTCTAAATCTTTCTACAAAACTTATTTTATCAAAGAAAGTGTAGTCTGTTGCAAATAAACCAACGGGAAGTTACTAGTGTTGCGCAACAGCAAAACTTTGTTTACGGTGTAATTATTGCATTGTTCAGTTACTTATGAGAGGTGCTCAAGCTACAAGAGAACGTTACGATAGCACTGTACCGTATAAATTTACCGAAAAAAAAATGTGTGTGCGCTTGAAAAATCTAAAGACACACATACACACATACTTACATACATACTTTTCTTCTTCTTTTCTTGTTGTTAGTGGCCAACCTGCGAATATGTACACACTTACAAACATAAACACATACATGTACACACGCCAGTACCTTACTGAAGAATACAATCAACCATATAACCATGGTTATTAGTTATCCATTAGGTAGACCTGAGCAGAGGGTCTGGTTGCATTAGAAGCAGTGGGCATCTACTCTCCGGCTTTTACTCCTTCACTCCGTACCAACTTTAGCCTCCTTGGAAGTGATGCCCAATTAATATCTAAACTTGACTGATTAAGATGACTTTGTTTTTCCAAGCGACTGGAGAAATAAATTATGAAAGGGTATTTTATACCACTGAGGTGGCAGACAAGCACATTACCCACCTGATAGAAAGTGGTTACCATGGCATATGGACGTTTGCAACACCAGGGGAGACATGTTAGTTCAGAGAGTTTCTGTGCCGTCAGTGTAGGAGATAAAGCTGGACAAGCTTCGGCCTTATCAGTGACTACTACGCCAATAAAGTTCATCAATGGATCACATCTATGTCTGTACACACGCTACTTCCACACCAAAGTAAATAACTCGGTCTTACCCACATTAAGCCTCATTAAAATACCAAACAAACACGGACCACTTCACGTTAACCCGTTACAAAGCACTCTCACGATTTGCCTCTTAATATCAAGCGAGCCCTTCACTTAGCTAAAACAATAATGTATGTTTTTGATTACTAAAGTACTTGGCACATTTATCTTTCTATTTAGATTTACCAACCGTAGCGTGAACACTAACGTTCGTATCGATTAAAATAGAAAAATGTTTGGATCGGTCTAGGCGGGGTTTGAACCCGCGATTTTGGCCTTACAGAAGCAATGCTTTAACCACTAAACTACCAGATCTCACCCGAACTACAAATTTCTCTTTTTATATTTGTCTTTAAGGTGACAGTGGAGCATCTACCGACATTCCAGAGCTCACTGGAGAGGTTTTGTGCTATCAGTGGGAAGACCGAATGCTATTCCTGCTTTGTCTTCTACACTGACGGCACAGAAACTCCTGTGTTTACAGGGTCGGCAACACGAGTGTGATTCCCCTGGTACTGCACATGTCCATAGGCCACGGTAACCACTTACCATAAGGTGGGTAGCGTGCTTGTCTTCCACCTCATTTAAAATAAAATAAAAACGACAGGTTGCACTCCGGGAGTGCCAGCAAAAGTGAAAACTTGTATATTAACGTTGTGCTTTTTTGATATTTTGGAATGGTTAGGGAATAATTTTGCACGAATTGCTTTAATTTTTCCGTATTTAAAACCCTTAATATACACGAATTTTACAAATACACAGCAATATCGCCACTGCGTAGACGGTCGAGCCATCAGCTGTCACCATCCATGGATGCGCGTGGCACGCTGTAACATAAACACACGAACATCAGGTTACGTTTCCTGAAGAGAGTTTAACATTTTTGCTCATTACAAAAAAAGTGTACAGCTTTGATTATTGATTTTTGAACATTGATTCATGACTTCTGCGGCCCAACAATTTGAATTAAATGTTAAAGCATTCTACATGCTAAATATAAACGGTTAACGGTTATCTGAAAAATCACGACTGAAAAAAAAAACAATCGTTCGCCATAAGAGTTTTTACCCTAATTCTTATTTCTATGTTCACCAATTTAATCCACCATTTAACTACACAACATAATAAATAAATAATTCTGACTTTATTTCTCAATGGCGTAGAGAAAATCAGAGCCCGCTAGTTTGATTAAAATTTGATTTCTTTTTAATACTTTGATTAAATCATTAATACAAAACTAAATAAAAATTTAAAAATACCTTGACACAATAACTGTCTCCTTTATAGTAAATTAAATTTGATATAAGTACTTCGTAATAGTTTGATAGGGTTTGTTGTGTTGGGGAACCCCTAGCACTCCAAATATGTTATCGGCACGACCCGAGGTCCGGTGGTTTATCACCGCTACAGATTCTAACGAGAATGTTTCTAAGAAGCTTTATTATAAGCTTGAATTCGCAACATCCAGTAACACACTAAAACTGAGGAATCCGCATAATATTGGATTACATGACTAACTAACGTTACATAAACTGCAATATATTTTGATTGCATTGACTTCAAAGTTCGATATTTTCACGGCTTCTAGGCACTTTTTGGTATGAATTTTAACTCGATTCCCACATGCATTCTTGAGGAAAAGGCCTTGACCGACAAAAACCTTAAAGGTTGACTGAAGACTTTTTCCCCATGAGGGTCAAAAATATAAAATTTTACATAAAATTCTACTAGTTTTTTTTTCTTACGTGCGGGAAATCCCCAGGCATACCCACTCCTCCGGAGCCGGAGGGGGAGGTTATGTCGGACTCGAACCGACTAAACCGCACGCCGTCTCTGGGTCGTAGTGCTAGGCCGAAGGAAAATTTGTCATGCGACATATCCCTCGCACCCCGGCTGACCCAGGGCCATCCCTCTCGGTCTGGCCCACCTCGGGAGGGGAGACCACGCGGTCCCCGACTCAACCCCGGTGTGGGGAGGCGCGCATCGCCTTTCGATGCGCGCCGCCGCCGTGGTAAAATTCTACTAGTCAATGCTCATATTCAGTAAATTCGGTCGTAATTTTTCAGATAACCATATATATGCCTAGCTGTATGCCGCAACAGTATTATACAAAAATCTTCCGACAGTAGTTACTCACGTGCCGTAATTCCGTTTAATAATTCACTTATACTGCTCACGATCTGTTTATTTCGTGATTGGATCATGAGATAGATCCGAACTGTTTGTTCTTAATGGTGCTTAAGTAACAGAGTGGAGTTCCATCGAACGCGGTAGTTGTGTAAGTTTATAGCTAGGGTATGGTGCCAGTTCACACGACTAACTATACGCTGAATTATAATGCAATTGGCTTAGGACATTGCAATATTAATGATTGTTATATAATTTCTGGAGCAACTAACGAGCGGATAAACAGACGAGGCTTTAGTAAGTTATATTTTACTGAAAATTATAAATATTTATTCTCTTATTTAGAGTAGTTTAGCGGATATACATATTTATGTAGTTAAGCCTATGATGGCCCAGTTGTAACTGTTTATAATATTTAGTTAATTACTTACTTGAGGTCTTTACATAACTAAAATGCAGATTTCAAACAAACGGTCGTTCACACACGTCTATTTATTCCTATCAAAATATTTGTATTTTGGTAATTATAATTGTAATATATTAATCGTAATCAATCAAAGTATCGTAGCCGTGTTATATTAGCTAATAGCAGCTACACGTGGCCAAATTTTGCTGTAGCTAAAGCTAAACCAAATAGTTAAATATTCGTTTAAAATCCGTTCCGTCCCTTAACTGGGACACACAATAAGGAATTGTAAAAATTTAAAGATATTCCTTCCTAATAAAATTGAAATCATAATTATATTATAAAATATTTCTGTTATTGAATCAGCCCTTATATTATTATTACAAGCCTTCAAGAGCAAATAGTAAATTTTCAGAGTTTGGGCTCATTTGAATTTTTTTTGAAGAGCAGACCCATTCTGATAAATGAAACTAGTATATAGACTACAATACCTAAACTGAGGACTCGAACTCATTTTTATCGTGTTTCACAAGTTTCGTTTATCGCGAAAACTGGTACTTCAACCTTAGCCCTTATAGGCAATATTAACGACTTCACCAGTAATTCGCTAATGCTCTATGCATTCAAATTTATGAAATCTCAACTTACTATCTACATTAACTTTACAATATGGCTTCCTTTCTGTATCGGAGATAGAAATCTATTTTAACAGAAAAGGAAAGTGTTTTATGAGAAACGGAAACAACATCCTCCTTAATTTCTATATTGCAGTAATTTTGTTCATTTCTAGTTACAAATACCTATGTAGTGTCGCACTAAGACCCGCGGGCCGACGCTAACCTCATTGACAAGGCGAAAGGGTCTCGGGGTTTTAAGGGCAGCCGGTAGTCACTCTCGCAAAAGCCAAGACTAATGAAAGAAAGAGAAAGAGTGAATCCTGAATTCCAAAATGCAGGGCTGAATAAAAACAAAAACAACAAAAACCAACCAATAAAAGGAGGAAAAAGAGTGGACCGGCATTCCAAAATCAGATCTTTATTTGTGCATGGGATCGGACTTGGCGCTCGGTTCATCATCAACAACCTAACGTTCGTCCAGATTATTTTCTATACCACTTAAGTGGCTGACAAGCACACGGCCCACTTGATGAAAAATGGTTACCGTAGCCTATGGCGTCACACTCACGCAGCCGACCTTGTTAGAACAGAGAGTTTCTGTGCCGTCAGCGTAGAAGATAAACCAGGACAAGTCTTAGGTCTCCCTATTGACAGCCAAAAACCTCTCCAGTGAGCTCTGGCTACCCTACTCACCGCCGGGAACACAACACGAGGTTATTATGATCGTAGTATTCTGTAAGGCGGAGGTACTTCCCCAGTCGGACTGCTCAATGGACGGAAATACCATCGTGTCCTTCCTCCTACATGCCTTCACCTCAAAGCTAGGGGTCGGCATAATTGTTATTGTCGAAGAAGAGTAGTTTATCAATGTTTCGGGTCTCCACCCCAAATATTGGTAAACTAAAACCCAGACGCTCAATTAAAAAATCACATTTTGCATTTTGAGTAATGGAAGTAGTTTCGAGGGATTACTTCTACGTAGTTAAAGTCAAAGTCAAAAGTCAAGTCAAAGTCAAGTAAAGTCAAAGTCAAAGTCAAAGTCAAAGTCAAAGTCAAAGTCAAAGTCAAAGTCAAAGTCAAAGTCAAAGTCAAAGTCAAAGTCAAAGTCAAAGTCAAAGTCAAAGTCAAAGTCAAAGTCAAAGTCAAAGTCAAAGTCAAAGTCAAAGTCAAAGTCAAAGTCAAAGTCAAAGTCAAAGTCAAAGTCAAAGTCAAAGTCAAAGTCAAAGTCAAAGTCAAAGTCAAAGTCAAAGTCAAAGTCAAAGTCAAAGTCAAAGTCAAAGTCAAAGTCAAAGTCAAAGTCAAAGTCAAAGTCAAAGTCAAAGTCAAAGTCAAAGTCAAAGTCAAAGTCAAAGTCAAAGTCAAAGTCAAAGTCAAAGTCAAAGTCAAAGTCAAAGTCAAAGTCAAAGTCAAAGTCAAAGTCAAAGTCAAAGTCAAAGTCAAAGTCAAAGTCAAAGTCAAAGTCAAAGTCAAAGTCAAAGTCAAAGTCAAAGTCAAAGTCAAAGTCAAAGTCAAAGTCAAAGTCAAAGTCAAAGTCAAAGTCAAAGTCAAAGTCAAAGTCAAAGTCAGTCAAAGTCAAAGTCAAAGTCAAAATATTTACTGAAATGGTGGATGTATGGTGTGACGAGAATGGATAGAATAAGGAATGATTATATTAGAGGACTAGCTGTTGCCCGCGGCTCAGCCGGCGTGGATGTCGGTTATCGCTTAGTATTGAGTCTCAGCCCGATCGGTTTAAAATTGTCAAAGTTTCATACAAACTTTCATCCCCAATTTTATTCCCTTGGGGGTAGAATTATTCAAAAACCTTTCTTAGCGGATGCCTATGTCATAACATCGACATGCGTGCCAAATTACAGCACGTTCCGTCCAGTGGTTTGGGCTGTGCGTTGATAGATCTGTATGTCTTTTTTTTTACGTGCGGGACATCCCCACGGATACCCACCCCTCCGGAGCCGGAGGGGTAGGTTATGTCAGACTCGAATCGACTAAACCGCACGCCGTCTCTGGGTCGTAGTGCTAGGCCGAAGGTGAGGTTGTCATGCGACATATCCCTCGCACCCCGGCTGACCCAGGGCCATCCCTCTCGGTCTGGCCCTCCTCGGGAGGTGGGGACCACGCGATCCCCGACTCAACCCCGGTGTGGGGGGCGCGCATCGTCCCACGATGCGCGCCGCCGCTGTGGCCTGCTTCTGCTAGGGGGACGGGCGGCTCCACCCGTCACCGCGAGCAGGGTGGAGAGCGTGAGCACTCTCACCCCCAGGGCCGCCACAAGCTCCCGCCTCGGCGTCTCAAACGCCGGGCACTCGGTGAGCGTGTGCAGCCCCGAGTCCACGCTCGCGTCGCAGTGATGGCACTCGGGCGTTGGCTCTATACCCATCAGATGCAGATACCGCCCGAAGCTACCGTGCCCGGTGATAATCTGCGTCTGACGGTACGAGAGGCTACCGTGTTGCCTCTCTAGCCACTCCCCCATGATGGGCCTTACCGCCGCAATCACGGCGTGCCCTGCGCGTGGTTGCCCAAGTCGTCGCTCCCACTCGGCCACCATGACCTGGTGGAGCCGGGATTTCTCGGCCCGAATATCTTCGGGCTCGGGATCGAATCCCCGCTCCCGCGCCTCCTTTCGGAACTGATATAGTGCCGAAAGGGCCCTCGCTTCCAGGATCTACGGTGGCGATCCGGCCAGGAGACTCGCCGCTTCGAAGGATATCGTGCGGTATCCCCTGATGGCCCTGGAGGGCATCGTGCTCTGCGCCGTACGGAGCAGAGGCACGAATCTGGCCTCCAGGGTGTCCGCCCACACGGGGCACCCGTATAGGGCCATGGACCGCAGGACACCCGCCTAAAGTCTCCTGCAGGAGGCCTCTGGGCCCTTCAAGTTGGGCAACAACCGGCCCAAGGCATTCGCCGTGAGCACCAACTTGAGGCGCAGACTTCGGAAGTGCTGTCCGAAGTCCCATCGACCGTCAAGCACGAGCCCCAGGTATTTCAACCGGGACTTGATGTCGATGGGAGTGCCTCCCACTGTTAGGCTGGCTCCCGGGCCTGGCCTGCGCCGAGGGCCATGAAAGAACATGGCCTCGGACTTGTGCAGAGGATCCGTCGGATCCTGTCAACGACCTGAGCAACCGCGGTCGTGGCCCTCAGGGTCGCCTCGCGGTGCATAGCCCCGCTCACCGTCACTAGCGTGTCATCCGCGTAACACGTGACGGTGGCACCGTACGCGAAGTCACCGCGAAGCACCCAGTCGTAACCGACGTTCCACAGGAGCGGCCCCAGGACCGACCCCTGTGGAACACCGCACGACATCTCACGCCTACCGACTCCCGTCGAACTTGGGTAGATGACGGCTCTCTCCGTCAGGTACGCCCCGACACGACACACGAGGCACGTCGTGGTACACGAGTGCCTCCCTGATGCAACTCCAGGGCAAGGTGTTGAAGGCGTTGGAGATGTCCAAGGACACCGCCAACATCACCTCGCCCCGGGCAACCGCATCCCCCGCCAGAGTCCTCACGCGCATGATGGCATCCACAGTGGAACGCCACCGGCGGAACCCAAACTGGGTGTTCGCCAGGTCCGGCCCCACTCTAGAGCGATGCTCGACGAGGCGTTTTTAGTTTAGTTTAGTTTACCTGGGCTGTTCCGCACTTAGCCTCTTGATTGGGCCATTGTGCGTACCATCTTACCTCTCATTCCAACCAACCCAGATCCTCCCAAAAAGCCAGCAGCCTTTTCAGGTTTCCACATGCTTCCCGGAGTGACGCTGATGACTGGAGGAATTTCGCCCGTTGTGCGGCCACGCTCATGCACTCTGTAAGCACATGCCGTTGCGTTTCTTCTGCCCCCATGCATCCTCTGCATAGGGGGCTGTCCGTCACACCTATTGTAAACAGATGCTTGTTTAGGGGACAGTGACCGGTCAAGATGCCTGTGACCTTGCGGATTTGGTCCCTTTTTAGCCTAATGAGGTTTCGGCTAAACGTTTTTGATGCTACCGGAACTGCATTCTTTGTTTGCCTGCATCCTTCAGTGTTTGTCCATTCTGTTTGATGGATTTCTTCCGTACTCTTTCGTAGCCAAGTTTTGACCTGTGCTTGAGGTATGGGTAGTATTGGTTCCGGTCCATATACTATCGACCCTGATCCTCTCTTGGCCAATTCATCGGCTGCGTCGTTGCCGAGGGAGTTGCTGTGTCCCTTGATCCATTGCAGCGTGACCCTGTTTGTGTTTGCAATGGATTGGAGTGTGTTATGACATTCCAATATGAGGACAGAGGTTATGGTGTTGCTTTGAAGAGCTTGTAGTACGGATGCACTGTCTGAGATAATCTTTATATCTAAATCTCTGACATCTCTGGCGGCAGTCGTCTCCGCCGCTCTCGTTATGCCAATACATTCGGCTTGAAATATTGTGCTTAGCTTGTCCAAGGTGGTTGTTATTTTGATATTTAAGTCATTCGAGAAGACGCCTGCTCCGGTACCATATGTGGTTTTGGAGCCGTCTGTGTATATCCTAACTTCTTTGACGCCAGAGCTATCTCTTTTTTCTTCAGAAAGTTGAATATGATACTTCCTTTCGAAGACGTGGTGACATGGTATTCTGTCTATGGGAGCCTCGAGAAGTGGTATCTTCTTTAGGATTCCCTGTAGAATCTTTGAATGCTTTGTTCCAGTATCCCCTTTCCAAAGCCCATTGTTTTTCAGCCTTAAAGCTGCTGCCTTGGCCTCCTCCTGTATGATTAGATGCAGCGGTCTCAGGTTTAGGAGGTGCTCTAGTGCGACTGATGGAGTGGTTCTCATGCATCCAGTGGCCGCTGTACTCGCTAGGCGTTGTAAACTCTGGAGCTTTTCTTTCACAGTGATCAGTTCTGTTCTGGGCCACCATACAACTGATCCATAGGTTAGAGAAGGTCTGATAATTGCCGTATACAGCCAAAGTGTTATCTTTGTGTTAAGACCCCAGTTCTTACCAACGAGTCTTCTGCATTGCCAAAAACTTATACAGGCCTTTTTCATCTTAGCATTTATGTGGCTAGCCCAATTCAACTTATTGTCAAGTATGATGCCCAGATATTTAACTTGAGTTGTTAGAGCTAGTTCTGTATTAAATAGTTTTGGTAGTTGTAGTTCTGGTAACTTCCTTTTGTTGGTGAAAAGGATAAGTTCTGTTTTTTTCGGGTTAACTGATAGTCGGTGTTCTTCGCACTATTCTTCCACCATCTGAAGGGCTGAGCGCATGATTTTGCATAGCACGTTCTCAGCCGTTCCGCTTATCAGTATTGCCAGATCATCCGCGTACCCAATGGTGGTGTATCCTCTCTCGTTTAGTCTCTTTAAGAGGCTGTCTACTACTATGTTCCATAGAAGTGGCGATAGGACGCCTCCCTGGGGGCATCCTTTGACTACCTTTGCTCTTGTGGTAGTACTCATCACTATCTGGACCGCTCTTTTGCTTATTAGCTGAGTGATCCAGTCCCTTATGGTTGGTTTTACCCTACGTCTTCGCAAGGCTTCGTTAATGCTGCTATGTACCGTTTTGTCGAAAGCCCCTTCTATATCTATGAAAGTAGCTAGTGTTGAGGCTTTATTTGTGATAGCCGATTCTATCTTGTGCACTACCATGTGTAGTGCGGACTCTGTTGATCTACCCTTCCTGTATGCATGTTGCTGAGGATGTAGTGGGTTGTCTTTTAGTGTTCGTTCGTGAGGCGTTTGGCAATAACTCTTTCGAAGAGTTTGCCCACCTCGTCGAGCAGCACTATGGGCCGGTACCCGGACGGCTCGTCCGCCGGGCATCCCTGCTTGCGGATGAGGACCAGTTTCCCCGTCCTCCACATCTTCGGAAACTGGCCCCGCTCCAAGCATGCGCTGAGGAACCCTCTCAGTCGGGGTTCGAGGCCGTCTTCCCCTAGAGCTAGGACCCACGCGCGGCCTGGGATGCCGTCGGGTCCCGGGGCGGTGCCTTTCTTGGCCCTAACCTTCGCACCGCCAGCTTTAGTTCTACCCAAGTGACCTCGGGCACTTCGTCGTCAATCACCACACTGGGCGCCGTAGGCGATCGAGGCGGCGGAGCCATCTGCGGCGGAACATGTTCCGCTCGCGCCGGGAACAGGGATTCCACCACTCCTCCGAGCAGAGCCGGTTCGAGCACCTGGGTCAGCGGAGGGGCCCGGGGCACAGCTTTTCTCTTACCATAAGGTAAGGCCGCCCCCATGGGTCCCGCTCCAGCGTCTCCAGGAGCTCCCGGTAACAAGCGGCCTTTGACCGCTTGATCTCCGCTCGGAGGGCATTCCGGGCCTCCCTGTATCCCTCATGAAGCTCCGCCAATCGGGGCTCCGAGTCTGCGGGACAAGTACGCCTCTTACGGAATCGGGCCCACCGGCGGTGCGTGATCACGCAGGCCATACGCAGCCTCGCGATCTCCGTATTCCACCAGTAGACCCGACGCCTCGGATTATAGGCTGGAGCCCTAGGCATACTCGCATCGCAGTCCCGTGGCCCGTGGCCTCCCGGAACCACGCCGCTTCATCGTTTATGTCGACAGGCCTGTCCGGCGCAATGGCCCAGACCTGTACGATGGCGGCCTCCAGGAGGTCCTCCCGATTCAATCGCCCCAACACCCAGCGCGGCTCGCGTTGGGCCGAAATGACTGGCGCGTCGCTCGGGGGAGGGGAGACATCAAACCGAACGACGAGGCGTACAGGCATTGACGACGTCGGTCAGCCGCTCCAGCGACCGCCGATTCTGCCCTATGAGTCGGTGTGACCTCGGCGTGAAATAAACGGCCACGACCGCAATCTCCTCCACCCGCGCCGCTACGATGCCATGCTCCCTTGCGATCACGACAAGGGGAGGGGCACCCGCAGCGGCGTTATGCACCAGTGCCGCCGATCCATCTAGGTCGACCACCCAGGCGGTCCCGAGGGGCCGGTGAGTGTATGGATCGGCGACAGCGGCGACGTCGATGGACCACTGTGCCATGCTCTGGAGCAGAAGTGCCTGAGCATCGACACCGTCGCCCAGGTTCGCCTGCAGGATGCGGAGATGAGGATCCATTATGGAACCATCTCCGCATCCCGCCCCGAACCATCGGCGGAACGCCCGCCTCGCGGCGGCGGCTCCCCGCGGGTGCAGGCCTTGCTGCCAACCCTATGGTCGGCCGGCTTGCCCTCCGCCGCACACCTGAAACAGTGCGGCGGAGCTTCGCAATTACCGGCCCTGTGACCGGGTTGGCTGCAGCGGAAGCAACGGTCACCGACCGTCACCTCCGCCTTGCACTGCACGCCCACGTGGCCGGCTGACAGGCACCTGAAGCACCTGTCCGGCCGAGCCTGTAGGAGCCGTACCCGGACTCCTACAACGCCGCCTACCGCGAGTACCCACTGGGCTTCTGTCTCGGCTATCAGCGGTGTCGAAATTCTTCGACACCGCCTGGGACGCGACCTCCGCATCGTGGTGCTGCGCGACCTCCGCGCAGACTGTTTCACTAGGTTGGGGGGTTTTTGGTTGTGTTTTAATGAGTTCTTCCATGATGTCCCACGAGTAGAACCGTACTAAACACACTTTCTGGGTGACGGCCATTCCAGGAAGCGGGGTACATACTGTGGAGGTCCCCAGGTATCCACAGGTTTTAAGCGACTTCGCTGTCGGGTTTTCAGACTTTTCCTTGTCGTGGGCCGGCCAATTAAGGCAAGCCCCGCGGCCTCCAGGATATCGGCATTCCCGAATGTGGCTAGCACTCAGGTCGTTGTCGATATCTCGGAGGTTACGCGATGCGGGGGAGTAGCCAACTCTCCCAACGCCGACGGAGGCACGAATGCCCGTCAGCCCCTGCGCGAGCAGTGGGCCGACCCGTCCCCGGATCCTACGGATCCCGTCGCCTCTCCCATGTCTCCTCTGCTAAAGCAGAGGGGTACCGGGAGCGACGGCTAGCCCTGAAAAGGGCTGTTGAGGTGGGAGGAACCCTACGGATCCCTCCCCGCGGGCATTGCAGGCCCGCCATACCACGACCCCCTCGTGCAATGGGGTCAGCTAGCCCTTAAAAGGGCTGTTGGAATGGAAGGGTGTCCTACGGACCCCTTCCCGCGGGCCTTGAAGGCCCGCCATCCCACGACCTCCTCGTGAGGTCAGCCGTTGGGTTCTTCATCAACGGCCAACAGAACTCCCAAGGTAGGAGCCGTTTAGCCGTTGTAGATCTGTATGTCAGTCAGTCAGTCACCTTTGAGTTATATATATTTAGATTTTTAAAAGTGGCACCAATAAATGAAAAATTGAGAAGCGAGCGAATGTCGAATGGACATATTATGAGAAGAGATGAAAGTAATGTTGTAAGGAAGGTTCAAAGTATGAGTGTAGAGGGCTTTAGGAGTAGAGGCAAGCCCAAGAAAAGATGGATGAATTGCTTGAAAGATGATATGACAAAGAAGGGAGTAACTGAGGAAATGATATGTTACAGAAATTTATGGAGGAAAATGACATGTTGAGCCGACCCCAAATCATTGGGACCAGAGCAGGTAGATGATGATGATTTACTGAAACTTGTCACAAAATGTAAACAAACCTAGCGTAGTCCACTGCTGAACTTAGGCCTCCCCCAATGTTGAACTGACAAGTTTAATTTACTGCGGCAAGTGATACTTTTTTTTACGTGCGGAAAATCCACACGGATTCCTCCCCACGGAGCCGGAGGGGGAGGTTATGTCGGACTCGAACCGACTAAACCGCACGCCGTCTGTGGTAGGCCGAAGGTGAGGTTGTCTTCGACATATCCCTCGCACCCCGGCTGACCCAGGGCCATTCCTCTCGGTCTGGCCGGGAGGGGGAACCACGCGGTCCCCGACTCGCGTATGGGGGTTCTACGATGCGCGCCGACGCCGTGGGCGACAAGTGATTCTATCAAACATTCAAGAAAACTATCATTAAAAATGCAACGAAATATTTTTTACCATATATATTTACCACATATTTCGAGTTTAATATTTCACTAAAATCATTGGATAATGGAATCATTGTATACTGCTTAAAAAAATCTTTTTTTATAACCAAATAACATTTCACCTGACACAGGTATCGAAGCTAACAATCGCACGTAATCTCAAGCATAAACTGTTCTCAATAAGGAAGTTAACATACTTTTTAAATAATCAATAATTACTTCACTATTAATTACTATCGGTATTAATTTTCTTCATCATCATCATCTGTAATCACTTACCACTGTCATCATTAGCTGAAATATATCAACTTAACGATGCACGCACATAACTAGCGGTAAACGCATTATCGTATAAAAACGTGTACATCTTTTACAACGTAACGTGTAGTGATGGGACGTCTTGTTTGATCAAAATATCGATATTGATGATATGGGATATCGTGATGAAATTTTAGCTACCAAGTTTGTTTATTTGCAGGTAATTCACTAAGCTACTAGTAATTGGTTGGGGATATTTAAATTTTCCTCACAGCTAGAATACAACTAAAAAAAAGGCGCTGGCTAATTTTATCTCGTAAATAGATTTCTGTTGGTCGCAGAAACGGGATCAAATTAGAGGACATAAGCTAGTTTCTCATGAACAATACTTATACAACTAACATCATATTATTATATCCAATAATATTCCCGAATGACAGTGGGTTAGTCTATTACGGTTCAAATCAAACTCACGCAATCATATTAATAAAAATATAAGAGTTAAAACATCTCTTTCCACCTCTTACGCCTGTCAAAGGTTATGCAAAAGTTCCATACAGATATATCAAACATCAAATTAACCATACCAATAAATATTCATACAAACAAGCACGCTACGTAAATACACATAACATCTCAACATAATCAATATTTAACAAAATAACGTAATGCAAACAAGAGTTAAGTAATCCAATTACTAAGCCGTGCGCTCTTATCAGGATAAATTATTTTATCGATTGAGTAACAACACTAGTGGTTACGTCACAAGGTATGATCGCGGCCAGTGAGCACTCTTCCGTTTAATTTAATTACAGTGAAGTACTGGTGTGAGTAAAACTGTTAATACGGTTAATATAATGATAATTTTGTGTCGGAATTTTAAATAATAAGTAACCGAAGGAAGGGAAAGACGCGTTCGTGATTTAATTAAAAATAACTGTGTTGTTTTAAGTAATTTCAGCATATAATCTAGTTTTTATGGCATATTCTTGTTAAAAACTGAGACAATTAGGATATTTAAAAATAAATAAAATATATTGAAGCTAAATTGTATTTTTTACTTTTAATTTATTTTACGATGACGGAGGCCAATCCATACTAATATTATAAATGCGAAAGTAACTCTGTCTGTCTGTCTGTCTATATGTTACGCTTTCACGCCTAAGCCACTGAACCGATTTTGATGAAATTCGGTATAGGGGTAGTTTAGACCTTAAGAAAGGGCATAGGCTATATTTGGTCGCAATAACCGATATCCACGCGGGCGGAGCCGCGGGCAAAAGCTAGTGTGTGATAAATATGGTTTCTATGATTCCTTATTTATCACGAATTCTATCGTCTACTGAAAGACTGATATTACTGATAGCTCAAGTTACTCCTCTTGTTTATCGTCATCCGTATCGTTCGTCCACCTCTCTATCCAACCAAGATGAAAAGTCAAAGGAAACAGGAAACTCGGAGAAAGGAAAGGTCAATAGTCTGACCCAGATTGATTGATTTGATTCTCAGGAGAGGTTTGGGCCTTGAGGATCTTGGTCGAACTCAGTTTACCCTTTCATTTTGGCCCAATAAAATTGATAAAGTTGGAGGTAGCTCGATATACGTGTGTGAGACATCATTATTCACCTAGCCTGGCCTAAGTATATAGTACAAATATAAATTACGTTCTATTTAGAAGATAATTTAAATGGAAAGAGTCGTTCGTTCGCCTTTAATTCATCTATTTACATAATAATATTTTTCTAAAAATAGTAGAATAAAAATACATAATTAAGTAAAATTGAGTTTACGCTGACGTGACGTAACGTAACATTCATTATAATTAAAATAATTATGATATGTATTATAATTACCTAACGCGTCACTCATTATAACATAATCCTCTAACTCAATGGCACTTGAATGATCTAGTACGTACTTATAATTTATTTCTATAATTAGACTTTTTGATTTCTATAGTTTTAACTATAAAAATCAAAAAGTCTGCATATTGAAAATATTTTAAACAAGAAAATTTAAATTTTTTGAATCCAAAATTTGAAAAAAAAAAGTTAGTTTCGGTCTCACGCGGTTTTCAGATTTCGGATCACCGCCTGAACTCCGTCCCAAGAAGAAAGCCTGCAACCGAGGCTCGCTAAACGTCAGATATCCAGTGGTTGATGCTGGCTTATCCCCGGACCTTTATAAATACACCTAATTCCTAAGCTATTGTAAACAAACTACCTGACTTGCCCTCGTACAATAATGTAGAAGAGTCTTACGCAGACCTAATCAACCTGATCAATAATGAGTTTGGGAGAATTTTTACCTCAAAAACATTATCGATTGGTGGTGGATTTATAAGAGCAGGAGGAGATTGTATGATCTATATTCTGAAAAATCGTACAATTTCAACCCTGTTTTCCAGGATTATGTTAAAAATTACTCAAAAATATTTAAGCGAGCCTGTTCCTTCGCGAAGTCAAAAATCATTAAAAATAAAATTTCTAATTCTGTAAATAAAATTAAGACTACTTGGAATATTATAAATACCGAATGTGGGAAATCTCCATCAAATGTAAGAGATTTTCATTTAAAAATAGAAGGTCGCCATGTCACGGAGGATCTGGAAGTTGCGACAGAGTTTGAACATTTCTTTTCAAATATACCGTTAATAACGACTAAAACTCTTCAGTCGTCTTCCACTTCCGCTGTGTCATTGCTTAAGGAATCGATAAACGAGTGTGAAGACGCATTCGTATTCTCAGTTGTTAATAGCAAGGACATCACCAAAGCGTTTCACTCTATAAATATCAAAAAGACCGCGGATCTATGGGGATTATCAGTCAAAACTATTTCATGTATCATTGATGTCATTGCTCCCCATCTAGCAACTGTGTTTAATGACTGTGTCAACAGCGGTATATTTCCTGATTTAATGAAACATAGCAAAGTCATACCTTTGTTCAAGGCCGGCAGTGCTACAGACCCTTCTAAGTTCCGACCCGTTTCTGTGTTGCCGACCTTGAGTAAAGTATTTGAGAAATTAATCCTAGGACAGTTGATGACCCATTTTGGTGAAAACAAATTATTTCATGATAAACAGTTTGGGTTTACTAAGGGACGTTCGACTGCTGATGCTGGTATAGAATTGTTAAATTGTATTTACGAGGCCTGGGAGGATAAGCATGATGCATTCTGTGATCTATCCAAGGCTTTCGATTGCGTCCACCATGATACATTAATCAGGAAATTAGAACATTATGGAATAAGGAACAAGGCTCTCGAGCTTCTGACTTCATATTTGAACAATAGAATTCAGAGGGTCGATGTTAATGGTACACGTTCAGTGGGATCTCTGATTTCGATGGGTGTTCCACAGGGTTCGATACTTGGACCATTTTTATTCTTAATATATATTAATGACCTCCCCTACTACGTAAGGGATAAAACTAGTATTATTTTATTTGCTGACGATACTTCGTTAATATTTAAAATTAAAAGGCAACAAAATAATTATGACGAAGTGAATGGTGTTATCACAAGAGTGGTCCATTGGTTTAATACTAATAATCTTTGCCTTAATGGGAACAAAACTAAATGTATAAAATTCACATTACCTAATGTTACACAGGTTGAAACCAATGTACAACTCAATGGACAAGTGTTGAACCTTGTGGAATCAACAGTGTTCTTAGGTTTAAGTATTGACGCCAAATTGCAGTGGCGATCGCATATTGAAAAAATATCCAGTAGATTAAGTTCGGCTTCTTACGCTGTAAAAAAGATTAGGACATTAACAGACGTGGATACGGCTAGAATAGTTTATTTCAGTTATTTTCATAGTATTTTAAGCTACGGAATTCTCCTTTGGGGTAATTCCGCGGATTTAAACACAATATTCATTTTACAAAAGCGGGCTGTGAGAGCTATTTATAATTTGGGCCCAAGAGTTTCCCTTCGAGAAAAGTTTAAAGAAATAGACATTCTAACCGTAGTGTCACAATACATCTTCGAGAACCTGATGTATGTAAGGAAAAATATCTCTAAATTTTCAAGAGTTTGTGACAGGCATAATATAAACACAAGACATAAAAACAATCTTGTAGCTTGTGATAGTAGACTCCATAAAATTAGTAATTCTTTCCGGGGCAACTGTATACGCTTTTTCAACAAGCTCCCTAATGAAATTAGAGATTTACCTGTAAATAAATTTAAAAATGTAATTAAGACTAAACTGTGCCAAAAAGGCTATTATAAAATCCAAGAATATTTAGATGATAAACAAGCTTGGAAATGAGCTGTTCACTCAACTATGCTACTCAAGCAAACTATTGTATTTAGATTAAGTAGACTAAGCAAATGTTTGTAAATAGACCAAAAAAAAAAAATGCCCGCTGAGTTTCTTGCCGGAGTCTTCTCAGGTCGGGGCCGCGTTTCGAACCGGTGGTCCATTTGCTAAACTAGTCTAGATTTTTTTTTTAAACTTGACGTTTTGTAAATACCGTTTTAATGGTCTATACAGAATAAATGATTTTTGACTTTGACTTTGACTAAGGAAATTATAAAATATCCATTAACAGTTTTGGAAGCGACAGTACTCTCATGAGCGTCGTCTCCCGCGCACAGCTACGATATAACGCACGGGTTCACTTCCCTAGTTTTTATCGATCATTGTACGGCACGAGACAGTTCACATCTATCGATATTATCGACTTCTTGTCTTAACAATCAAGCCAATCTTCCTGATTACCTACTTTATTGTGGGTAATTAAGTAGTTATACATAATTAATCTTTAAACCTACATTGTTACAAACGGGAGTGAAGAAGTCGTGCCGAAGGGATAGATAGGAAATCCGGAAATACCTGTCTTTACTCATAGCTCATAGGTACGGTTTGTAATTTACCATAGACCTAGGTATATCTTATTTAAACGAGAAATTCTTGTGTGTATATATATATATATATTAAGAATCACGGCAACGGCTCCCACGATTTTCATAAAATTTAGCATACAGGGGGCTTCGGGGGGATAAATCGAACTAGCTAGGATTTATATTTAGAAAATGACATTTTATTAAAAAAAAAGATAAATGACTCTTCCTGACATCTATTGGCGATGTGAGCAATTAACTGCTTTAACGACACAACAACACTTAAGCTACCAGCAGATGGCGCTGTGTCAAAAAAATAAAAAATAATAATAGATATTATAATAATATAAAAATATATAATAGCTCGGTCATCCAGGTACTAATTATAATATGTAACAGCAGTTACATGTAGTTTTATTTTCGACACCTTAATATGACTTAACCTCACCTGATGGTAAACTGAAAGTTTTAGTAAAAAGGATCACTTCTACAGACACCGATGTTGCAATGGTAGCCGTCAGTTTGGCGGCCTCATCAAGTGGGTTTTTCCTGCCTTACTTAGAGGACTCTGGCTTGTAAAGAAGTTCAAGATTTTGTAATCTGGCAATGAAAAGAGTCACTGAACTTCTTGGTTCTTGATCTAATATTCTGCACCGTATGTGGGTGGTATCTAAGCCCTCTGTACGTGTTGTCCTGTAAACCTGGGCCCCAACCCTGGGCTGCTGTTAGTGGTAGCAAGGACCCGGGAAAACCTTTGAAATAAGATCTGACCGTAACCAGCTAAGCAGGCATCTATTGTAATCTAGAATCTAGGGTAGTTATAAAAGTATTATTGGACCAGTTAGACTATTATATTTCTTTTATATTTATTTTATTATATTATACTAGCTAACCCGGCGAACTTCGTACCGCCAATATTTTTCCGCCCGCGTGGTGTCAGATCCTGTTCCCGCTGAACCCTCTACTATATAAAACTCTTATTATACATATAAACCTTCCTCTTGAATCACTCTGTCTATTAAAAAAAACCACATCAAAATCCGTTGCGTAGTTTTAAAGATTTAAGCATACAAAGGGATATAGGGACAGAGAAAGCGACTTTGTTTTATACTATGTAGTGATTAGACTACTGTATATTTCTTACAATAGTTTCCCATGCGAATAAAATTAAATTTAAAAAAATAAAAGAAAAAGCCTTAAATGATCAACTAAATGATTAAAATTATTTGACGAATTCGAGACATACAATTACGTCAACATATTATTATATGTTTATGTAGTTATTAACAATTAGATATACTGTTTCATAATGTGTACGAGATAAATGGTACGATCGCATAATTATAGTAGGTACAGAACATTTAATAACAAAATTATCAGTTATAGAATTCCTGTTCTTGATATCATTCTACCGATCTCAAAATTGTTATGATAGCATAAGAGTTTTGAGATCGATCGGTAGAATGTTATCGTTCGATTGATTGAATTATTCAACCGAACTATAAATAAAAGTGGGTACTCCGTTTCTATATTGTGATTCATTCAAAAAGCTATTTTTAATATTATTTGATTCCACATACATACATACACAATTACTAGGTAGATAGGGTATCTATATGTGTCACGTGTCCTATTTCTTGCATATATGGATATGATACGCATATCGAGATTATATCTTAATATATATAAATCTCGTGTCACAATGTTTGTCCTGAATGGACTCCTAAACCACTTAACCGATTATAATAAAATTCGCACACCATGTGCAATTCGATCCAACTTGAGAGATAGGATAGTATAAATCTCAAATTATAGTCCGATTCGTGATAACCGACATCCACGCGGGCGGAGCCCCGGGCGACAGCTAGTCTATTATATAAAGTGTGTGAGTAGGTATGCAAGTGTATGTTAGGAGAATTGAATGCTTACGCATAATAGATACCCACCTTATCTATTATGCGTAAGCATTCAATTCTCCTTACATATACTTGCATACCTACTCGGTACCAAGGATAGGCGTATGTAGGTATGAGATTACATTATGTATTAGATAATTGATGGAACAGCGGGAGATGCAGCTGCCAACAAACTGCTGTGCAGTTTGGCAGATGACAAAAATAACGTGCTGTATTTTTTAAATATAAATAAACAAACAAAAAAAAAGTCAGGTGAATCCCCTAAGGAGTACGCAGAGATGTATTGACAGTAATCAACACCCACATTTCGCCAATCAAGTTTTGAAGTCCCACGTAATAGGAGGCGAGCCAATCGCCGACAAACGGGCACTTAGTCATCAGCTGTATGTTAACTGTTGGATGGAGGACAGCTTTGTCCCTTAGTAGTAGTCCCTTCTACGACACTGGTCCTATTTTGTCTAGATCATAACTATAGCTACTGAAATAAACTGAAACATCAGTCACTTAGTTTGTTTTTCATAAGACTTTGCTAAAGAATAAAGGCAATGTTTTGGTCTCAATAACCAACATACACACAGGCGGAGCCACGAGCACTTTAGGTAGTACGCTGTAGAATCGTGATATTATCCGTTATTTTCTTCTATTCGCATATACTTCCGACAATGTTAAAACTTTAATATATGTTTCCCTGTTAAACATTCTGCATTTCAAAAGATTTTTTAGCATTATACATGATTTTGAAGTATTTCAAAATCTAGTTAAATATTCGGTTACATACACCAAGCCGCTAACAAAATGTTTCGGAAGCCGGAGATCTCATACACTGGGTAAACCGCAGGCGATAAAACGTAATAAGAATTCAATACGTGTGGCTAAAACATGTCATAATGGTATAGGGTTGTCGATTATACTAGGATACTAAGAAGAATGTTGCAGGTCTGCATGTTAAATAAAGACATTCCTATTTGTTCACATAGCACACGCCCGTCACCATAACCTATGTAAAAGGTGCCCATCACGCAGACGATATTGCCTCGCTGAACAGCAATGGCTAAACTTTACCCCAGGTACCTACGAGGTGGAGCAGAAGTCACTTAATGTCAATTCAATTGGCACCTCAATTTTCCATCGTGTCAACCGCATAGGAAGGGAAAATGATATTTACATGAGACTTAAAGTAAAACTAATGGAGAAATATTGAAGGAGGATCTTTTTATTTATGAAGATATTGATGATGATGAGTGGGACAAAACGAAAGAATGGGATCTATCTGGGAAAGAAATTAATTAAATTAAATTTACTAAATTTATTAAATTCAAGATTCAGAACAGATTATTGTTCTGGAATCTGGCTTATAAGGTGCGGTTTTTACAGAAGAGACGTCGCGGGGACATTTGGCTGTAGCGAACAATTTAAGTTACACAATATAAACCTCATGTAGTGTACAATAACGTCAATGACGTGAGGCGCGCCACTCGATGCGATGGCGTGACGCAATTCTCCTTTAAGACAAAAACTACATTTTTATACACGACATAAGTTTTAGATTGTGTTACTTAAATTCTCCGTCACTTCATACAGCCCCACCACGTCTCTTCTGTATAAACCGCGCCTTAGAGTTCAATGGTTATGTCTTATAATCCGTTAAAATATCTGCATAAAAGGAATTCAATATTATTATTACATTATTATGATAATGATTTACCTAACATCGTTTATCGTTTCGTATCTTGAATTATTCAAAATATAAGTTCGAAAGAAAGATTGTTGACAACCCTACATGGACATGATATAATCTCAGTTTATAGTGTCAGTAATAAAAGGAGTTATTTAACTCAAATACTGTAGCTTGCTTTACCGGCTATCGGCACATTGTGTAAGCAAGTGTTCACTCAGCTTTCCTGGCTATTAAGTGTAAATCATAGTCCTGGTTGTTATTATGCACCTATTGGCAAGTTATTGGGTACCAATTTATGCAACCGATAAGAAATATCTCTGACCTGAAGCAGGAAGCATTTGAAATATGCTGCCAAGCCAGATTCTTGCTAATAAACCACATATAATAATATTCTAGGATACGGTGCTGTAATACACATAGAGTTAAATAACTTGAAATATACATAGTACAACTAATTAGTACATGTGCACATTGTACAAATTTGCAACCTGACATTGTAGTCAAATACTCTACGAGTTTTTTTTATAAAAAAGAATATTAGTGACCGAAATTATTAATAGTTCCTCTAACCACTCCAGCTAATCTAAATTTCTTGTGGTTACCCAGTGTGTGAACCCGGGCCGTGTGTGAACCCGGGCCGTGTGTGAACTCGGGCAGTGTGTGAACCCGGGCCCTCTCGTTCGATAGACCGACACTTTAAACATTGACTTAAAACCGACGCTTCCGAAAACTTAAATAAAAGTGCTCATAGTGAGATTTTTTTTTATATAGGACCCGTCAATTTGACTTTACCTCGCCTGATGGTAAGCTGAAGGCAAATTCTCAGGAATTTAGGCATTGGTATAAAGATACCTTTGAATGAAGTTACGTTTTTGACTGACTACAGAGTACATTTTTAATATGATTTATTTTGTTACAGGTAAGTTCATAAATAGAAAAGTCTACCAAGTTTGTAAGGGTAAGTATTCGTATTTGTAGTTAGGTCATATTTACAAAAGCTTATGTTTGAACGCTTGCCAGAAAGTGCACCCCCTATTTTACTAAAAATAACTGAGGAAAATATTATTGTTATATACTTTTTTATGACTGATAGACTCGCGTTTGACCGCTATCTCTTTTAGGTAATGATGCGGTCGACGGTGAAGCACGCTTGCCTAGAAGTAACGTATTCACTCTTGTCTTAAAGACACCCAAGGTCATAGCTTTCCGGAAATACAGATTCGGAAAAGGCATTTCATTCCACGGCGGTACGCATGATGAACGAATCGCTGAATGGTTTAGTATCTGCGGTTAAGTGGATCATTTCGGAGATATACCAGTCTCATTGTAGATGCAATAAATCATTGCAACTAGTTACAGAGCTGGAAGAATAGATATTTCATAATCTATATAAAACGACTTTAACTATGGGTAATCCTGAAGGTTTAATAACTCCATGGCAACATAGGTAAAATTTGTGTTTTCACAGATGTTTCTACGTTTTTTTTAATTGAATTTATATCAATGAAACGTGTTGCTACTGTATCCGACTCTTAAAGCAAGGAAGCCTATTTGTATGTACTGCACGTTATGAAAACTGCACATTAGCGCCACTCAACGGAAACTTTATTGACGGCTGAAATAAGAACTATTTAGGCTGTAAGCGTCCGTACTTTTAAAAATACAGCCGGTCTCCCTTTCACTTCGTTTTTTTCGCGAGGTCAATATTAAGCGAGTTCTCCGTTCTTTTAATAGATGGCGTTGTATGTTTCTTTGGGTGCTTTTAAATCGTGATTAAGCCAAAATGTGTATAGTGGATATCATCAAAGAAAATCTTTTCAAGTAAATTAGCTTCTCACGTTTTGCGCAATGAAAAATAATTGAGTAACATGTGCTAGACATTAAGTAACACAGGTAAGTTAATCTTAAACACAGTTTCTGTGAAAATCTATCGATATAAAGTTCTTCTTCTTCAGTCCTGTTACCTAGTAAAGTTTACTGATATTCTTTATAAAAAGTTATTTCTAGATTTCGTTCTTTGATAAAATTCGTTGTTAGGCTGTATTTCACCAGTGAATATGAAGTAAAACTTGAAACTCAATTTCATAGAATGGATGCATTTTGTCTTCTTCTTGGATATTCTTTAGTAAATTTGTTAATTGACTGAGGAAGTTAATTGACTGAGGAAGCTCTTGCATAGGCTTCTCTCCCGCTAATGGTGAAGTATCGTTGTCGTGTAGTCGCCCCTCCAAAAGTTAAGTATCTAATAAGGCAAATCAGGTAAGAAACAGAGCAACAGTTTTGAATATAGTCGCTGTTATTGTGATGAGGTATGATCAACATTTTTTGTTGATTTACAGGCACCTGTCTAAACAAGTTTGAAACGTAAAAAGAACATTTCGCGTTTATTTAATGACTACTTATGTAAGATGAGAGAAGCAGTTTATGTGGTTTATAAAACAAACTGATTATGTGGATAATACTGAAGAATATGAGCTATTACGCTGCAGGTCGTAAAATTCTTTACAAAGTATTATTACTAGTGAGAGCTTATTAGAATTTCTATAGTCTTGGGCTTAATTTGTTGACTTCACGCCTATAGTGTGATTTAAGTGCCTATAATGTTTGTAAGAGGTTAAGAAGCTAAGTTAAACGGGTTACCACAGGTCAGTTTTAAGATGGGCGATGACCGTTCTTAACATTAACATCCCTTCGTGACTCTGGGAGCATGTTAAGCAGTCCATTACGGTCGTCATACAAAAATCTGTGTTGATCGAAGCGCTACGAAACTCCTAAAAAACTGGGTATAACAAGGTACAAGAATTTTGTTTCTCATGCAGAAATTGCCATGTGACCGTTTCGGGTATTATAAAGGCCCCCACTCATTAACAGTCCGCCTGCAGTTTCTGATCCTATCCGGCGGATTTTGCCCTGCCGTTATTTCCATGTTATCAGTTTCGCGACCACACACTAGCCGTTGTGAGTTGACAGTTTCCCCCACACACTATCGGATCGAATTAGTCGTCAGTCTAAAACCATTAGAGAAACTGTTAGTGTGTGGATTATTGCAATTAACTGACAGATTTATATCGTCCGAATGTCGTCGTCCAGTAAACTATTAATGAGTGCGTGCCTTAAGGTATAAGGTGGCTCAATAAGACCCATGGTTAGGTATCTAAAGCTTGGAACCCCTTGGGAGGCACAAATATCGTCTAATCGCTCGTAATCGACCAGCCTCAGACATGTAGCAATTCCCTGGCCGGCGAATAGAATGACGAATGTATTTGTTTGTGAAAAGTTGAAGAAAAAGTGTCAACATATGTCAATCCCATATATTGATTAATCTATTCTATTCTATTCAAAAAACTTACCACTTGTCTAGAGAGGCAGAAAATTCACTTACACTACTTCCTCTGCACAACGTTATAGCACCCACATAAACAAGTTTTCCTCCAAACGTAACGGTTCTCTGAGTCACTCGTGCGCATCGCCTGAGCTCGTGACGTAACGCTCTTGCTTTCGTTACGACTCGTCCCATTGAGCATAATGCTCTTGACCTTGAGAGACTTTTACTCACTCGTCGAGATGGATGTTTATTGTTGTAATGGTACATTAACTAGAATAACAGATGTTTGAATGTTTTATTTGCTTTTTTTAACATTTTTGAGGTTAATATGCATAAGACTGTAGCGTAAAATGATAGTAGCAGCTACGTAACATTTGATAAGAGTTCTAATGTTATTTCGTATGGTTTCGTATGGGTTAGGTTGCAACTCGCCTCTAATCAGCGAGATAAAGGTCCATTTAACATGCTTTAAAATTAATAGTTAGTAACAGGACAGAATGTGTGGTCTAGATTAGGGTGGTAGAAATTTGATGACACAAATCTGTCACAAATTTCGACCGGGTTGGTACCACCGTGCACCATGCGAAAAACCCTCCATAGTAATCCAATCTCGGTTGGATTGCGTTCAGGGGTCAGCAAGTGCATAGCCGGGCAGGGGGGATTGTGGTCGCAGCACTAGCGGGACCGGTGGGTATTGGCGTAGTCTAGTGGGGGGTGGCGCGGGGCGACGCGCCGAACAGGGAGACCTGTAGAAACGGTGGTGCCGCTGGCCGCCCGCGGCATAGTACAGGGGCCCAACCGGGACTAACCACCCTGGGAGGCTGCCCCACCAGGTCGCGCATAATCCCGATATGGCTCGTCGTGCCGGTTGGTGACCGGAGGGAGCCCGGCGACCATACTCGGGGGGGTACGGGGGCCCTTCCGTTCGGCGTGTCGGCTCTCGCCGTTCCTCACATTCATAGACAAAACCAATCACCCGCGATTTGTCACGCGGTGCTGCGACGATAGTCCCCTTTTTTCACGCCTTCCCTTACCTCCTCCTTATGGCAGCGCAAAATAGAATACTGGGCTACACAGCGGCAAGAGATTCTCCCACGGGCTCGCTATTTGAGGTGGAGTCCACGAACATCTGTGGGCTCCATACAAACCTCAACGCCGTCCACCAACACCTGGAGACGGCAAAACCAGCACTGCTATTTCTTACGGAGACACAAATACGCCGCCCTGACGACACGACCTACTTGCTCTACCCCGGCTATGTCCTCGAGGAGAATTTCCGTGCAAAAGCCGGGGTGTGCGTGTTTGTTAGGGCGGATGTTTGTTGTCGCCGTTTGCGCTGCCTAGAGGACCCATCCTTCTCCACCCTTTGGGTACACATAGACCATGGTTCTACGAGTCAGATTTATGTGTGCCTCTACCGCTCCCATACAGGAGATGCCGAGACAACTCGACTCTTCGAATACCTGAGTCAGGCGGCAGATGATGCGCAGGAGCGGTTTCCGAACGCTGAGCTGGTGTTTTTGGGGGATTTTAACGCCCACCATGAGATCTGGTTGGGTTCCTCTAAAACAACCCATGCGGGAAGAGCCGCCCATGCATTTGCTCTGGCGCATGGCCTGACCCAACTGGTACACGAATTTACTAGAATACCAAAAAGGTCGGACCATGAGCCCTCTCTGCTGGACCTTCTGCTGACGAGTCGCCCGGACCAGTACAGTGTTTCGGTGAGTGCCGCTTTAGGCGGATCCGACCATAGTCTGGTCCGTTCCAAGGTGCCCATTAAAGCGCCACCACGACCCGTACAGGGGAAACGGCGTCTCTGGCACTACTCGTCAGCAGACTGGGATGGAATGCGTGACTATTTTGCATCCATCCCGTGGGTTGAACGCTGCTTTGAAGGTAAGAACCCATCTGAGGGCGCAACTGCTGTCGCCGGTGAGATCAGTCTGGGCATGGAATATTATATCCCCTACACTGATGTCGCCGGTGCCCGCAGAGCCCGCCCCTGGTTCGGGCGCGAGTGCGCGGAGGCTGTTAATCATAAACAGTCTGCGTACCGCGCTTGGATCAGGGCGCGCGCTACGTGCGATCCCAACGTGGGCCACTTCAAGGCGGCGTACAACAGAGCCACAAAGGCCTGCAAGAGGGCTTATGTCAGAGCGGATGCCCAGCGCATAGCGCGGCTTGGTCAGGAACTAGTAGCGCATCCCACGGGCAGCCGTGGCTACTGGCGACTGGCCAAAGCCGTGCAAGCCAACTTCTGCCAGCCTGCGCTGCCGCCGCTGCGCAACCCCGATGGATCCCTGGCCCATGAGTCGCAAGAGAAAGCAAATTTGCTGGCTAATCTCTTTGCGGCCAACTCCCGAATCGATGATTGTGGCATGCAGCCACCGACACTACCGATCAGTGACCATGCAATGCCTGATATTCGTATCAGGCAACGCGATGTCCGTGCAGTGCTGCAGTCACTCGATGTACGGAAAGCCGGTGGTCCGGACGGTATTCCGGCAGTGGTTTTACAAAAATGTGCAGCGGAGTTGTCTCCAATGCTTGCGCGGCTGTACCAGCTGTCCTACAGCTCGGGTACAGTGCCTTCGGCTTGGAAGGAGGCGAATGTACAGCCGATCCCCAAGAAAGGGGATCGCTCAGACCCGACTAACTATCGACCCATAGCCATCACCTCAGTGCTGTGCAAGGTGTTCGAGCACATAATTAACAAACAGCTCATGCGTCACCTTGAAGATCACTCCCTAATTAATGACCGGCAATATGGCTTCAGGCCGAAACGGTCAACGGGTGATCTTCTGGCGTATGTTACCCATCTTTGGGGTGAGGCTATGGACAAGCACGGCGAGTCACTGGCTATTGGTCTTGACATCGCCAAAGCTTTCGATAGAGTCTGGCACAAATCGCTACTTTCCAAGCTACCAGCCTTCGGTCTGCCCCCTAGACTATGCAACTGGGTTGCTAGCTTCTTGCAGGATCGCCGTATTCGCGTCCTTTGTGATGGACGCGCCTCGGAGTTCTTGCAGGTAAATGCTGGTGTGCCGCAGGGGTCCGTCCTGTCCCCTACTCTCTTTCTTCTGCATATCAATGACATGCTGTCTACCGGCAGCATTCATTGCTATGCAGATGATAGCACTTTGCACGGGAGTTATCATGGACGTCCTGCGGATAAGCAGTCGGATATCGCAGATAAAAGGCAGCTTCTTGTCACTGAGCTTGACCGGATCCTGAACAACATTTCCCAATGGGGCTCTGAGAACCTGGTCGAGTTCAATGCCAAGAAGACACAGGCATGTGCGTTCACAGCAAAGGTATCTTCTTTCCTTCCCCTTCCCACTCTTCAGAGCACTCCACTGCCACTGCAGGACAACCTGACTATCCTCGGTATGGATGTTCGCTGCAAACTTAATAACAAAAACTACATCGAGAGTATCATCAAAACAGCCTCGCGTAAACTCGGAGTCTTGAACAGAGTGAGACGGTTTTTCACGCCGGAGCAGCGGTGTCTTCTATACAAGACCCAAATTCGGTCCTGCGTGGAATACTGCTCGCATCTCTGGGATGGCTCCGCAAAGTACTTATTAGATGCTCTCGACAGGTTGCAGCGACGTGCGGTCCGCATTATTGGGAATCTCGAGGTCACAAGCACCCTTGAGCCTTTGCAGATGCGTAGAGATGTTGCATCCTTGGCAGTATTTTACCGTCTCTACCATGGTGAATGTTCTGATGAGCTCTTCCAACTGGTCCCGCCCTCTCCTTTCCTACATAGGACAACACGAGCAGGGCTTAGATGTCACCCGTATACGGTGCAGAATATTCCCTCAAGAACCAAGCGGTTTGGTGACTCCTTTCTTTGTCGCACCATTAAGACCTGGAACTCCTTGCCAGCTCACGTGTTTCCTTCTTCCTACAGTCCCGGGTCCTTTAAGCGGGGCGTGAAAAAGCATCTGATGAGGCCGTCAAGCTGAGTGCCACCATTGTTAACATGGTACGTGTTTGTAATGGTGACCCTCTTTTCTGAGACTTTGCCTTCAGCTTACCATCAGGCGAGGTGAAGTCAAATTGACGTGTCCTATATAAAAAAAAAAAAAAAAAAAAAAAAAAAATTAATTATGGTAAACTCCACTCATTGTACAACTAAATTTCATGTAGGTATCCTTCGTTGTATGTATCCTTTGTTTGTATCTTTTATTTAGTGTACAAAAAAGAGTATCTATCTTTCTATGCTGACCAGTGGCAAAGGGTCCATATAACACGATTCCTGCCGGCTTGCTTTACAAAGAGAAGCCGTGGTAGAATTCCAAACATAACTACTATGGTCGTTCTATAAGAGAGAAAATATTTTCAACCAGCTTGCCTTTTAAAAATTTACATAATGCAACAGGGCTGTCTCAATATCTGCGAGAGTGAAACTTACTAAAGAGGATCTACATCTCACAGTCAAAAGATAACATACGTCAACCTGCTCTCATCTTACATCACGACTCATCCATTAGCAGTAAGCAGAAGTCAGACATCTAATTAACAGCCATTTCGTCAAAATTTCGACCAATCGATCAATCAAAAATATAGCCTCATATTACATAAGTAACTGTAACATGTCATTTTGTTAACTAATCACGTACGCTTAAATAATATTGTAATTATTTCAGTAGCAATTACTTTTAATGTATCTTGTGGTTGGAGATATAAAATGAGATATGTAACAGCTGGATTTTATGTATTGAGAGAAAGTTTAACCGTACTATCGTTAAAACTACCGCGTCTAAAAAATTACAGTTACCCTAGCACGATCCCCCCATACCGGGGGCGAGTCGGGGACCGCGTGGTCCTACCTCCCGAGGAGGGCCAGACCGAGAGGAATGGCTCTGGGTCAGCCGGGGTGCGAGAGATATATCGCGAGACAACCTCACCTTCGGCCTAGCACTACGACCCACAGACGGCGCGCGGTTTAGTCGGTTCGAGTCCGACATAACCCCTCTCTCCGGCTTCGGGGGGAGGGGGGTATCCATGGGGATTTCCCGCATGTAAAAAAACCGCTAGCACGAACAACTATAGTAATCGTATGGTAATCGTATTGAGACAATAGAGCATTCCGATTGGCCGCCTGCCTACTGTAAACCTGTGTGTATGTGAAGCTAGCCAATCACAATGCTCCGTTCTCGCAATACGATTACCATACGATTACTACAGTTGTTCGTGCTAGGGGTACTGCCTGTCCCCTTAGCAGAAGCAAGCCATGGCAGTACCGGAGGCGAGTCGGGGACCGCGTGGTCCCCCCTCCCGAGTAGGGCCACACCGAGAGGGATGGCCCTGGGTCAGCCGGGGTGCGAGGGATATGTCGCGAGACAACCTCACCTTCGGGCTAGCGCAACGACCCACAAAGGGCGTGCGGTTTAGTTGGTCCGACATAACCTCCTCCAGCGGCTCCGGAGGAGGAGGGGTATCCGGGGGGTTCCGCACGTAAAAAAAATGGGGGTACTGCGCGGTAGTATTAACGATAATACGGTTAAACAAATAATGTGCGTGCTAGGAGTACATATAGCTTCTGTGGCGTGGCGGTAGTGAACGCGGCTGCTACGCAGGAGGCGCGAGTTTGATCCCCGCTCAGTGCAAATATTTGTTTGCATGAATATGTATATTTGCATTGGTCTGGGTATTTCTATGTATATTATGTACGTATTTACAAAAAAAAGTATCTAAGTATGTTTATCCACATTCTAGATTCCATAACACAAGCTAGTTAAGCTATGCTTATCTTCGGTCTAGATAGCGTTGTGTGAAATGTTGTGGAATATTTATTTATTTATGTCTTATATTACCAAAACACAAGAAATTGGCGAAACTTAATTCGAAAAAAGTTCCAGTACTTAATTTCTAAATTAATTTCCCCTGCATCCATGAATTACATATGTTTACGCGTGTAATCCCTGAATGAATTATTATGCGCAGTATTTCGCCTACTATGATTTTCAGTTCTACATTATAGGGAGCGAGCTATTTGTCAACAAACGGATGGAGATGGACCCTTATTCGCCTTCTACAACACCCACGGGAAGAAATTGGCCCTATTCTATTCCACTGGCTTTGTAACATGAACGTTGCATTGCGTATTGATCGGCATTACGGGGCGTACCGTAATACCGATCAGTACGCAACTTTCAACGTCCATGTGTAATAATTACATCCACACTTAACACCACCGAAGCACTGAAAGCCTACATAAGGCTGCTGCAATATATTCAATTACGAAAAAAAGCACTCAATTATTTAAACTTTGGCATGCGATTATTGAAAAGATTCATGACATTTTAATTACAAAAGACCCCATTCTGACACAATCTGGCATATTTCTTAACTTTTAATGAGAGTTTATTGTCAATAATGATTATTTTTATAGTTATGTTCACTTGTATCAATGACCTGCTGTGTAATTGCAATCAGTTTTATTTTTAGGCTGTTGGCACAATACAAATAATAATACAGAAGTCCGAGAGTTTACACAAAGAGCAGAAACATGCACCCATACGATACTAAGACTGAATTTCACAAGTGAAAATCCGTTCAATTAAAATATGTTCTCTTAGCTCGACCATGCCAGCTAAAAAATAGCTGAAACGTCGGACTAAATATAAATGTTAACAAAAAATGCGATAGAATTCGTTATAAGTTATTTTATTTCAATGCGTAAGAGCGTTTTCACACTCATCCGATATCCGTTATCCGACATCCGATATACGACATCCGATATCCGATATCCGATATCCGACATCCGATATCCGATATCCGACATCCGATATCCGATATCCGATATCCGATATCTGACATCCGATATCGGAGGAAGTCAAATGTATGAGATATGTATCTTTCTTTCACATTGTCCGGCACGATATCGGCTATCGGAGCCAACACCACTGTTTTGGGTCCGATAACCGATATCGGGCCGGACAGTGTGAAAGCAAGATACATATCTCATACATTTGACTTCCTCCGATATCGGATGTCGGATATTGGATATCGGATGTCGGATATCGGATATCGGATGAGTGTGAAAACGCTCTAATGCGTAGATATAATATTCCCGTATACTTTACACAGTATCAAGTTCTCATGTTTCACTTACTGAGATTCATTGAGTGAAATTTTAGAATGTATTTAAGTCTCTGTGACACACGATGGTATTTCCGTCCAATTGAGCAGTCCGACTGGGGAAGCCGCCCTACAGAATACCGCGGCCATAATAACCTCGTGTTGTGTCCCCGGCGGAGAGCAGAGTAGCCAGAGCTCACTGGAGAGTTCATATACTGTCAGTGGGAAGACCAAAGGCTATTCCTACTTTGTCTTCTACACTGACGGCACTGAAACTCTGTGTTTACAGGGTCGGCAGCACGAGAGATATCAACTTGATGTTTCTTTTTATCATTGATATCTCCAATGCCCACTATCAGTTACGTTATGCCGCACGGGATATTAAATAAAAACGAAGTGCCCATAGCTACTACACAGTACTATGAAGATATTTAGGCTAGGTCTCTATTGAAAATAAAAAAACTTTTCCATCTTCAATCCTCGTACCCCATGCCACTGCAATTGTTTACCATCAGCTGTTTGTTAGTTTGCTACCTCAGCAGTATAAAAAAGTCACAAATCGAATCTTAATAAGAATTAGATAGACATTGCATTGCTCATCAAACGCGTGGACTGTCGTCAGCGCTTGCCTCACCCGCGGTCGGACACTCTTTACACCTAAGTAGTGTTTTGCTACATTTAATGAGCTGTATGCCATATTCTTGCTCAATATGCTCTTACTTATTCTCTGCAGATATAATATAAAATGTTTAGTGACCGGTTAGTTCTCCATTGACGATTTTTAGGCCGTCTCCGTATAAAGTGGAATCAAACTAGATAGTTAAATATAGATGTAAAATATTTACATATTTACCTATCATTTTTAGGAGTAAACAGGCAATATTTTTGCTTGCGGCAACACTGGAGCCAACGACAAGATTAGAAGTATAGAACCGAAAAACCGCAGGATGTTTAGTCACTAGAATAGGTAATCCCAACGTGTTTTTGAAAGCAAAATGTTTCCCCTTCATAGAGAAGTGTGCAGGAAACACGACACCGAAATAGCCTAGACCTGCCAAATCGTCGCATGATGTGTAAATAACAAAATTGCACCAAATAAATCTCGATAAAGTCTGTTAATAAAATAAATTATTAAAAATTAGGAATTAGCAAGCGGTACTCATTTCGGAAATCGTAATCCGTATAAAAATTAATGGGTACCGCATGCTTTCAAACTTGTTTTGATCTTTTCAGCATCAGTCGGATTTTTAATTTTTTTAATTTATTTTAGTTTATACTGTTTAGTTATGACATATATATTTTTGTAATTATTTTTAATTTCCTTCGTTTTGATACCCCACTCGATAAATTTAAATGATTTTTTTAAACCCAACATATAGCTTTTAGCTAAATACCTTTCATTTGAGACATGAATCATTGAAATCTGTATCTGTGGTTCAAAAGATATGAGGCAATAAAGAATATTACAAAGAAACATACAAGATACGCGCGAAAAACATAACCCTTCTTGGCATTCGAGTAAAAATAGCTTTATTTCTAAGTAAAAATTTTTAGACGGAAGGTTTTGTTATTTCGGGATTGATTAAAAAGAAAGTCATATAGAAAAATGCAGTTTTATACAGTAAATACCTCTTCCAAACTGAATAACAGTTATTTCGTAGATGAATTATCTTATTACGATTATTATATAATTACGATAACTGAGATAGGCATCTTAGATAATGTATTTAATGACATTTGAATCCCCAACATACTAATTAAAATATCGATTCATCAGCTACGTAGTAGTAACTAGCAGGTAGGTCTTAAACACCTTTAGTATACAGGTTCCAGATTTGTAATTCGCTCGCCGTAACAGATGATGCTTGAATACAATTTGCATAATGGCCGCACGCAGCGCTGTTATTATGCAGCTACCTGCCCGCTTCCTTCTGACCTATTACAGTAATATACTCCTATTTCCACACTCTCTGTAAATATTGATTTGACCATCATGATTCTCATAGCAACTTCCCAGTTTCTTTAAAACTTTGTTCCTATTTTGAAATCTAGGATTGGTGGTTTTAACCGCGCATCAGGACTGCATTCCAAACCGCCGGTTCGATCTCTCAGTTTGGACTGTGGCTCGAACTGTGGTGATATATTGCGACTAAAATATAACCACAGTTAGGAACGGTCGATCTTTAACATTTCTGTTGTTTTTAAAATGGAATTCTTTACAAGTGACCGCGGATAAAACTGTGAAGCGATGCATGCGCGCCGACCGCCAGATCAATCTTTCGATCCCGGCGCACCGCGCGCAGCCGCCAGTATGAACACATTCGTTCCGAACCGACTTTTTGGACTGGCGCGTGGTGAATCCTTTGCTCCGATCTGCACGTGTAAACGTAGCTATTGTTTTTGATTGACTGACATATTGACTGACATATCGACTTTACTCGGAGTGAATACTATAATCAAACCTCTTAACCCTCAGAGGTAAGCCTGCGCTAGAGTCACTTCCGTTGTTTAGAAGTTGCACCGACTTGCAAGCGAGATTGGCTTAGGTGGTGTCTTGTACACCTAACATAATCTATACATATGTACATTACTAGCTTCTGCCTACAGCTCCGCCCGCGTGGATGTCGGTTATCGCGACCAAACATAGCCTATGTCCTTTCTCAAGGTCTTATCTACCCCTGTATCGAATTTCATCAAAATCGGTGCAGTGGTTTTATTCATGAAAGACTGACAAACAAACAGACACACTCATACACATTCCCATTTATAATATTCACAAAATTAGAGATCACTCTGCTAGGTGTATACGTTAACGACAGTTGATGCATTTTATGTTGTAAAAAATCTTTAAGGAAGGAATTTTATTAGGAAGAATTTTAAAAAGGAAGGATTTTTGGCAATTTCACCCTTAAGGGGATAGAATATGGCAGGAGCGGTTGTACGGCAGACTGTCATTAAAAAAAAGATACAAAAGAAAATGATATAGAACCATCACGGGTTAATATATATAGCGATTTCTGTTGAAAAACAAATAACTATATCAAATATTATACAATAAACGTCATCATACAATAAACAATAAACGTCGTATTATTATACCGCACTTAACACCTTAATAAATTCATATTAATCCATACTAATATTATAAATGGGAAAGTATATGTGTGTCTGTTTGTTCGTCCGTCTTTTACGCCTAAACTACTCAACCAATTTTAATGAAATTTGGTATAGGGATAGATTAGACCTTGAAAAAGGACATAGGCTACGGATTTTATGCCTAAACTACTCAACCAATTTTAATGAAATTTGGTATAGGGATAGATTAGATCTTGAAAAAGGACATAGGCTACGGGTTTTATGCCTAAACTACTCAACCAATTTTAATGAAATTTGGTATAGGAATAGATTAGACCTTGAAAAAGGACATAGGCTATGTTTGTTCGGGACAACCGACATCCACGCCGAGTGCAAAAGCTAGCATGAAATATTTCCGTAGCTTCGTTAACGGAAGTCATACTGTGATCTGTGAACCTCGCCCTTAACCTTTATCCTCTCCTGTGGCATTTACTCACGGAAATGACGAAACACCACGCCCCATGGTAGAAAGTTCACCATGAGACGGTGCAGGAAACGATCAAGTACTCGCATCACAACGCAAAGGTCAAGAAATTAAAGTTGTGTGGCGACTTCGATAATTGTATCATCCGTAGGTTGTTAATTTTGTTATTTTTGGTGCACTTTGTGTCTTCAATAAACCGTTAATTTTTGGTTACATTTGAATCTTCTATATAACTAAATCGGTAATAAATAATTTCCGTTTTATTATTTTAGTAATCTTTGGAGGAAAATTCACTAGCCTCTCGCCCTCGTGAATTTCGTTTATTTATCGCAACCAAAAATAGCCTACCACCATAATATATACAAAAATAAATTATATAAATCGGACAAGCCATTGCAGAGAAATTTGGTTACAAACTCTGCATTTCATGTTAAGGTTTAGAGGTAAGATTGTAACTTAAAATATTTTAAACTAAAATGGGGTAGGTATATACCTACATACATTGTTGCATAATTGGATCAAACTTCCGACGGATCATTTTTAAATCGGTTTTAATACGTTCAGGTAAACAAATGCCCAAAAATGATTAATGACTGCGTACAATCATGTAGTTAAACCACCTACCTGAAGAATAATTAAAACTGCACTTTATTACTTGTAATTATCCTACTTTAAAGTGTGTGGTGAGGCTACTTCTAATAGAGCAATAAATTCCTCACAAATCGCTACTAGGCAATGCCACTATAACACGGCGTTTCATACTTGCAACTTTATGTGGCGTAACAGTTGCCTGCGCGATAGACTATTAGACATAAAATCAATGAGGTGTTCTTGCCCGCGTTGCAATGGTGCAGAAAATAAGTATAGGAAAATTTATAAAGCGCTGGAATTGAGATATTGATTGAATATAATAAGAAATACTTAAAAGTATAATACCTAATATAAAACAAAATGTTCTCAGATATCGTCAAAAACGTCATGTTCATTTTTATTTTTTTCTTGTTTATATAAGTAGCTACAATTGAACTATTGTTGAGCGTCAATGACAATCGTACGTTAGAATTATGTTCACGTGTGTATTACACAGGCAAACCTTCAGAATACTCTCTATAGGAAAAATAAAAATTATACTTAAAGAATTTCCAAAGCCGTCTAAGCTGAAAATTAGATGATACATAAAGCAACTTAACAAATAGATATACACTATCATCATGATTCAACAGGCAACTCCGCAAAAACGTTGGTTATCCTTATACCATGAAATTATGAAGCTATAAGCATGTTTCATATTCTCGAATTCCATCAAAACACAAAAAAATGTCACATTTAAATATAAAGCCACAAAAAGTTGCCCGTATACTTTTCAAACTGGAAGGAGTTACACGTCAATGCAGATATGTGACGGTCTCGAAAGTGTATTGGTTGGTACACAGTTCAAAAATGTTGGCCGCCGCTGTTAACCATGTTGGACTATCTGATTGTTCATTAAACCAGTCTAACAGTTTCACAACATCCAGACGCGATTACATATTGTTGGACGGTAGTTTATGTAATTTTCAATTATTAGACTTCACAAATTAGGGTTTTTATACTGACGTGCCGGTATTTCGGATAACTGATTTATAGGTAATTTTCTTTGTAAACTAGTTTGGGTAATATAGTTGAAAAATATTTTTTTCATTCAAATACAGGTTATCTATTTTAGTTTTTAGCCGAAATAGACATCTATCGAGACGTTATGATGGTTGTTTTGACATATATTAAGTAAGTAACGATTTTGACCGAGTAATAACACAGATTACCTTATAGTTGTAAAACGGTCTATTCATCTGTAGTTGAGCTGATAAGGTGATACTTAACGGCCGTGTAAAAAATAGAAAGAGCAAGCAAACTCTACCAAGTTATCTTAGTACTCAACGGCCATCATACCGTGCCGGTAGTGTAGTTATATTAGTCAAGTCCCATCTTTGATGTTAGCGCTAGCAAAGAAAAGCAAGAAGAAACAAAGAAAAGACTAATTTAGTGCAACATAAAACATGACTCTCACGCATACTACTGTGTGCCTACATGGTACCTGAATGCTCTCTTCTTGTAGGAAGCGTAGAAGCATAAGTATATCTAATAGAAAAACAATTATGGACATAATCCATCAACCAGTTCAATTTATTGAAATAAATAAAAATAAATTTAACCTGCCACTACTCGTACCTCCTTTTAAGCCATGAACAGTTTCGCTGGGTCGAAAACACCCGTATTTTGAATTAATATTAATAACTTAATGAAATCTAGGGAGGAGAGGCCTATGTTCAGCAGTGGACTATGTGTGGCTTATATGATGATGATGATGAATGAAATCTGGGGATTATTTGTAAATGAAACAAAAAGAAGACAGTACAATAAAATTAAAAATAACATTATGTTCATTATTTGGATAAAAAAGTAACATATATCACGGAATTCTATTTTGTATTTTCAAAAATAATCAAGAAGCTTCTGAATAAAGGAGAAACAGCGAACGCTTACGTGATATTTTTTCAATCATTCATGTTTGAAACCATAGCTCAATGACATTCAATTTCTGATCAAATTTCACCTTCGATGTGTTCCTTTTCTAAAAAGTTTGCCATTTTTATGCCATTCAAATAATTTGGTGATATATTTATAAAGAAATAGATAAACAATATTTTAGCAATGGTAAAATTCACTTACACATCACGTCGCGCACGGGTCGTAACGACCCAAACGCTCTTTAAATGGCCCATACTGTACAATCACCCCACGGGACCTGGCCGAGGTGGGGTGTGTGGAAAGTTTATAGTGTTACTTGAGGGTACTTAGCGTGGTATCACGAATGAACTAATGCTAAATCAGTTATGGCCCAAAAACTAAGGCTCCGGGTCTTTTCGACCCAGCGCGAGTACTAGCTGGTTAAGTAAAGGCGACTGTAATGCATGACGCTTGAGCAATCATTTGATTAGTTATTCTTCAACCATTTTGATTGGATTATCATAATCATTCTTGCATTAGTCCCGGTACAATCATCCGGGGGCTTTATCTCAGAGTCCAAGGTCTGCTTAAATATGTGTTGCATCTTGATGTACCTGTCGCCGCCAACGAGCTTAACCAGCCGTTTCATTAACTGCCTAAGTTGGTAACTAAACGGCGCGGTTCAATTAACGGCCTGTATGATATTCAACGTTTATTACAATATTTAATTACTTGGTTGGCTAATGCTTAGGTCATTCGTAAGATTGGGCATCACCCCATAATAAGATAGAAAATTACATATATAAATATAAATAAATCCATACTAATATTATAAATGCGAAAGTAACTCTGTCTGTCTGTCTGTATGTTACGCTTTCACGCCTAAACCACTGAACCGATTTTAATGAAATTTCGTATTGGGGTAGTTTAAACCTTGAGAAAGGACATAGGCTATATTTGGTCACGATAACCGACATCCACGCGGGTGGAGCCGCGGGCAAAAGCTAGTAAATCTATAATATAAAATGAATCGCTGATTGTGTTGCTAAGCGCAAATCTCGAGAACAGCTGAACCGATTTCGCTAATTCTTTTTTTAGAATATTCCTTGCAGTACGAGGATGGTTTCTACGTAGAGCAAATTAAAAAAAAAATTGCGAAACATAGTCTAAAACAACACTTCTATAATCCCATTCAAACTTCGTAGTAATACTTCATATAAGTCAATTTGAACTTTAATACCATATCATTAAGTGCAAGGAGAGGAGAGGTTCCGAAAAGGCAAAACAATTGAGTGATGCACAATTGCTCAGGGGTGCTACGGGGTTAAAGTATGCCACGGGTGAAGCCGAGGTAGATCAGCTAGTAATAAATAAATAAATATTCCACAGCATTTCACACAATGCTATCTAGATCCCTGGTAAGCAGTTAACTAGCTTATGTTATGGAATCTAGAATGCGGATAAACATACTTAGATATCTACTTTTTTTAAACTTATTTTTTTTGTAAATACATGCATATTATATATAGAAACGACCAGACCAATGCAAATTTACATATTCATGCATACAAACATTTGCACTGTGCGGGGATTGAACCCGCGCCTCCTGCACAGCGGCCGCGTTCACTACCGTATATACATATACTTACGCCTGTTAATCCCTGAGGAGGTAAATAGACGTGTATCCATAGAAAATTAGTGATAGGTTAGGTTAGAAGGCTAATGCGGGAGCGGAGCGGAGATAGCTTAGACGTCCAATTAGCTGTTGAAACTAGAAGGCTGTATCATACCACGATAGCGTAAACATAGAATACCTTCACATATTACTTACTCCGTCTCCGTATCGCAATATCAATCTTTTGTTAGTTCTGTTACCCATTACCTTGACCCACAATTCTATAACTATTATATATTTCTAAACATAATAAGTGCGATCCACGCTCGCATTTGCTCAACACTTTTGACCAACGTATAATACAATGGGACTGATCATTTCAGTAGCTATTATGTTAGACTAGATTACGCTAGTACTATTATCTATACTATGACTAGACATAGCGGTAGAGTGAGCGGTGAAACAAAAGGGCATCAGTACAAAAAAAAATATGTCTACTTGTGCCATAGTTTGTTTACCGTGGTACCGTAAGATAATACCATTAATGGTGCCACGAAAAGTTTTATTTACCTTGGTAATATTAATGGTAAGTTTTATTTACCTTGGTAATATTAATGGTACTAATTATACCCATAATACTAAGATACAATGATACGCAGATACCCTAAAATATATATATATGTCGCCGCCAATTAACCGTTCAATTAACTGCCTAGGCAGTTAACTAAACGGCGCCATTTAATGAACGGCCTGAATGATATTCAGACGTAACTTTTATAACAACATTTAATAACCTGGCTGGCTAATGCTTAGGCCAGTCGTTAGATGGGGCACTACCTTGAAATAAGATAGAAAATTACATACGTACATACATACATGCATAATATATATACATACATACATACACACCTGTAAAGCCCCGAGGGGTAGAGGTGTATTCACAGAAAATTAGTGATAGGTTTATTTTGATGGCTGCATTTTTTAATAACCATGCACAAATAAATATTTTTTCTAAATGTTTAATTAAATGGCTAGGCAAGTAGTGAAACGTCATCGATCCACGCTATTTGCCTAGCCGTTTAATTAAATGGCTGTACACCATTCAGGCCGTTAATTGAACGGCACCATTCAGTAAAGAGCCTAGGCAGTTTATTGAATGGCTGATTAATCTTATTAACATTTGTAAAATTATAAACGTTTTATAACATAGATATATTATAAAATTTTGATATTTTCTTATGTCAAAAAGGTTATATGACATATAACGCGGACTTCAAATAATTGTGACAAGGGCAAATAGATGATAATGATAGATGATCAATCGGAGTACTCGTATTATGTTGATGACTTTCGATTTTATTATTTTTTACCATATGTGACTAATGTAGGTACATACATATTTATGTAATGGAAAATGTAGGTAATGAATTAGGAAGGAGAATATTCATAAATATTCATACAACTTTTTAGACTTCCCGACTATTAAATTGAATTGAGAATAGTATGTCATTAAACGTTTAAGTAAACTAAGTCACATTGTATTAGAAGGGGTATACATGAGGTTCGAACCCATAATCTTTCGATAGAAAACCTAATGCGGCAGCTGTTATGACGTCAGAGTTTTCTGTGCCAAAATAAGCAAGTTCTTGTCAAAACATTTTTCAAGATAAACGCATAAAATAGCGATAAAAAAGCATTCTTGAGATACCAGCTGGTACACCTGCCGATTATAGAACGAGGCTCTTTAAGGTTGGAAGATCAGAGAGCAATCACTTCCGTAAAAGCGCGAGCGAAGCCATGGTCGTTACATAGTCTAATATATAAAATTCTCGTGTCACAGTTTTCGTTGCCAAACTCCTCCGAAACGGCTCGACCGATTCTCATGAAATTTTATGGGCATATCGGGTAGGTCTGAGAAACGGCCAACATCTATTTTTCATACCCCGATTCGCGATAACCGACATCCACGCGGGCGGAGCCGCGGGCGACAGCTAGTATAATATAGATATTATAACGAAAGTATAGAAACTTGTTGCTTTTTAAAAAAAGGTTTGATCTAATAATTCACCAGCCAGACGTATAACAATTACATTTCTAAATATTTTTTTTCAGTAGTTTTATACGCTAGCATTTTAATTATACTTAATTAAGTAAATTTGATAAAAAATGACTCTTTCTAAATGTTCCAAAAGCAAAGCGTGTTAGATCACTACTAACAATTTATTGTTACTTTTTATAAAGAATAAAAAATGGCGAGCCAAATATGTAATAAGTACTGGCAGTTTTTTTTTGTAATCTCTGGACTTTTGCTATTAGACCAGCTTTTTAGAAGAGATTACAGATTATTTAACCTTACGCTATGCCCCTTTGGGAGCTGAACAAAAAAAAATCGATGTAGCGAGGCAATCAAATTGGGTGAATTCTTCTTCACTCCATATTTATATTATAAATGCGAAAATGCCGCAGGCATCACCTAGTTTAATATTAAACAAAGTTTAACAGCACCAGTGGCAGAATGGAATACCTAAAGCTAGAAATGCAATGAAAAGGTAATTGATTCCAACCCGTCTTACTAACAAAAGCTCTTAAAGCACTCTTAAAAGAAGTAATAGAACACGACGGTATTTCCTTCCAATTCAGCAGTCCGACTGGGGAAGTACCTCCGCCCTAAATAATACCACGGCCATAGTAACCTCGTGTTGTGTTCCCGGCGGTGAGTAGGGTAGCTAAAACTCAATGGAGAGTTTTTTTGCTGTCAGTGGAAAGGCTAATGGCTATTCCACCATTGTCTTCTACACTGACGGCACAAAAACTCTCTCTGTTTACAGGGTCGGCAGCACGAGTGTGATTCCCCTGGTGTTGCATACGTCCATAGGCCACGGTAACCACTTTCCATCAGGTGGACCGTGAGCTTGTCTAAAACCTCACTGGTATAATTTAGATGAAGGGGTTAATGACAATTAGAAGATATACCATTACTGTTAACATTAAAATTAAATTACGTTCAACAACTACAACACTCGGTGGCATTGTGCAAAACTGAAATGTCAAGCGATGATTAACATCGGTAGTGTTGCTACATAATTGAAGACACACTGGAAACCCACTGCACTCAAGTCAATCGCGGTCAATACCCACTGTGACGTCACGATCCAGAACACGAATCATTAAAAACCAGCCAAGTGCGATTCGGAACGCTCATGAATGGTCCTGTACAATCTATAAAACAGATGCTGTGTTTATAAGTCGTAACCTTGGTAACCGAGGCAATACGGCAAAAATTACGTTTGTTATATGAGAGCCTACTTATATATGTTTTTTAAAGAATATTAGAACCAAAATTACTATTATTCCCCTAACCCCTCCAGCTAAGCTAAATTGCTTGTGTTAGGAATGGGCTCACGTCAGTGAGCGTTTCGGTCGTAAGGCCGATTCCTTAACCACTAAGCTACCGGCGCCATGCACATTGCAAAAATAAATCGCCTGGAAAATTTTAACTTTCAAGCTATGACACTTCATGAGATACAGCATGTTGACAGACAAACTGACAAATTGTGGAGTTTTCCACCTTAAGGTACGGAACGCCAAAAAAAGAAAAAAGTATCAAAGATTTTGGCGGTGCTCGTAACGTTTTCAAATATTCATTGCCGATTGTTCAAAATGTTTGACCAAGTTGTGAAATGTTTGTTAAATGTTGACGACATTCCAAAATTTTAATTAAGTCGTGACGTCTGCTTAACTATCGTGATCTTTTATATGTAAAGAATTTGTATTTCTCAAGTTATTAATTTGGGTTGTATTTCAATCAAGATGTTATTAATAATACATTAATTAAAAGAAGATTGGTGTTGGTATGTGAAGTATGATCACAGAATAGATATAGTATGATTCTTTTTCGTTACGTTTGCTAAGTCATTATTTTTTTTGTAAAATAAAATAGAACTCATTTGTACTCTTAATAACAGTATTAAAATACCAACAACGTTCTTTCTTTTTTAATTTGAAACAATCACAGGTGTCTCTTTAATAAATTCGACTAGGTGTTATTACTACTGGTTAAACGATGTCGAACTCGTGCTATCCGTTATTATCTCTAGACTTTTACGAAGCAATGGACAGAGTTTATTATAGAATTTCATTTAACAAACCCATACCCTAATCAGTAACGGGAAAGAATGGTGGCTTTCTAAATCTGTGCAGAAGAAGCTTGACGATACGATTGTTTTTTTTTCGATAAGTTCGTTCTTTGGCGGTCTAAACGGTGGAGTTTTCTGCCTTCTTTTATAATGTTGAATGAAGGAGCAACCTGTATATAAATTAAATCTCTTTAGTCTAAATACATAAATACAGTATAATAAAATTAATAAATAAGTACTTAATAATACTAAGAAACCTTGGGATAGTAATAAAAGAATGCGTAAGTACTAAGTCTAACGAAAGTTCTAGTTTTATTTTAATTTTTATATACAATTATTGTATTAAATTTATCAACCTTTTATATGATTATTTAACTTAATAGTAAAGGTTAACATTATAATAAATAATAAGTTGCGATAATAATTTACCTTGACGTAGGTCAATGGTTCTCTATGAATATATTATAATAATGTACTGTATATTTTACAGTTTACTAGAAAGAATATTAAACCTGTTTTTAATAGTTTTTGTTTGTTTATTCAATAGTAGATCACTCGATTTGAATATAGTTAAACTTCACCCTCTCAGGTGAACCTTTAGGTGAAATTGGAGTCAAAGCAGCAGGAATCCCTAGTGGTGAGATCACTAGCAAGAACTCGCGTACCATCCTCTCCTAAAAAATGAAAGCCCCGTCTGAATGGGTGACATTTGGTGTGCGGGTAATACGTGGAAAATGTTATGCTGGCATCTAAAACTTAAGACTTCGCATAAACTATGAAGCAAAGGCACATTTTTACCTATACTTTACAATTGTATACATACGTACCAGCGGCGAGGCGTCTTTATAATCCTGGCGGCTTCTTATTAGGGCGCATGGTGCATGATAAAGTAGATCGAGATGAGGGTTTTCTATTCAAAGGTTTATCTTCTATTTTTTTTTTAAATTAATCTCATCTGTGCATGCGACAGTGCACCAATTTTAAATCACACCACAACTATTCCATACAGCTCTGGAATCATCTTGGCCCATTTTGAATTTGTCGCCCAATTTGTCAATTCAATCTTCATAAAATAGAAAAGGGACTCATATCATGCGATTATGCTCGCACTGATCTTATTTTATACATATATTGAACCTCTTGACAGGCAAAGGTGTATCACACGCCAACATTTCATCACTAAATATTTTAATCCCACGTAAAACGTAATAAACCTATAACACCGAGAATATAATGGCCCATAAGTTCTTATTTCGCTAAGTAAATAGCTATGTGTACATTCTTGTTGAGTAGCGATAAGTACTTACCATTACTGCTCAACATGGGATCCCACACGTGTAGAATAGCAAACAATTGTTTGCGGCCTATTCGCAGCAGTTATAACAACCGCACAATCTACGTTAAGTACTTCATACGTTTTACGCAAGCAAACACGCGTGATACGCAGAATCATTACATACTGAGATTTTTATTACACCTGCTAGCATTTTTTTTATGGTACGTAATGTTGATGAAACTATTGCGGCTACTTTAAGGTTATAAGATAGAACATTTTGTAGTAAATTTTAAGGGATTAACTATTTTATGAAATAATTGGGTAGCGAAAAACTATATAATAGCTTCAGAATTTTATGTCATATACTTTTAAATCATACTGTAAATGTTCGGAAAAGGTATGCAGTAACGAATGAATTGAGTTCCCTTGCTTAATTATTAAAATATATTATTTTTCGTTATCATTTAAGATTTAAATAAAAAAATGTATTTTAAAGTTTAAACTTACGTAAAAGCTGCTCCAACATTTTGTTATTAAAGTACAAATAATGTCGCAAAACATACAGCGTCCATACACATTATGACGTTTTGTAATATATAATGTTCATACAACATAAATCAAGTAACACAATGAATTTGAAAGATCATCGTCAAGATACAATCAATATGCAATTTGTCGATGTACGCAATAAATGTGTAATTAGCGAGTTCTGGTTCGATCAATTGAATGGATTCGATTGAATACTCGTGATTCTGATAGGCTTGCGTTTGTATATGATATTGCTGTAGCTAATACTAATCGTGGGTCTCGTAATAATGTAGTAGATTACGCAAAACAAAGATCGCGTACTGTTGTATGTTTATTGTCAAGAGTGAAAATGTAGTAAGTTTCGCAATACACGTAACTAGCGGATAGCCGCTTACGATGTTCTATCTGGGTCATATTATTTCGTATTTCGTAAATACTTACAGGGCCATAACGTTACAGCCAATTACACGGGTACAATGGTAAAATTAAAAACAATGATAGTACAATTATCGTGGCCGTTTATTAAATCACAATCAGCTCGTTCATCCAAAATTATTTGCGGAGATTCAAAACCTTCGTTTTCGACTTAAAATAACAGGTACATAAACTCAAACATAACTTTAACCGATTTAAAAAAAAATTGTAACAAAAAATATTCTAAAAAAAGAGTATTTAATTCAGTGCGTTCGTGGAATACGAGTCCTTGGATCTGGTACCAACGACCACTATCCTTGGGGTAATTCGCATCCCCCTTCGTATTATGTGCTAAGCTTATATTTATGTATCACATTCAGACGTAACTGCTTCCTGCAGCCTTAGTAGCTATCATGATGACCATATTCGTGGCCGTGTTCGTGACCGCTGAAGACGGGGACTGGCACCTTGACGGGGTAAGGCACGGGCTTCTCGATGTGCACGGGGACATGCTTCTCGATGTGTACGGGGTATGGCCTGTCTACGGGAACCTTCACGGGAATTGGCACTTCCTTGACTACTGGGTAGGGAACGTGTTTCTCAACGGGGTAGGGGGCTGGTACGTGCACTTTGACGGGGTAGGGCACGGGTTTCTCTACATGGACGGGGTATGGCCTGTCAACATGGACCTTGACTGGGTAAGGTACGGGCTTCTCAACTGGGTAAGGTACGGGCTTCTCTACGGGGTAAGGTACAGGCTTGGGTACATGTACGGGGTAAGGCCTGTCGACATGAACTTTCACGGGGACATGGACTTCCTTGACAACAGGGTAAGGAGCGGGTACATGTACTGGCACCTTCACTGGGTAGGGAACCTTTTTCTCGACTGGATAAGGTGCTGGGTAAGGAACCTCGACGGGGACATGTACCTTCTTTTCTACAGGGTAAGGTTGAGGCACGTAGACTTTGACGGGAACGGGCCTGTCGACAGGAACATGGACGGGGTAGGGCACCTTCTTTTCAACGGGGTAGGGCTGGGGAATATGTACAGGCACTTTGATGTACTCCTTAACTGGGTAAGGCACGTGTTTGACTACGGGGTAGGGTTGGGGAACGTGCACTTTGACAGGCACATGAACTTCCTTCTCTACTGGATAAGGAATGTGTTTCTCTACGGGATATGGGACTGCGACCTTCTTGACCACTGTGATGGTTTTATGAACGTCCGAGTGGGAACCGTAGCCGCCACCGTAACCGCCACCGTAGCCGCCACCGTAGCTGCCACCGTAGCCGCCTCCGAATCCTCCCTCATATCCGCCGCCTCCATAGCCCAAGTTGAAGAGTCCTCTCTTTTCGTGTTTCTTTTCTTCCCCTGCGACTTCTTTGTTGTCGGTCACTGCCACTTCTTTTTCTGCTTCCTTAGCTTCTTCGGCATTTGCGAATGCTAAGAGAGCCACCAGACTGGCGGCCACGAGCTGCCGACAAAAAGCAAAGATTAGTATATATAAAAAAAAAACTGGAACAAATGTGATTGTATGAGTTGAATCGAAAGTTATTAGCGCTGGTTGTAGTTGACTTATTAACTGGAACGCATATACATGGAGGTTCGTTGTTATAATGAGTGGTCGGGTTAATATTGAAACAACGACACAAGGTACGCAATTTCCTGGTTGCGTCAACGTACAAAAGTAGAACAGGGGAATTTCGCGTTTATCCAGACACTGTCACAACCCTATGTAATTTTAATTATGGTCACAATCACTTATTTGTTTTCGTAATTTAACAGTTTTTTTTAAATATCGAACACACCATGTGTCTCATGATGCTGCACTTGTAGGTTGCACTGAAGCCAGCGAGGTCCTGAATGCGAATGATGCGTGTTCGTTCGTAGCTTCGCTATATATATGCGGTAAGAGCGGCCGACCGAAGAAAAAATGGCGTCGCTGCATAGGACCATGTTACACTTTCGCTTTTGAGGGGTTCGGATTCAAGCGAGCCAAAATGCTCTATATCTGTCTACGCAGAGATTGGAGGTGACCGGTTTACTAGCAATGATATAATTTAAATATAATTATCGTAATTGTCTAAAGCAGATATGTGAATGTTTTTCCTTTGTACGGGAGTCTCAAGGTTGTCTATAAACGGTTAGGTGGCCAGTTCGGATGCATGTAATGTTAGTTGTAAATTATTTTTTTATCTTTGATGTTGGTGAATGTAAAGGCTGGTCTGTTAGTTTTCGGTATAGTTAATTTCGGTTACAGTGTGTTAACGGTCCAGTCGCCTGGCGTTATTTTAAAATGTATTTTTAAAAGTCCTATGTTTCGATTATGAGGCTGGATAAGTGTCGTTGCAAGTTTACGCGAATAAAACTATTTGCAACGAATTTTTTTGTGATTTATTTGGTGTTGTTATGTTATTTTATTTAACAGGTATGGTCATGTGGAAGCCGGGGCTGAAAATCGACTGAAATGTGGGGATTAGTGAAAATAATAATGACACAAAATAAATAGTGATAGAATCTGTTGAGAATAGTTTTCATTACTGGTTAAGTTTCATTTGGTTTTACTGTTGGAAAACTTTCCGTACTATATCCTACTTCATTAGCAAATGTACTGGTAACCCTTTGGGGACTTACAAGCGTGAGTTCATATATTTAAAAAAATATTTTGGTGTCTTAACAAAAAGTTGACATATAAAAGTGCCTGTTTGACTGACTGACTTTTGTTACCTGTTAATAGACCTCTGGTTCGAGAATTTACTGATTTGGCTATATGTATGTATTTTGTTTAAAAATTGAAGAGTTTCTAGACGTCTATATTCTTTACTAACTAAAAAATTAATTCAGTTATAGTGATACGTAATCTTATACAATATATTACGTGCAATTCTTTATATCTTATACTAGTACTAAGCAATATATTATCTTCATTTACTATCTCAAACTTGTACGTAGATAAGATTGCGCTTTTATTATTTCTATATCTTTTTAAAATGAAAATAAAAACCTGTGCGGTGCTATATTTAGGTAGGTTTTATTTAATGGAAGTATATTTTTTGTCAGCAAAGTGTTTTGCCATCAAAAGTTGGTACTAAAATCGTAGATCTGCCAACAAAAATGATAGATTTGTCGCCAAATACATCGATAATTTCCTCAGAATACGACACCACGCGCTCCGATATGCATAGATAGATATACGTTAGAAGAGGTTGGATATACATAGGTCTATGCGAGACCGCCGACGATCTCTTCATGTTAGGTTATTTGTGATGATGAACGAGAATAGGCCGCGTTGACGTCCGTCGTAGTCTCGTCGGGTTTCTATTCTATCTACATCTAGATCTACTCCTAGATCTCGATCTACTACTAGATCTAGGTCAACTACTAGCCCTAGGTCAACGAGTAGATCTAGTTCTACTACTAGATCTAGGTCTACTACTAGATCTAGGTCTACTACTTACTCTAGGTAAACTACTAGATCTATATCTACTAATAGATCTAGATCGACTACTAGATCTAGGTCTACTACTAGTTCTGAATCTAGTATTAGATCAACTTATAGATTTGGAACTACTAGATCTACTATTTTGCAGACAAACCCTATTATTGTGGCGACAGCTCCACATCCGTTATTTAGTAAGGTATACATTTTTATTTCAATAGTCAATTAAGATTGTGATCACATTTTAACAGTCACTAAAACTTATTCCGTTGTTAAATTGTATTTAGTGTTTCGCTAATTAGTTGATAAAACTATTTTTAAATTTAAGTGGTAATTAAGATTATAATTTTTTAGGATTACATAAACTTGGAATGTTGTAACTCATACTCGAGGTAAGAATAATAGTTTACGTACAGGCCTAATGCCAATTACCTGGGGCTAAAAATCCAGCAACCCAGATAGGTCACTTCGAAGCACTCTTCCTCCTTTGAGCTCAGTGCTGGTCTGGGTTGACGAACCCCTAACTTCAACTCTGCTCCCCTAAGATGTGCTAGAGGAACAGAAGCCCAATAGTCGCGAGTTGAAATCTTAGCCGTGAGCCTTGAGTAGTAATCAATTAGGCGTCATCACCCACGTTGCCCAGGGTGCACTGGTCGAGGATGTGTTTCAACAGCCGTACCTCTTCAAATCCTTGAAGTCAAGTCAAAGCCAAGCTGAAGCAAAGCCAACTCCACCTTCTTCGTACAGTCTCGAGTCTTTTAAGCGGGGCGTGAAAAAGCATCTGATGAGGCCGTCATGTTTAGCGCCACCATTGTTAACATGGTCGTGTATGTAATGGTGACCCTCTTTCCCGAGACTTTGTTTTGAACTCACCATCAAGCGAGGTGAAATCAAACTGACGTGTCCTATATAAAAAAAAAAAACCTGTAAGTGGTTGCACCTGCTAAACAATGTACAAGGCTCAGATGCAGGGTTGTCTTTAAGGGTTAGAAGGTCATACGGCAGTCTCTCCGAAATAAACCAACATACCAATCAAACAAAGTGGACGTACAGAAAAAAAACAATAATAAAATTATAGCTGATAAACGCGTTGTAATTTTTTTACGATCATAGACCTCGCTTGGCTATTGAAGCTTATGTACGTGGACCTATTCGCAACTTAAGTATAGTTATTTAGAACACTTATGCCCGTTTGCACTAAACTCTACTTAGGTTAATCCTTGTAAAGTGACTCCTAAGTCTAAGATAATCTTAACTTTATTTTCAATTGCACCAACATATTTACGAAAGGGCATTCCTAACTTAAGATAAGCCTAGTAAAGCGAATGAAGGTGTAAATGAACGAATGAATTAGCCAATTTTCTATGATAATTGAGCGATTGTCTATGATTTCTTTAACGATCTCGTCGGAGTTTTGGCGCGAACGCGGGAAAGCGCACATCGCAGTATTATTTTATTTTTCGAAATTGGTGTGAATTCGAGTTTTTATGTGTAAAAATGGTGGATTATTAGACATAACGTCTTGGACAATTCGAATTTAATAAAAATTTAATAAAAAAAACGATCACGTCTCGTCAGTCAAGTCGCGTAAGTCACGTTGTATTTAAATTTAGATTATTTATTTATTTAGTTTAATATCATGTGCCAAACAGTACATATAAATACCGGACATTGATTGACAACTGTCAAAAAAATAGGGTTAGGAGATTCTTAAAACGTTATGACTTACTTATTCGGTGTCATAAGAATTAAGATTGACTTAGCGTGTTTAGGAGTATCTTAGGGTTGGTGCAATGCATTTTCTTGTTAAGAGTGTCTTATATACCTTAGGCATCAGGTTAAGATACTCTTAAGTTCAGTGCAAACGGGCATTAATCGTATGAGCAAAATTATTAGTCTCCTCGAAAAACATGTTGAAAAACACGGAACCCTTATGGATTCGTCACGTCTGTCAATCTGTCCGTCCGTATGTTACAGCTACTATAAGAACTATGGTGAGCCGCATTAAGATTTTAACACAAAAATAGAAAGAAACAATATATTTTGGGGGCTCCTCATACTTAGAACTGAATCTCAAATCATTTTTTTTCATCAAACCCATACGTGTTGTGTCTATGGGTAGGTCTTCAAAAATGATATTGAGGTTTCTTATTTTTTTTTTCTAAACTGAATAGTTTGTACGGGAGACACTTTCAAAGTGATAAAATGTGGTCCCCCTCATGTAGGTGTTGAGGGTATCTATGGATAGTTATATATTGAGGTTTCTTATTTTTTTTTTTTCTAAACTGAATAGTTTGCGCGAGACCCACTTTCAAAGTGGTAAAATGTGTCCTGACCTGTAACTTCTGAAATAAGAGAATGATAAAACTAATAAAATATAGGATGTACATTACCATGTAAACTTCCACCGATAATTGGTTTGAACGAGATCTAGTAAGTAGTTTTTTTAATACGTCAAATCGTAAAGCGCAATTTACCTTTCATTCAATCAACTCATACAAGAAATGTTATATTATGTTACTTACTGCTACGGAACCCTTCATGGGTGAGTCCGACTCGCACTTGGCCGCTTTTTGTTGATCATTTCATTTTCAGTCGTCAAATATTTCAAAACTAGCTTAGACCGCGGCTTAGCCTGCTTGGGATTCTCATCCCGTTCCAGGTAACTATGTAACTATTCCTTTCATTATATCTATCAGGCTATAATCTGTCCGTGTATCAAATTTCAACCGTTTGAGTATGATCAAATGAGCCCGTCAAGCTGAGTGCCACCATTGTTAATATGGCACGTGTATATAATGATGAACCTCTTTCCTGAGACTTTGCCTTTAGCTTACCACCAAGCGAGGGGAAGCCAAATTGACGTGTCTTATAAAAAAAATAACAAATATCTAGATAATAGAATAGAAGTACTAAAAACTTAATTACATTATTGGAAGCTCGTGAGCGTGTCTCTGCCTAATCTAAAAGGAAATAGATGTGTGCATATGACATGTATGTATGCAATGATGTAAACTCATAGATGCGTTGTTCGCACTCTAAAATGGCGACAAAATAATTTTGACTTTGGTCCTAATTTTGTGCATTAATCAGCGACGCAACAGTGCGCTATAGAAAAACAAAGTTTTTAATGATAATCTGAGTAATCCAGTAACCTATTATTCATATAAATTAATAATATTGACGTATTATTAGTAAGCAGCTATTTTTTATTTGGTGTTTGCGCCATTTTTGAAAGCCGCCATGTTCCTCTATGACGTATCTTTAGTTTTTAATAAATCAATGTACCTATGTATGTATTTTGATGTAAGACTTGCCATTTTCCGTGTCGAATTTCACATCATAAATATACACGGTATTATACAATAATGGTAACGGAATTACAGCGATCATGGTATAAATACATACATACATATCTTTGATTTGCCTGACGTTTCGACCAGGTCACAGGCTGACTGGCTCAGCGGTGCATGTCTTCGGGTTCGTGATGTAGAAAGTTCTTCAACTACCCGCATATTCTTGATATTTATACCATGATCGCGTTAATTCCCGTTAACAATACTGTATGTCATGGAAAATAATACTTAAATAAATATTTACCCTTGCACTTTTCAGGTAGTAAATTCACATTATACATCGGACGTTGGACAAGATAAATCATTTTCTTCATAATTAGTGTTTGTAGATATTTTAATTTAATTAATTAAAATATCTACAAATCTATGGCCGATCAAGATGCGCGCGCATTGGGTAAAAAAAACTGCAAAATATCTACAAACACTAGTAACTGTAATTTCGAAAGTGAAAACGAGTTGTGAATTTTTTTTCGCAATAGCGGAAATAAATATTTTTTTACCCTAGGCGCGCGCATCTTGATCGGCCATAGACTAAAAGTCGTTAAATGGAGAATTTAAAGTTTTTACAGAGAAAACAAAAGCTATTAATTAATTATGTGTAAGTCTTGTTATTAAACATGTACAAGTTGAAATTATCTATCTAAAAAGTTTAATTAATTTAATTAAAATATCTACAAACACTAGTTAACTGTAACTAGTGTTTGTAGATATTTTGCAGCTTTTACCCTATGCGCGCGCATCTTGATCGGCCATAGACTAAAAGTAGTTAAATGGAGAATTTAAAGTTTTTACAGAGAAAACAAAAGTTAATAATTAATTATTATATATTATATAGTTATTAAACATGTACAAGTTGAAATTATCTATCTAAAAAGTAGGTATATTAATTTATTTATACTATTAAACATGACGTTTTTTATCGATTTATTTTAAAGAATGAAACAACTCAACCTATTAAAAAAACAATCTATAACGAGTTTGTGAATTACAGCAGTGAAAAAGTCATAATTAAATTACAGGTGTCATTATGTGGCTGATTGCAGTGAAATTATAGCCAGTTTATTATACACGGTGTGTTTATACGTTTAACCGAAATGATTAAAAACCTTAGAACAATACGAGATGTTAATTAACTATTTAAAGATTGCCTATCAAGTTAAAGTTTAACAATTGTCACAATGTACTTCCTAAACTTGTATGATTTTCAACAACAATAGGAAATAAATGTTAACTACTTATTATTATGTTAATCATTAATCCTACTAATATTGTTATCGCGAAATTTTGTTAGTATGGATGAATGGATGAATGTTTGTTACTCTTTCACGTAAAAACTACTGAATAGATTTGATTGAAACTTTACAATAATATAAATTTTCAAGAGTTTGTGACAGGCATAATATAAACACAAGACATAAAAACAATCTTGTAGCTTGTGATAGTAGACTCCATAAAATTAGTAATTCTTTCCGGGGCAACTGTATACGCTTTTTCAACAAGCTCCCTAATGAAATTAGAGATTTACCTGTAAATAAATTTAAAAATGTAATTAAGACTAAACTGTGCCAAAAAGGCTATTATAAAATCCAAGAATATTTCGATGATAAAGAAGCTTGGAAATGAGCTGTTCGCTCAGCTATGCTACTCAAGCAAACTATTGTATTTAGACTAAGTAGACTAATTTTTGTAAATAGACCAAAAAAAATACCCGCTGAGTTTCTTGCCGGAGTCTTCTCAGGTCGGGGCCGCGTTTCGAACCGGTGGTCCATTTGCTAAACTAGTCTAGATTTTTTTTTAACTTGACGTTTTAATGGTCTATGCAGAATAAATGATTTTTGACTTTGACTTTGAGCTTATACATCAGAATAACACATAGGCTACAATTTATAACGATAACCGATACAATGTATAGCAATAACCGACATTAACGCGGGCGGGGTTGTGTTCCTATTTCTTCAGCTTACATACAGTATTGTGTATTCCATACATCAAACAGAGGTGATGTAAAATGGGGTTGTTACGCCTTCATATCACGAGAACTCATACCATTCTTGAATCATACCAAATATGGGATTCTTTTTCATCCTAGCGTTAATCCCAGTCGCATCCAAAGCTTTTCAACTTAGAGTCTGGGGTCCGCTTTTTTCCAGTCTAACTGCAGATTTGGCTAAACTTCAATATTTTCCGTGAAGCTACTGCCATCTGACCTCCACAACCCAAAGGTGATAGCATTGCAGCTAGACCAGTTGTTGGATTTTTGAGGGCCTCAACTACCCCTAACGACTGCCATAGATGTTTTTGGACGGCTTAACGTGCTCTCCGAGGCACGACCAGACCAATGCAAATACCCATATTCATGCACACAAATATTTGCACTGAGCGGGGATCGAACCCGCGCCTCCTGCATAGCGGCCGCGTTTACTACCGCTACGCCACGGAGGCTGTCTGCCAAATACGGAATTATCCATTAATATTTGTAATGACAGAAAAATGTGACAGTCTGTCAGAAATGTGGGTGTGAATACACCTCTGTCTACCCTTTCGTGGAATTACAAGCTTGAAAATATATGTATCTGAGTGTGATTGACAGAAAAATTGCAGGTTTTTTCTCATAATCGCAATAAATAAACTGGTATAGAATGTTTTGCCAGATGTAATGTGACAAAACGAAAGAAAAAACATCATACAATTCTTTATTAGGAGGCGATGGTACTGAAAATGGAGTTAAAATATGGGATTCTTCAAGAAGGACATTAGAATGATTTTTCAGGGATGGCAGCACGAGTGAAGCACCCCTGGTGTTGCATACGTTCATAGGCCACGGTAACCACTTTTCGTCAGGTGAGCCATGTACTTGTTTGCCACCTACATAAAAAAGTGTGTTTGTTCCTGTTTGTACTTATGTACACGCGTTAGAAGTTATACTTCTTTTGAAAAACTAAAATGTCGACTATAGCTAACTTCAGGGTGTATGTTGACTATAGCTAACTTCAGGGTAACGGTTTTCCGTGACGGTGTGCGCGCGCATCTTAAAAATTTACTCTCGTCATTATTCCCTAAAGCACCAAAAGCAGTATAACTTCAAAAATCGTTTAAAAATGAGTAACAATATTTTGCCAAGTTACATTTGACGAACAGGAAGTTTCCAAACGTAGGCGTAGGTAATAAATAAAATTTCGCGGGCGTCATAACTGTGGAATGACCTCTGATGCAATCTGCGCATCCATCGTCCTTCGCAAGGGTCATAACCTTGTTGTGGCTTGTGTTGCAAGCGCCCATTACTTCTGTTGACGGATTTATCACAAAAAAGAAACCGTAATAGAATATTCTTGGACATTTTACATGGTGTTATCTTGGTTTCTTTATTTATTTACTTTATTTCTCATAAGAACATAGTTCGCTTAAAATGAGATACATACTGACACCTTATTATAATGTTATTATCATTTACATCTGGCAAGCTGCGATATATGTCAACAAACATTTCTTGCACCGTATGTACATACATACATGCATTCAAAATTAATCCTAAAGAGCATGTACATACGTTTTAAGTTTACTTTTGAATGCATTCACACTTTCTCAGTTTTTAATATCGTTAGGTAGTTTATTGAACAGTAGTGTCTAGGTAAGTAAGTATAGCTTCACCAGCTTGGGATAGCCGTGCTGGAATGCAGATAAACATAAGATAAGATAAGATATTCTTTATTGTACACCACAAACTGTTAACTTGGCCCTGTATGTTTATTTTTGAGTGTGCAAAATTTCTCAGACTGAATAAGCACCTCTTTACAACAGCAAAGGAAATATACCCGAGAAATACACGCGACCCAGACAGAATAGTTTTATCTAAGGTACCAAAAGTAGTTCTATATATAACAAGAATTGCCCGTCTATGTGTGGATATATTTATAATTGTGTACCTAGCGAATTTAACGCTTTACCATATAAGAAATTTATAAAATCGTTAAAATGCTGGTTGCTAAACAAATGTTTTACTCCGTTACAGACAGCAGAACATGATGTATCTACCTAGTCATAAGTCATAATTTGTAACATCCTTATCACAATCCTTATCTAGCAAATAAAGATCTATCTGTCTATCTATCTATCACAATAGTATTATAAGATAACAATTTAATAAAATTTTATAAGTATTTATATAATGCATAATGGGCGGACATATTACTTGGATACTTATATTTTCTTTTTAAATCAGCTTGATACCTACTCATACATAATATATTCCCGCCTGTAATTCTACTAGGGGATAGGCAAAGCTGTATCATTACCTACATTTCGCCAACTACTATTATCGATCTCACGTTATAGGGCTCGAGCCTATAGCTGTCAAATGGGCACTTTGTAATAAATTTCTGCGTCTTATTTCAAATTTAAAATTCAAAATTCCTTCTCGTCTCACCCAGCAACTACACAATGCTTGTTCTAAGCCGCTTGGTTAAATAGACGTCATGGATACCTACTAAATAAATTTAATAAAAACTTTTGGAATAAAAAGTAAATTCGAAGCGTGCACGAAGAATCTAATGCCAATTAAGGCCGATGAGGGTTATTTATTGTAATTGATGACCTTTAGTACAGCGTCGATTATTTATTATGAGTCCAAATTCCAGATTCGAACTTATAATAACTCATAATATTGAAAAATATTTTAGACTCACAATAAATGATCAAAACACTATATTAACGTTGACACAACCAGGCTATGCTAACGACATCTGCTACGTAGAGGGGGTGAGCAGGAAACGTTTATCTATTATAGGTACAGAAAAGCTATTTATCACGATATTGCTTAAGTAATAACAGACTTCAACTTAGTATTGGTGTAAACAGGGTACTAGTACATCGCCTACGATACTGCTAACCTGTTTATTCAATTTTGCAGATTATGGGTACGAGATAAAGATGTTATAGCTTAGTTGTTACATCATTTTGAGTGGGAGTGAAACAATGTTGTTGTAACGGAACTTTAAAAGTAATTCAATCCTACTGTAATTGGATAGACAGCATAAAATACTGTATTGGACTGAATCGACACTTATTATTGCCATGTTTTTAATCGAAATGTTGTCATTATTAAAATTATTATGGCAACACGAATGCATTACTTCAAAAATTGGTATGATTTGAAAAAAAAACAATTCAGTATAATAAAAATTATCCATTTTACAAGGTGTAAATTAACTTACAATGTACAGTCGACAAAGGAGACGGTTGCACCTTTACAAACAATTTTGTATGAAAAACTGCCAACTTTCCTCATTTGTTCGTTGTTTATTCGTGTCAAATCGTGGAACTTGAGTTGGAAAGTTATCTTCAACCGATTTGAATGAAATTTTAGTTTTTGTACGCTGCCTGTTATCTAAAAACACATAGATTTCTCTTTTCTTCCTAATTCAAATTGAACAGCGAAAAGTGTATCAGATAATACTATTTTTCCCGCGGACATGCCCAAGAAATAACAAAGATTATTAACATAATTATAAATTATATTATTAAAACATCATTGACCTGTCCGACGCACCTTACGGCTTGTATGTTATTTGCGTGCTGTAATCAGACCGAAACCTCAGGAAATAAAAGGTATTTACACTATCTATTGCAATGATGTAACCTATTTTTAGGCATAATTAGAAATTATAAGTAAATATCGGTCAATATTAACAGTGCACAATTCTTTTTTTGTCATAATTTTTTTAATCAAGTCATGCAGAAACATCTCTATATAAATCCTAGTATATTAAGTCCATTGTATTTTTTAACTACTTTTCTATTCCTTTCTTCCTGTACATGTAGCAAAGATTTATGCAACTAAATTGCAGCAGTGCTATGTATCCATCTTTTATTGTTACAATCAGGGTAATTACCCGACTGCACCAGGGAGGGTAATGCTTTTTACGTATAAAGTTTCTTTACCTCACAGCCTCGTAGAGTATCAAGTAACCTCCATGCCCACCATTCCATAGAGGCCTCAGCTGAACCTTCCCTGGAGGAAAGGCAAGCCGTTTTCACTTCCGTTTTTCCTTACCCCTGTAATTAAATGAACTTACTTATTAGTAAGCAATTGTTTTGGTAATGATTCATAAAATAAAAATTAGAGAATTATTATTTATGTTATAAAATTCAGTTCTTTCCTTATTTTATAGATTATACTGCGTTCAATTTTTTTTTTAATAATTTGGAGTACAATGAAGATGTCAAGGTACGCATCTATTTTGTTTCAAAAAAATTGAAACCTAAGAGTGAATGTCGTTATGTGGGTGGCATGAATTTTATTTTACGTGCTATTTAATTAATCTATACTATAATTTAATAAATTTGTAAACTAGTTGTGTCTGTCATTGGAGATATTGGATAAAACTTAATGATAAGAGAACGATAACTCACTGGAGAGTTTTTATGCTGTCAGTAGGACCGCATAAAAACTCTCTATGTATGACTACAATGACGGCACAGGAACTCTCTGTGTTTACAAGGTCGGCAGCACGGTAACCACTTTCCATCAGGTGGACCGCGTGCATTTCTGCCACCTCAGCTGTATAAAAAGAAAAGAAAGAACTCAGTAGCCAATTTTTTTTAAATTCTTGTCTGTTTGTTCGTTTTTTTTTTTTTCCTTTATTTATTATTGACGGCTTAGTCACTGGGTGACTATGCCGCCCTCATTAGAGTTATTACATGGTGTTATCAACGATTTATACAACAAATCTTAGCTACAGAATACAATTGTTTCGCCTCCTCCGAAGAGGGACGAGCGAGGATAGGTACTGTTACATAGGCCGACATTGTAATTACGGTTGCCATATAATTCCTTTCTTTCGGCCTCGTTTCGTACACACTCCATTAAAATGTGATGTACATCTTCTACAACGTTACATACATTACAATTAGGCGAGCCCACCTTACCAATTAAATATGCAAAACCATTCAATGGGATGTGTCTGGAACGAAGTCTAAGAGCTATGACCATGTCTGATCTACTCATACTGGCTTGATCGATCCAAGGATGTTTGAAAATGCTAGGCTGAATAGTTCGGTACCAGATACCTTTGGTTAGCGACCTTTGATCAAAGTACTCGGTCCACAGTTCGGTACACCGATTCTTGACCCGATACAGTACATCAACATAATGTGGGGCGCATTTAAAGTCTATGCCGTCTATAAGAGACTCCTTAGCCAATCGGTCAGCTATCTCGTTTTCGATCAGCCCAATATGAGCAGGCACCCATTGCAGCATAATATTTTTATTTTTACTTCTGAGGATTTCTAATGCTCGCATTATGTTATAGGCACGCAAAAATCTACAGAGCGGTTTTTGTTAATTTTTTATATTAACAATATTATTATAAGTTGATATTATTTTATGGGTTATCTGCTGTAAAACAGAAAGCAACCTTAGCCTATGATTTAAAGGTACTCGTAGCAAGAAAAGATGAAGCGACAAATATATCTTTTATTTTTGAAAATGCTATAAGTATAGCAGACACAATTTTTTTTTAACTTCCGCAAAGTCCCCACGGATATCTCCCCCCTGCCGAAGCCGGAGGGGGAGGATATATCGGACTCGAATCGACTAAAACGCACGCCGTCTGTAGGTCGAAGTGCAAGGCCGAAGGTCAAGCTGGCACGCATATCCCTCGCACCCCGGCCGACCCAGGGTCGTCGCAATTTATACTTGAGTATTATAATCATTACACAATAAAAAAATAACAATAAGTATAACAATACAATTGTTTTCTAAAAAATGTAATAATTTTTTGTATAAAAATATTTAACAATACTAATTCAAATGCAAAAAAATTGTTTCGAAATTCAAAATTTATGATCCGTTGGCAATGACATTTTAGCTGCCAACACAACTGACTAATCTCCTATTAACTTTTTAATAGGTTTTTTTTAAGTGCAGGAGGTTATGTCGGACTCGAACTGACTAAACCGCACGCCGTCTGTGGGTCGATGTGCTAGGCCGATGGTGAGGTTGTCTCGCGACATATCCCTCGCACCTCGGCTGACCCAGGGCCATTCCTCTCGGTCTGGCCCTCCTCAGGAGGGGGGACCATGTGGTCCCCGACTCGCCCCCGGTATGGGGGGAGTGAGAGCCGCCGCCATGGCCTGCTTCTGCTAGGGTGATGAGCGGCTCCACCCGTCACCCTCAGGCCCGCGCTCATGGGGGGCGGAGGTCGGTCTGCGCACTCCGACGCCCGAGCCGCCTTCGACGTCCGAGCCCTCCGACGCCCGAGCCAACTCCGACGCCCGAAAAGTAAATATTTATTAATATTTACGTGTTTGCTAAACAAATAATAGTTATATGCGGCATGTTGGTTCCCAATGTAGTGGAATAGGTCTCAAAGTGTCCGCTTGTTGGCAATATGGTTTCTCCCTGTTACATGGAACTGAAAATCATAGTTGCTGAAATGTAGGTGTTAATACACTGCTGCTTACCTGTTAGGGGATTTACAGGCGTGAGTATAATATGTTATATATGACATGTATGTAAGGAAAAACGTAACATTATGTGATTTCCCATTGTCATTAAATGACTTCTATTCTATGAATGTACAGAAGAAAATGTTACGCGCAACAATGCTCAACTTTGGTTGTGATCAAAAATCTTAGTTCGCGAAGTGTAAATATTAATACACCTCTGCCTACCCCGTCGGAGATTTACATGCGTAAATATAATGTATGATGTCAATTTGTGTCAAAATTCTTGAATAAGCGTCCGCGTTCACTACAGATACGCCACAGAGGCTGCCTAAATCCTTCAAAAATCTCTACCACTTTTAATACAATAATAAGACAGTATCTTAATATTTTTGAACGGTGACGTCACATGATGGCCTTCCGATAATGTATTTGTTGAGTTATTCATAAATAAGTGTGTGAATCTCTCAAACCTTTGTTTCCTAAGCGGAAGACATTTCTTGTATTATGTATGTACGTATATCTGTTCATCATAACGCTATCTAGTTTTTCTAACGTTATCACCGTGTTAAAATCTTTTTATTTGTGAATAATATACTTGACATTGAATTCAAGTTTAATTCGTACTATTGCAGACGGCAAATCATAAGGTTGGAAGTTCAAGATTCCGGCAAAACACGAAAAGTCTGGAAAAACAAATACCTGACTACAACAATAAAGAAGACATTTATCCAACGACAAAGCGCTGGTTTGTCGGCACCTAGACCTGACCCCTATTAAGAGGAGCCCAAAATCATTGTTGGCGAAATTTGGGTGTTAATATCAATCAAACAGTCGAGTGTCGAGTGTTTATACACCTCTGCCTACCCCATCAGGGATTAACAGGCGTGAATATATGTGTTTATGTACATAATGACAATATATGTGTTTATGTACGTAATGACAATATATGTGTTTATGTACGTAATGACGACAAGCACAGTGAGCATAGAAGGTTGGTTTGTTACTCAACCACACTCAAACGGCTGAATAGATTTAGCTGAAATTGGTTTGCCGTGCAATAGGTTTCTATAGAAACGGGATCAGAATTTCAGGCTAGCGGAACAGCAGGCAAGAGTTGTATCATAAATACGGAACAAAAAACTGGGTGTTGCCCTACTAAATAAGGTAAATGTCAATGATCCGCAGCGCAGGTACAAGTATTGAAAACTAGTTCAACAAGTACAGGTTCGAACTCGTGACCTTTCAGTCACAGGTCACAGTGTATTGACTTATATAACTAAATGTGAGTAGAAAAGATTCGATTCGACCTTTGTGACGTAGCGGTAGAGTATTCAACTGTTCGGGTTTGATTCCTGCTCAGTGCATGTATTTGAATCGGTATGGGGTATCTCGATGTAAAAATATGTATTTATTCACAGAAAGAAAATGTATTCAAGTGTGTTTGTCCTTATTCTACAACTCATACATGTAAATATTTTCTCTGAATAAGAATCTTCAAGCTTCAACTTCTTCAAAATGGCCTCTGCAGCAAATCGCCACGATATTGCAGTCAAATGTCAAGTGAAATGTATTATAAAATTATTAATGGCTTCAGGTGTGGCCCGGTGGCTCAGTGGTCAGAGCATTCCCCCTGTAAGGGAAAGATCGTGGGTTCGAGTCCCACCTGGGCATTCACTTTTTCTTATCTTAATCGATTTATTACAATTAGTCAATTAAATTCAGCAATGGCGGTTAGATTTCATAATTTCATTGAGGATGCTTTTAAAACACATTCAAGGCAATAGGTTTCAGTATTTCTATAGGTGTACAGAAGTTATATTGAAATAATTGCTGTAATACTCTAAATTGTATGTACACTGAATGTATTTCAACCTTAACATTTATTTGTAGACTTTGTTGATTAATTGCAACAATGACTTGTTAGTATTTTGTTTAATCATAACATAATTATTATAATAACCTTGGTCCTATGAATCCCCGAAGGTTCATGAGACTTGAGCGTTTTCACACTCATCCGATATCCGACATCCGATATCGGATGAAGTCAAATGTATGTCTCTTTCACATTGTCCGGCCCGATAACGGTTATCGGTGCCAGCACCACTGTTTTGGGCCGATATCGGATCACAAAGAGACTAAAACAGCGGCTGCAAGCAATTTTCGACCTTAATAACATTTTCTTAGTTACGTGTCTTTTCGCTTTAATTGATAACGTTGATCACGAATATAAGAAAAAAATCTCATACCATGTCTTGTCAATAAGGTCGAAAATTTCACCTTTTTTCTTTTTTTTTTTTTCATCCGTTGCATCCCTAACTAGTCTTTGCTTTCGAGCAAATGGCCGTATCGGGCCGATATTATCGGATAAATGTGAAAACAGTACAAGGTGTCTAAAACAGTACACTGATATCGTATATCGAATGTGAAAACGCTCTGGCTATAATATACGCATATAGGCAACTTGATCCCGTTGACTTGACTGGTTCCCGGTGAAGAAGAATATAGAACACTAGCTCTTCCTGTGGGTGTGGTAAGAGGCGACTAATGGATAGGACCGTTCTCCATTCTACAGTAAACATACAGCGCAAGACGAAGTGCCTGCTAGTTGCCAATAGGCTCGCCCCTTATTACGTGGGACCGAATATCGACATCGTGGCTTAACAGCCACGATGTCGATATTATATGTAATAACACACTTCTGCCTATCCCTTCAGGATTCATAAGTAAAGAACTAGGAAGGCTGTGTAATAAAATTATTAATCTCAGCAGGGACAAAACCCGAAAAATAATAGGAGCGTTCACTGGCCACTACTGCATAAAGTACACCTTGAGCAAGTTTGGTATCATGAACGTCACAAAATGCAGACACTGCGGGGAGGGCGATGAAACGATGAAACGCATACTGTGCGAGTGCCACGCCTTAGAAAGACATCGTATGGATCTTCTCGGGAAGGGCTATCCAAAACCAGAGGATGACAGGCATCTAGAATAGCCACCTTCATAGAGAGGGCTATCCCTCCTCAAACGTAGGGGCCAGGTTGAGGTTGACACAAAGGATCTAATAGGGTCGAAGTGTCCGCGATAGCTCCAAAGCACGCACCCCAATAACATAAGATATTAGAGTACTGTAGTACTAGTGTGTAGTTTATAGGAAAAGTTAGCAGGAATATAAATACTATTACTACGAACAGGCAAAGAAGTATTAAAATATACAACAGTTAGTTTAGCAAATAAATTTCACGCCAAATAAACTCATTACTTTGGGTGTATTGCTCTTGTCACAAAAACCTATTGAGGAAATCGATGATCAAGTGGCGTAAGGTCACAAGTAACAAAGACATCTCAAAGAAAAATCACTATGGAGTAAATGATGTTAGAGGTTATTTATTTTTGAAAACTCAGCCTTACTTACACACTTTTACGTTTCAACCGTTGAAATTGCCTGAGTATTGTTGGTTATTTAGATTCTTATAAACAAACCGACAAGACTTTTTGCTGTAGATTTAAAAATAAGCCAATCACGGGTTTGAAATGCGGATAGCAACCGCCTCGATGAAAAGGTTTGAGTCCCGCGTCCAGCAAAGCGTTATAAAAAACAACCCGGTTGACGTGTCTGTAAACCAATTATGTAAGTTGTTTACTTATTTACCACCTTAATAGTCTAAATAATCTTATTAGGCAATTCATTTTAGAAGTTAAATCAGATAAGGTTTATTATTTCCTCTAATGGCTAATAAAATAAACATATTTTACAAAAATGCGTTCAGAATATCTTGTCATAGATTGCTTAAGAGACAGCGATGGCGCCTAAAGACAACATTATTAAATGCGAATTAATTCAGAATATATTAAAAATAATATAGGGGTGTTGAGGCCCCTTAATGACCTATGAGGCCAAGCCAACCTCACTTGCATGCCGGTACATTGACGTACAAGGCTCTGACGTAGACTGTCGTCTTCGGATTGGATGGCCAGTTGACAGCCACTATCAAAAAACCCATGTAAACCGAATAGGAGAAGGCGTAACAGAACCACTGGCTCTGATGAAAGCCTCGGATGTTATCAGAAACAGTGCTAAGATGATGATGAAAGTCGTCCTTTTCGTGCCAAGGGAAATATCAAAAATACTTTCTTTAACCTCAAAATATATATATAATTTTATGGAGAAGGAAATGATAGTACTGTCCTCCGTATTTATTCTATTTTAAGTTGTGTAGTTCCATTCAGGCCATTTATTGTTCTATACAGAATACATTATTTTATTATAACTTAACCTATTCAACTAATAGTTCATTACCCTTTTTTTTTTTTTTTACGTGCGGGAAATCCCCACGGATACCCGCCCCTCCGGAGCCGGAGGGGTAGGTTATGTCGGACTCGAACCGACTAAACCGCACGCCGTCTGTGGGTCGTGGTGCTAGGCCGAAGGTGAGGTTGTCTTGCGACATATCCCTCGCACCCCGGCTGACCCAGGGCCATCCCTTTCGGTCTGGCCCTCCTCGGGAGGTGGGGACCACGCCGTCCCCGACTCAACCCCGGTGTGGGGAGGCGCGCATCGTCCTACGATGCGCGCCGCCGCCGTGGCCTGCTTCTGCTAGGGTGACGGGTGGCTCCACCCGTCACCCTCAGGCCCGCGCTCATGGGGGGCGGAGGTCTGTAAGCGCCCTCCGACGCCCGAGCCGCCTTCGGGCGCGAGCAGCGATGTCAGCGAGTCTTTCTCGCTCACCGCGCCGCGCCCGCTCTGCTGTCTCCTTCGCGAGCATGACCTGCTCGCAGAAAGAGGCGCTGGCCGCCCACGCATCCGCGCAGCGGACCATCGCCGCGAGCAGGGTGGAAAGCGTGAGCACTCTCACCCCCAGGGCCTGCACAAGCTCCCGCCTCGGCGTCTCAAACGCCGGACACTCGGTGAGCGTGTGCAGCCCCGAGTCCACGCTCGCGTCGCAGTGATGGCACTCGGGCGTTGGCTCAATACCCATCAGATGCAGATACCGCCCGAAGTAACCGTGCCCGGTTATCATCTGCGTCTGACGGTACGAGAGGCTCCCGTGTGGCCTCTGTAGCCACTCCCCCATGATGGGCCTTACCGCCGCAATCACGGCGTGCCCTGCGCGTGGTTGCCCAAGTCGTCGCTCCCACTCGGCCACCATGACCCGGTGTAGCCGGGATTTCTCGGCCCGAATGTCCTCGGGCTCGGGATCGAATCCCCGCTCCCGCGCCTCCTTTCGGAACTGGTATAGTGCCGAAAGGGCCCTCGCTTCCAGGATCCACGGTGGCGATCCGGCCAGGAGACTCGCCGCTTCGAAGGATATCGTGCGGTATCCCCTGATGGCCCTGGAGGCCATCGTCCTCTGCGCCGTACGGAGCAGAGGCAGGAATCTGGCCCCCAGGGTGTCCGCCCACACGGGGCACCCATATAGGGCCATGGACCGCACGACACCCGCGTAGAGTCTCCTGCAGGAGGCCCCTGGGCCCTTCAAGTTGGGCAACAGCCGACTCAGGGCATTCGCCGTGGTGACCAACTTGGGGCGCAGGCTTCGGAGATGTTGTCCGAAGTCCCATCGACCGTCAAGCACGAGCCCCAGGTATTTCAGCTGGGGCTTGATGTCGATGGGAGTGCCTCCCACTGTAAGGCTGGCTCCCGGGCCTGGCCTGCGCCGAGGACCATGAAAGAACATGGCCTCGGACTTGTGCAGAGCCACCTCGAGACCCAGCCGCCGGATCCGCTCGAAGTTCATTACCCTAGTACCTTTATGATCGTCTGAATAAAGTTGAAGGTTTATTGATAATCGTAAATATAGGATAAAAGGTCATCGACCGATTACTTGCTAGGAATAATTATCTTCAGATCATAAGATTTTACAATTCTTTATAATACAATTAAATAAATTTTAAAATCAATTCCATATAATTAATTTGGACATAATACAATTTGATTAATTTTATTACTGACTTCATTTGGATTTTAATTTCCATTATAATTTTTCTTGTTGACATGCTATGTCTTATGTCATTATGTATATTTAAAATATTGATGCCTGACAATATTGTAATGACCTGGGGCCCGTTCCATAAAACTACAATTTACAAATTACAAGTACATTTCGATGTACATTGCGTAGTTAATTAGTCATTTAAATAGGTTTTATAATATATGGCCAATTAACTACGCAGTGTACATCGAATTGTACTTGTAATTTGTAAATTGTAGTTTTATGAAACGGGCCCCTGCTATTATCATCTATCTAAATATATATAACTCTGACTATCTAGTATCGGTGACTGACTGACTGACATAGTGATCTATCAACGCACAGCCTAAACCACTGGACGGATCGGGCTGAAATAGGCATGCAGGTAGATTTTATGACGTAGGCGTGCGCTAAGAAAGGTTTTTGAATAATTCTACCCCCACGGGGATAAAATAGGGGATGAAAGTTTGTATGAAACTTTGTCAATTTTAAACCGATCGGGCTGAGACTTTGCACACATAAAGCTACTATGTTGACTCAACACTAAGCGATAACCGTCATCCACGCGGGCGGAGCCGCGGGCAACAGCTAGTATACCATATAACATAATTCAGATAATTCATCAAACATTTACATATCGCATGGTTTAATATGGTGATACTTCCACAGTTACTGACAATGTTTAATACCTACCTATATTTCGTAAATTATGAACAAATAAATAATTATAAGTTATTAAAATCATCAATCTTATCAGTAAAACAAAACTATCAAAAAACAACTAATTGAACTATGGAGGAATTTACTTTCATCAAGTTCATTGTAATTAATTAAAATAACTTTACAATCTGATATAGTTTGGCATTTATTTGCATTTTATTGAATTTATGTTAATTATATACCAGTAAGTATTTTTTTATTTATTATCAAGGATGCATTGACCTTAAAGATTGTGAATCTATAAAACTAGTGATGTTGAGTTTAAAAAGTCTGGTCTGAAACATTCGAACCAAGGAGTTTGTATTACAAGCATGAAGGAACGGGAAGAATATAAATGTGTAGATAGAAATAATTTTCTGGGTCTAGATATCGTCGTCGTCTAGAGTATCCTCCTAGAGTATGCAGGCTAAGTCTCAAGAAAGAAATTATACAAATGAGGTGGCAAACAAGCACACGGCCCACCTGATGGTAAGTGGTTACCGTGACCTATGGACGTGTGCAACATCAAGGAAGTCACACTCGTGCTGCCGACCCTGTAAAAAAACAGTTTGTGTACCGCCGAAAAGCAGGGATAGCTTTTGGTCTTCCCAATGACAGAACAAAACCTCTCCAGTGATCTCTGGCTACCCTACTCACCGCGAACACAACACGAGGTTCTTATGACTTATCCAGTCGGACTGCTCAATTGGACGGGAATACCGTCCTACCTCCTAATGCTAATAATTTCATAAAGATGGCCTTCAGTTTGACGGCCTCGTCAGATGCCTTTTTTAACTCTTAAGGCTGAGTGGATATGGCTGAACAGGGACTGTTCAGGGATAGATTGTTGTCTAGAATAACACATAGATTATTTATCCAGGGAATAGATTCCTATGGCTTATAGTAAGGGGATTAAAATCCCACTCAGGTGGAACCGCGAACAACAGCTGGTGAAGGATAAAATTTAAATGTATTATAGATTCTTTATTATTTACATAATGTTTGTCACTGTTGTAACAGTTAGGTAGTTTATTTGATTCTCATCACAAAGGCGTGCCTTGACCGAAGAACCGAATAAATTAACTTTGAACTTTAAAAGTATTATTTAATTCTAAATTAGGTTTACAATAGCCCTGGAACCTCCGCGCGGTGGACCCTGGGCAATGGAGACGGTAGCGCTTCTCACTTCTAGGAGAGAGATATTTAAAATAATAATATGGGAACTAAAATTTATTGAATATGACTTATCTATACTAGTAATCCTACTAATAGTACAAACGCATAAGTTTGTAAGGATTGATGGATGGGTCGATGTTTGTTACTCTTTCACTAAAAAACTACTGAATGGATTTTAATGAAACTTTACAATAATATAGTTTAAACATCAGAATAACACATAGGCTACAAATTTATAACGATAACCGATATTATAGCGATAACCGACATCCACGCGGACGGAGCCGCGGGCAAAACCTAGTATTAAAGTAAAGCTGAAGTGTGTTTGTTTGGTTAAACCATTTTTGTGTTGAATAGTCCGTTTAACAAGGGAGCTTATAGGCTATAAATCGTTGCGCTATTGCTTAAGGGAGTGGAACAGTAATGTCAAGAAATCCGGCAGATTGTCATTCATTTTATTTGAAAAATTTCGGGCATGTAGGTTTAATGGGTGATACAAGGTTGTCCCGAGGAGGGCCAGACCCGAGGAGGGCCAGACCGAGAGGGATGGCCCTGGGTCAGCCGGAGTGCGAGGGATATGTCGCATGACAACCTCACCTTCGGCCTAGCACTACTACCCAGAGACGGCGTGCGTTTTAGTCGGTTCGAGTCCGACATAATCCCCCCCCCCTCCGGCTCCGGAGGGGTGGGTATCCGTGGGGATTTCCCGCACGTAAAAAAAAAGGGTGATACAAGGTTTCAAAGTATTCCACGGGCAGCCGGGCAGTTCGGCTAGATATTTATAACACTTTCGATGGAAACATAATATACATCAATCACTTTTTACCGCCAAGATTACTACACCAGTGACTTGTTACTTTTTAACAAACTTGTTAGGTGTCGCTTACACGTTACGTATCTATTACAAATGCGTAAACAAACTACAAATAGGTCACTACTGCCACGTAATAATTGTACCGATTTTATCATAGCCATAAATCAAGATAGAATGGTGAGATGCGGAACGCACGCTAACCTATAATAGTCTAATTACAGCATACTGATTGACAATTCTGTGTAAAGTACACCTAATTATATTGAGCACCCAAAGCAGGCTGGCTATCAATACTAAGATTATAAATGCAAAAGAACTCTGTTTTTCTGTTACGTTTTCAAACCTAAAGCATTGAACTGGTTTTGATGAAATGTGGTACAAAAATAGATTAGATCTTCTGTCATAACATAAGCCATATTTGGTGGTGACAACCGACATCCAAGCTTAGTAAGTAGTGATTAAATTAGACTTATAAAAAATGTATGTAAGTTAATTTTACACTAAAACAACTACATAAACCAGTTCGTAACATGAATAGTTTATCTAACTTACATGAATGAATTATTATGAATGTGTTAACGATAATATTATTAGCAATAAGCACATAACTAGGTATTAATGTAATATTATAAAGTTAATTGTATATTTAATCGTCTGCGATACACCGTCGTAACATTTATTTGATTGCAATAAGACCGTCAGCTAACTAGCACTTGCACGAAGTTTATAAGCATAGCGCAATTATTGCAAGATGACAATAGTATTTTTCACGAAATTTTTGTGTTACCTCATCTTTGACCAAATAAGGTAAGTTTTCCCAGCCAGTAACAACAACAAACGACGAAAAGTGTGGCATCCAGTAACACCTGTGACAAGTGGTGAATTTTTTTACCAGCCAGTAACAGTGTTACTCGTTATTGGATGGGAATACACCAATAACTCCCAAACAAAAGAACTCTAGTGACAAAGTCCTTTCAATAAAAAAAAAATAAACCAGTAAAACTATTTTTATACTGGAGATTGATGGCACTTGGTGGAATCTACTACACATATTGAATTATTCATCATTATTCAGTAAAACTATTTTGAATCTTACATCGATCAAATTCATCGATTACTGTTCTATCGTATTATATATCTGTGGTTGTTATTTAGTTATGCGTTCATCGATAGATGAGAACGTGCTATCTAGCGAATGTTTGCACCGAATAAGCAAATTAAATCTAATCACGTCTACAGGTGCGTGTATACGAGTGATGGTGGTCAGAATACGAGCAAATTCTTTTGTCGATATTTGTTTTAGGATTCGTTATATGTCAACACGCAGAACATGTGTAATAATAATACTATTCTAGCTGTATAATTAGTAGCACATATATTGACTCCGTCATGTCACAAAATGTACTTGTACGCAGTACGCGTTTTTAGGTGTGTTTTGAGGTTAGCACGAGATTCTGCGGCAGCAAAAGAGCTCAAATCCTTCAATTATAGATTAGGTAATTAGTATGCAACGCGCCAGGACCTCATTTCTCTCGCGACTTGGGTCAAGATATATGCCGGTAGGTATACCGGTGGGTTGGTAGGAAAATCGCCTGTCTCATCAATAAGGCTCCGTGTGGTTTTGATTAGTTCAACTTTTACAAACTTTCACAGAAAAAAGCTATCAAAGTATCCTAATGATTGCCATTGCCAATGCTATATACATATGGAAATTCTACGTATAATTGATCAAGTAATGTCACTTATGCAATTTTTACGCATAATTGGACGCATATGTTTACGAATTGTAGATTAGGCCAATAATATTGTGAATGTCTTGAGAAATAGGCAGATTAGAACTAGTACTACTAATCATTATTATAATAATGTCTCCTAGCCGTTGTCGGCCACGGCGACTGTTTCAACTCCGTTCCTGGCGTTCATGGGCTTTTATATGGCTCACGTACCCGATTTTGTGGCTAAAGGTGCGACTGTATATCGGACACATGAGCACACCATTAACAAAATTATAGATGATTGCAGCTCGTGGTCTAGCTCTCAGCTCATCCCGACAGAAGTCTAGCTCCTCATATCATTATTATACATACTTACGGTAGCCCTGATCGTATTGCGCTTCCCTGTCACTTCGCGTGCGGGACTGGCGTGTCGTCGTGGAGGTGGAGACTTTGTCGGACCACCGATATATTCGGTTTGATGTCTCCCCTCCCACGGAGAATACGCCGGTCGCAACGGCCCAACGCGAGCCGCGCTGGGTGCTGGGGCGACTGAATCGGGAGGACCTCCTGGAAGCCGCCATCGTACAGGCCTGGGCCATTGCGCCGGACAGGCCTGTCGATGTCGACGATGAAGCGGCGTGGTTCCGGGAGGCCATGACACGTGTCTGCGATGCGGGTATGCCTAGGGCTCCAGCCTATAATCCGAGGCGCCGGGTCTACTGGTGGAATGCGGAGATCGCGAGGCTGCGTCAAGCCTGCGTGATCACGCACCGCCGGTGGGCTCGATTCCGTAGGAGGCGTAGCCGTCCCGCAGACTCGGAGCCCCGACTGGCGGAGCTTCACGAGGGATACAGGGAGGCCAGGAATGCCCTCCGAGCGGAGATCAAGCGGTCCAAGGCCGCTTGTTACCGGCAGCTCCTGGAGACGCTGGAGCGGGACCCATGGGGGCGGCCTTACCTTATGGTAAGACAAAAGCTGCGCCCCCGGGCCCCTCCGCTGACCCAGGTGCTCGAACCGGCTCTGCTCGGGGGAGTGGTCGAAACCCTGTTCCCGGCGCGAGCGGAACATGTTCCGCCGCAGATGGCTCCGCCGCCTCGGTCGCCTATGGCGCCCGGTGCGGTGATTGACGACGATGTGCCCGAGGTCACTCGGGTGGAACTAGAGCTGGCGGTGCGAAGGCTTGGAGCCAAAAAGAACACCGCCCCGGGACCCGACGGCATTCCAGGCCGCGCGTGGGTCCTAGCTCTAGGGGAAGACGGTCTCGAACCCCGACTGAGAGGGTTCCTCAGCGCATGTTTGGAGCGGGGCCAGTTTCCGAAGATGTGGAGGACGGGGAAACTGGTCCTCATCCGCAAGATGGGGCGCCCGGCGGACGAGCCGTCCGGGTACCGGCCCATAGTGCTGCTCGACGAGGTGGGCAAGCTCTTCGAGAGAGTCATTGCCAAGCGCCTCGTCGAGCATCTCTCTAGAGTGGGGCCGGACCTGGCGAATACCCAGTTCGGGTTCCGCCGGTGGCGTTCCACTGTGGATGCCATCATGCGTGTGAGGACTCTGGCGGAGGATGCGGTCGCTCGGGGCGAGGTGATGTTGGCGGTGTCCTTGGACATCTCCAACGCGTTTAACACCTTGCCCTGGAGTTGCATCAGAGAGGCGCTCGTGTATCACGATGTGCCTCTCTACCTCCGCCGCATAGTCGGGGAATACCTGATGGGGAGAGCCGTCGTCTACCCGAGTTCGACCGGAGTCGGTAGGCGCGAGATGTCGTGCGGTGTTCCACAGGGATCGGTCCTGGGGCCGCTGCTGTGGAACATCGGTTACGACTGGGTGCTTCGCGGTGACTTCGCGTACGGTGCCACCGTCACGTGTTACGCGGACGACACGCTGGTGACGGTGGGCGGGGCTACACACCGCGAGGCGACCCTGAGGGCCACGACCGCGGTTGCTCAAGTCGTGGAAAGGATCCGGCGGCTGGGTCTCGAGGTGGCTCTGCACAAGTCCGAGGCCATGTTCTTTCATGGCCCTCGGCGCAGGCCAGACCCGGGAGCCAGCCTTACAGTGGGAGGCACTCCCATCGACATCAAGCCCCGGTTGAAATACCTGGGGCTGGTGCTTGACGGTCGATGGGACTTCGGAGAACATTTCCGAAGTCTGCGCCCCAAGTTGGTGGCAACGGCGAATGCCTTGGGCAGGCTGTTGCCCAACTTGAGGGGCCCAGAGGACTCCTGCAGGAGACTCTACGCGGGTGTCGTGCGGTCCATGGCCCTATATGGGTGCCCCGTATGGGCGGACACCCTGGGGGCCAGATTCCTGCCTCTGCTCCACGCGGCGCAGAGGACGACGGCCTCCAGGACCATCAGGGGGTATCGCACGATATCCTTTGAAGCGGCGAGTCTCCTGGCCGGATCGCCACCGTGGATCCTGGAAGCGAGGACCCTTTCGGCACTCTATCGGTTCCGAAAGGAGGCGCGGGAGCGGGGACTCGATCCCGAGCCCGAAGAAATTCGGGCCGAGAAATCCCGGCTCCACAGGGCCATGGTGACCGAGTGGGAGCTACGACTTGAGCAACCACGCGCAGGGCACGCCGTGATTGTGGCGGTAAGACCCATCATGGGGGAGTGGCTAGAGAGGCCACACGGTGGCCTCTCGTACCGTCAGACGCAGGTCATTACCGGACACGGTAACTTCGGGCGGTACCTGCATCTGATGGGCAAAGAGCCAACGCCCGAGTGCCATCACTGCGACGCGAGCGTGGACTCGGGGCTGCACACGCTCACCGAGTGCCCGGCGTTTGAAGCGCCGAGGCGGGAGCTTGTGACAGCCCTGGGGGTGAGAGTGCTCACGCTCTCCACCCTGCTCGCGGCGATGGTCCGCTGCGCGGATGCGTGGGCGGCCAGCGCCTCCTTCTGCGAGCAGGTCATGCTCGTGAAGGAGACAGCAGAGCGGGCGCGGCGCAGCGAGCGAGAAAGACTCGCGGACATCGCTGGCCGCGTTCGAAGGCGGCTCGGGCGTCGGAGGGCGCAAACCGACCTCCGCCCCCCATGAGCGCGGGCCTGAAGGTGACGGGTGGAGCCGCTCGTCACCCTAGCAGAAGCAGGCCACGGCGGCGGCGCGCATCGTAGGACGATGCGCGCCCCCCCCCCCATACCGGGGGCGAGTCGGGGACCACGTGGTCCCCCCTCCCGAGGAGGGCCAGACCGAGAGGAATGGCCCTGGGTCAGCCGGGGTGCGAGGGATATGTCAAAAGACAACCTCACCTCCAGCCTAGCACATCGACCCACAGACGGCGTGCGGTTTAGTCGGTTCGAGTCCGACATAACCTACCCCTTCGGCTCCGGAGGGGTGGGTATCCGTGGGGATTTCCCGCACGTAAAAAAAAAAAAAAAAAAAAAAAGCCCTGATCGTATTCGAGGCCTTTACCCTGAAGTCAGTGCCAAAACTCAGGCTTCATAACGTTGCTAATTCGTTTGTAGGCAACAGTATAAAATTTTTAGTTAAATTTCTAAAGATCTGAATGACATGCCACTAAATAAGTTTAAAATGGAAGTGAAAAAGTGTTTAATGAAAAAAGGATATTATAAAATAGATGACGATATCTTAATGATAAAAATGCATGGTCATCCTAATCTTTTGCTTGCTTGCACAATATAAATTTGTTTGAAATAAAACCACATTAAAAAAAGGATTATATCTTTTTCACTGAGTTTCTTGCTGATATCTTCTCAGTAGAACCAACTTACCGAATCAGCGAAAGAATCATTTTTAATTTATTTATTTACTTTGTTCAATATTATTTTAATTATTTCTTGACATAAATGTAAAATTTTGCCGTTCATATGTGCTCTTTATGTGCCTAAATTGAATAAACGAAATTGATTCTTTGAGTCCAGGGTTCGCTAAAAGGCACCTTATGTCTGCTAATTTGTCCTAATCACCACCTTGTCTTCTCCATACCACTACTACTAATGGCAGAGGGGATGCCGATCACCGAATTAGTGATCAGTGCTTTTATGTGGGTCATGTCCCCTATGTAACGACTGTACACACATAATACACGTTCTTATGGCAACCGGGGCCGACGGCTTAACATGCTTTCCGAGGCTCGACCAATCCAATGCAAATACCTATATTCATGCATACAAATATTTACGCTGAGCGGTGATCGTTCATCGATCGATCGTAGGTACAGGTACCTAATGCGTAGCGGTTTTGTTCACTATCGCCATGCCACAGAGGCTGGTTTCTCCATACCGCTACTTATGCCACTACCCTGGGTCTGTTTCCGCTAGGGTAAATACCATTCCAAATCATCATCGTCCCCAAATCTGAGCACATAGAGGCCGAAGATTGTCATGCTCAGGCACGTGCTATTCGTAAACATATGCGTACAACTATGGGTGATCAAATTTGCGTAATTTCACAGAACAGAATATGTTTTACATTAAATTTCCATAAAGTGTGATATAGTTGTAACATTGGCATTGGAATCATCGTAGTTTTAGGAAAAGTAGCGTTTTAGAAGGACTACTAGGAACGTGGACGACATAATTACATATGTTTAGAATTTATTTATTATTGATATAATTAAGATACAAAATGATATGCTAGGTGTATAATATTTGGTTAAGTTCAGTCAGGTTGCGAAATAAAACCTTCAAAATCAAAAATGTTTTTATAATGTTTTGATTTACTGCCTTCTGGGAGAATTTTATTATTTTTGATTTTAAAAAGTGAATCATAGAAGAATCATAGAATCAATTTCATTTATTCAGTTTAGGTACATGAAGAGTACATATATAAACGTCTCCTCTACCGCATTACCTGATAACAAAGGGGTTTGACCAGTGCATCCTACCTATTAGAACTTACGGTGCCGAAACGTGGACACTGACGGTAGGGCTAGTGCATAAACCAAAAATCGCGCAACGGGCTATGGAGCGAGCTATCCTAGGAGTTACTCTAAAGGATATAATTCTAAGCGATGTCATCCGACAAAGAATTAAAGTTACCGACATAGCTCGCAGAATAAGCAAGCTGAAATGGCAATGGGCTGGCCACGTCTGTCGAAGGACTGATAGCTTTTGGAGCAGACGAGTCCTAGAGCGGAGACCGCGAAAAGGCAAACGCAAGTTAGGCCACCCGCCTACCCAGATGGACTGTCAACTTCAAAAAGGTGGCTGGGACAGACTGGATGCGGAAGGCGGAGGATCGGACGAAATGGTGCACATTGGGGGAGGCCTATGTCCAGCAGTGGACTGTGCTGGGCTAATTGATTGACGTCAAAATTTTACAGTTATGTCAACAAATCTTATAAAAATATTAAATAAAGTAGACAAACCATTGGAAAATGATTCCTTTACTAAAACGAACATATTTTAGTACAATACACTCACTTCTGCCTCCTAGTATTATCACAGTATTACTACTACATACAGTAGCGCGACGAATGTACTTACACAGAGCAACGGAGGGGAAGTTGCGACGCGTTGGGGGTGCGGACGCGCTGTCCGCCAAATCGCGTCTTTTGCGGGCAAGTTTGCTGAGGGCTACCGTAGCCGCGTATAGGTATCGCTGGCGTTACAATTATTAAGAATTTTTTCATTTAACATCATAATGGTGCCCTATTGTTCCGTGTACGGATGTCTTTCGACATCAAATGACAATAAGGACATACGATTTCATAGCCTTCCCCGTGACGCGAGGGAAATTTATTTCTTTAATTTCGAAGGAACGTCTGGAATTTATCGATAGAAGTTACGAAAATGTAGTTAAATAAACACTAACATTGAAAGAGTTTTAAATTCTTTTATGCAAAAAATAGTTAGGTATTATGAATTAAAAATCAATAATTATTCAGTATCTACCTACAACTATTTTCTCTCGTCGAAAATCGTCGCATTTTCGAATGTAAACGAATGCTGATTTACATAAGTACCTATCCATCAATTATTAGATATATCGTGTATAATAATTAATCTAAAAACGTCTAAAAATAAAGTCTCACGAAAGTATCTTGCAGTACAACATATGTAAATGTATTTCAAATAAAAAAATTGCATAATAATTACATTTATTTCCTTTTCTTTTCTTTTCTGACAACCGTTGCACATTTGCGACGAATTGCGTAGGTAATTACGCGAGCGGCAGCATCGTCCGACATCAAAGGCTTTTCTCCACTGTATGTAGTAGTAACACTGTGGTATTGTCTTTGGACTCTAATAATAATTCTAGTTTCCAAAATTAGATCAGATCAAAAATGCAATCGCTGTTGTATACAGCGATTGGTCAAGCAGGCTTGCTTAAAAGGCAATGCCACAGTTTTTAATGCAGACATGTTGTGCATCTAATATTATAATGCAATATTTAAATCAAGATGATCATTGATCATGCACTATTCATAATAGCTAAATGTCATTATGGCGAAAGGGGTTGTTATATAATTATACTGATCATCAGTAGAAGATTGTTCAAGTTTGATGAGACAATCAACTTGTTTTATATGTGAGACAACCAAAGCTTTGTGTCTGGTTATCATTTTATTTATGTTATTTACATAATATAATGAAATGATAACCTACTATCTTATCTTATCTACTAACATAAATGCGAAGGTTTCGATGGATGCATATTTGTTACTCAATTACGCAAGAACGACTGAACTAATTTGGATGAAATTTATGACTTGATTACATAGCGATAGATTGCAGTGTGAATTGATATATTGATATATTTTGCACAGAGCAGGATTAGTAGGTACATACACTAAAAGGTGTAACCACAGCCATAGGCTTGTAACAAAAAAATCGTCATCTACTTGCTCCGGTCCGAATTATTTGCGGTCGGCGCAACATGTCGTTTACCTCCATGAATTCCTGTCAGATGACATTTCCTCAATTAATCCCTTCTTTGTCATATCATCTTTCAAGCAATGCATCCATTTTTTCTTGGACTTACCTCTACTCCTAAAGCCCTATACATTCATGCTTTGAACCTTTCTTACAACATTAGTTTTGTCTATTCTCATAATATGTCCATACCACAACAGTGACTCGCTTCTCAATTTTTCATTGTAACAAAAAAATATTATTCCTAAAAGTAACTACCTTCTGAGTCAAGTTTCATGACAAAATTATTAACCTTATAAAATACTAAAAAAAAAGTTGCAAAAAATAAAGTTTCATAAATTAATGTTGTTTTGTTGCATTATTTAGTTTACTTTTTTTAAAGATTACATTATCTAGGTAACAGTAGTTTAATATTTACTCAGTATCTTTACGAGCTGTGATTATGATGAAATTCTTCGAATAATTTAGGTAAATTATAACAATTTAGGTTAATAAATTATTATTAACATTATTTTTTCAACACTTGCTCCTGGGAACATACATAACATTGTAAATGCATTAAATTAAGTTATGAGTATTGATGGATATACGTAGACATACATATAATCACGCCTTTATCCCCCGAGGGTTAGGCAGAGGTGAATTAACACCCACATTTCACTAATCTGTATTCGGTCCCACGTAATAGGGGGTGAGGCTATTGCCGTATTCAGGGCACTATTGCATGCATCTGCGGCTGAGTCTGGGCTGTACATATCTGTCTGATGTTAAAGTTAATCAATCCTATCCCTTAGTCGCCTTTTACGACACCACATGGGGAGAGAAGTGGTGGCCCAAATTTTACTCTGCCAGGAACTACACATGCACGTAGAAATACATCCAAATCTAAAAAAAAATGCATTGAGTGGTAATCGAATCTGTGACATCTGGCGTAGCAGTCGAAAGCTCTAACGCCACGCTATGCAGCGCCATTAACTGGTCACAATTATTAACTTGACAAATTATGACTTGACAAATGTATCGAATTTGTCGTTTTTGACATTCGTTGATAACTGTCATATAGGTCAAATCTCATACATACGTCATTCTGTTCTACAATACAGGAAACCTATAGAATGTAATATCTATGACTTTTATTCTGTCCCCTAAAATCCAACCACACGTCCTCGTCCACCTGAATCTTGTGGGGGGCGGACACACGGAAACAAATTTACTGGCGTGGCTAACATGGTACACTCGACATTGGCGTGTCGCCATTAATAACTTTATATTACATTTTACTTCACATTGCAGAGGCCACTTTGAAGAAGTTGAAGTTGACTTTTACTCTAGGGAGACTGTGGGTTTGTTGCCGATCTCTGGACTCCTAGGTAAAAACATAGAATAAAACCAGCATAATCGTTAAGACGATGAAGAAAAGGTATCTCATTGATAAATAGGTCTTGAAATCGAGATCCTACGAGTGTTTTTGAGGCGTGGTACGTCAGAAGAAATGACCGTCAATTGAAGTCTACATTGCTCATTCACAACAAGCCATTTGAAATGTCCAATTACACTAACGCGTACGCGTGATATTTCATATCCAGTTCGTAATATCATTACACATAGGATTATAAATCTTTATGTAATCTAAGTGAGAAGGTAATATTTCTACCGTTAATGTTATGAGGCTAAAACAATGCGTTTATGTCTTGTCATCTTTACTTATAACAATGCTGCAACGATTGTCAGTTCGATTGCAATTTGTTATAAATACATATACTCACTCCTGTAAACACTCGAAGGGATAGGCAGAGGTATATTAACACCCACATTTCGACAACTTTGATTTTCGGTTTCATGAAATAGGGGACAAGCCTATTGCCGTCAGACGGGCACGTAGTCATAGGCTGTTTGTTTAATGTCGGATGGCGAATAGTCCTATTTGTTAATCGCTTTCTACGACACTACCAAGAAAAGATAGGTTCTACTCCACCGGTAGCCGACAGGGCATTTGATTAATTTATTATTCCGTAAAAATAACAATATTGTGTTTTCATGCGATTGCCAAGTCAATATATATGTATTTAAAACGTCAAAGATTTTTCATATTGATATGGTCACTATAATATGTTATTAGGTTAGATAATTACGTAACAACTTAAGACAGCAGGTCCCTTAAGTAGAGACTGAATAAATTAATAACCAACTTGATATTAAATGAGTCTAACAATTTTGAACGGTAGAACAACTGAAGTGAGACTTGGTATTTTTGACAAGTAATGTTATTTTTTTGGATCAATTTTTTTATAGATAGTCCTACTTTATTTCTTCCCAGTACCTTCTACTTCTTGTACATAACAACAACGAATTTTCTTTAAGTCCCTTCTCTGTCTTAAGAGCTTTCCTTATTTTTGTAGGTAACCTTCCTTTTTACTTTTGTAGTCGGTTTTTTATGCCTAACCGTACGCACACATGAATACGCACTTAAGATTTTTGACGCACTCGTCAAATTTCTCGGTTAAAGTTAATCCTTAAGTAAGTAATTATGCAATTTCGGGCAATTTACTGTATTTAATACTCCCATTCTTGTTTTTTTATTCCGTTGACCATTTAACAACTCACCTTTGATATACCTATTATGCCATTACATTAAACATATAAATAATAAAATGTAAAGTTAAATTTGCAGCTAATTAATCAGTGTACCGGTTTACACTGATTAATTAACTGCAAATGTTACTTTGTAATTCTATATTTTACAAAGTTATTTATGCAGTTAATGTATCTAGAAAACTGGACAGAAATTGTTATTTTTTTTAGTTTTTCCTTTGTTTATACACTAAATATTAGGAAGAATATAATAGTAAGAAGTTATTGGGAGTCGAAAATTTCCAGAATTGCTTCGAGAAAAGAATTTGGCGATGGCACTGCAGTGCCAACAGATTTATGTGACCAGCTGTTGCTCGCAGCATCGCTCGCATGAACTTTTGATCTCATTCCAGCAGCCCATGGGTTGCTATTCGCGGTATAAAAAGTTACCAAATTTGAGCTAGACCCGTTTAGTCTTTAGAGCGTGATTAAATAACAAACGTACAAATATTCAAACATCTTCATTCTTAGTGGGATATAGAGTTGATAGTCTATGGGTAAGGTTTGCTGGTTTTTAAATTCTCGATACGATTCTTAGGAGAGGAATATTAAGAAGATATAATCAGAAAGGACCAGGTTGTCGATAGAACTGATTATAGGGAGTGAAACCACGAAGTATAACTAGTACTCTTATACAAATTGAATGTTTTGAAATCAACTGAACATACATTGCAAGCTTTTCAGTAGGTAAGAGGTATTATGCTGTCAGCAAAAAAGGTCAATAATCATCTTACAAAGACAGTATAGCCTTGGAGCTTAATTAAAATTGAAAACCAATATAATCACTTGCTTGTTACTTAATGTAAGGCAACTGTATGATACTTGTTAGTCCATATCATATAAAGCTCAATTTGAGCGGCTTACTAGTATAGGAGCCGCTAAAATTAGGTTTTGGAATTCAATCTACCTAATGTGCAAATGATTGATATAAAGGGTGTATTTGTGAAACGGGGTAATAAGTGCAAGTACCTTAACCGTAGTAGTTACAGCAAAACCTACCCTAACTTTTCGAGATATTTTGAATTGCATTCACAGATTTTGACAAAATCGTACAGTCAGCAAGAAAAATGCTTAAATTGGGTAAGGTACAGTACTACACTAATGCAGCTCCCGCGTTTCGATTGCTGACAAAATTGACAGGTCTATTAAGAATTTTTGGTTGTAACTAATACGGTTAAGGTACCTGCCCGTATTGCCCCGTTTCAAAAATACACCCTGTATGTATGTATCTAGGGTCTGCTCTTTGGCCCTTGATTTGACTAATCTCCACATTTACGGAAGCGACTGCCATCTAACCTCTCAACTCTGAGAAGAAAGCATGTGCCAGAACATTTTTTGGTGTAAATGATTTTCGGTAGAAGTTGAATTTGGTTCCTGTTGATCTTCAAATCTACAATGTATGACATACTTTATCCTGTTAAAATCGCAGTTCAGATTTCGCCAAATCCGCTTGTGTTGCTGGATAACCAGGTACTCACACCCTAAGAAGCATAGCATAGCCCAGGGACCTCAACATAGGTCAAACCCTGCGGGAATCAAATTATACTCCAAACACATACATGCAGTTTAAACATTACCCAATAACACCACAAGCATTTGATATTTTGCAACGCAACTGCCCTTTGTTTATCTATAGTTATTAACATAATTCTAATAAAAACAAAACAACAGCGACCTTGGAATGACAACCGTTACACACCATTCAGTTGTATATGTTGTGAAATATTTTATCGCTTGAGTATATCAAAGGTATGATTGTACCAAGCACGCAAAACAGTAAAAACGATAGTCAAAGCGATTGCAAGAAGTCACAAACGTAAACTGCGATAGTGAAGTACAGGTACAAAACTATAGTACCTTTAGGCCTAAGATAGGTACTTTTTTTTAATTTGCGGAAATCTTCACAATTACCCCTCGCCGGAGCCAGCGAGGGTAGTAGGTACTGTCAGAATTAAATCGAAAAATCAAAAACCGGCCATTACTTACTGAAAGTGAGGTCTGGCATATCCCGCGCACCCCGGCTGATCCAGGGCCTCCTCGGGTGTAGAACTACGGTGTACGATGGGGACACCGCCCAGAAAGGTGGAGAGGGGGGGGGGGGAGTGCCACCGTCTTGGCCTTCTTGTGCCAGGGTGACGGGGCTTACTTTCACATGTACAATATTAGTATGAATTGCATGTAAATGACGACACGCGCGCGACAATGTGGCTGTTATTAGTCACAAGGCCCTACTAATACCCTTGGGATCCAAGCCAACCTCGCTGGTTAATCGGTGCAACTGCTAAAGAAACGGACGAGGCTCTGATGCAAGCTTTCCTATACCAGAGTTACGAGGTCAACTGAGTTCAAACAAAGCTCGGAGGGTAGTTAAAATAAGCCTCTTGTAGTCCACTACTGGACTCGAACTCTCGCAATGCGAGCTGAAATAACACTTTTCGGTTACTAATCATCTTTAATTAAAAACAACAAAAAAAATCTGTCCAATTGAGCAGTCCGTCTGGAGAAGTACCTCCGCCTCACAGAATACCGCGGTCATAATAACCTCGCGTCGTGAGTAGAGAGTTTTTGTGTTGTCAGTGGGAAGATCTAAGGCTTGTCCTGCTTTATCTTATACGCTGACGGCATAAAACAGTCGGCATCGCGACTGTACGCCCCTGATGTTGCATACGTCCATAGGCCACGGTAACCACTTTCCATCAGGTGTGTGCTTGTTTGCCACCTGAGTGGTATAGAAAAAAAAGATTGATTTCGCGATCTTGCCCTTACAAGGGCAATGCTTTGACTACTAAGCTACCAGACCTCGCCCTAACCAATTCAAATTTCGCCTTCTATATCTGTCTTTAGGGCGACAGTCTTCTAAGTCTGTATGTCTTGTAAGGCAAAGATCGCGGGTTCAAACCCCGCCTAGACCGATTCAATTTTCTCCCTTAATTCAATTTAAATATTTAGCATGAAAAATGCTTAAAAATGTAATGCAAATTTGAATTTAGGAATTTAGAATTCTCTTCCCATGTGGTCTCGTACAAGGCGACTAAGGTATAAGGCTGATTAACTTCAACATCAGACAGATATTTACAGCGCAGACTCAGCTTCAGATGCATGGCTCGAGCCAACAATAGTGCCCGGAATACGGCAATAGGCTCACCCCTATTACGTAGGACCGAATACAGATTGGTGAAATGTGGATGTTAATTCACGTCTGCCTAACCCTCCGGGGATAAAGGCGTGATTATATGTATGTATGTAATCAATTTAAAGGGAGCAATAGAATGTAGAGCTTTCGAGCTATCATTGCAATTGAGCGTTATACTTTTAGAGCTACGTAGTGGACAGTACAGTCAGCATCAGTCGATCTTGACGAACAAAATACTCCATATGATCTTAATACCTTGGTTTTATCTCCTTCTTGTTGACTGATTGATCTGATATTACATATACATTTTATACACACCATTAGTTTGGACAATAATACAATACAATAATACCGTTTGGTATTTTTTTAGATAGAATTCGTCAATTGGACTTTCCCTGACCTCGCCTGATTGTAAGCTGAAGGAAGTCTTAGGAAAGAGGGTCACCATTACAAACACGTCCCATGTTAACACTAGTGGCACTCAGCTTGATGGCCTCATTAGATCGTTTTTCACGCCACGTTTAAGGGACCCGGGACTGAAGGAAGAAGGAGACACGTGAGCTGGCAAGGAGTTCCAGTTCTTAGTGGGGCTACAAAGGAAAGAGTCACCGAATTGCTTGGTTCTTGAAGGAATATTCTGCACTGTATGCAGGTGACATCTAAGCCCTGTTCATATTGTCCTGTGTAGAAAAGGAGAGGGTACAGTTATTATAAGAGCTTAACAGAACATTCACCAAGGTAGAGACTGTAAAACACTGCCAAGAAAGTAACATCCCTACGCATCTTTAGAGGCTCGAGGGTGCTCGTGACCTCGGGGTTCCCAATAATGCGGACCGCACGTCGCCGCAACCTGTCGAAAGCATCTAATAAGTACTGTGTGAAGCCATCCCAGAAATGCGAGCAGAATTCCACGGAGGAACGAATTTCGCTGCACCGGTGTGAAAAATTGTCTCACTCTGTTCAGGACTCCCAAATTTACTCGACGCTGTTTTGATGATACTCTCGATATAGTTTTTGTTATCCAGTTTACAACAAACATCCATACCGAGGATATTGAGGTTGTCCTGCAGGGACAGTGGCGTGCTCTGAAGAGTGGGAAGTGGATGGAAAGAAGAAGATACTTTTACTGTAAACGCATATGCCTGCGTCTTCTTGTAGTCGAAATTGAGGTTCTCAGAGCCCCATTGGAAAATATGGTTCAGGATTCGTTCAAGCTCAGTGACTAGAAGCTACCATTTCTGCGATATCCGACTGCTTATCTGCAGGACATCCATGATAAATCTCGTTTAAGGTACTATCGTCTGCATAGCAATGAATGCTACCGGTGGTCAGCATGTCATCATTAATAGGTATTAAGATTATTATGAGTATTTTGCTTATCGAGATCGATTTGACGCTGACTGTACCACTATCAAAAAATATGAAACATCTCTAACAGGTTTTACTATCAAGATAAAATAATGAATTATTACCAGGTACCGCTAACTTATTCAACGTGCACTAATAACTTCGCGAACATTTAATAACATTCGTAACTTGTATTGCAATTACATCATAAAGTAATATAGATGGCTCGAGTTTCCTAACTCTTACCTTCACAGAGTTAAGAAAAAATGGCGTGTTGTAATGTCCTCATGAGATGTCCACACTTACGTATGTGGAGCAAAACGTACGGACGTCCAGTTGCATTTGTGGTACAAGTCATAAGCGACATGTGGTCATTGTTTAGCCTCAGGAGGGACTTTGTCTCGCTGTGTGTGTTTTGCCGTCGATACAATGGTTTGTGCTTAGATGAATTGTTCGACTTGATGCCAAATGCTTCATTCTATCATCGTACCGCTCGCCATAGGCAGAGAGTTCCTCCTCACACATTGTAAACCGGAAACGGCGCATGATAGAAACTTCATCCCACGCGCGCTCAAGCTGTGGAATGAATCCCTGCTTCGGTTTTCCCAAGCGACTCCAATATGAAGTTCTTCAAGAAGGGCATTAGAAAGTTTCTACAGGATCAGCAGCATGAGTGTAACGCCCCTTGTGTTGCATACGTCCATAGGCCACGGCAACCACTTTCCACCAGGTGGGCCGGTGCTTGTCAGCAACCTAAGTGGTATAAAAAAAATTGTTCCTACCTCCTTAGTATTATAGATTTGTGTTCTGATTATTTTTTGCAAATGGAATGAGATTTTTTGACAACTATTTTATTGATTGATAACAATTGCCCTGCAATTATATACTGAAGCTGCTATTATTTAAAAAAAATAGGCATATGTTTCTGAGACATTTTTATAATACACATACACAAAACTAGAACATTTACAAAACTGTATTACTTAGTACATAGATATCTAAATCAATTTTATTAAATGATATGATGCTAAGATATAATAAATATTAACCCTGAAACTGTTGTAATTGTATTTTTGATCCAGCATTGAAGTTCGATAGACAATTGTGCTAGTCCGGTACATCTCCAACGCTAAAAAATTAGGTAAAGATAAGGTAAATTATAAGGAAATTGTACTCGCTCTTTGTTTCCAACTTACACCACACAAATATTCATAAACGCAAGACTCACAATAATTTGATACTGAATCATTATAATTACGAAAGTAATTGTGCCCCACATGCGATAGAGGGCGTTACGCGTGACTATCCCAAAGTATTTTTTTTTTTCAGTTGAAACAGGTATTTAAATTATTCGTAGTGGTAATTTTATCATACCTATTAGTGCCGGCTTTGTACGCAAAAATTTGTAGAAATAATTCTACATACACATATTCCTGGGAATACCCGAAAGGGCATGCAGAGGTGTATTAGCACCCACATTTAGTCAACTATTAGGTACTTTCTGTCCCAAGGTCAGTGGTCCCACGAAATATACCAATAGCGCTGTTTACACGTACAGTTTTGGACGGCGGATCGGGACTGTGTTCTAAACCGCCGCGGTTCGATCTGTCGGTTTGGACTGCGGATCGAACTATGGTGATATGTTCTGTTCTAAATTATGACCACGGCCTTGCAACGGCAGATCTTTCACATTCCTGTGTTCTTAAAAATGGAATCCCATATGGTAGTTCTGTCACTAATTCTTTATTCACATACGGTATACGGTACACGTTCGGCGCGTGCTAAATCCTTCGTTCCAATCCTCTACCTGTAAACACAGATATTGCCTACATCCTATGAGAGCCAATAATTGAACAGTCATCTTTATCGAAATACCAAATCGAACTAAATTCATATTTTATAGCATGTACTTCGGATCCCAGATTCATTCACCCTCTCAATCCATTTCACAATTTGATTTATTTTGATATTTTCACTAGCCAGACCACTTGACCATGAAAAGAAAGCATACACCAGTGAAGCTAACTTGACTGATTTGGTAAGATTTAAGAGTTGGCCCGATACCGGATCACAAAGAGACTATAACAGCGACTACAAGCAATTTTCGACCTTAATGACATTTTCTTAGTTATGTGTCTAATATATGCAAAACTCGATACTATGTCAGGTGTAGGTCGAAAATTGCTTGCACATTTTTTTTCTTCATCTTAGAGCATCCTTAACCAGTATGTGCTTTCGAGCAAATGACCGCATCGGGCCGATTTTATCGGATATATGTAAAAACAGCACAAGGTGTCGATTATCGAATGTTGACTATCGGTGTTCGACACCGATATCGGATATCGGATGAATGTAAAAACGCTCTAACTCTTGCTGAGATCGGGGTGAGTAAATTTCGCAAGTAACAACACCTCTACCTAGCCCAATCTTTGGTCATTACTCATATTCTAGTTTTTATATTCAATTGATGATACTCGACCTTTGAATCAAGTTTAGAATTGCAACAGCTGATCGAATCAGACCAATCGACTGTACTTACGGATATTTCGTATTAGAAAGTACTCGATACTATTAGTTTATACAACTCGTCTTGGTTTCACACGGGTGAATTTCGTAAAAAATATCCTTTAATTCAATTACACTGGATATACAGTAGATGCGACACTAAAATGACGATAAAATATTATGACTATGGTCATCATGTTATGTACCAATCGGAGACGCGACGTGAAATAAATGTGCGCTACGGTAAATAAATACTTCTTTAATAATAATAATTTAATAATGATAGTATTGTTGATATAAATAATAATATAATTCATATAAATTAATAATAATGACGTTTAGATAGATTGATAAATAACTCTTTATTGTACACCAACATTAGATTATTATTAAGTATTAGATATTAGTAAGTGACTAATAATATAGCCTGATGATGATGATGATTAGTAAGTAGCTATATTTTTTTATATTTAGTGTATACACCATTTTTGAGAGCATATTCCTGCATGACGTTAGAAACGTCAGTTAATAATATACTAGCCTTTGCCCGCGGCTCTGCATGCGTGGATGTCAGTTATCGCTATAATATTAGTTATCGTTATAAATTGTATTTTGTGTTGTGTTGCGTATTTCATTAAAATCCATTCAGTAGTTTTAACGTGAAAGGGTAACAAACATCCATCCAGCCATCCAAATTTAAAAACTTTAATTTTATAATATTAGTAGAGTATAGGGCAATTTCAACCTAAAGCCGATGCACCTGCTGGTTCATTGACGAGGGCGTAGTCTTTCCTCACGAGATTGGATAGTCAGATTGTAGTCACTCCCGTAAAAGTCAAAATGAGAAGTAAGTATGCTAACAAGGGGGCAGGTAAGGTTGGTTTTGGCCCCGTACTCCCTCACTCACAAATTTTCGCGTTAATAATATTAGTAGGATCATTGTAAAGGTTGGTATTCTCCATCTTTCTCAGCTGTACCTTACAATTGATTAGAACCATACTATGTATTCTATTATACTTCTCACCCTTTGAGCATTTTCTCTACTCATTTGGTATCAGAATGCCATTACTCGTAATAAAAGTCTATTTAAAATTCAGTCGTCTGGATCTAAAACCAGTATTGAACTTTGACATCGTGAATTTTGATATTTTGATTTCATTGCGGGAATTTTCCACAGTTTATATGAACCGCTCGTTATGTTGATTTACGGCCGGCCTAATATGCGACCTCAATCCAAATATGCCAAGCCGAAACCAAAATTTCGATCGAATCGGTCCTCAAAACGTCCATATTTTCAATCGATGGATTGCTTTGACAATCCTTTTTCACTATCGACGTTTTGAGCAACAAATCGAAATTCTGGTTTCGGATTGGCATATTTGGATTGAAATAGCATATTAGGACCGGCCGATAGTCTGTTATTACTTAGCTACTAGCCCTTCATAGATAAACTGCAGATATTTCTGTAGATAACATTAAAATAAAAGGGCTTAATTTGCATAATCACGGTGGCACCTAAATCTCTCAAATTAAAACATTAATCAATTGTATTGCTTTAAATAGCCTTGGCTTGTTGGTATCGTCTTTTTGAATTATTTATTATGGTGTTCTTCACCTAGTTTGACTTCAATTAATCAAATTGGTTAGGGCAACTACTAAATTGTAGGTAATGCAATAAATGGTAAGTATTTAAACATGGTACAACTATTTAAATGGTGGCAATCAAACATCGGTTCGCGTAATTGTAAATCACTAATTTTACCACTTTGTTCTGCCTCCCGTAGACGAGTGGCAATATGTTGTCGGGTGTATTGTGGAATAGAATGGTGAACGTATGGGATTGACACGCATTTTGATGTTTATGACAGTCGTCAATCCCAAACATTGATCAATATATTCTATTCTGCAAATGTGCCCACTGAAATCCAACCACACGTCCTGATCTGTGAGATGAATCTCGTAGGAGGCGTACAAATAAATTGACTGGCGTGACTAACGTGGCTCTGGTATACCTGACATTGGCGTTTCGCCATTAATAATTTTATAATACATTTTACTTGACATTGGTAAAGTTATGGTGATTTGCTGCAGAGCTGCAGAGGCTATTTTGATGAAGTTGAAGTTTGTTCTGTAAATGTGATGCCACTTGTCTAGAGAGGCTAATGATCCGATATTATATAAATAATAAAGATTTCTATTAGGTGCCAAACTTTGCTATCTTTTTGACGATACACAGGTGTGACAACCCATGACATGTTAATAATTTTTAAATATTTGGTTTCAACGAAGGAATTATTTCATCATCAATACAGTGCCAAGTCTAACCCAATTCTCATAATATATGAAATGCAATTGGCATATAAAAAGATTGCTCAAGTGACAAGATGCAACCGTATCATTCAGTTGACTAAATGTGGTCATGAAATTGAACATTTTTTACTTTTTATAAAAGTGAAACTTTGGTAACGGTCATTATGTTGATACGAATGTTTCGTTTTGACGAATTGTTTACGCTTATTTGGATGAGTGCATCTGTACGTGTGTTGTAATGAAAATTACCTTTAACATTCTTGTTCTCTCTGTAGAACATACTTTGCCATGTTGTAAACTTGGCACCACTGAGATATCCATAATATTACTGTACACGAGGACTTGAGCAGGTATAGATAAGGTATTGCTAGTCCTGCTTTATCTTCTACACTGACGGCACAGAAACTCTGTTGGTCGACAGCGCAAGCGTGACTCCCCTGGTATTGCAAACGTCCATAATCCACGGTAACCACTTTCTATTAGATGGGCAGTGTGCTTGTCTGTCACCTAAGTGGTATAAAAAAGGTATGTCATATCAACATCCTTCGAGTCTTTTCCCGACTCAGTTGGGATGGCTTTTTAGTCTAACTGCGAATTGGTCAAAGTTCGATATTTTCCAAGAAGTGATTGTGATATGACCGCCATAACCCATTAAAGATATCCAAGTTATGAAGATAGACCAGCCCCTAAACGAATAGCTAATTGTTTAGGTTTAGATAATAGGTACTAGAAAGGTTTGGATAGATAATGGCTACTGGTCGTAGGAATTTTATGGCATAAATTTGTCACAAAGTGGGTACCACCGTGCACGATTGCGAAAAACCCTCAATAGTAATCCAATCTAGGTTGGATTGCGTTCAGGGGTCAGCAAGTGTATAGTCGGGCAGGGGATATTGTGGCGACGACAAACCAATTTGATGAGGCCTTCATGCCCGCTTATTCACTTTGGTCAAATATTTCAAAAATTCTACAGCATTTCGTTCTATGTAACTATTCCTGTCATTTAATCTATCAGAACCGTTTGATTGTGATCTGATTAGACCGTCAAGCTGAGTGCCACGATTGTTAACATGGTACATGTATGTAATGGTGATCCTCTTTCTTGAGACTTTGCCTTTAGCTTACCATCAGGCGAGGTGAAGTCAAATTGACATGTCATAAAACAAAACAAAAAAACAAAAGATTTCGCCTAACTATTATCTACATTTACTAATTCTTTGACGGGGCTCTGGTGCCCTCCGTTAATAAGCAGCTTTACCGGCTCTCAAGTGAAGATAGTTTAATTCCAGTGACCTTTCTGGGACCCCATGCACCCAAGTAAGATAATGTTGTGAGGTAAAACAAACACGCGTGATCAAACGTGTTACAGTTGGTAATTGTTTACGTTACGTTTTGCAATCGTGACTAATGGCCGTGGTTTCAAAACGTTATCAAATAATGGGCTGGTAAAAAGAGCAATGACTTTTGGTTAACCTACTTAAATTTATAAAATTAATATTTTTAATTTATATATTTTTATTATTGTGTGCATTTTATACACGTTTTTAACGGGTACCTAAGGTTAGTTGTAATAAAACTTACATTACTGTCCATTCTAAGGTTGCCTGGAAGAAATCACATCCAGCGATAAGGCCGCTCATTGTACATTAAATTGTATATTTATATGCTACAAAGTAGGTACTAAGCTAATCAAAATGAACTGGCGTTCTGCGTTTAGGCCAATGAAGTTCATTCAGTTCATGACAAGAGTGAGAGTGTTTTCACACTCATCCGATATCCGATATCGGAGGAAGTCAAATGTATGAGATAAGTATCTCTCTTTTACATAGTCCGGCCCGTATCGGTTATCGGAGCCAACACCACAGTTATCGCATCACAAAGAGACTAAAATAGCGACGAAAATAGCGTAAGCAAAAATCTCATACCATGTTTTGTCAATAAGGTCGAAAATTGCTTATTAAGGCCGAAAGTTCTTTTTTTTTTCATCCATAGCACCCCTAACTAGTCTGTGCTTTCTGGAAAATGGCCGTATCGGGCAGATTTATTATCGGATAAATGTGAAAACAGCACAAGGTGTCGGATATCGGACGAATGTGCAAACGCTCTAAGGTATTAACCAAAATATATAAAATAAATACTTTTTGTAGGACATTCTATACAATATAGCATTGTAAACTGACTAGACGCCATCTATAAGTACAGCTTAACTAACTTGTGTTATAAGCTCATAGGTTATTTACATATTATACATGAGACCAATGTTAATATACAATTCATTCAAACATGGGTATATAAATATAAATTGTATTTACACTGAGTAGGAATCGAAGTCGCGACTATCGACGTAGCAGCCGGATGTTCTAAAACTACGCCACAGAGATCGTTATGATATGAAGAGATGCTTTAAAAACGGTAACTTGCAACTAGGTTACATTTGACTTCAGTGTTATATATTTGAACATAATCTAATTGAAATTTAGAATATAAACAATTAATTAAACAGTATAAAAGCATGTTAATAGCAACATAAATAACCATTATTATTCATTTTCCGTTCATTACAAGGTGGAAACGTGTTAATGAGTATATAACGTAATTATTACTATATTATGTTAGACTTGTAATTTGTTACATATATGTGCCAGTAGAGGTGCAATTGTTTTTAAGGTCGTCATATGACTTCCATTTTATGCATGTTTCAAATTATTCGTACACACACGAGCATAAATTATGATTGCCAAAGTTAAAGCAGACATAAATATTCTAAAAGCGATTAATGACTCGTGGTCCCACCAATTTTACCCCACCGTGCTTGTGGACCCACTACCGTTGGACTCGTGGTCCCTCTACTAATCCCCACTAACAGAAATAACTTCAGTCTGGACTCGTGGTCCCACCACGGTTCTCAATGTGTAAATATGCTATTATTGAATGGGTTTTGTGGTTGTGTGTGTGTTGTGTGTATGGGGATTGAATGGGTGTGGGTGGGTGCTTATTAAATGAGGAATCCATAATAATCTTTCACGCCTAAACCACTGAACCAATCCTGATGAAATTGGGTACAGAGGTGGATTAGAGCTCAGGAACGGACATAGGCTACCTTTTATCGAGAAAAATGGGATAGAAGAGGGGGGACGGGGAATAGGGTTAGAGGATGAAAGATTGACATTTTTGAAGATATACTGATATAAGTTGGCACAGAGATAGTAGAGCTTGGGAACGGATATGGCTACATTATATAGTAAGAAAAGGGTTTAAAGTAGGGAGGGGTAATTGGGCATGAAAGTTAGTATGAAAATTTGTTATTTTTAAGTCGCGCAAAAAATGAGTAAATAGTGTAAATAGTAATAATGAGTAAAAATGATAAAATAGGATAAATAGTATGATTTTTTTAAAGATCTCCAGATGAAATTTAGTACAGAGGTGGATTAGAGCTTGGGAATGGACATAGTCGAGTAATGAGCCAAATATAGAGGCGAGTAGAGATCGTTATAGGGGCGAGTGGATAGGCGTGTAGAGGTCAAATATAAAGACGAGTGAAGTCGAATACAGGGGCGAGTAGATATTTGACTAGAGAAGCCAGTGGAGAGACGAGTATAGAATCAAATAGAGTCCAGTAGAGAGTCGAGTAGAGGCGAGTATAGAGGCGAGTAGACAGGCAAGTGGGAAGGCGAGTAGAGAGGCGAGTAGAAAGTCGAGTAGAGAGTCAAATATGGAGGCGAGTAGAAAGTCAAATAACAGGAGCGAGTAAATAGTCGAGGCCAAAGTTGAGTAGAGAGGCGAATTCGATGCTCAACAGCGTCGGCTCAACACTAAGCGATAACCGACATTCACGCGGGCGAAGCCGCGGGCACCATATATATATTATGGTAGCTTTGTTTTAAGATACAATAAAAAGATAATAATAATTATAATAATTGTTTATTACCACAAAAACAAAACAAGAAAAAGCCATATTTTGTGATCTACACATTTGATTGTGGTACGGGTTAATTATGGTCAGAATAATCAATACTTAGCTTACATAGGTTACGATTAATTATTTTACCTTAATTCGTTTAAGAAACCGCCAACACTCATTTCATTTTTTACCAGTTGCATTTGTGCATGTAATATTATTTCGTCTGTTATTATTTGTGTTCTTGCTCTTTTATTTTTTTTAATATTTTCGTTTGCTATTTCTCTGATGACTGTAAGAAATTTTAATACTGTGTTATAGTTTTTATTTATAGTTATAGCTTTGTTAAGTTTAGAATTCCATCCTTCGCATACGTTATTAGTTCTATGACGTTCATCTGCAATTGACCATTCCTTAACAAATTCTTCACTCTTAAAAAAGTAATTCTCCATATATTGCATAAATTCGTTAATTTTATTATTATTTAAAATCAAAATCTTTTGTTTAATGGATATATAACCTTCTTCTATTTTGTCATAAGGTAAAAGTGGGAGAACAGAACATAAGCCAACTATTCGGTTATATATTTTTCCTTTGAGATTCAGTTTTTTATATTTTCTATATATTGTTTGCTTGTAGTGAAAAAAACATCTTTTAATAATAACAGTAGGAAATATCTTCTTTAGAGCATTAGAAGTTGCGACTTCGAAATCAATATGTACTTTTTTTGGAATCCATTCCGGGGTTCTGGTGTGTATCATATCAAATAATGCAGTGTATGAGTTTTCCGTTTTGTTACTCATGAGAGCGAAAAATAATGGGACGACTTTTGTTGTTTCGGTAGTACTACCCACGTCTCCGTGTATAACCAGCAACTGATAAAAAGGCTTTGGTGTACTTTTGAATGTTGCGTCTATAAAATATTCATTTATAGCCGGTAATAACTCCGTTTTAGTAGAAAATACTATGATTCGAGTTTCATCAGTACTATAATCTCCTAACAGAAATGTTTGAAAAGTGGTAGGAACTTCTACATCGTGGATATCGTTGTAAATTAACTTATTAACTTGAAGTTGTTGTTTTCTTTTTTTGTACAGCAAACATTTCGTATTCTCAAAATTAGGTACTTTAGTAACGAAATGGAGACCGTCATCCAACACAGAGTCGAAATGCCTTTTAAAAATTTTTGGAATTGGTTCTGGGGATGTAGATGCCTCTTGCTTAATTTTTTCCATTATCAATGCCACTTTGTTTTTAGGCTCATCTGGAATACACTCTCTTTCATGCATAACTGTTTTCAAAATCTCCCCCCTCTAAAATATAAATTAAACGACTACATTAAATTGTACCTAAAAAACCTCAAATGCGAGTAGATAAATGTGATTTATTCCCAACGGACCCCGTGTATCTGTCCCCTCACGGGGTCCGTTGGGAACTGAAGATAATTTCAAGGGACCCCCTCGCCAAGTACATGGGGTCCGTTGGGAAAAGTACGTGGGGTCCGTTGTGATAGCTGCGCAATTCGACTTGGTTAGGTTAGGTTAGAAGGCTAATGCGGGAGCGGAGCGTAGCTCCCGCATTAAGCCTTCGTGGTTATTTTTTTTATAACCGTGCAGAAATAAGTCATTTCTCTATTGTTTTTTAGTAACGGGGAAGAGAGTGGGGGTCTCTAGGGAATTCTTTTTCCCAACGGACCCCATGTACTTGGCGAGGGGGTCCCTTGGACATGAAATTATCTTCAGTTCCCGACGGACCCCGTGAGGGGACAAATACCCGGGGTCCGTTGGGAATAAGCGATAAATGTGTTGAAAAAATCTAAAACATAATTACTTCAGTAATAGACCCAGGACATTTCGTTAGACGTTTTTTACTACAGTTCCAGATAGTGCTCGCATTCTTGTAAGTTTTATGTCGATAATATTGATAGCCCCCATGCAATAATATTTTTCCTCGCTTTCTCTTAATTACTGTAAATGATGTATCCATATTTTTGTTTAGATAATAAAGAAAATACCTATAGGATTTATAACTAAAGATCACTCAATCCAATTCAAGTACTTTGAAATAACTTACACTTCAAACTATGTGACAGCTACCATCCAAAGATAATGATATATTTGTAAGCGGCCGGTACTCACCATTTACAACTTTATACCTCATTTGAATATGATGTACCTATAGTACTATTATCTATTCTGTGCCTATAGGTATGAAAGAGCATTTGAAGTCGGTTGGGGGGTAGCCTAGTGGTATGGGTAATGGACTGCTGAGACGAGGTCTCGGGTTCGATCTCAGGTATTCCATGGCACACACCAATGACTTTTCGATGCTTTTCGAAGTTATGTGTGTATTTATCGCAGGTTTATAAGTGCCCGGTTAATGGCAATGGGCTCGCCACCTATTACATTGGGACCTAAACATAAAACTGGCGAAATGTGGGTGCTAGCACCTCTGCCTACCCCTTCGGGGATAAAGGCGTGAGCTTATGTTATGTTATGTGGAGGATTTTTTTAGCATAGTGGGATTACAAGTAGGTATCTACGGTAGAAGGTGGGACCACGAGTCAAACAATATACGTATGACTCGTGGTCCCACTATTTAGTGGAACCACGAGTCAAGCAATACACGTATGACTCGTGGTCCCACTAAATAGTGGGACCACGAGTCATTAGTTTTATGATAGTGGGTCCACGAGCACGGTGGGACAAAATTGGTGGGACCACGAGTCATCACCCCTAAAAGCATATTTTAAAGCAATGTACACTATGTACAGTGTCAATAAATCATACGAACATAATATCTCTTCAATGAAAATACTTGTACTATTACACATCGACGGGTGCAAAGTAAAAAGAGCCATCTGAATAATAGCAACTTTACAGGAGAGCGAAAAGATCGAAAAAGTGTATTATTTTCTTAATGAGTGGGCCAATATTTCTGAAAATTTTATCATAATTTATTTATACTCTTATGTATTTTTATGTTAAGTTAATTAAGCTAATTTATTAATAATTTACGAGATTTTGCAGATAGCCGTTTTTACAACGAACTTTATAAAAAGCTAACTGAGCCATCTACCAGTTGGTCGTATATGCTCGGGACTTTAAATATCGTGTATAAATAGGTTTTCTTTGTTTTACTGATCTCAATTGTTCTCAGGCCACTTATAAATAAAATTTTATGAGTACCTTACTCATATATATTTATAAAATATATACTACAGAACGTAATTTTGCAGATAACTTTTTATGCTTCGTATTTCCATAACAATTATTTTTGGTTAATAAGGTCAAATGAAATACTTTAAATTTGTTTTTTTTTTTTATTATTAACAAACTATCAAATTATTACGTTAACATAAACTACCATCTTTAGCATTAACAAAAACGTAAAAAAATATCTTCTTCTTTTTCAATTGCACATATTTTGGCTTACTTAATCAGTCTTATTTTAATCACAGAATCAAAATTTTACCCTCTTCTTAATTTATTTATGATTTGGTACACATTCAGAATTAACATTTTAAACCTAGAACATAATAGTAACCTTTAATCAATAATCAATAATCAGTCTAATAGTAATCACAGTAACAGAATATTAGACTCCTTTAATAATCAAAAATGATGATTTACCAAATATTTTTAACAACATAAACTTATTTACATAACAATCAATCAGTTTCATTCTCTTCAGTATTAGCAGTATGTTTTAAATTTTTATAAAAATCGTGATACCTAGGAGGTATTAAATTTTGCTGACACAGATTTATTAAGTCATTGTATTTAGATTGTGTTATCATTAAAGTTTCATTATAACAAATTTTAAGCTCTACAAAATCATCTCGTCGGGACCGTGTATTTCGTTTCTGTAGTAAGTCGATTCTTTTAGATTCTTTTTCGTGTAAATCATATTTATAAAATATTGTGTAAGGATATTCCGCTTTTACTACTATCTCACGTACTAAACTCCATTTCACTTTTTCATTGTCAACATTTTTAGTCCACTTCATTTGATCCATCGAATCTTTAAAATCAAAAACCATGTCTTGTGTTACTTCTTTTACTTCATACGCATCTCCTGACATTTTGCACCATCTAACAAGGGTATACCATTCTACTGGACTGTAAATAAATTTCCTCTTCGATGACTTTTCTATCAGTGCATGTACACTGTCACCTTCCTGTTGTGTATGCCCTTTTTCTAGAAATCTATGACAAATATCTATTTTAAATTTTGACGAGCAGTAAACGTACATGAAAAACACTGTTCGGTTTCGGTTTTGGCCCCCGCAGTTGTCCGACCAAAGGCGCACGTCCTTGATGCCTTTTCTAGCCGAATCCTCAATGAAATTAAGAAGACAACTAGCCACCTCGTTTGATCCCCGTTTAGCTATATTTTCAGGCCACATGTAACATATGCCCTTCTTTTTTCCCATTTCAAACACTGTAAAATTAAAAATAGACAGTTTACGTTTGTAATAAAATGAACTTGTTTCTCCATGGGGAGTAGATAAAATTTTTTGAAAATCGAATGTTGCTGATGTTATTGTATCAGGATTTGCAGTAGCTTGGATCTTATCCTGTGTTTTCAAAGACCTGGCAATATTCTTATTTCTCATATGCTTATTAAACTCATCAATGTTTTGAGCATCGGGGGAACTTTTAAATGCGGTGCACACATCACACTGATCCTTTCTGGGAAGATGAAAGCCTATATTCATTTCCTTATTGACTATGTCTCTATATTGGCGAACTGTTCTTGCTTTCTCTGAAAAGTTATTTTCTTCAGCCCATTCCTGATATAATTTAAACATTATCGAAAAGTTTAAGTCACCAGATAAGTAAAGTTTGTTTGAATCTTTCCTTATATAATGTGACTCTACAGGCTGAAATGATTTTACGTGATTACATACACCTTGTATTACAGTTTCAGTATTAATCTTATTTTTAATAGTTTTGCAATAACCCCTTAAATCTTTTGAACAATTCCCAGTATTAGTATCGTACTTATCCAAAGCGCTCATTATAAATTGATTACTGATACATAATGTATTTTTAAACATTGTTTTGCAAACTTTAATATGTTTAGGGCTAGCATTGTCCAGATTAACTGGAAGTGTGTAAGTTACGCTGTAATTACGCTTTGAATCATTCTGGGTAGTTATTCTTTTTTTTGAATAACGCTTGACATTTTTGCCAATAAACGACCATTGTTTTTCATGATTAGCCAGGCCCCAAAATAAATCAAAGATCTTTTTTCTCTCTAGAGGAGATATCTTTGAACTACATTTAAATTTACAAGCATCACATGGTGGCTTAACATATTTAGCCGGTTGCTCTTTACCGTTTCTTGACAAGTGTTGTTTGCCAGAATTTAACAGCAATTTTCGTCTTGTATCTATCCATTTATGTTTATTTCTCATCCTCTTCTTTTTAGACCTATCGATATAAAACTGACGTCTTTTTCTCCCAAGCATAGTATTATTCGAAGGCGTTGAACATTCACTTGATGCTTCAGCTGCGGAAGACGCATCAGTGGTAGTTAATATAGGAGACTGACAAAGTGACAGGCAAGGAGACTGATTATTATCAACTGAAGTAGCTGCGCCTCTGCTGGAAGTTATAGGTTGAATTGTGTGATTTGGTGTAAATGAACTAGGAGTTACAGGCCTGGAATCAAATGAATTGTATTCTGACGGTGTAGGTGTGATAGACATTCTTTCGAAGTTGTCATCGTATGTACTATCAGTAAGGATAACTTTAGTTTCCGAACATGAACGCGTCAAGATAGGTGTAGAAAAAGACAGTCCCGCAAATCTTGATGGGCTTTAGACTCGTTTGTATTTAAAACTGCTACACCAAGATCGTCTATCAGTTCTTCGATCACCTTATCTTCTAATGGACAATGTTTATTGAAGAACCCAGTACTTATATTCGGTAAACTGTAGTTATTTTCTTGAAAATCTGAAGCTGAATTTTCTGTAAAGAAAAACACAAAATATATTGAAATTAAACAACTTTAACGGTTTTATCGCGAACTTTATTTTATTCCCGACATTTCGGAGCCTTTACAGCCTCCATGGTCGCGGGCAAGACTAAGGTGTCAAACGACTTAATGTCAGGGCAATAGTTATCCGCGTATGAGGGTAGGTATAAATAAACTTCGCGATAAAACCGTTAAAGTTGTTTAATTTCGCGTAAATGTAAGAAATCATTAACACAAAATATACTTGAAACAAAAATCAACAACAAATCACAAATAAAACTTATTAACAGAATATGAATAAAACATTATCAGAATATGCTTTTAATTACTGAGAATAAACAGTGAAAATCGAACAAATTTTGTAAATAAGCTTAGTAGCCCAAAATCATCATGCGAAAATAATTGCAGTTATAATACTCTCAGCCAGTTTTTTATAAAGTCGTTTATTAAACAGAAAATCCTACTACGTGATAAATATTTTGTATAAAGTTAACCGACGTAAATCATAACATCTACAGTGACTGCGAAGTAGAAAAAGTCAACTGGCAGATGGTCGTTAATGCGTCGGTACTTTACGAAAATAACCTACAACACTTTACAAAATAATATAACTAAAAGATATTGATTATTCAACTTTAAAAAATAAAATTATAGTAATACATACCAGCCTCAGTGTCACAGCTATTATATTTTGTTAATTTTAAAAGATCTTCCGATTCCTTGATGTCTAGTTGTTTTCTTGTTTTTCCTAATTGCACCAACAATTTGCGTCGTTCTTTATTCATTTTAAAGAATTTTAAAGAGTAATGCAAATAGAAATCAAAAGCACACCTTGAAATTGTTCCCGATACAGATAAAAACTTTCAAAAACTTATAACGTATGCGCGCCGGTGAAATGTAAGTCAACTGCCTGATGACATTTTGTGTTCGCTCGGAGCCCGCCCCGCGCCCCGCGCAAAAACGACCAACGTTACTTAGTCGCATTACCTTCGTACTATTCGCAAGATTGAGCGTAGATGGCTTTTTATACTTTTAAAAATGCATTGATATATAATGAAATCTCCAAAACCAAATATGCCAAGTTGTGGAGTCTTATTTGATTAGTACGAAAATGCAATAAAAAGAAAATCGTGAATTTGTAGTTGACTTTATTTACTTTGCACCCGTCGACATTATTTATTAAATTCCTGACCGGTTTCGCCTTACGGCATTATCAAAGGTTGATATTTGTTTTTATCAACCTAGCAAGTTCCACCAAGTGCCATCAATCAACAGTATATGCAACATTATATCTGATAAGGTCAATTATATATATAAATATAATCACGCCTTAGCCCCTGTTAGGCAGAGGTGAATTAACATTCAAACTAAGCCTCAGATGCATGGCATGAGTCCACAACTGTGCCCGGAATCCGGCAATAGGCTCACTCCCTATTACAAGGGGACCGAATACAATGATTGGGTAAAATGTGGATATTAATTCGCCTCTGCCAAATCCAATTACACCAAATATATTGAAAGTGAAAATGCTTGCAAGCTGATATAATATACTATAATTTCTACTTTTAAGATGACATCACTTGAGTTACCAAAGTGGAATTCAGATTTTTAAAGAGTTTCACACAAAAATTTTAAATTGGAAATTCCTAAGACTGTGTCCGGTTCGAGTCCTTGACTTCTAATATTACCGACATGCATTGCTCAATCCCCATGAATCTTTATAATGTGGCAGAATCTCCAATAAATCAAGGCCTTGATGTAGTAATACAGAGACACTACGACTACGGTAAAACTTAATGTTAACTAACTGAACAAATCTAAAAAGATTACCAATTAAATTGATGAAAGTAATTTCGAAGTCCAGCCTATGTAATTAATTCACTTAATTCACTTTAACAGCAGAAAAATTGGGCAGTTGGTTCCGCAGAAACCAATATATGCCAAATCAAGGAAAACGTAGGAGACTAGACCACAGGCCGCAAAATGCTAGCTTCGGATGCAACCGGGACTTACAATGTGATGATGATGATTAAAGAGCCCTTTTTGTTTTTTAAGATGCATCTTGAAAAACAAAAAAAGTCACAATCTTTAGTTTGAGACTTAAATTCAATTTCAATTTAATGATAATAATGTTGTAATGAAATTACATCAGTGCGTTTTTTAAATATTAAGAGTGAAGCACAATCATAAATTCTTGGTTTACACAACGCAATATTAGCGGACGCTAAATTGGCAGAGCCAAGTTCGCAACATTAAAGTTGGAATTATTTTCTTCGTATTATTAAAGCCTATTTTTAATTGAAAAAAAAAAATGTTTTAAACATTTTTGTTATTTTAAAAAGTGTTATATTGAATGTTATTTTACCAAGTAATAAGGTACTTTTGGCTACAGGGAGGAAGATATCACGATATATATATCTTATCACCAAGCCAAGTTCTTTGCTTTGCAAAGTAAGATGTCCGTCTGACCGTCAACCATTTAACATTAGCCGTTTGAGGCGTGAACGTCTTTGATACGAATTTTATTCTAAAAGCTTTTTTCCTAATCTATGACTTTTGTGTAAAATGAAACTGCCTCTAATGTATAAATTTATTTTATTTTGTTTCAGGTAAATATGACATGTCATACATAGTTAACATTCCGTCTGAAATGTCTAAACTGGTAAGTATTTAAATCCAATACACTTGATGAATGAACTTAAAAGTACAATTCCACGAATATGTACACTTATCTATATATATTTCTTATAGAATTTCTAAAAATGTAAGAGCAAAATGCAAAATTAACTGACTTGATTCTTTAACTTTAACGGTTTTTTTATTTCCGATATAGATTGACATTTACTATGATGGTAAAACTTTAAAAAAAATACAAAAATCCGAATCCGATTACTTTCTTTATTTTCTCTATTTATCACGTCATGTTCCATAACGTGAAAATGTGTATTTTCTGCTAAAGTTTTCTAAGGCTACAATATTTTAGAATTAATTCTTTTGTTTACTTGTATAACAAAATAACACTTGCAACCAAGTTGCGTAATGGAGAGTGTTTAATGTGATATTTTTTATAAAAATAGACATAATAATTGTTAAGACATTTTACCTTTTATCACTTATGGTTTCGGATCATGGTTGGTGTGTTCCATTACACATTTGTACAGTACATATTATATTTAAAATGTCTAACGATAGTACTGGAAATTTACGAAATTTACGAATAAAAAACAGCTTTTAATCGATGGGTGTTCTATTCATATAGAGACTTATCCTGATAAAGTACTGACAAGTAAAATTTGGATATGTCATTCCTAAAAAAAATGCAAAAATGTTAGTACTGCAAATTGGGTTTCCTCCAATTTCTTCAATAAAACGGTAATTCCATATGTAACGACCTAATATTTCGGTTGCTTTTCACTCTTACTTGGTTTGAATATAACTAACAGTACGATCGCGACCTAAAACCGAGTCAATCCACGTTACATGATTTTTTTAAATAATACGCATAATTTGTAAGGATACTCAAGTCCACCAATATTGTTTGGACAAAAGAATTTCGATCCTAAGACTTGCTTCTATAGTTTATGGTTTCCGATTTCCTATCCCAGTAAAATAACAAATAACACACTGTTTATTTTTCGCTCATGCTAAGTCTTTTTAACGACTTGGCTCTACTACTATGTATAGCATTATCTTTGTCGGCGTACCATGTGGTGAATTATTCTTTATATTTTTTTATTTGCAACACCTTTCACGTTAGTATATATGTAACCACGCAACTAAAAAAACTTTTGTTACGCAGTATGTGTAGACTGGTTAAATTATGTTTCGTGTTATTTTAATATTGTTACGCTTGGACCTCATTGTAATCACGAACATTATAAATACGTCTTGAAAATTAGTTGTGGTTGAATGTACAAATATAATGATGGCTAAAGAATACAGACGACCCAGAGATTTGTTTATGAGAAGCCATATTCCTTCAAGAACCAAGCGGTTCGGTGACTCTTTTCTTTGTCGCACCACTAAGACTCCTTGCCAGCTCACGTGTTTCCTTCTTCCTAGAGTGTCGGGTCCTTTGAGCGGGGCGTGAAAAAGCATCTGATGAGGCCGTCGACGTGACTGTAATGGTGACCCTCTTTCCTGAGACTTTGCCTTCAGCATATCATCAGGGGAGGTGAAGTCAAATTGACGTGTCCTATAGGCGGTAGTATTTGTAGACGGCCCTCATATCTTATCGTTGAGCCCTCATATTTCCTAGTGGGGCTCTCATATCCCTTAGAGCACCTAAGCACCCTGATAAGTGTACATTAAAATCATTGTTAAGAATTTCGCGATAATAGCCCGCAATTAATAATGGGAAACCAATTAATAATCTCAATAAGATATCTAAAAATATAGCTACTGTCCTTTCACCAGACATGGTCTGTTACGAGAGCTGCAAATTACTTAACTAGTTAAATAAATTTAGACTATACTGCCCACTGGTGTTACTCATATTACTCGAAGTTTGTTTATGGTCCGCTAAATTTTAGTAACAAATAGAAAATAAATAAAAAATATTTTTTTTAATACCACTGAAGTGGCAGACAATCACACTGTCCACGTTATGGAAAGTGGTTACAGTAGTCTATGTGTAGAAGACTGTTTCTGTGCCGTCAGTGTAGAAGACAAAGCAGGAATAGCCTTTGGTCTTCCCACTGACAGCAGAATAACTCTTCAGTGAGCTTTGGCTACCTTACTCACCTTACCTTACTACTCAGCATCTAAGTTAGTTAGCATAGCTTTACTGTCTTGCGTTATGGACATACACTTAGATACATTTTCTTTCGTAAATATAGTACTCAATACATACATACATACATAAAATCACGCCTGTTATCGTACTAAGCGGGGATCGAACGCCCGATCTCCGATGCGACAGTAGTAGTAAACTGATACCGCTCTCAACCGCTCCCGCTACTGCTTACACTACCGCTGCCGCTCCCGCTCCCGATACCGCTACCGCTCCCGCTACCGCTCCCGTTACCGTCCCCGCTACCGCAACGTCACTGAGAAAATTGTAAAAGGAGTCACGGGCACAAGTACTTTGTTATTTTACTTAAGATTTATTTATTTTATTTAAATAACCCTAAAATAGATCAAATAACCCTAAAATAGATCAATCAAATGTAAAAATGAAAATTTTCTATTCAATACTAACCCTACGATTTTTTTTTATGGTTGATAGGCTCGCTTTTGACCACTACTTAGTTGCGTAATAAAATCTCAATCATCTTTGCGTAAATTACGATCGCATCTGAGGCTTTCACCTCACCTTTTACTTCTCCAGTTCACACGTTCTTGGGCATCTATGGTAGTTAGATCATTGGCATGCATGTCATCTTCTACGAGACTAAGTTTGGGCTTAGCTATGCTTATCTAGGCTGCCCCTACTGAGGCCCTACGGAAGCGGCATGACCAACCATTTGTTACCCACGTAGTCTGGTGGTCAACGCACAACATGATGAACATTTACTCATATATCTCAGGGTTGATTATGGAATTCTGACCTTCCATCCTTTACTTATAATTACTGAGGTTTTTAGTGCAGAATGAGTACACCTGCTCACCCACTTTTAGCGCAAGTACATGTACTAAATACATTACATATAATTACACACTAAGCGCTTTATCGGCGTGATCAATTGCCCAACGAGTTGGCCAACTGGTCTAGACTACTGTTTACTTTGAAATAGTTTTAACTATTAGTATTACTTTGAAAAGTAAATGATGCACTGAAGTGTAATTACAGGTAATAGATATTTTCCAAGTAGGTGCCTACTTAAATCTTAGTAGGTAACAGAAAATAACTGGTTGAGTAATAGTGCGTATTCTGTTATGTGGAACAAACACCTCTGCCCATCCGTTCGGTAATTTACGATATATGCAGATAAAGTCTAAAATTTAAAGACATTTTATGCAATGTCAGCGATATGACAGTGGTTTTGATATGTGTGTGATATGTGTATGTCTTCGCTCGAAGCGCCGTCAAAGTCAGATGTGTTACTGTGTGTTTAGTCAATTTTATTCCAAAATAGTAGTCAAAACCGCACTATATCGGGTAAAAGTTATACTAGTGTGTAGACCAGTGAACAACGAAGTAAATAGTGTGAAAACTGTGATTGCGCCATAATAATATTAAAAGTTATCAACAAAAACATTTAAAAAAAAGTCCGTTAAAAGTGTTCTGTGCAAAGTGAATGACTTTGAAAACAAAAGAAAGGTCAACCTGTTTGTAACTATTCAAGTCATAATTGTAACACCATCGGCAAATTCAACAAAGATCTTAAGTACTCGAACGGCGTATAGCACACAGCAGTGGATTGCTGAATCTGTAGTTCCGTGTTCGATCCTGAGTGGCACTACTTTTACTTTTGGTCCATGCTAATATGATCCGGTGAACTTTTTGTCATTTATTATAAGAAATAATTTGAAAATATTTGAAAAATAGTCGCTTTTATTACTTGATTTTAATACTTGTCTTAAAGAATTAGTTAAAATGAAGTGCTCCGGTTGTTTCAAGAATTCCAACACTACTGGCATAAAATGCACTACATGCGAAAAGAACTTCTGTTCTATGTGTATCCTTATAACGAATATGTCGACTGAAAAAAAGAAGAGCTGGAAGTGCCCTGACTGCTGTGCCCTGAAAAAGAAAGGTGGCGATAACAGTTCAACCCCTGTACGCCCGGCAGATGAAAATATCACTGTGAGGAAGAAACAGGATGAATCTTCTGATGACCATCTTCAGGCGGAGGTAAGGGAACTTACAGAGGAGGTTCGTCTACTTACGAGAGAAATCTCCTCCCTTAAGGGACGATTAGAGGATGCTACATCGTGTTTGACTAGCTGCCAGGTCAGATTAGAGGAACTCACGACTTCTATTGTCTCTCACGACTCTAGAATAAGTCACCTGGAAAATCGGGATAAGGAGGTTAAGTTGCTTGAACACAGAGTATCTGAGCTGCAACAACATATTAATACTCAGTCTCAACAACACTTGCGCAACGAGCTCGAGTTAGCTGGAATTCCCGAACGTGAAAATGAAAATCCACACCACATTGCCCTGCTTGCAGCAAAGAAGGTAGGCGTTAACCTGGCTGACTGTGACATCGACTGGGTGACCAGGGTTGGTCCGCGTATCAAGCGTGCTACTTCTGCGGAAAACGACACGCAGTTCTCAAGACCCATAGTGGTGCGTCTACTGCGCAGGAGTCAACGGGATCAGCTAATAAAAGCATCGAAATCCAGAAAATTCATAACCACCACTGACCTCGACATTCCTGGTAAATCGCAGAAGGTCTTCTACAACGAACGCTTGACGAAAGAGAACAGGCTACTTTTTCGGGCAGCACGAGAGAAATCCAAAGAAAATGAATATTCATTCTGCTGGGTCACACAAGGTAACATTTTCGTCAAGCAAAGGGAAGGCAGGGCAGCGGTTCCAGTGCGTACTTTTGATGACCTCCGTCGCATTTTCAGCGCTGCCAATGAACAATAAACTCTGTCCAACTAGAACTGGACCAAAGGAAAGTACCGAACTGTTTTACTGTTTTGTTTTTTACTTCATTGATTGTTTTTTATATTATATTTTATTGTGTTCTATGCTATATTTATTTCCACAAATACTAAACTGTTTTTATCATGTCAGTTTTAAGATGTTACTGTTTAAATTCAATAGATGTTTAACAGTTATTAGAATTATATACCGTTTAATAATACTTACTACTCAGAATAATTATGTTGATTGCGACAAATACGTGATAATGTACCCGAAAATACTTTTTTGGCCAACATTGCAAATTAAAATCAATTACTTGTGTACTATTTTATACGTGCTGTTTGGCAGTACTTGTCATCTAAAACTTAAAATCTGCTGGTTGTGTGTACAATTATTACTCACCTATTATGATAGATAGAACCATGGCTGATAAGATTGACTCGATGTGTATAAACTGCCAGACAGTAGAAATGCCTGAACAACTTCATACCGCAATCGCCACTAACTATAACTTTAAAATCTTAAATTTTAATATAAAGAGCGTAAACAAAAATTTTAATGCTCTTGTGACAACTTTGAAAAGATTTGACACTTGTTTCGATGTACTTGTATTGACAGAGTGCTGGCTCAATGAATATTCAGTAATACCACAAATGACATCGTATAATACCTATAGCACCTCAAAAATAATTAATCAGAACAGTGGTGTCGTAGTGTATGTCAGGGATACAATTAACGTAACAGTGACAGAACCAGATATCCATGACGCGAGTTGTCTGCAAATAATACTTCCGGATGAAACGGCTATTTTTGGTATATACCGCCCCCCTTGTTTTCGTAATAAGAATATGTTTTTGTCGTCTCTTGATTGTACCCTAGCTAGCTTTACAAACAAAAACACAACTTTAATCATTGCCGGCGACATGAACATAAATATACTATCACCAAATAGTCAAGATCTTGAATATCTATGCCTTATGGCACAACATGGCTTGTTCCCGGCGATAACGAATCCAACGAGGGAAGATGCGTGCCATGACCATATCTTCGTGAATACTATACAAAGTGCAGTGGGTGTGGTGTGTTCTTCCAATATAACGGATCATTACATATCAATACTTGGCCTGGTCACAAATAAAGTAATAGAAAAATATGTAAATAGAACGACGGTGAAACGAGACGTGGATGCCATAAAAAGGGAACTTGCGGGAGTGGACTGGGATCTTCTATTTAAAGATAAAGATCTAAACGAAATGGTAGAAATCTTTAGCAACCGTTTTGCTGACCTATTAGAAAGACACTCAGTGAAAATTCATATAAGTCACTCTAAATATGTTATCAAGTCCTGGATCACTCCTGGACTGATTCGCTGTATGAGGCATCGAGACAGGTTGCACATGAAAGCAGGAAAGAATCCTAATAATGCAGTTTTACAGATTATTTACAAACGATACAGGAATTTTTGCAATAACCTATTACGTAAGCTTAAAATAGAACATGATAATAGTGCACTTACTAGCAGTGCAAAAAACCCAAAGAAGATGTGGAATACAATTAATACAGTATGCCATATGACGAAGAAAACGAAACCGCCAAAAGAACTTCTTACACTACAGGATACTTCAAGTCCCAGACAATCTTTGAACAAATGTAACAACTACTTCTCAACTGTGGGGGAAAAGTTGGCGGATAACACTCTCAATAAATTACAGTTAAACCAGGAAGCACTTGCTGCAAAAATCGATCGTAAGCAAATTTTGAACTCCTTCTTTCTGCAGCCTACTGATGTATGTGAAATCGATTCGCTCATAATGTCCCTACAAAACGATAAGTCTCCAGGTATTGATGGCATCACCAATGTGCTTTTGAAGGATATTAAGAATGTCATTACAAAACCTCTAGTAACACTATTTAACGCCAGTATGGAAGTGGGTGCATTTCCAGATTCATGGAAAATAGCATCCATTTTACCTATTCACAAGGACGGACCCAAGAACTCTATGGAAAATTATCGACCTATTTCACTCCTGACTACGTTTTCAAAACTTTTAGAGAAGATTGTTAATAACAGACTTGTCAAGTACATAGAAACCAACAATCTTATTTCGCCAAGACAATTTGGTTTTAGAAAAGGTAAGTCAACCGAAGAAGCTGTCACGCTTCTGACATCGACCGTATCAGCTCATCTTGACAGCAAGAAAACTTGTGTTGGTACCTTCCTAGACCTAGCAAAGGCGTTCGATACAGTATCAATTCCAATATTAACAAAAAAGCTAGAAAATCATTGCGGGGTTAGGGGTGTTGCACTTAATTGGTTCAAAAGTTATTTGACTGGGAGAATGCAGTGTGTAAGCGTCGACAGCCATAAAAGTGACCTACGAGCTACACATTATGGTGTGCCACAGGGAAGCATCTTGGGACCAACTTTATTCATAATATATATCAATGATATACACGATAGTGTTGATGCGGACATTATATGCTATGCGGATGACACTGCGATCATTTACTACGGCCTTACTTGGAAGGAGGCGTTTCTAAACGCAGAGAATGGAATGAAGCAGATAAATAAATGGCTCCAATACAATCTGCTTAGCCTAAATGCCAGAAAAACCAAGTATATATGTTTCCATAAAACTCGGGTAACAGCGCCAAACATGACTCTAAGTGTTAAAATACATGAGTGTTCGGATCGGTTGCAGCCCTGTGATTGCGAGGAGTTATCAAGAAGTGGTACTATAAGGTACCTTGGTGTGGTCATTGATGAACATCTTAACTTTGATGCACACATAAGAGGCCTTTCCAACAAAGTCCGAAAAACAGCGAATATACTAAAACTGCTCCGCTCATCGGCGTCGCCAGACACTTTAAGAGTTGTCTATTATGCCTTGTGTCAATCGCTGATAACATATTGCATAACGTGTTGGGGAAGTGCTCAGAAAACAGCAATGATCCAAATTGAAAGAGCTCAGAGGTCAGTTATTAAAACTATGTTTAGGAAACCCTTCCGATATCCTACAAAAACTTTGTACAGTGAAAGTAAATTGTTGAATGTGCGTCAATTACATATACTTAAAACAGTTCTGAGTGTTCATAAAAAAATAATAAACTCAGAAGACTACAAAGATTTAGTTAAGCGAAGAGTTTATAAATTACCACTACCCCAAGTCAACACAAGCTTTGCCAGACGCTTTAGCCCATTTAAAGACATCCACATATATAATCAGACAAATAGCGCTTGCGACATAAAACTATGTTCGGTAAAAGAGGCAAGGTTGAAAGTCACAAAATGGCTCAACTCCCTATCGTACGATCTTACCGAAAGTTTAATTGCTCATGTGTCATAAATGTTGTGGTCATTGGTGCTTGTCAAGTGAAAGATTGAATAACTATAATAATGATATATAACTACATAATCTCCTCATTGTTGCATTAAAGTATCTAATCATATATTTTAATTTTTGGTAAATGAACTGTTAATATAACGGTAAATTAAAAAAAAAAAAAAAAAAAAAAATTGTGTTAAGCCGAAAAGCGCTTTTGTCACGCGAGCAAACGATGTTTCACGGAAAGTGTAAACGTATTTGGCACCCACAGGACAGGCTTTGCCTAGTGTGGGGTCACAGTATAATACCCAACATTGTAACATTTTATTTGGCAATAAATGATTTTTATTTTATTATTATTATTATGTCATGAAATTAGCAGAACCGGGGGAACCGATTTTATAAAACCCGCTCTGCCTGCCGACTAACCGTACCTCTAAGCACATCTTTTCAATAATAACCAGTTATTATTAAAAAATGTCTTGGTGTAATATATACCTGTAACCATGTCTGGTTACAGGTATATATTACACCAGTTATAGCATGTTCAGAAATTGTCTGGTATTCATTAATTTGCACTCACATATTGAGGTTTTTACTATTAACTTTAAGATCAATGATGTGTTATAAATAAAGATACGTTATGTAGGAACATAGAGGTCTTCAAAAATGGCGCAAACACTAAATATATTTTTTTTTAATTATTCACTAATGATATATTATTTAATTTTATTTGTTATTGTAATTGGACCTGTGCCAAAATAAAGAAATTTTATTATTATACGTCAAAATTATAAAATTAATATGAATCATATTATTTTTTATATCGATAATAATATTGTTAATAAGAATTTATTAATAATAAAGACGTTTTTTTTCGTAGCGTTTCTAATTGGTGCATAAAATGATGGCCAGAGCACTTTTTTGTCGCCATTTTAGAGCAAGACAACAGTCATCTACAATTTTTAATACATCATTGGTTAAGACAGTTAAATTTTTCACAGATTTCCGTTGCCCATAAAAAAAAATAGTTGGGACAATTAGTGAAATGGGACAATACTTACAAAAATAGCAAAAAACGCAATGGTGTGGAACCCTTTGTGTGCAAATCCGATTCGCACTTACCCGGTATTTTAATCATTTTTTAAAACAAAATAGTTGGGACAATTAGTGAAATGGGACAATACTTACAAAAATAGCAAAAAACGCAATGGTGTGGAACCCTTTGTGTGCAAATCCGATTCGCACTTGGCCGGTATTTTAATCATTTTTAATGCTGTAGAGAAAGCAAAACCTTCTTTTATTATATTACGGTAACATGTAGAGGCTTAAAAACTTAGCATTAAATTATGTAATGAGTATCTTTAATACAGGGATTAAGTTGCTGTGTTTTTTATAAGCCACTAGCATAAGCCGACATTGCAAGGCCTCTTTTTATTTTTTGTAAGGAACCTCCATGTGTACAAAACAAACTATGTATATAAGTGTGATTGAAATTGGTTGAACAAGCAAAATTAATAAAACAGTAGGCTGCATGTAAACTTTTCTTTCAGAAATAAATAAATAGCATAGCATTAAAGATAAATATAAAGAAGTATTAATTGTAACAACAAAACTAGTATATATACAATAGAGATAAATATATTTAGATATAGTTTTACGTAAACACTCTTTTTTTTTACGTGCGGGAAATCCCCATGTATACCACGGAGGAGATTATGTCGGACTCGAACCGACTAAACCGCACGCCATCTGTGGGTCGATGTGCTAGGCCGAAGGTGAGGTTGTCTCGCGACATATCCCTCGCACCCCGGCTGACCCAGGGCCATTCCTATCGGTCTGGCCCTCCTCGGGAGGAGGGACCACGCGGTCCCCGACTCGCCCCCGGTATGGGGGAGGGCTTCTGCTAGGGTGACGAGCGGCTCCACCCGTCACCCTCAGGCCCGCTCTCATGGGGGGCGGAGGTCGGCCTGCGCCCTCGAACGCACTAGCCGCTTTCGAAGCGAGCCGTCTTCGAAGAAAACACTCTCTACGGTTTAGGCTGTTATTGTACGCTGTCTCTAAGTCTATCAGTCAACCGGTCAGTTGTTCAGTCAGGAGTCATCATTATCATCAATTAGCCCACCACAATCAACTGCTGGACATGGGCCTCTCCCAATGTGCGTCATTTGGTTCGATCGTCCGATCCGCCTTCCGTATCCAGTCTATCTTTTTCAGGTCCTCAGTCCATCAGACTAGGAGATCCTTCACAGTTGACAAACATAATTATTATAAATAGCAAACCTATGTTAAAAACATATTCAAACATACAAACACTTCCACTAAATAATTTCCACTAAATATTATAATATTATTACCAATTTTGCACACGACGCAATTGCTTACGTCCATAGACCGCAGTAACCACTTCTCATCAGTTGGAACGTGTGCTTCTCGTCACCCAACCAAACCCATTTATAAAGCTTGAGTATGAAGCCCTCTATCTTCAAAGCAACAAACTATAATGATTATATAAACAGTGTTTATCTACGCTTTCTAAAACCTTCGACTAATATCAACGTCCTTGTTTACGATATTTTTATGCAGATGGCGCTGCCAACAGAAAAGAAAAAATAAAATCCATACCAAAATTATAAATGGGAAACTGTGTCTTTGTCTGATTTTTTGTCCGTCTTTCACGCCTAAACCAGTGATGTAATTTTGATGAAATTTGGTAAAAGGGTAGATTAGACCTTGAGAAAGGACATAGGCTATGTTTGGTCAATCGATATACTATAAACTTAATAACAAGTTTATAGTATGTCGGTTATCGCAATGTTTTAATCGATTTCTAAAAAGAAAAAGTTTCTTAATTCGGATGTTTATATTTTTATGTTTGTACGCGCATAGCTCAATCATGTGTAGAAAGATTTACAAAATTATTTTATCAATTTGAAAGAAGTTTATTCTGAAATCCATTTAAATTCCATAAAGATTTGATGGAAAGTTTCGTAAACAACAATGGAAGTCTTCAATGAAAGTCAGTAACCGCGTCTGCTGCTATTACATATCCAAGCATTGTTTAAAAAATAAATATTTAAATGACACCTCAATTTGACTTCACCTCGCCTGAAAGCCAAGTCTCAGAAAAGAGGGTCACCATTACATACACGTACCATGTTAACAATGGTGGCACTCAGCTTGACGGCCTCATCAAAAGAGGATTGTCGTCGCAGCACCGCGTGACGCCACCGGTGCCACTAGTGCTGCGACCACAATCCTCTCTGCCTGGCTATGCACTTACTGAACCCTGAACGCAATCCAATTAAGATTAGATTACAATGGAGGTTTTTCGCAATCGTGTACGATGGTAGGTGCCCACCCCGCCGAAATTTGTGACAAAGTGCCATTAAATTTCTACTAACCAATCAAACAACTTATAACATCACATCTGTACCCACTGAATGTGTTCGCAGAAGTGTTCAGTACCATAATCATCCTTGCGTTAAACCCAGTATTAGTAACGGACTATCCGTCAGATGTACCGTAAGCCTGAAAGAAGAAAGAGGTACATCATTAGTCAAGCCAACAGCTCCAAGCATGACTCAATATTCAATAGTTTTGCAATCATATAGAATCTATCATATTATAAATAGATTCTATACGTTAATAATCTGACTTCATAAACCCCATTTGAGCCCTCCCACCACTGAGCAATGTGTGTGTTTTCCTGTTTGATAAACGTTAGATCATAGCTTACCTTGCGTTGTAAATATCAGTAATTTTATAATCCTTCGACACTACCGTGGAAACCTCGTAGGTACAGTCAGTGACGAAATTTATTGAACGAAAAAAAAAAGAAGAAACGTCAGTGTCGGTAGATGGCGCTTACCGTCCCCCCAAGACGGATATATAGGAAAATTTGTTTAGCTTCAGGTGTCCGCCTTGACCGAATGAATTTTTTCCTATTTTGATTTTAATAGTTAGCGGAGTAAGCAATCAGTAATTTTTTTTAAATGATTGTAACATCGTTCATATGTTCCGATAGTTGGTTTGAGTGTTGGCAGACGGCTCCCACTGTCACCATAGAAAGGATATATAAGAAAATTTGTATGGCTTCAGGCGTGGTTCGGTGGCTCAGTAGTCAAAACATTCCGTGTAAGTGAAAGATCTCGGGTATGAACCCCGCCTGAACCGATTCCATTTTTCCTATGTTAATCGATACCAAATGGTTTAAATTTTCATTTAATTGTTTGGGCGGAGTAGGAATCTAAAATCAATGTTTAAAATTTGTTGTTACTTCATTCATTGGTTTCGAAAGTCTCGGTGGATGACTCCCACAGTCGCCCCAAGAATAATATTTAGGAAAATTTGAATAACTTCAGGCATGGTTAGGTGGCTCAGCAGTCTGAGCTGTAAGGAAAAGATCACGAGTTTAAGTCCCGCCTGACTGTTTAAATTTAATTTTAGTCCGAAACTACAATTAAATTATTCAGGATAAAAGTGTTTATTGCTAAACCGTTAATTAAATTGACACGTGTTGACGTACCAATGACGCCAACTGTACAAAATTTTACTTCATCGTTAAAATACCTGATAATTTATTTCTATTACACTCATAAACGTGGAAAGTCAGAGGTCTTGACCGACAATCGAACACAGATCGTAGGTCGAAACTCCTTTGATTAGATCACTTGTCCATTGGTATTACGTAGTAACTGGATGGGGTATGCACATTTGCTTTTTTTATTATTATTTACATACTATTGCAAGTGATGTAAAAACGTTGTATACTAGACATACTAAAAACTAATCAAAGAATTCATCGAATAATTAAGCGGGCTCTTTGAGCCCGTGATATATTTGCGCCTCCCTTAAGGGGTAGGCAGAGGTGTTTAAGCAGCCACATTCCCGCTCAGTGCAAATATTTGTATACATGAATATGCCTATTGATACTCTGGCCCTGAATCTGAGAGCACATTAAGTCGTCGGTCCCGGTTGCCATACGAATATCTATGGCATTCGTTAAAGGTAATTGGAGCCCTAAAATTCCCATCCTTCAGCTTACTATCAGGCAGGGTGAAGTAAAAGCTTCGCTTCGCTAGGCTGAAAAGGAATTTGGCTACTAAGCAGATATTTCCTCACACCTACACTACTGTGTGTTACGAAATTAAAACACTAAATCCAAAGCTTTTCCCAGAGCTGCATACACTCAATACACTTGCGGACAATAACAGTGCCCAGTGTGATATTTACGCACCTGCAATTACGGCTTACAAACCGATTGGCTAACGTGGCCTGTAGTTTGTTCATGTACACTGATATCATATAATGTAATTACATAAAACTAGCCGTGTCCGGAGGATTCACCCTGCCACCTTTCACTTTGGGACCATTTTTTCCGAAGAGAATTCGTAACTAACATCAGAGAATCTAGCTTAGGTGGTGAATCTGAATCTGGAGAAGCGTCGTTAGTGGTTAAGGATCGAGACGTTCGAGAGGTACCCAAACACGAATCCTGGCCATTACACGACCGACGTGAGCTCTAAACATTAAAAAATGTAGAATATACTGCTTCCGGGCTGTTTGGTTTTGCTGGGGTCCATATGAAACTTGCATTTAAGACGTTTCGTCGATCACTGCGGTCAATTTATTATAATGGTGACGAGTGCAAACGACCAATCAGGATCCAAAAAGGCCTTAGCTGGTCACGATAGGAGGAATTATAGTAGTTTCAGTTTCTACTAATTGAAATATAATATTTCAGTTAAAAAATAATCAGAACCACTCGCGTACCACTGATATGTGTAGGCTACAAGCTATGCGGCTGAGCTACCAACCGCCTGCTAACCATGGTATCCCACGGAACAGAAAACAGAATCATAATCATTTACCTGCCCTGGTCCCAATTATTTGGGGTCGGCGCAACATATCATTGTCCTCCATAAATTCCTATCAGATGTCACTTCCTCAGTTACTGCCTTCTTTGCCATATCATCAAACAATCCCTCCGTCTTTTATTGGGCATACCAATGCTCCTAAAGCCCTATACATGAACCTTCCTCACAACATTACTTTCATCTCTTCTCATAATATGTTAATACCGCTACAGTCACTCGCTTTTCAATTTTTCATTCAATGATGCCACTTCCAAACTTAAGTTCTAAATAAAATTTCTCCGCCCTAAACCAGTTTATTCTGTTTTCTGTTCCTTCGGAACAACAAACTAGTACATTGCTCTGAGTCTGCCCTACCAACATTCTTGGGGCTCAAGTTGAGCTCACTTACAAGTTTGTGCATTTATTAACTAACGGATGAGGCTCTGCCTTTAGGTTTCCTCTCGGGGTCATAAATTCAGACGGTAATTGCCAAACAAACGAACGTCTGGCTCCAAGGTGCAAACTAAGGAGCCAAATGGGAAATCGTTATGATGATGATGGATGATGAAATAACGATTGAATCATCAGCTTTATACATTATAATTCATCTTTTTTACCAGCGTTACACGATTTTCTTCAAGTTATTAGGTGTGAACTAAGGAAGGTGTGAGTTGTTGCACCGTTGCCTGCGCATTCTAGTTCGTCATTATAACTCACGCAATTAGTCAGGCTATTGTTTCCGTTCTAATAAAAATAAAAAAACTTGATTTGTGAGACCCAGATAGGCTTGAAAAATGCAAGATGCACATGACTGTGTACTAAGAATATCCTTTATCAAATTTGTATACCTCTTAAAACTCGCAGCTTACTCAGCTGAGAGAGGTCAGTCTTAAAATTGATGACCATTGTTAACACATTGAGTCCCCTCAGTGCCTCGGAGAGCATATTGCCGTACGATCGAGATCGAGATCGAGAGGTCCCGAGTTCGAATCCTGGCCATTACACTACCGACGTGAACCCACTCCTAGCACAAGCAATATAGCTTAGTTGGAGGGGTTAGAGGGAATATTAATAATTTCAATAATTTCGGTTGCTAATATTCTTTTTTTTTATAATATAAAAGAAATATTCGGTACGGGTAGTGGAGCCCACAAGGTCCAACAACTGGTTAAACTGGTTTGAAAGGAGCTTCATCCCTCGCACGCTCAGGTTGTGGAATGAACTTCCTGCCGTGGTTTTCCTAAGCGTCTACATATAATATAGGGTTCTTCGATCTTCTTATAATATAGGGCATTCGAAAGTTTCTACAGGGTCGGCAGCACGATTGTGATGCCTCTGGTGTTGCATCAGGTGGGTCGTGTTGCTTCCTAGAAAATATCGGATCTCAGCCGTTTCGCAGTTAGACTAAAAATAAACGACAACTGAGTTGGCAAGAGGCTCAAAATGATTAAACATACCTAAGGTAACTGGGATAGACCTATAGGAGCTAGTATTCTAGTCTTCAAAGGGGGTAGCCCTTTAATACTAGTCAAGCTAATCAAGATTATTTATTCACTTAATTTCCAAATATAATGACCAAATATTTTCATGCTATTGTGTGTGATTTTTTTGTACACATTTGCACGCGAATGCGTGTGAGTATAGAAACAATGAGACAAAGAATGCTTTGTGAAGAATGGAGTAACAAGTGTAGAGTAAATATGTGTGTATGTACGCATGTGCAATATATGAAGCCATGCATTTGTTATGGCTTCAAAATTTTCGTAATCTTTGGACGGTATCGGTTTGCGAACAACGTAGGTTGAAGTTGTGTTCACCGAGACCTATATTGCCTGATGTTCCTCCTAAACATTCCTATACACTTGTTTTCCTTTTATAGGAATAAATATATTAGGATATGGGTATTGAACTTTCGAATGCTTACTCGGCACTGTTAAGACTAGCTTGTAATAACATCGTTAAAAATATTATAAATATGCCATATTGAGCTGTTTCCAACTGTAGAATAAAAATGGAGAAATAAATTTGAAAAATAAATCTCTTATCTCTAGTGAGTATTTATTTACAATGAAAAATTCGCCAGGCGCGACATGAAGGTGAACACTGCGTATAGCCGTTCTACTCTGATATATTTCTGTGGTTTTAATGTTAGTAATGTGTAGGATGCCCAACGGCCAGATGATAGGGACGACCTTATCAAGGTCGCCGGGAAGCGCTGGATGCGGACTGCTTTATATCGGTCGTTCTGGAAGTCTATAGGAGAGGCCTATGTTCAGCAGTGGACTGTGTGTGGCTGATATGATGATGATGATGATGAATATGACTTGTAAAATGTAGGCCACAGTAGCCACTTACCATTTGTAAGATGCATAACGACCTACAGAGAAGGTAGGGATAGAAAAAAATGAGTAGTAGGATTAGGAACGGGAAAAGGGATAAGTCATTCAGAACTACACGTAAATATATTATATGTCGCCGCCAACAAGCCTAATCAGCCGTTCAATTGACTACCTAGGCTCCTAGACCTGAATTGTCGTCGCCCGGCCCTGCGCCACTGAAGATGTCGACCGCAGTGATCGACGAAACGTCTGGAACGCAAGTTTCACATCGACCACGGCCAAACAGCCCGGAAGCAGTATATTCTACAGACCTGAATTGTGTTCAGCCATTTAATTAAACGGCTAGGCAAATAGCTTGGATCAATGACGTTTAGCTACTTGCCTAGCCATTTAGTTAAACAGTTAGAAAAATTACTTAAAAAAGACAATAAAGCTATCACTAGTAACCTCTGTCTACCCACTCGGGGATTTACAGGTGTAAGTATATGTATGTATGTAATTTTCTATCTTATTTCGAGGTAGTGCCACATCTTACAATTGGCCTAAGCATTAGCCAGGCAGGTAATTAAATGATGTAATAAACGAGACGGCTGAATATCATTCAGGCCGTTAATTGAATGGCGCCGTTTAGTTAACTGCCTAGGCAGTTAATTGGACGGCTGATTAAGCTAGTTGGCGGCAACATATATATGTGAAAGAGTGGTTTATATGTACTTAGAAAACATGCTTTAAAAACCCAAGGCTCTAATAACGTATATAAATAATATATACTATTATAAAAATATAATAATGCATATAAACCACTATAATTAGATCTACACCTGTACCACAATACCACGCAATTATTCGAAATGTTGCATTATAAACAATTCTAGTGCACTTGGCCCCATTTCACTACACGGTACACAAATAACTATGTCAAAATTGAAGAGTTATCATAAGTTCACAACAAGGTCTGTGCGAACAGACGGGTTACTCCATTTTTGTTAACCTTAATCATCTTACGTAAAGCTCCTCACGTAATAACGTACGGCCACGGTAACTTGCAACTGCACCAAAAATATATTTAAATGAATTGAATTTATAACAACCTTTGGTTACAAGTTTACTCATCGGAGCGAGAAAAATCGCTATCACTACATAGTATAAAACTAAGTCGCTTGCTCTGTCCCTATATCCCTTTGTATGCTTAATTCTTTAAAACTAGGCAACGGATTTTGATGCGGTTTTTTTTTTGATAGATAGAGTAATTCAAGAGGAAGGTTTACATATATAATACATGTTTAATATAGTAGAGGGTGCAGCGTGAACGGGATCTGACGCCACGCGGGCGGAAAAATATTGGCGGTACGAAGTTCGCCGGGTCAGCTAGTAATCTTGTAAGTTTTATTATTATTTAGATAATTTTAAAGATTTTTCGAAATCAAATAGCTATAGCAGTCTTTGTTTACTTCTTTAAAGAAAAAAAAAACGAAATAGATTGTATTCCTATTCCTAAATCGGCATGATTGGATTCAGATTTACGATAACGACTTTAAAAATCAACTTGCAATTTAATGCCTGTAGATGATTATTGCACAGATTGATGATGGTTTTCATTACAACACCAAACATTTACCATAATATCACAGCAATGTTAAATCGGGGCAAAAAGCTGTTACAATTATGTGGTCACCATAAATATCACAACTGCTATTTTAAACTAAATATAATGATAATAATTTTCTAACATTATTGCTAAGCTATAAGTTATTCTCGAAACAGCAGAGCAATATACTCTTGCCTACGTGTCAGATCTGATTAGAGGTGGTTTTAAATTCTTATTTTGAAACATTTGGTTAGCATTCGAATGATAAACTTTTGTAACTATATTTCATAGTAGTTGGTTACGAAATAAAGCCCTTGGAATTTATTTCATAACATAACATAATTATTTTGAAATTGAATTGTCTATGAAGGTGATTATTAATATAGCACTTGTATACATAATATAATATTATAATTATTATAATGTTGGTAGCATGTGCAATCATATTTAACTTTAATTTTGTGTGCTACTAGTTGTAGCCCGTGGCTTCGCCCGTGTAGATGCCGATGATCGTGTCGAAACAAAGCCTATGTCTTTTTCCCCAGATATAATATATCTAAGTCCCAATTCTCATCAAAATCGATTCAATGGCTTAAGTATGAAAGCATAACAGACCCACAAACTGACAGAGTTCCTTTCCCGTTTATTATAATAGTATGGTTTCAACTGGTATTTTGACAAAATATGTTAATTATACTTTCGACTAATATCTACAGAAATAATATTTTATTGCTAAATATAAAAAAATAATAAATAGAATGTGTCTCAAGTCCGAATTTTCAGTAGCCACGTTTAATAATAGCTTTCATAGTTGTGGTGAACGAAATAAAAATATGTAGTAGATATGTTATTATGACATTGATTGCAAGTTTCTTGAAGGTCATTCTTTATGTCCCATTAGGCGTACTTTGCACTGTGCTAGTTAATTCTCCATTCATTTCCTGGAAAAGGTCGACAAGGTCACATTCCAAAAGTGCATTTTAAGCTTTTTTATAAAACAAAATCATTAATATAGCAAACCATCTTAGTATATCATTTCCGTATTTGAATGAGTTACAAGGCTATACGAGTACTGTTTAAGTAATAAAAATTTAATGATACCAACTTCCTGGCTACAGTGATTAATGAAAAATAAAAAAAAGTAATATAATTTTTTTAACATTTTATTTTTTTCATATCATTTTTACATTCATCTTAACCTAAAATGGTAATCTTTTATCACTACGTACACGTACGCACATACAACTTATGAGATGTTACATATAAATATACAAAAAGATGCATTATTTTTTTGCTGCAGTCCCGGCCACTACTTGGCGAGATCTATAAATAATGATAGAACGCTTGGCAGCTATAACTAATACTATTTATTACTCTAATGGCTGTAGTAGGAACCTCCAAAGCTCAAGCTTGAGTGGTCGTAGCTATCGTGACCACTGTCGTGTCCTACGTAGACGGGCACTTTGACAGGTACGGGGTACGGTTTCTCGACCGGGACAGGGATGTGCTTCTCAACAGTTACGGGGTAAGGCCTGTCTACGGGAACCTTGACGGGGTAAGCTACAGGTTTCTCCACTGGGTAAGGAACGTGCTTATAAACGGGGTAAGGCTCTGGGACGGGCACTTTGACAGGTACGGGGTAAGGCTTCTCGACTGGGACAGCATAAGGCCTGTCGACTGGTATGTGTACTGGTACTGGTACTGGTTTCTCAACGGGATAAGCGACGGGAACACGCTTTTCTACGGGGTAAGGAGCAGGTACGTGTACGGGGTAAGGCCTGTCTACGGGTACCTTCACGGGGTAAGGGATGTGCTTCTCTACGGGGTAGGGCTGGGGCACGGGTACTTTAACTTCAACGGGGTATGGCACATGTTTTTCCACGGGGTAGGGCTGTGGCACTGGCACCTTTACGGGGTAAGGGATGTGTTTCTCAACAGGGTAGGGCTGGGGAACCAGAACCTTGACGGGGTAGGGCCTATCGACGGGTACGTGGACGGGATAAGGTACCTTCTTCTCTACAGGGTAGGGGGCAGGTACATGTACTGGGACTTTAACGTACTCTTTCACGTGAACAGGCACGTGTTTGACGACCTCGTAGGGCTGCGGTACGGGCACTTTCACTGGGTACGGGATGTGCTTTTCAACGGGGTACGGGACTGGCTTCTCGACGGGGTAGGCGACGGGAACACCCTTGACGATGGTGATTGTCTTGGTGGTGTCGTGGTGTTCTCCAAGGTTGATGCCATAGCCTCCGAAGCTTCCATAGCCGATGTCATCGACGTAGTTGTAGGCGCCGCCGAGACCATGTCCGCTACCGATATAGCCTACATCCAGACCGTGGATGCCGTAGCCGTAGCCGAGGTTCAAGAGACCACGTTTGTCCAACTTCTTCTCCAGTGGCTCCGCTTTCTTTGATGTCTTCTTCTCGCTGGCAGCGGCTGCCGCTACCAGCAGGAAAACTAAGCAGAGCTGGAATGAAAATAAAATTGTCAGAATAGAACTCAAAACTAGAAAGTTATGTGTATTAGGTCATAAAATCTGTGTGATTTACTAAAAAAAATATTGTATCCTAATATGAGTCAGGACTCAAGATACTGAAAATAAAAAACAGTGTCTTTAGTACCAAAATATAGTTTTCCTAACACACTACATACCCTTGATGTGTACTTAATATTTTTTCCTAAATAGCAGCGTTTGAGTTTTTGTTTTGTTTGAGGTCATGTAAGGTCGTCGTTTGTTTATTAATTCATAATTATAAATGAATGGAATAAGACCTCAAATGACCTCAAAACTAGCGATAGTTTAATGTTTTGAGGTTATTTGATTACATGGTAATTAAGTAACCGAAAATAACAATTGATGAATGTTACTTATGAATTAAATTGTTTTAAAACAAATCATAGTAAGTTAATTAAAGCCTATACTCAATTAATAAAACGATAAATAGCATTCATAGCTTAATCTTGATATACAAAAGTTATACAGTATTCTTATTTTATTAACATTACCATCAATAAAGGGTGTAAAAGATATCGTAAATTAGATAATCACCATCATAGAATCATTTTATTACATCAGTTAACTACAAGATTAAACATCTTATGCCTAATATTGTTTATATATTCACACCTATTAGTTCTAGAACCATTGATGTCTGATGTTTATATAACTACATCATTAACGCTAAATGTTTGTTAAATAATACATATCTTAAAGATTGTTGCAAATAGTTTATATTTACGCAAGTTTCTTGTAGCAAGGGGATGTGGAAATTACTATCATCAATAACTTCTATTGCAAAACCGTAGTCTTGTTTAATTTATTCTAACTGGTTTGCGTTTCTGTCACAAATTACAAGATAATTTGCAATCCTTGCTTTAATATGACAGTTTTTTAACGTATCATCATAATACAAAACCGATTCAAATGCTTTATAGTACAGGTTATTAACTCTAAAAGCAATTATTGTATTACAGAAGAGTTAAATTTTAATACAAACAACGTTTAATGCCGAGATTAATATTATGTAACTTGTCACTAATCCTTAGATACGACATAATCTGCATCTACTAAGTTATATAATTATGGTATTATGCCATTGATGTTTTACTGGAAGATTCTACCATACTCTGGTATGTTGTATGGTTCTTTCATAATACCTCTCAGTTACTCTATTATAATGAAATAATATTACGTGAATAACCTTCTAACCTTGGTCAAGCTTGACAAAACATTCTGTTAAGTGACTGACAGTGTTAAAAATAACAGTTTCTTTTGTAACACTTGTTTTGAATCTAAAAATCTACTATCTGTTTGTCTGTTTTAAACATAGTAGATAGTTCTACTGTTCTAGAAATGCAGTGGATTTTGTAATTACAATATTTACTTTCAAATTCTGTAGAAATTTAAATGGTTGTTACAAATGCGTATAGCTAAAAACTTGTATATACGCAATACTCATTTAAATGATATCAAGCTATATATTCTAAGTGATCTTTAAGGTGTTCATTGGTAAGATATCTTGCTCTGGCGCAACTATAATAGTCGACTCTTTGTTTTAGTTTCCCATAGACTTATCTTAAGAAACTGCGTCAATTGTTTTTAGGAATGCATTTTGCCTTGCATTGTTATTTTAATATTATTTGGTATTATGTAAATTATTACATGCATTAGATTGGTACGTGTTATTATCTAATGACCTGTTTTATCTATTACGATAAATTTTGCTTTTTTCAATAGGATATTACATTTTTATAACTGCTCTATTACCTGAGCGTGATTAAACATTTATGAATCTTGTGAACGCAATGTCTGATTTAATCTTCACAATGCACTATATTCAACATTTACATCACGATTTGCTGCAATATGTGTAATACAACCTTAGTTTATGAGTTAAAGCACATCTTTATAACCCTGTATGATGTCAGAAGCTGCTTTTGAACTAGTAAAATCAGTTTCTTTAAAGACGTGAAGAGGTTTCTATGAAAAATGGCGTGTCTTGAATTTAGTAATACCCATAATTATTTAATTTTATATGGATTTGACAGCTGATCTTTGTTTCAACACCAGTGCCGCAGTCTAAGATAGAAGAAACACTATAAACATCGTGTCATTTTGGATTTTTTGAATACGTTAAAATTAATTGTTAGAAAAAGTTGTGTATTCCACAATATTATTGTAAAATAGAATGTAAACAAACATTTCGCATTCGCATTGTTTGACAGTAAAGACGCTAATCAGTAAGTAAGGAGAACGAGGTCGGCAATGTTCGGGTTTGCTTCGTGTCTCCTCGGGCCATGGCGCATCGTGGGATAATGTTACCACTTCTTATGGTGCTTTCGAAACTTTGAAAATGGGTCGCGGATACTTACCCAACTGCGTTTGGTTTTAGCGATACGTTAATTACGGGGTTTCGGTTATTGCAAATGAGCCTAGGTTGCATAGGTATACACGCACCATTAAATGCTTACAGAATAGAAGGCTCATTTATTCTTCTATCATAATCGAACTGCTCTCAAACTTGCATAATATCAATATTGGTATAATATTAACAGAAAAAAGAATGAATTACTTGCCAGTATTCCTAGCAATGGTTATATTAATGAATTCAGTCATAAATAAGCTCTTATTGAATTTAACGACGAAGTTTATAACATCATTAAAGAATACGTTGGAGAATTGTTAGTTTTATGAATGAATGCCTCTTATACACAACTAGATACAGTTCAATGAACAAACAGAGGTTATTGTTCTACTGTTCACACTTGACTAAGAGCCTTAGATTTTAATAAAGTGAGACGACATAATTATGATATCCACGTTGTTTTCTCGAATTTTCGGATAATTTTGATTATTTTCAACAACAATATACCTGAAGCTCTTAATAATAACATCCATAGAACGAACCGGGATAAAACCACTAATATTATTTCAGGTAGTTAAAATAATGACCATAATAATGTAAACTAAACAATATTGCCAAATTTGACACCATAAACACTGACCAAAGAGTACACTGTGGTAAGTTTAATATCATGATGAGATATTGCGTACTATTTCAATCTTACATCTATTAAGATATAAACAGGTGTTGCAGTAATACTTTAATGTTGCCTAGTCACATATAAAAAAATACATTTTTATCTTGCATCTATTTACGATTTCTTTTACATTTTTTGCTTTGAATTCTATAATTCACATTTTGTTTATTACTACATACTTGTACATATCTACGTATAATAATTTGCATAATGATAAACGTAATATTATTTGATTAAATAAGATTATAACATTCTATTACGATTACTAAAAGTGGTAAATTCTCATCAGGCATTAAAAATCTATTTAAGGATGATTGAATGCAGCAAGAATATTTTACTGTTTTTACATAATCTAAGGTTAACTAGTCACCCAGTAGATGTTTGGATTAATGACTTGGGCCTTATAAAGCTAGTCAACCTAGGTTTGAGTATAGATAAAGTTTGTCAACTACTAAATTCTTTATTTGAGTGTTTAGCTGATTGACTTATTCAAGCGTTTGATCTCTTGAAAAAATTTATTCGTTCCTACTATTATGATTAATTCGATTATGGTATTTTTTAAAGCGATTCTTATTACATATTTTTGTTTCTAAATTTTAGACTAAATTATATATGAAATAGTTAAAGAACAGAACGAGAATTTCTAAGTAGAGTGTTACCTGATTACTTATTTTATTAACTACCGCCTATTTTTAATCATTTACAATCTAGTTAAAATTAACATTGAAACTAAACTGCGCTAATATATCTTTTGAACCATTTGATTCTATCATGTTTTCTCATAAGTGCTTTTCACAGACAATTAACTTTGTGTTTTATATATCTCTGTTATTATGTGTTTTAATGAAATGTTCATTGAATATACTTCATGTTTACTCTACGAAAGTACGAACTGAAAAGATTTCATTCTTTTACGTCTGTTATTTTTCTTGCAAAATTTTTTTTTTTTCATCAGTACCTGCGGATTTTTTTTTACTTGTTCTTTTAACCGTTTGCGTAGTGAGTAAAACTTAAGTTACTTTGATTTAAAAATGATCTTTTAATTTAAATTACTGAATTCAAATATTAAATTTGAAAACGGAATATTGAGGAATCGAATTATTTTTAACTTATTTCTCATTTTAAAATTCATATTTGGAATGCGTACTACTCCAGAAATTGTTAGGTGTATAATTTCAAGTGACATGTGAATCTCACTTGTCTTTCTTTATAAACACTATGAAGCCCTTATGCAATGTAAAGCTGGGCGTTCCTTGCTAACAGTTTCCTGGACTTTCTTCGTAGTCAAACTGGAATGAAACCCGTTGATGTCGAGTGAACATGTAGGTATTACTATTGTGACGTAATAGGCTTCGAGTGTAACTCATCCGCAAGCATTGTTTAGAATAATGTATTGTTTCGTTTTTCTTTCATTAACAACTTTATTAGTTATGATTATTAATTGTGTTGATATTAGGAGATATTATTATGAAAATGTATTATGGCATAGATTTGACTTCAAAAAAGTATAACACATCCCGTTTTTCACACATTTGACTTAGGACCTGTTTCACCATTGAATGAGCTCACAATTAGAGCAGAACGAGTATAATCATTAATTGCACTATTCGATAAACCAATGGTATAACAGATCCTAAAAATCACTTCACAATCACGGGACGCACTTTGACACTTTTTTGAAGTCACTTCTTGCACTACACTGCACTTCACGACGCACTCACCGATGTTTTCATAATGCCTCTTCAATGGTGGTTGGTGTTGGGAATCGAACTGGATACTGTGTTCACTGTGCTGTGAGTTTTTATAGGTGGTTATTTGGCGATACTTTCGCCATCGCCCCTCTAGCGGGAATGGGTTGTTCTACGGCGAGTCCTTCGTATTCGGCTAGCCGTCGCGTCGGACACAAGACAGACGCACCGCGCGTTCGAAAATCAAAACAATGATAAACATTTTTTTTAATTAGTTCATTCTATATTCAATTTTTTGAAGTTATTGTTCTAAATTTGAATCGATGTCATCTGCGTTTAGTTAACAAATTATGGCGCGTATTTTGTTCAATTTTTGCGTATTATTGCGTATTATATTTAGGTTAGGTTCGTGTTATTATAATTGCATATCTTGAAGTAAATATTAGTGCTTCCGTTCGATACTTAGTATTTGCCGGCATCCTGTACATAAAATTTAGTTTGTAATAATTAGGTTATGTGAGTGATCGTATTCTTTAGATTACTTCACATCTTGCTAGCTATAAATAAACAAATTTCAGCGTACCTAACTGTCTTGATATTTGTAATAATTTATTGTTGTTTTAGGTCTGTTATAAAGCCATAGACTTGATTTATAATTTGCATTTAGGTCGTTTATATTCTTGTATCGCTGTGTTTATATCACGTTACCATATTAACGATAATATTGATATTGTTGTCAGTAATCTAATACATAAAAATCGATGTTTTTATGTTTGTTTGTTCTTACTTTATGTTCAAGCGTAGATACTATTCATCTAATTGCGATAAAACCTCGTCAATTTATTTACCGCCTCGTCAATTTATTACTTGCATTTATAAATTACAGTCATAATTTGAAACCGATAACACTGCAATTTGTATTATAGGAATTAATGGCGCAAAACCGGGATGAATTTAACATAGTCAAATATAAATCCAAACAAAATCGAAATTATTATTAAATAATAATAACTTTTATGACGCCGATTACGTTACGATCGGCTTGCACCGATCATGGTCAATGGTCACGGCAAGAAACAGTATTATGCATTATAATAATAATATAAAATAATACTTAATTACGTAAAAATTGTGAAATTTAACATTTGCATTACCTTACAATATTTTAAGGATTCTACTATGGTTTGTTTTATTATTTAAATCAGTCCCGACATTTCGGTTCTTTTTTATCTTAATGTACTCGACCTTTATTTATTTACTAGTGTTACTATTTACGCAGACTGAGCTCAAAGTGTTTTAAAGTCTTGCTGTGTTGTTATTATTTTGGACTTGACGACCCAAGTTAATAAATGGATCTCGAGTAATGCTAATAGGTTTCTACCTTCCTCCCTATTGAAATTAATGTGGTTTAAATATGTTTATTACACGGTAAAGTGAGCTTAATACCCTAAACTTATACATAAGTCAAGTAAACAACATCTCTATCTAAGGAATAGATACACGTTATTTGATATCTAAAGATATGATTGTTCTACTTTACTGGATTCCTCTCTTTATTAATTAATACCAGACTGCGTCTCAGCCATTGCGTTTTATTTTGTGTTAAAAAACACATCGTGATAAAATCCGTATGAATTAAGTAGTTATATTTTAAAGTCATGTGACATTTAGTAATCGAAATTATAACGAATTTGTAACATCCGATGTAAATGTATATCGAGGTTTACTTACATAAATTACTTAAGATGAATAATAATAATTGTGCCAAAATATTATGTGTGGTAAAAAATTATAAGTAATTCGGATGCTTAAGTTTTTTATTAAGCCGTTGTCAAACTTACTTATTTAATAAAAAAAACAAAGACATTAAATGATTCGGTGGCTAAAACTATCTCGTTTCTAAAATGACTATATGCAACAATTCAGTAACAGATAATAACGTTTCTGAAATTACTACATGCAACAATTCGGTCACACGCAAAAAATCAAAACAGTCTCCCGTCTTTTAAAAAGACTAAATGCAACTGTTCAGGAAACTGTAGATTAAAATCAGATCAATCAATCAATCAATTAGCCCACCACAGGACACTGCTGGACAAGCGCCCCTCCCAATGTGTGCCATTTCGTCGGATCCTCCGCCTTCTGAATCCAGTCTGTCCCAGCCACCTTGTTCAGGTCGTCAGTCCATCTGGGTAAGGGGCGTGTCTTACCTTTTGTTTGCTTCAGATAAAAGTATTCAATTTTTAAAATGACTACATATATCGGTAAAATTCACTAGTCAGTAACATTCACCCATTTTGCATTACATATTACTAGAAAACAACGATTTTGTCATTCGGGAAAAAACAGAAATCAGTTTCTGTGAAGTCATTATCAGTTCGATTAGATTCAACCTTTGAATTTACATTTTAGTTAATGCAGTGTTGATATGTTAGTCGTTAAATGGTATGGTTTCAACACGGTTGTATGTTTTATTAACGAGATTATTAAATTTGGACCACGTAAGGTTATCTTGGGAAATCTATGGACGTAATCGTCTTGTGACTTATTTATTAAGATACAAAAAAAAATCTACATCATCCTATGGCCCATTCCACTTGGATTTTTCTGGTCCATTATTCTCTAGGAATTTTTATTACTCCAATAGGAATCAACTCCCAAACCCTCTAAAACAAACAAATACTTAAGTTAAGTACTTATAGGTGTACGTCATTGGCAAACTATCGACTGGTTCGAATCCGTGACATCACGATTGCAAATTTCACGCTTAAGTGTAACAGTGTACGCATCTAACTCATGTCAGTAGGTATATTTATTACCACATGACGTGTAAACGACTGAAGAAATTTCAATTATATTTCGTACCCCTTCCGAAGATGATTACTGTTTACATGCAGCAGTACGTAGTATGGTGCTGTCCTTGTCACACTTGTTTAAATCTATTAAAAGGAAAAAACCTATTGCCGTCTCGCTCACTCACTCCCCGCCCGGTCGGGCCATCCGCTTGCGCAGACCGCCATTACGTGTTTTGTGTCGTCCGAGTCACACACCACTTCGCAGTGAAAAAAGATACAAAATAATAATAGGTAATTTCGTATATGGCGGGAAAAAAAAGGTCACGACACGGACACGACGATTATGATGATATCAAGAGGAAAATACGAAAACTGGAAAAACATTTAAGAAGGAAGTCGCGTACGCGTCTACGCCGTATATCGTCAAGTTCGGAAAGTAATGCACAAAGTGAAGACCGATGCACCCCGGTGCAATTTGATGATGATGATGAAGAAGTTGCTTGTGGTAAGTAAGCGAATGTATCAATAAGAACATTTTGTACACAAGACGGTAGGTTGTCATGCTGTTTCTAAGCGCGGGCGCGGCCACCCGCCCCTGCGGGCGTTTTTTGCTTATCTAGGCGCTATACCTATACCTACCCTACGCAATTTCTTTCTGAATGCTTTGTATTCCGCGCCTTGGCTAGTACCTACCTCGAAATAATAATCTATCATGGATGACATGCACACATTAAGCACTTCACGTAAATTGTGTTGACCTCGTTATTTATTTTTTTCTCCCTGTAAATCAGGTCGAGTACCTACCTATATGCATCATAGCCCTATCAGCTCCGCGTAAACCGCGTATGAGCGTTACTGTGTATTCTATGTGAATACGATGTACCTACTTACCTTCCTACCTAGCTATTGGATCATAGCTCCGTGTAAATCGCGTTGAGCATTAAATATTATTTACAAGTCGTAGCTCCGCGTATATCGCGTATGAGATGTGCAACTGCACAATGTGCAACGCCTTAGCTCCGCATATACTATATAATGGACAATAAATTCGATTTTACGGGTACATATTATGGAAATGCCATTTATCTATCATACATTGATTATTGCTTTATTTCATAATGATATTATATCCTCTCAGGCAAAATTCACGAAGATGACATACCTGATGCAGAACATTCTAACACCAATGAGTGTCAAAACACTATACCTCTAGATGAATGTCAGGAATTAAATCAAGATATTTTAACGATACTTGGCGAGGATTCATCCAAAGAGAAAGCATTCGGCGATAACTTACATAAAGATATCGCTTCCAGGTGGCAACACATTCTATTGAATGGTTTACAAAAGGACAACAGATCTGAATTATTAAAAGCGTACCTACCCCCAGAAAATTGCCCCAACTTTAGGGCCCCAAAGCTCAACTTAGAAATAAAAGCAGCTTTATCGGAATTAAACTATAAGAAAGATATTTATGGACAATCTAAACAGAATCAGCTATCCAGCTGTCTGTCAGCTTTGGGCAAAGCCCTAAATATGATATTACTTAATAATCAACAAGATAACACACAAGAAATGATTAAATCATTGAGTGATGCGGGTCGTCTTTTATGTGATTACCACTTCAAAGAATCGCAATCACGGAGGTACGCTGTGATCAATGTTATCAATAAGGAAACTAAGGACACTATAAAAAATACCAAGGTAGATGAATTTTTATTTGGTTCTGACCTAGCTGAACATTTAAAATCTTCCAAGGCGATTTCGAAGTCTGGACAGGAACTTAGACAGACCATTCGACCAACGCCTAAGCCAGTCACCGCTGGACCTTCATCTGTCGTTCGTCGAGGGACTTTAAACGCGAGGGGGGCGCCGCCGCAGCCATCAGCCGCCCAGACGCAAACCAACACCATTCCACGGAGGAGGCCGGCGGCTCCGGTCCGCAGCCGGTACAACTACAACCCGAGGAACGTGCAGCGTCATCGGGGGAGGAGGACTTAAACTTCAATCCAGAGGTACCTATTCCTGTAGCCGGTCGATTACGATATTTTTATCAACAATGGACTGACATTACAAATGATCCTATGATTTTATCATGGGTTAAAGGATATAAAATACCTTTCAAAGAGCATCCAGTACAATACCAAATACCTCATGCTAAATATTACTCTGATACAGAAGTCAAAACTATTGACAACTGTGTCTTCGATTTGTTACAATCTGAATTTATCTCACCTTGTAGTCCATGCAAAGGGCAATATATTTCATCAATATTTACCGTTCCAAAACATAACGGTAAACATAGATTTATATTAAATCTAAAGGGCTTAAACAAGTTTATAGACGTCCAACATTTTAAAATGGAGGATTACCGTACAGTTTTAAAACTTATTGAATTCAATGACTACTTGGCTACAATAGACATTCAGGATGCATATTTTTTGGTAAATATTGATGTAGAGGATCGTAAAAAACTAAGATTTCAGTGGAATTCACAACTCTTTGAATTCCACGTTCTTCCCTTTGGTTTGTGCACAGCACCGTTTGTGTACACGAAGCTTTTAAAGCCTGTATTGTATAAGCTTCGCTTGGACGGTCATTTATCAGTTAATTATTTAGATGACTTCTGTTGTATCGGATCATCATATAATCAATGTGTTGAAAATGTTGCTGCTACTGTTAAGCTCTTGGAATCATTAGGATTTATTATAAATTTAAATAAAAGTCAGATATCCCCCACTCAGTCATGTAAATTTTTAGGATTTATATTTGATACTACAAATATGACCTTATCTCTACCTTATGATAAGAAACAGCGTATAAAAGAGAAAGCTACAATGCTTCTCCAAATAAATAAATGTACGATCAGACATTTCGCTGAATTTCTTGGTCTTTTAACATCAGCATGCCCAGCTGTATCTTATGGGTGGCTTTATACAAAATTATTTGAAAGAGAAAAATACTTAGCCTTGGATCATTCAGAAAACTATAACAAAAAAATGTACATTAATTGTAACTTACATGATGATCTCAAGTGGTGGATATCAGGCATTGAAGAAAGCTTTAACCCGATTCGAAATGATAAATATGATATAGTCATATATAGCGACGCATCCAGGACTGGGTGGGGCGCTGCCTGTGATGGTAAGACAGCTGGAGGCAACTGGGATTCATCTCACGTACAAAGGCATATCAATTATTTAGAACTAAAGGCGGTTTTTTATGCATTGAGAACATTTGCGAACCATATATATGACTGTAACATACTTCTCAGAGTCGATAATAGTACAGCCATATCGTACATCAACCGAATGGGTGGTGTGAGATTCACACACCTCAATGATTTGTCTCGTGAAATATGGCAGTGGTGTGAAGAACGTAGGCTATATATCTTCGCATCATATATTAAATCTGCCGATAATATCGAAGCTGATCGTGCATCTCGAGAGTTAAAAATTGATACAGAATGGGAACTTGCTGATTATGCGTTTGAGCAAATAGTAGAATCATTCGGTACTCCGGAATTCGATCTCTTTGCAAGTGTACAGAATTATAAATGTGAGAGGTATGCTTCGTGGAAACTTGACCCTCAATCTGAGATTATCGACGCGTTTACCTTTAACTGGAAAAATTTAAATTTTTATGCGTTTCCCCCATTTTGTTTAGTGACGAAAGTCCTTCAAAAAATCAAAGCTGACAAGGCTGAGGGCATTGTTGTCGTACCGTACTGGCCATCCCAGCCCTGGTTTCCAAATTACCAAAAAATGATTATTTCCCATGAGATCATATTTCAGGCAAAGAAGTCATTACTCCATTCTCCTTTCAGGGAAGCTCATCCTCTTCATACAGACCTTTCCCTGGTGGCGGCGAAGTTATCCGGCAGATTCTAATGAAGCGAGGTGCTCCATCAGGTTCATTAGATTTACTAATGGCATCTTTCGCAGAAAATACATTAAATCAATATAATTCGTCTCTAAGTACATGGTGGGAGTTTTGTCAGGTTAATAATTATAATTATTCCGAAGCCAACATTTCGCAGGTGATGAAGTTTTTAACAGAAAGATTCGAATCCGGTGCCGGTTACAGCACATTAAATACAATCAGATCGGCTTTATCGTTAATATTAGATTCATCAGTAACCACACATGTTATGATTTCAAGACTCCTGAAAGGTGTTTATAAACTAAAGCCACCCACACCAAGGTATGACGTAACATGGGACCCAATAATTGTACTTAATTATTTAAGTAATTTTTATCCTTATAATAATATTAGTTTACGTGATTTATCCTTAAAAGCAATATCTTTGCTTGCTATTGCATCTGCTCAGCGGATGCAAACCTTAAGTCTAATTAAAATAAGTAATGTCACTATTGAAAGAGACTGTATAATAATAAGAATCATTGATTTAATAAAAACTTCCCGGCCTGGGGCTTACCAACCACTTATTAGACTGCCATACATTAGAGAAAACCCTAAAATTTGTCCCGCGTTAACTCTGCAATCTTATATCAATAAAACTATGGACATCAGACACAGCACAACAGATCATGTATTTATCAGCTTCAAAAAACCACATAATAAGGTGTGTTCACAAACACTTGCACATTGGGTAAAGGCTGTTTTGCATAAAAGTGGTATAGACACGAACATATTTGGTGCTCACAGCACACGTCACGCTGCTACCTCAGCTGCGCGACGTGCTGGTGTCAGTCTACAAGTGGTTCGTAAGGCAGCAGGTTGGAGTGATACTTCTAATGTTTTCCTTAAATATTATAACCGGGATGTAAATTCGGCCGCTAACGGCAGTGAATTTGCCAATTCATTGTTCAATCATACGTAATATTTACCGAATTAAGAAATACTTATGATTGTCTATCTATTTTTCCTCGTTGAAAATGAGATAATATAATAAGTATTGATTTAGTCAAATCTGTAATTTATTTGTCCTTATCTCATCTATCCTTATCCAATTTTTTTTTATTATTGTTGTGCAACTCTAAACATCTGCATGTAAACAGTAATCATCTTCGGAAGGGGTACGAAATATAATTAAGAATTAAACGAACTTACCTCGTGAAGTTCGATTCTAATTATATGAGTACCACGAACGAAGATGATTACCTATTCCCTCCCAACCCGGTGTCAATTTCACCCAAAAAAAAAAAAAAAAAAATTGCTGACTCTAAAATTAATGGCGGTCTGCGCAAGCGGATGGCCCGACCGGGCGGGGAGTGAGTGAGCGAGACGGCAATAGGTTTTTTCCTTTTAATAGATTTAAACAAGTGTGACAAGGACAGCACCATACTACGTACTGCTGCATGTAAACAGTAATCATCTTCGTTCGTGGTACTCATATAATTAGAATCGAACTTCACGAGGTAAGTTCGTTTAATTCTTAATTAAATTATCATTTGCGTAACGATAGCCTAATTTATAGGTTGTTAGCACAGCCGTTGATGCTGTTAGCACATTATAAATGTACATGTTTATTAGAAGAATCTCAACAGCGCCGAGTTCGTGGGTTTGATTCCCTTGTCAAAGAAGACTTGCTTGTCAGTAGGATAAAGCCTACTGAGTTTCTTGCTGGAGACTTCTCAGAATGGGGTCTCACGTTTAACATGCTTTTATTACATAACATCCCATATCTTTTTACTCAATGATCAACTTTATCCACGCGTCAGGAGGCCTTACGGTCTAGAGTTCTCAGGTTCGAATCCTGGTTCTGGGGTTAGTGGGAATATTAGTATTTTCGTATCACGAAGGACCTCTACTTAGCCAGCAACAATGCGCGATTTTTTTGTAGTTGTCATACAGACGACATTACAAAAAGTCACGCTATACAGATAGGTTTCTAAGGTACATATTTAGAATGTCACTCAACTGAATCTAAATTAATCTGAGAAAAAGTTGTATAGACAATCTCGAAATGTCAATGTATATACAATCTTTACTCAGATTAATCGGGGTTCAGCAAAGTGGCATTTTAGAATACAGGCCTACATTTATTAACTCATCTCAATTCGGAATTTTTCTTCAGTCGAGAACCACTACACATTTTTATTGTCCAACAGCTTGATAATACACACCGAAAGATGCCGTTACGAAAAATTATATAACATTTTACACTGCACAGAAATCAAAACCGGGACCTCGTACACAGCAATCGTATTCGCCACTCCTACGTCATTAAACTGTGTCATCACAAATGCATTTCAATGTGATATACGTTTACACAGAGATAGTGTATCTATGCTAAGCTACAGATACGATTTCCAACGCTTTAAAATTATAATAATGAACTGTTATATTGCCATTTGTAACTGATAGTACATCTCAAATCCGCTTTATAACTTATTCATGAATAAGATATCGTTGGTTCAGACAAATTTAGCAAGTATGGATAATGTTATTTACGCCAATGTCATTAGAACAAATGTATAACTTTGTTGGTTTGTTGCTCTTTAGCGCAAAAACGGCTGGATGGATTTAGCAGAAACTTTATATATAGAACTAGCCGTCCGCTCCCGGCTTCGCACGGGTGGTAAATTCGTTCCCGTGGTACTCCAATACAGCCAATGCTACTCAGGGTGAATGTAGCTTTCCAATGGTGAAAGAATATTTGAAATCGGCACAGTTGTTTTTGAGTTTATTCATTATAAACATACAAATCGTTACTCTTTATAATAGTAGTTTAGAAAATATACAGAATAAGGTGGGAAACATGACATAGACAACTTTTATGCCTATGATAAGTTCTAATGGGTGGTAGAGACAACTCACAGTCAGATGATAGTCACTCTAGTAAAAGTCAAATAAACAAATCATATAAAGGAGAAGTAGTAGATTTAATCCTGGTCCACAAATCACCAGCTTTGGATGCTCCCGGGATTTGCATTTGTTTGAAGAAAAAGACTTTTTTTTTCCTAGTACCTCAGTAGTGCATTTACATACATACTCTCACGACTATTTCCTAGCGGGGTAGTCAGAGATCAACAGCACGACATTTGAGTCTGTCCTTAAACGCTTCACGAGCTCCCTCTACTATCATTAATCCCTTCATACAATTCCTCCAGCACCACTTCAGACCTGCCTCGTTTTCAAACCTTAGCAGGGTAGCCAGAGCTAACTGGAGAGTTTTTGTACTGTCAGTGGGAAGACCAAAGGCTATTACAGCTTTGTCTCCTACACTGACGGCACAGAAACATTGTGTTTACAGGGTCAGCAGCACGAATGTGACTCCCCTGGTGTTGCACACGTCCATAGGCTACGGTAACCACTTTTGCATCAGGTGGGCCGCGCGCTTGTTTACCATCTATAGTAGTATAAAACCAATACCTACCAATGATCAAATTAACACATATTGTAATATATTTAAATCTATTACTTAATGAGCTGCAAATTAATTATATAAGACAATTTCTACTTTCGTGTTATAATTAATTAGGTTGAGTTGTTTGTTTGTCGTGCTAATTACAAATACGCCCTTGATATTGCAGTGAGAGATTAACTATAAGATTGCGTTGGTGTAGACCAAAGAGGAAATAATAATAATAATAATAATATAATATAAATTTTATATTTTTAAATAAATATTTATCCATACTAATATTATAAATGCGAAAGTAACTCTGTCTGTCTGTATGCTACGCTTTCACGCCTAAACCACTGAACCGATCCTGATGAAATTTGGTACAGAGGTATATTAGAGCTTGAGAACGGACATAGGCTACCTCTTATCACGAGAAGGGGGTTTAAGGGGGGGAAATAGGGGAGTTAATAAGTTTGTCATTTCTGAAGATATCTTAATGAAATTTGGTATAGAGGTAGATTACAGCTTGGGAACGGACATAGGCTACCTTTTATCACGAAAAGGGGGGTAGAAGGGGGGGGGGGGTGGACTAGGGTCTTGGGATGAAAGTTTGTAATTTTTGAAGATTTCTTGATGAAATTTGATACAGAGATAGTTTAGAGCTTGGAAACGGATATAGGCTACCTTTTATGGGGAAAGAGGGGTAGAAGGGGGGCGGACTAGGGCCTTGGTATGCAAGTTTGTCATTTTTGAAGATTTCTTGATGAAATTTGGTACAGAGATAGTTTAGAGCTTGGGAACGGACATAAGCTACCTTTTATTGCGAAAAGGGGGGAAGAAGGGGGGGGGACCAGGGCCTTGGGATAAAAGTTTATCGTTTTAGAAGATTTCCTGACGAAATTTGGTACAGAGATAGTTTAGAGCTTGGGAACGGACGTAAGCTACCTTTTATCGCAAAAAGGGGGTTAAAGGGGGGGACTAGGGCCTTGGGATGAAAGTTTGTCATTTTTGAAGATTTCCTGATGTTTGGTACAGAGATAGGTCAGAGCTTGGGAACGGACATGGGCTACATTTTATCGCGAAAAGGGGGGTAGAGGGGGGCCTAGGGCCTCGGGATCAAAGTTTGTCATGTTTGAAGATTTCCTGATGAAATTTGGTACAGAGATAGTTTAGAGCTTGGGAACGGACATAAGCTACCTTTTATCGCAAAAAGGGGGGTAGAAGGGGGGGATTAGGGCCTTGGGATGAAAGTTTGTCATTTTTGAAGATTTCCTGATGAAATTTGATACAGAGATAGGTCAGAGCTTGGGAACGGACATAGGCTACCTTTTATCGCGAAAAGGGGGGGTAGAAGGGGGGCCTAGGGCCACGGGATCAAAGTTTGTCATGTTTGAAGATTTCCTGATGAAATTTGGTACAGAGATAGTTTAGAGCTTGGAAACGGACATAGGCTACCTTTTATCGCAAAAAGGGGTAGAAGGGGGGGGGGGGGATATGGCTATGGGATGAAAGTTTGTCTTTTTGAAGATATCCTGATGATATATTTGCTACAGAGATGGATTGAAGCTTGGGAATGAACATAGGCTATCTATGGACGCGAAAATGGAGGCATAGGGGGGGGGAGGGTAATAAGGTATGAAAGTTTGACAGCTTTGAAGATATCCTGATGAAATTTGGTACAGGGATTAATTAGAGCTTGGTAACGGACGGATGCTACCTTTTATCGCGAATAATGTGGGCGGGATAAGGACTGGATAGTTAGTATGAAATTTTGATGATATCCTGTTGAAATTTGGTACAGAGATGGATTAGAGCTCGAAAATGGACATAGGCTACCTTTTATTGCGAAAAAGGGAGTTGAAGGGGTGGAATAGGGCAAGGGTATGTAAGTTTGACAATTATAGAGATGGATTAGAGGTTGGAAATGGACATAGGCTACCCCTTATCGCGAAAAAGGGATAAGGGGGAGCGGGGAAAGGGAATAGGGCTATGGGAACAAGTTTCTAATTTTGTCATCGGCACAAAAAAGGGGGTGAATAAGGCATAAATAGTAAGAACTTCTTTTAAGATGCCCTCATGAAATTTGGTACTAAGGTGAATTAGAGCTTCAGAACGGACATAGTCGAGTAACGAACCAAATATAGAAGCGAGTGGAGAGGCGTGTACAGATTTATAGGGACGAGTGGATAAGCGTGTAAAGATCGAAAGTCGAGTAGAGTCGACTACAGGGGCGAGTAGATATGCGGCTAGAGAGCCAAATAGAATGCAGTAAAGGGTTGAGTAGAGAGGCGAATAGGGAGGCAAGTGGAAAGATGAATGTACTGGCGAGTATAGATCGAATAGAGAGTTGAGTAGAGGTGCGAGTAGATAGGCGAGTGGGGAGAGTCAAGTAGAGAAGGGAAAAGAGAATCGAATGGATGGGCAAGTAGAGAGGCCAATATAAAGGCGAGTTTAGAGTAGAGTACAAAGTCGAGTAGAAAGGGGAAGAGAGAAGTCAGTAGAGAGTCGACTATAAATTCAAGTATAGAGGCGAGTAGAAAGTCGAGTAGAGAGTCGAATATAGAGGCGAGTAGAAAGTCAAGAACAGAATAGTCAAGGACAAAGTTGAGTAGAGAGGCGAATTTAATGCTCAATAGCGTCGGATCAACACTAAGCGATAACCGACATCCACGCGAGCGGAGCCGCGGGCAACAGCTAGTATTTTATATATTTATATTTATAAGTTTGTAAAAAAGAATAATAATAAAGCTTGTTTATTTCCAATCCACAGTTGCTAATACATGAGTTTTAATATATCTAATCTAAATATATATAACTCAAAGGTGACTGACTGACATAGTGATCTATCAACGCACAGCCCGAACCACAAGACGGATCAGGCTGAAATTTGGCATGCAGGTACATATTATAACGTAGGCATCCGCTAAGAAAGGATTTTGATTAATTCTAACCCCAAGGGAATAAAATAGGGGATGAACATTTCCGCAGCCGTGGCCTGCTTTTGCTAGGGTGACGGGCGGCTCCACCCGTCACCCTCAGGCCCGCGCTCATGGGGGGCGGAGGTCGGTCTGCGCCCTCCGACGCCCGAGCCGCCTTCGAGCGCGTGCAGCGATGTCAGCGAGTCTCGCCGCGCCCGGTCCGCCGCGCCCATAGGCCCATAACAATAGTTTACTTTAGAAATAAATAGAGAAACCGACTTGAAGTGGAACTAGATCTTAGTATAAACCTTTCGTCATGTTCCACAAACTTGAATTCTTTAGTAAAAAATAAGTAATAGCTCCATACTTAGCACTAAAATTTAGTGACTAAATGAGTGATACCAAAACATTGCATGTACCTAGTATTAATAAAACATTCTACTATTAATAAATGTGTATTATTAGTGGAATCAGCTCGGGTTAAAAAGTACTCAGTGGTTCACGAAGGGGCAGTGTGCAAATTACCGGGCCATGGCAGAACAACGTTTAGGAAAACACCTTCCCATATAGTTGTCTGTAATGTCCATCTTTTGTCTGTACATCTCGCTACACGTCCTGCCCACCGCTAATTCTGTTTTAGCTCGTAGTTTAGGCATCTATAACTTTCGTTTTTTGTAAACATTTTTTACTTTTTGCTTTTGTATTATTGTAATTTTTAGTACGCTTCTTTCCATTGCTTTTTGACATGCTACAAGTTTATTTTTTATTTATGCGTTGTATGAATACACACAAAGAGTAAATATACTGTGTATTATCATCATCATTATTCTAGTGTTAGGCCCGGCCGCAAACGAGGCCAGCACCATTGGTACACATCACACATGTCATCCTCTACGACGTCACGCCAGTGTTTTATGTATTTTGAATCCCATCAAGTTTTCTGCTTACCCGCGAATCCATAGATCAGCTGATTGATAAACGAGACTCTGCCGCAGGCTTTCTTTTGGTGGTTAGGGTTCAGATGGCAGTTGATCTCATAAATGCCAAAATAAGTCACACTGAGACGACATAAAAGAGTAAACGGATCTTAGGGTCAGGTGTGAGGTTTTCAACCGAGAATAACGTGAAAATTATAAATAAGGAGGTCCAATGGCAACGTTGATTTGTAACATCTTGAAGAAGGACTAATGGGATCTTATAATAAGGTTGTACGTGAGCTTTTGGGATAAGATTGATGAAACTTGGAGATCGCCGAGTATCGAAACAAATGACGAATTTAAAGTTGAAAGTTTGTTGTACTGGTACATGATTGATTCCATATTTATGAGATACAGCAGATAATAATTACTCATAATATTATGCGTTATCGATAATAACACAGGAAACTTTTTTTTTACAATCAACTTAACATTGAAAAGGTATCAACCTTGCGCATGCTAAATGAGTGATACAAATCGCAGACACGGATGTGAAATGCTTTATGCCAATTTTAAAATTCGAAGAATTGACGGTTTTAATAGCGAATTAATGGTATTATTGGTCGAGTAAGATTTTTTCTTTTTTTATAACACTTAGGAGGCAGGTTAAGCACGCGGCCCACCTAATGGAAAGTGGTTACAGTGGCCTATGGACGTGTGCAACACCAGAGGCATCACACTCGCGCTACCGACCCTGTTAGAACAAAAAGTTTCTGTGCCGTTAGTGTAGAAGATAAAGCAGGCCAAGCCTTTTATCTTCGCACTAACAGCACAAAAACTCTCCAATGTGCTCTGGCTACTCTACTCACCGCCGGCAACACAACACAAGGTTATTATGGCCGCGGTATTATGTAGGGCGGAGGTACTGTCCCAGTCGGAAATACCGTCGTCTCCTACCTCCTAGGTATGCTTGAAACCTTTGCTCTAGCTGAAGCGGGCCCAGGGTGGCAGCACGTTGAGTTTCCACGTGCTTTCCTCAATGGGTGCATGTCCCTTTTTTTTTGTAGTGCGGAAATCAGTCAGAGCTGGCAGAGTTGGTGTCGGACTCGCTCCGACAAAACCTGCATGCCGACTTTCGGCATCACGGCCTGCCCTGGGTGCATCCCCCTTGATCCAATCGGGGTTCCGGCATTTCCATCTTAGAGCACCTTTATTTTGTTTGCCCGGAAACACTGAGACATAAAGAAATATCATGAGATTTTTTGGGTTCAGGGTCGATATACCCATCACACTGTACTCCGGTAAAGTGAAGCCTATATTTGTTTCCGCATGGTAAAAGAAACAAATGGTTATTTAATTAATATAATGTGTTAATAATTATGATTTATTTGTAAATTATACTTGTAACATTGATATAAATTAATAATTCATAAGTGAATTTGATTAATTTAATAACACAAGATCAATATAGGAACAACTCTGATCTTTTTCACATTATCGCTAATTTAATTCTGATTTGGTTCCTTATTTCTCGTATGTATCGCTAAAACATGTATGTGTAGTATCAATTCGAATAAAACAATATTATCATCTCCGTACCTAATGTGGTACCTTTTTTTTTACATGCGGGAAATCCCCACGGAGCCGGAGGGGGAGGTTATGTCGGACTCGAACTGACTAAACCGCACGCCGTCTGGGTCGACGTGCTAGGCCGAAGGTGAGGTTATGTCGCGACATATCCCTCGCACCCCGGGTGACCCAGATCTAATGTGGTACCTAACTACCAACCTTGGGTAGACCTTGGCCAGCATCGCTGGTTTTACCTTTCTTTTGAAGGAGAGCTAATCTCCGTCTCTTCTTAGGAAACGCGTATTGTGCTATTAGTATATCTCCTATGACGTCATTATGGATTTTCAGAAAAAAAATTACTTTAGTTCAGTGGCGTGAAAAACTGAAGGTATTTCTACAAGTAGTGATCGCTAACTCGTCTCAATTGATCATGTAATGGACAGTAATTTTATGACAACTGATTGAATTGAGATCGAATTGAAACTATTTCAAATGTATTCAATACAAAGCCATAAGGCTTTGTACTGGTATTTTTTTATACAACTGAGGTAGCAGACTAGCACACGGCCCACTTGATGGTAAGTGGTTACTGTGGTCTATGGACTATAATCAGGAATAGCCTTTGGTCTTCCCACTGACACCACAAAATCTCTCCATTGAGCTCTGGCTACCCACACCACCAGGAACACAACACGAGGTTATTATGACCGCGGTATTCTGTTAGGGCGGAGGTACTGCCCCAGTCGGACTGCTCAATTGGACGGGATATGTTATATCCTATTTCAGTTTATTACGCTAGGATGTTTGTGAGTATAAATCACAGTATCATGTAATCTGACACTAAACAATGTAATTTCTATTCCGTGAGGATTTTGCACACGAAAAAAAAAAGAAAAAAAAAACAATACCAAAAAATAATCATTACTACTGTGGAAGAAGTACAAATAAAAATAACAACTTCCACCAAGTGCCATCAATCAACAGTATAAATAGTCCAAAAAAACCCTCTCAACTTGAAAAAACCCTCTCATGCATTCGAAGCTTGAACTTTAGAACCCAGAGTTTGCTCTAGGTACTACTCTATTTTTTTCATTAATTATTTATTTTTGTATTTACGGCAGGATCTGCCATCTAACTTCCTAATCCCGAGAGGAACGCCTCCGTCAAAGCCTCTTGTGATAATCAGTAGCTATAGTTGAAATTTGATGACACAAATTTATCACAAATTTTGGCCGGGTGCGTCCCACCGCGCACGATTGCAAAAAACCCTCCATAGTAATCCAATCTTGGTTGAATTGGGTTCATGGGTCAGCAAGAGCATAGCCGGGCTGCGGGTGCGGCCGGGGATTGTGGTCGCAGCACTAGTGGGACCGGTGGGTATCACGTGGTGCTGCGACGATAATCCTCTTTGATGATGCCGTCAAACTGAGTGCCACCATTGTTAACAGGGTACGTGTATGTAATGGTGACCCTATTTCCTGAGACTTTGCCTTCAGCTTCCAATCTGGCGAGGTGAAGTTAAATTGATGTGTCCTATATATTTAAAAAAAGTGCCCATATCCCCTGTGACACTAAAAACCGATATGAATTTAACCAGCAACAAATCCCATTCTAGGGTGAATCATCTGATTAACTTAGCTACCTGAACACATTCTGGCACGCTGAAATTCTCTTATACAAGTGCCTTAGGGTCATTGTTATTAAAAGTATTTTAAGAAGAAGCAAGTACTTAACCAAATTGAAATACATTATCGTAATCAACTAAGGCTCTTGACCTAAAATCAGAAACGTGGTCGGAGTGAAACAATTTTTGACCTTAACAATGTTATTGTCTTTGAGCCAATCACTTCCCTTTTCAATAATAACAACATAGGGCCAACATGGCCAATAATAACTAAGAGAGGCAAAAATAAAGATAAAAAATAACATAAAAGGAAATAAATTGCAATCGAATGTTAATAACCCTTCATTATTCAAGTTGTTGTTGAGTATCGACCGGCAACGAACCTTTAAAACTGGTTCTTTAAAATTCGTACCTTGCGCCCACTCGTCCCTTCAAACATTTGAGGCTCCCACTCCTCCCATGTACCCCAATTGTGCTAATTGTAAACTACTGCCATACCGCACAAGCTATAAAAAATGCCATTTAATTTTTGAAATTAGTGCGGGCGCACACAAAGATTGATGGAGTTCTGAGTTCCGAGTTCATAGTTCTTTAGAATGTACCGACTCAATGTTCACAACGCTCACAGCGGGCAGTCAAAGCGGTACGCCGCGTTCTAAGCGTTCTTTCTCCGCCCCGAGACAGAAAACGCCTGAATACCGCGATGTCTGAAGTGACAAACACGGAAAAATATATTGAATAGATTAGAGAAAGGAATTTATAATACGATTTGAGTATAAAATATTGCTATCAGTAATAGAATATACTAAATTCGCGTTGTGTTAATTGAGTGCACCCAATACTTTCTTTTCTTTTTAGAAACACTTTTGTTCCACAAGAGCAATAACTTTCATAGGAAATAGTGACATATTGCGTACAGAAACACAAACGAATCTAGAACGCTTGAATTTGAACGCCGCCGCCTGTGTGCGTCGGAACTCTTGAGCGGTCAATGGTTACAGAACGAGGAACTCAAACTGAACTTTGACCGCTCTCCGTGTGCGCGTACACTTACTGTTATGCCGTTTGTAGAGTGAGGAAGAAAATGTATTGAACTTTTTTCATTAAATTTTGGACGCTGAATCTTTCATAGAATTTTTGTAGGGTCAGTGGTAGACAGTTACAAAAATCGGTTTCTAACTGCAGCACGATGACGTTAGAAGATAATAGTTATGCATACATATCTGACTACGTCTTAAGATAATACAGGCGTGAATATATAAGTTACTAGCTGTGGCCCGCGGCTCCGCCTGCGTGGATGTCGGTTATCGCGACCAAACATAGCCTATGTCCTTTCTCAAGGTCTAATCTACCACTATACCAAATTTCATTAAAATCGGTTCAGTGGTTTAGGCGTGAAAACGTAACATACAGACAGACAGACAGACAGAGTTACTTTCGCATTTATAAAATTAGTATGGATTGACTACAATTCCAAGTTGTACCTAATAACTTCAAGTTTTAACGCAACCGAAATAAATGAGGTAGAACGTCACGCTCTCGTTAAACAAGTAAAATGATTCGGTTAATTTATTACCTATCGAATAATTATCGCACTCGGCCAAGTGTACTATAAATAATTATACTTAATATTGGAAAGACGTCATTTAATATTATTATAGGTCAGGAGTCAGGAGGAGGTTAAAATTAATCAGGTAGTGTATATTGGTTCAAAGAAAAAATTATGTTACTCCAAAAAATGTGTACTGAGAATAGACAATCTAGATTCGATCCCCGCTCAGTGCAAATATTTGGATGTATGAATATGGGTGTTTGCATTAATCTGGTCGTGCCTCGAAGAGCACGCTAAGCCGTCGTCGGTCTCGGTGGCAGTCGTTATGGGTATTTGGGGACCTCAAAAGTCCGACTATTTTAACCACAAAACTTCGGTATCACCAATTGGTTATGGAGTTCAGAAGGCAGTTGCTTCACGGAGAGTATCGAAGTGGTGGAAACGGCTAACAGCGTAGTCAAAAGGAAAAAAAGAAGGAATAGAAACTTTAGATTGCTTGTTGTTTACAACTGATTAATATGTAAGCCAAGTATATAAAAATATCTTGTAAAATATGAAAATGGACTAAAAATATATCATTAAAATGCACGCATTAGAATATTAGAGCACTAACTGGTCAGTGAAGAAATATGCATTCGACTAGAATTTAAATATTAATCAAATATTCATTAATTGTTTAAGTCAGAAAAAAACGTGATGTAATAAAAATTACAAAACGTTGTGCAGTTTGATAAAATTTTATAACTGCAGACTTGTATAAAAGAAAGAAAAAACTAAATCTAAACATTTATACGTAATATACCACCAGCTCCTTGACTTTAATAGGTTTCGGTTACTGCTAGCCTTGAACTTCAACGATTTTATTCCAAAATTGGTGCATTGAACGATGCGGTAATTATGACTGAGATACCTAAACTTTACGGCTCTTACGACTAAAGTAAAATGACTAGCTGTTGCCCGCGGCTACGCACGCGTGGATGTCGCTTATCGCGAATTCACCTCTGCACCAAATTTCACCAGGATTTTTTCAAAAATTACAAACATTCATCTCCTATTTTTCCCCCTCCTCCCCCTTAACCCTTTCTATAGCGATAAAAGGGAGCCTAAGTCCGTTCCTAAGCTTTATCCATCCCTGTACCAAGTATCAACCCTTTGAGCGCGTATTTTTTATATTCTAATAATTTGTGGCGGCCTGCTCGTCGGCCAACCGCTAAGTCTGCGCGCTTGTGCGATGCACAGCGCCTTGGCTTAGCAACAGAAATAACTAAATTGTCACCTCAGAATATACCATCCGGATTTGTTGAAATTAATGATCATTGCTACGCTCCCTTGAATAGTAGCGTGATGATATATAGCCTATATGTTATTCTGATGTATAAGCTATATTATTGTAAAGTTTCATTAAAATCCATTCAGTAGGTTTTACGTGAAAGAGTAACAAACTTTCATCCATATTCACAAACTTTCGTATTTATAATATAAGCAGGCTTTCATTAAATTTCTTTCTCCTTGAAGAACTCCGTATTGAAGTCGCACAACAGTCGCACTGTGAACACGGGGTTCTTCAAGAAGGGAATCAGAATTTTCTTACAGGGCCACCAGCACGACGGTGACGTCCCTTTAGACCACAGCAACCACTTACCAATAAGTAGGCCGTGTGCTTCTAACTGTGTTTCCTATTGCCTTAGTTTTTACCCGACTGCCAAGAAGAGTTATGTTTTTTGCGCGTATCTTATGTGTATTTATTTGTAATATTCTTTATTAGCTCATATCTTCTGACCCACGGATTTCAATTATTCATGTCTCAAATGTAAGGTATTTATTGCCCAAGTATTCTTAGGTACACAAGAAACAAAAGCTATATGTTGGGTTTTTGACACCAAAATGTATGTAAATTTATCAAATGGGGTATCAAAATGAAGGCAATTAAAAGACGATTACAAAAATATACATGTCATGACTAAAAAGTATAAAATAAAATAAATTTATTAATAAAAACAAAAAAACCCGACTGATGCTAGAAAGATCGAAACAAGCTTTATAGTAGGCGGTACCCATTTGCAAAGCTTAAACCAGATGAAAATTAATGGGTACCGCCTACTATAAAGCTTGTTCCGATCTTTAAAGCATCAGTTGGGTTCTTTGTTTTGAATAAATTAATTAATTTAAAATTTAAAAAAAAAAACGGTTTTCGGTCACGTCAATATGACATTACCTTGCCTGAACGTAGACTTCCAGAAATGAGTCTACTGTTTCAGACCTCAATATTGTTACAATAGTGACCCTCAGTGATAGGTTCATCAGATGCTTTTTATATCGCGTTCAAAGGACCTGACTGGATAATAGGAGGAAGGTAACACGTGAGCACTCAATAGTTCGAAGTATTTTTTTGTATTATTTTGTATGACTTATATCTAGTACTTGCACGTGTAATAAAAATATAATTATTTTATCAGTATATTTTTACTTTCAGGTAAGATTTCAACTGTCTATCATGGCGAATGTAAGTATTGAGGTACTGGGTATTTCTAAGAAAGTTAAAACAATTCACCTAAAAGATGAGACTCCATCGCTATATATAAATTTTAACACATACATACATAAGCCTTTTTCCTTTCGATTCAAGCAAAGAAAATGTTCTAACAGTTGCTTCTGTGCATACACTATTTAGAAGAAGAACTTTTTTCTTGTGCCGTGAATAGTTTGAGTCTAAATTTTGTATCAATTTTTACACGAGTATCTTTGTGACGTCCTTCAAGTAGCAATTAATTTCGTAGTCCAGGAGCTGTCATGTCATTTCCTGCAAACAGGTAAGTCATATTATTGATTAATAGCCGTCACAGTTTGTCAAATAGATATCACTCTTGCAGGAAGCTGTTTTAAGGAAATTACGCAGTGATCGTTATGACTACTACATTTATTAACATACATATAATCACGCCTTTATACCCGGAGGGTTAGGCAGAGGTGAATTAACACCCACATTTCACCAATCTGTATTCGGTCCCATATAATACGGGGTGAGCCTATTGTGCATTTATTAATCCATTCCGTAAATGTCCATAATGTATAATAATTATCTTAAATATAATTCACACCTCAGACAAAGAACTTTAAATATCTCACTGAAGGGACGATGATGACGGCACAGTTGAACCAGCATTATTTTTCATTTTCTTTTCTAGTTATTATCAGAAACTTTTATTTTTCAAATATAAAATATGATCTCGATTTCAAAGAAAATTGTGTTTGAGAATACCGTTTCTGACATTTGAGAGATTGAGTTTAGATCGACTCTGAATCATGAACAGATTTTTATAAAGAAAATTATTGTGCTCAAGACAATGGAGTAATGAATGAATTAATGAATGAATTTCTTTATTTACAAGCAACAAAGGCTCAATATTTGTTAGTATTACTTAGTCTATGTTAGTAAAATAAAATTACAAAAATTTACGAAGGTAATGTTACTGTACTTCTTCCTTCATCAATCCTCTTGATACAACACGACTTGTATATTTTCCTTGATCTATCCATAAACCAGACAATCATTTTAGTTACCCATGTTATTTTTTCGCCAGATAGGGTTTCCACGAAGTGAATTACTCACAGTGAGTAATATACAAATGAACTTTTGACAATACCATATACCTACTAAGTAAATTTAATCGCGAATGATCATATTTCAGGGCCGGATATTTGATCTGAGTATATCTGTATCACTTATCTCGCGTTAATTCCAAAATGGCACCTAACTACAGTATACCGACATTCACCTGTTTGGAGTAAGGCCTTTTATTAGAGTTATATATCAAGAGTAATTTAGCGTTGTGCAAAAGACCACAAGGTTTTAAAGTTAACAACACTGGAGCAAGGTTGATAATCTGTGAGATTTATAACGAATGCTTTAGAATTGCAATGCTTTGGATTTCTTCTTCGTATAGTGCTTTGCTGTCGTACAATAAAGAGCTGGAATGCTTTTATCTCACGCTATATAAGCTCGGGGTGACAAAACATCTAAACCCTCAAGGTAGGAACTACCATTCTAGGGACAGCATCTGTAATGGTGGTCACTATTTCACACTAGCTTAACTTCAGGTGGTGCGAATTACCTACATATTATTTGACGGTTATAGGATCATAATCACTACATAGTATAAAAGTCGCTTTCTCTGTCCCTATATCATATAGGGAGTATGCTTAAATCTTTAAAACTGCGCAACGGATTTTGAAGCGGAGTTTTTAATAGATAGAGTGATTCAAGATAAAGTTTTATATGTATAATACATGTTTAATATAGTAGAGGGTACAGCGGGAACGGGATCTGACGCCACGCACGCGGAAAAATATTGGCGGTACGAAGTTCGCCGTGTCAGCTAGTAATTTAATAAAATTGTTTATACTGGAGATTGATTGCACTTGGTGAAATCTACTACACAATGATTTTAAACTATTATATTTCTAAATAATGATGGAGCAAAAAAGCTCTGGAATGGCGACCGCGTACGGGCAAACGTGGTGTGGGACGCCCAACGGCCAGGTGGACGGACGACCTCATCAAGGTCGCCGGGAAGTGTTGGATGCGGGCTGCTTTAGATCGGTCATTCTGGAAGTGTATGGGAGAGGCCTATGTTCAGCAGTGGACTGTGTGTGGCTGACATGATGATGATGCTCATGATTTCGGTGGTTCCCGGCACAGCAGCGTGGTTTCCCGGCAGATTAGAAATTGGGCCACTCCTTCTCTTCCCAAGTGGTGTCGTACAAGGCGACTAAGGGATAGGGCTGATTAACATTAACATCAGACAGATATTTACAGCCCAGACTCAGCCTCAGATGCATGGCTCGAGTCAGCAATAGTGCTCGGAATACGGCAATAGGCTAACCCCCTATTACGTGGGACCAAATACAGATTGGTGAAATGTGGGTGTTAATTCACCTCTGCCTAACCCTCTGGGGATAAAGGCGTGAACATATGTATGTATGTATGATTTTACTACCACAACATTTAAAAAACTAGAAATATAATAGTTTTAAACCATTATAAACCTTTGAGAATACCGTGAGGTGAAACCGGTCAGGTTAAAAATAAAAATACTCTATTCAGTATGTTCATAATAATGCTACATTCTCTTTAAATATATTTGGCAAAATACGGACTTTATAATAAACCTCTGCATATTACTCACGGGTCGCCATAAATTCACTAAGTAGCAGTTGAAATTTAATCTGTCTATCCCTTCATTAAAATTAATACGTAAATGCTATATCGAAGTATGGGAGTCGTAGTTAATATACAATATTACCCAACTTCCTGCAAAACGAGGTTAACCTTTTTACAAGTAGTTACTGAGTCATACATCGGGTAACCATCAATCCTGATTTTTAGAATCTTAGTCCTAACTCTGCAATTATTAATATGCCGGTTATTGTTGCAGTGTTTGAACGCACCAAGACTTTGTGAGTCTAAATTAACCCCGAACTGGCATGCAACAAACTGATTGATGAATGAGGCTCTAGTGCAACATTTTCCTAACTACTACTACTATTTCCTTGTAACGGGATTGGTGCTCAAATCTAAAAGAAGTAGTGTTCAAAAAAACCCCATTTCAACATTTTCAACAGTTCAACCAGAAGCGAAATAATCGCGGAGAAACATAATAAATTAAAAAAAAAATACCATTCTCCTACGCTACGGCTACCCCTTGACATTTACGAGGGGAGACACGAGTACTCAAAATATAGGGGAGATAACAAACCAAAAAATCCTAATGTCTCCCCTAGGGGGGGGGGGGAACAGGGAAGACACCATACCAAAACCCAAGTGTCTATCTCATCTATAAATATGTACCGTACGACCTAATAAATTTAAAAAAATCGTAGGTTGAACATGCTTCGCTAATGCTCCAATTTTGAATGCGACATTCCAACATGTGGTACATACTTTCCTTCAGAAAGTTTTGATCGAATTAGTAAATAGAAAATGGCAACTTGTGGTCACCATACTTCCCAAGCTTAGAACTAATATCGATTTCCTGTCGATTTGCGTTAACCTTTTCATCGATCGTTTGGTTACCGAATGAACCAGCTAAGATTGGAAAGGTCTTACAAGTTCAAGATTTATATCGATGACCTTGTGATTTGTTATGGTAGCACAATTTTATTGTTTATCCAACTATACTGTTATAAAATTGTAAATTGGTCGTGACTGTACCCCTCACATAGGAGATATGGGTACACCTTACACACAACTTTTTATATAAAAGTGCCATCGTATCTTATTTCTCGACTGTACATTAGAGAACGATTTTTGTAATCCTTGTAAAAAGCTTTTGGAAGATTTTTTTTATGACAACGGTCTTAGTCGGACTTTAAATGAATACTAATATTATAAATGGAAAAGTGTATGTGTGTGTCTGTTTGTCCGTCTTTCATCCCTAAACCACTGAAACAATTTTGATTAAATTTGGTATAGGGGTAGATTAGACCTTAAGAAAGAACATAGGCTATTTTTGGTCGCGATATCCAGCTAGTCTTACATAAAATGTTTGATTGTAATTAATAGAGTAAAACTGGAGAATACCAAATATTGATGCGAGCGGAGTCACAGGGTGATGCCTGTTGTTTATAATAACGCATTTGTTAATGTTTATTTAAATAATATACTAGCCTTCGTTCTAAGCTACGTCTGTGCTTCGTGAGGTATTATGAACTATAATTAATTGTTTGAAACATTTTTATTGTTACTGTAACAACTTGTAATTTACAAATATGCAACGGTTAATTGCCGTTGGTGTACTCTGGTTACTGAGTTACTCGGCCCTCGCAGATTTTTCTTATTCATATTTACGCCAGTCTCCTGAATAGGGTAGGCAGAGAGATTAGTAAATAATTACCTACTGACGTTTGAATAACCGGACGTTTTATTTGATAGATTCTTTAAAGTAAGATTTATCTATTTACCGGTTTTCGAATCTGTCTGCAAACTAAAATAAAAATTTATATAACGTAAATGACAAAGGGCATTTGAAGGATTTCGTATTTTTAATTTACTATAAAAGGAACTAAAATGCGTTTGATCTTCTAAATTATATTTAAAATCTTGATTTAAGCCATTCCAATAGATTTATAAAGAAAAAAATATAGCGTCTACGTCATATAAAAACAGTTACGAATAAAACACCGCAAAAACATTCATAAAGGTCAAAAATTACTTAAATAACTACACAATAATGAAAAAAAAAAACAATAGGAACATTATTACATAGTTCAAATATAGTTCAATACCCAAGTTAATAATTTATGGACTCATTCACACGATTAACAGTTAAATAATGTAAACAATGCAAACAATAAATCTCTGAAACAATTAATTCAATGTAATATGAACGAGAAACGCAAATGTGGGTCACAAAGTGCGAAGTTTGCAGCCTTGGAACGTGTGACAATGGACCCACAAATGCAAAATTTGCAGAAAATATTTAGTAGTGTAAAATGCACGTTATGATGTAATGCAATGTTTATTTTCTCATTAATAGTATTTAATTTCGCAACTTTTGCACAATAAATAGTTATATTAATAACTATTCTAGATAATATTCAGGATATAAAGATTAAATTGGGCTTTGGACTGATTAAATACGTAGATAAAAATTAAATATCAGATTTTTTTTGGGTACAAATTTAAATTCTGTGTAAAAATAAAAAAATATGTTCAGATTTGGCTAGGTTAAGTAAGTCTTAGTGATCATTTCAAGTAAGTTAATAATTATTTAGATATTATTGATGATATTAAAGAAAAAAGCGGGAAAAAAAAGCGTTTATTTTGCATAGCTACAGAAACCGGTTAGATTACAAGGTTACTACTTATTATTATTATTAAAACATTTATTTCGGAAAATTATCCATAGTGTTAGTAACAATATTGCTTATAAACAAGGGTTAGTAGGTACATTTCTTTTGTTTTACTAGTATAAAGTACCTATACAACGGTGATGGGACAGACTCACATGTGAATCCGTACCCATCGCCGCAGTATAGGAGAATCTTGACGATCCGTGAACACCCCAACAATACTATTAAAGCTACCGCGCACACGGTTCAGAAATAGAGGCACATCGCTTCCTCATAATCGCTTCGAAACTATCTGTGCGCGCTTCGGCAAACATAACTGATGCACTACAGTGCCACTATACACTATACTCTATAAAACTAACCTAAGAATATATCAAATCTGCAAGATGAAAGCTGACAAAAAGTAGTAGTCTCACCATCTCTATTGAAATGTATAGATAAATGAAAAGTTTTAGTGCTGTCAGTGGGAAGACCAAAAGCTTGTCCTGCTTTATCTTCTACACTGACGGCACAGAAACTCTCTGTACTAACAGAATCGGCAGCGCAAGTGTGACTCCCCTGGTGTTGCATACGTCCATAGGCCACAGTAACCACTTTTCATCAGGAGGGCTGTGTGCTTGTCAGCGGTAAGTGGTATAAAAATATGGTCATAAATATATATAGTGCCTAAAACACTACCTGAGTTTCCATTTTTTGTGTACTGTGATATCCGCCCTCCGTGGCAGATATTACTGGTTGTTTGCCTGGACAATCATGTGTCAACGATTTAAAAATAAATCATTGAATATAAAAATTAATTCAAAAATATAGAATACAGGTAAAAAACTGAGAAAGCGAGACAGTTCCAGAGAGTTGACGTGAGGGCTTCGGTGGAAGCCAGCAAGACTCCGGAAACTCAGATTTGAAGACAAGTGATATAGTTTCCGTGGTCCTCTGAAACGAGTATTATTAAAAATATAAAAAAACCTCGCGTAAATCCCATTTTAAAAAGCTCGCATAGGTTTGAAGTGTTATTTTTAATAAATAACAATTTTACGGCAAAATATTGTTTAATTTAAAATATCTGCGGAGTCTCTTCCCCCGGATTCCACAGATTTTGGTGGAGGCGCCGTTTCGACAATCTTCAAAGAACCTATCTATCCTATATTGCAGCTGTGAGCACGGCGCTTGTACCAGTGCCGATATTTTAAATATGTGTAAAAACTAAAAAGATATGGTAACACCTAATAGTGTTACACTCTCCAGGATATTTACCATGTTGTTTATTTGTAGTGAGTAATCGATATTACGGCGCTGTTTCATGGTAAATATGCCGGTGAGTATGAATGACCATGTCAATCTCAAATTAAACGTGGCAACAATTCAAATCCCAGAAGTGTTATACTGCTAGGTAGTCTAACTAATTCAATTAAGACAGAATCGGCACTGATATGTGTATACTAATGCAATTATACGCTTTAGATAAGTTACGTAACTCAGTGTTGCAAGACAAATAAATTATTGACATAAATTATAAATATTGGCCAACATTGACTGTCAATAAAATCGACCATTGACAATTTAGGCCTACGGTGATTTCGTTGTTCTTCACTAATGAGAACGGACATATTTCAAAATGATGACGTCATCACGTCGTCATTACAATACTTCTTTTGACATTCGTAATTTTAATGTAATTTGATAGATAGTATAATTTTTAATAACTAATAAAATTGTAATTGAAGATTTGCATGCTGTAGTCTACGGCTAAACATGCTGTGCTTGTACATAGTGTAAGATCCATGTTACCATGTTTAAAGGCAAATAAATTATTATTCTTCTCCTCTATCATTGACATTGGGAACGCGCTACGACCAAAGTTTACATTTGGGTATTTGACTGACCAGTCAAATTTTTACTAAACTTCAAAACGGTAAGTTTTAAGGAAAATTGTATGAAAAATGTATTTGTCACGTCATAATATTTAATAGTCAAATCATTTACTATTGGGTCGGATGGATGATCAAAAATAAAGAAGAACGATAAAATAAAAACAGATGCAACTGTTTTCTCTCTTTTACTATTCTTAATTTAATAAGTTCAGCTTAATTATTAATTTTAACGGCATAAAAAACCCAATTTCGAGTACAGCTTTTAGCTTTGGTAGCTTCTTGTCACTTAGCTCGACCGAATCCTGAACCACATTTCCCAATGGGGCTCTGAGAACTTGGTCGAGTTCAATGCTAAGAAGACGCAGGCATGTGCGTTTACAGCAAAGGTATCTTCTTTCCTTCCCCTTCCCACTCTTCAGAGCACGCCACTGCCACTGCAGGACAACCTCAATATCCTCGGTATGGATGTTCGCTGCAAACTGAATAACAAAAACTACATCGAGAGTATCATCAAAACAGCCTCGCGGTAACTCGGAGTCCTGAACAGAGTGAGAAGGTTTTTCATGCCGGAGCAACAGTGACTTCTATACAAGACACAAATTCGTTCCTGCGTGGAATACTGCTCGCATCTCTGGGATGGATCCGCAAAGTACTTATTAGATGCTTTCGACAGGTTGCAGCGACGTGCGGTCTGCATTATCGGAAGTCCTGAGGTCACGAGTACCCTCGAGCCTCTGCAGATGCGTAGAGATGTTGCTTCATTGGCAGTATTTTACCGTCTCTACCATGGTAAATGTTCTGAAGAGCTATTCCAATTAGTTCCACCCTCTCCTTTCCTATACAGGACGACACGTGCAAAACTTAGATATCACCCGCATACGGTGCAGAACATTCCTTCAAGAACCAAGCGGTTTGGTGACTCTTTCCTTTGTCGCACCATTAAGACCTGGAATTCCTTGCCAGCTCACGTGTTTCCCTCTTCCTACTGTCCCGAGTTCTTTAAGCGGGGCGTGAAAAAGCATCTGATGGGGCTGTCAAGCTGAGTGCCACCATTGTTAACATGGCACGTGTATATAATGGTTGCCCTCTCTCCTGAGACTTTGCCTTCAGCCTACCATCAGGCGAGGTAAATTCAAATTGACGTGTCCTAAATACCAAACACCAGGGGCAAACTGTGCAACACCAGGGGACTGACACTCGTGTTGCCGACACAGTAAACACAGAGAGTTTCTGTGCCGTCAGTGTAGGAATGTGCTACCTGTTTTATTGATAAATATTATTACATGCAAACGATACATGCATACGCTAAACATTATTACCTAGTAGATAGTACACCGCCACTGTGATATCGTTTAAAATTCACCAATCAATCATGTCTTGCAACAAAAGAGAATATTATTTCTGAGAAAATCTACATAACCGCACAATGGAATATAGGGCCTATTGTTCGATACGCCCTTCTAAATATCAGCGGGCGTGTATTGTGTTTCTTTGAACATCAAAGACTTTACTTAGGTATCATTTATTACCAGTTGATGTGGAGTCATCAAGACGCGTAAAACCAATGTATTTCGACCCCATTCCCCAGCCTACGAGAACCTATTTCCAGGATCTAAACTAAAGAAACTTTCACATTGATAAAGGGTAAAACACAGTCCCGGCTCTTTTCCAAAGGGTTAAGCAGAGATCACAATAAAATTATTTCTGCTTTACATCATTCACTTCTTTCATAATTTATACTTTCATAATCAAACTATTTTAAACCATGTACATCTAATTAATTGGTACATGTATTGCAAATACATGCAATATACAAGATATTTTGCAATTACATTAACACTAAGATAGGTATGCGCTTGCATAACAATGTTCCTTTCAATTAATCAAGCAATTATAATTTACTATTTTGTGCGTTTGTCCACTATGCGTGCTGAAGTTATTCATCCGATTGTGATGAAACTTTTGTAGGCTATTGCGCATATAACCATGAAAGATACTCATATTTTATAATTTTTAAAAAGGTACGGCAGTTCACTACTGAGCTGGACATAGGCCTATCTCAAAGTGCGCGCCATAGCACTCGATTTTCTGCGTTGCGCAACCAGAAACTCCTTGCCACTTTTTTCCGGGTCTGTCTATCTTGCTGGGGGTGTGTCCCACCTTCCATTTTGTGGTCTTCAGTCTAGGACTCGTTTACTCCAGCGTCCATTGGGCCTTGGAAAGATTTGACTTACCCCTGGCAACTTCAGCTGGTTTATCTTATACAACGAGATTAGAAAACGGACATGTTGGTACTGATGATTATTTTCAAAAATCTTCTTCACCCGATCGATATACTTGGTTGCACCTAGAGCATGTAATTGGGGAACCCTCCTTTAACTCTCTACTCTTCTTTTTCCGTAATTTGGTTCCGTAGCTCGGTTTTTACGACAGCGACTGCCGTCTGAACCAAAATCCCAAGAGGGAAGCTAATATTACAACCTCGTCCATTTAAGAAGCAGGTATACAAAGTGGTTGACTTGGGTGCCGAAGACCTTGTTTTTTTAACGTGTTGGAAATCCCCACGGATATCTCCCCCGCCGGAGCCGGAGGGGGAGGTTATGTCGGACTCGAACCGACTAAACCGCACACCGACTGTGGGTCGCTCGATCTGGCCGGGTATTCGTGGAGGGGGACCGCGGGGTCCACAACTCGTACCCGGTATTTGCCGCGCGCCGCTGCGCCGTGGCCTGATTCTGCTGGGGTGATAGACGGCTCCCGGGCCCGGGTGCCTTAATAATGTCTATACACCTAACATTCCAGCCAGGCACATATTTTGACGTTTATACCTTACGTTAATGACCGACGTCAATGTATATCAATCCCGTACATTTTATTCTATTCTATAAACATATTGTCTATTTAGATGGGCAAAGGAAACGTCAATGATGAAGATGACGTCGAAAGGTAATCCTAACCGAATGTCCTACAATTTAATTACCTAATGTCCTATAAATTCCCACAGTTTTTTCGATATATTTTTTGTTGAATTTTCATTTTTGTAACATCCGGAATATGGCCTTCATCCTCTCACACTATCACATGTGGTCGTTAATCGGAGAGTTGACCAATATAGGACTCATTACACATTTGCACACATTACATTACGTTACATTACACACAAATAAATGCTAAGAATAGCATAGATTTTACCAAAAATGGTCAGAAAACGCTACTGATATGTTCGATTTGATTATTTCAATAACAGTCTACGTATCCCACGATCTCGATAGCAAAATTAATGTTTATTATTTCATAATGGAGTGTATCGATGTAATGATCGGAGCGTATCGAATCGTCATCATTTATCTTGTATCGATTTGAATCTGGAGCTTTTCGCAATCGTGATTATGGGGTATCAAGGTCGTGTTTTGTGAATAGTTAATTGTTTTTCGATTGTGCGATTAAGAGATTATAGTTATGTCTTGTATCAGAACGTAATAATAAGTATGCGTATTGCGTTATTAGCGTACATTTTTTTTGCTCATAAAGTAGAACAGTGCCCTGAGCACGAATAATATTCGAATTCGTAACGTAAACGTATCGAAAGAAAATGGAGCGTTGTGATTGGTTCACAGTAGGCAGGTGGCCAATCGCATTGCTTCGTTCTCTGGATACGTTTACGTTCCAAATTTGAACATTATTCGTGCTCGGGGCACTGATGTGATTATTAAAACACGACTTCTGATTGATTGAGACTTTTGTACAGGCTCGGGTTTTGTTCTTAGCTAAAATGATTATTCTATTAGGAGATTTCAACAGAAGACTACGATGCAAATAGGCCAGTATCCTGTAACAACGCGAGAACAATAATATAAGTGATACAATTTGCGTATATTCTAAAAAACTTCTGCGTATTCTTTCGAGGATAGAAATTGTGAATACGTAAAACAAACGCGTATTCGAGAGCAGGACAATGCATTTAAATAAAAAAGAAAAGAAAGAAAGAAAAAACCTTTTAAATGCAGCACCGATAATACAATTAATCACGCAAACAATTTAATTAAACACAAAGGCGCTGCACCAAAAAAGGTTCAAATAAGAACGTAACTTCTTTATATATAATAATATTAAATAATAACCGATTATTTTGATTACCTACGCTACATATATTGATATACAAAAAACTACATAGCAACTGAGTCTCCCATTCTGTCTGAGATACATACTGACGTAGGTACTTTGACGAGGTCAATTACCTACCTATATAAACTCAACTGAAAGGCTGTATAAAGTCAACCAAAGAGAATGGTTCCGGGTCCCTTTACGCGGTAAAATGGCTTTTGTCCTACATCAATATTATGGGGTAGGCAGAAGTGTAGCAGGCAGGAAACATTTATTACAGGTATCGGCCGGAAGGTGGGCCAATTCGGAGGGTCCTTTTAAGTTGTTAACCTTTTACAATGGGGCCGCATTGTGAAGATTTTTGTGAAGTCTAGTTATAGAAGCAAGTTGCGGTATTTTTTTTTAAATAAATATTATAGAACTTTCTATACAGTAGCGGCGAAGGTTGAAATTTTTCAAAAGGAAAGCCGGTGGCAACAATGAACTTACTTAGAACTAGTTTGTCACGCATCATGCGACCTTTTGGGAAGCCGTCAGGAATCAGGTTATAGATACTCGTTGCCACTACTAGCTTGTTTCATGGATTCTAGAATGCGGATAATAAGAATATACTTAGACACATTTTCATGACCTGTTACTTACATTCCGGAGACTACCTGCCTCCGATTCCACCACATGAAAACTCCATCATGCAACTTTAACCAGTTCCTCAGATGCACCTGTACCCCTAAACCTATACTACCGAGGACCTGTGTAGGGCAACAGGTAACGCTGTGAATGCAGTTGAGTTCCGTCCCACAAAATTTATATAACCTCAGCGGTGTAACGGTAGTGAGCATGAGTGCTCTATGCAGTTGTTACAGGTTATAAGAGTCCTAAAAAGTCCAAGAACTGGTCTATGCTTCGGTATCGCCAACGGGTTGTGGAGGTCAGGTGGAAGTCGCTTCCATAAAATGTCTAAGAACAACCAAACCCACAATTAGAGCGAAAAAACGGATCCTAGACTCTTCGGATGCGACTGGGATTGACGCTAGGCTGATAAAGAAGAAGAAAATTTAGATTTACGTACCTTTTACGTCGCACTATTTGTAAATATACAGCGTGCGTAATACTGACAATATATTTTAATATTTGAAGTATAGCAATATCCTGTCATACCAGTATTTATCAATCGCAGTTTCAATCAATTGATTGACGTATCCGCCTAGGACAACATACGACCTTAGCTAATCAAACTGATTCGTGAGAACAAAGCCTCCGGCTACTGAGGCGTAAAACCATAAGTCAGTTTAACCACTCATAGATCAGTTTAACCTAGTAGTCTCAAAATACCTCTTAATGTCGGTGCAGGCGCCGGGTCTCGCAACACATCCGGTCGTTCGCGTCCTTCATTCATGTGACTTTTACTATTCCTATGAGTTGAATTGAACTGTTTCATTCATCAACCGATTTTTTATTTATTAATGTCCAGTCTACTTGTACCAGATCGCGTGAGGAACTCTCGCATCCGGGGCAGCCTTCATGTCTGTAACATCGTAGATAAAATGCAAGAGAGTATCCTTCGCTGGTGTGGCCACGTCTTCTGGCTACAGCTAGGCTACGCGGGTAACAAATGACTGGCAATGGCACCCCCGCCGGGTCCAGGTAGAAGGCAGGCCCAAAAAGTCCTGGCGTGACGACGAGCAGGGTGACATGCGTGCAAATGGTCTCTCTGCCATGGACGCCCAAGATCGTGCGAAGTGGAGGAGGAAGAGCTGGAAGGCGGACCTTGAGCTTCGAGGGCGGACCTTGAGCTTCGAGGGCATCTCGGCCACGAATGCAATCAGGAGAACGTCTAAATGTCGATGATGATGATGAGTCTACTTATGACAGACTTTGTTATATTGAAGTGGCGGGTATACAATCAAGTAGTTGCAGATGCAAATACCGCAAATATTCTATAGCCAGGACTAATGTATTCATTGGACCAGGAATGTTGAGACCGTGACAAAAGATATACAGTACTTTGACATCGGTTAAATGGCAATTGTTTTCCAGAAATCTCGAAATTCAGTTTTTTCACTTGATACTGATAAAGTATCAAAGTATTACTTTATTTGCTGACGGTGCGTACTGGGGAACACTTGAAATACATAATAAACAAATGCATAGCTACAATACGTCATAGGGTGAATTTCGGAATGAACTTTTGCTGTGGGTGGAAAACGGAATTATTATTATTCTTTTAGCTTGTGGGTACAGTTTCTTGGGTAAGGAACGTAAGACCTCTGATAAGCTGATCGTAACTGAATTGGGAAAAAGCCATAGGTAGATCGGAGAATTTCTATTTTGACGCCTCTTTAAAATTGATCTGAGGGCAGATACACATCCTCATTTTTTGAAATCGGTTATAAAGTAGTTTCATTGCAAAGTTTAATAGTGACTCAATTCAGTATTTTATTTAGTTATTAACATACTTGTTGCCAGATAAACATGTCAGCAAAACCAGAGGCCTACCATTATCTCTTAAATAAATATTATTTCAATATTACTTTATTTTTGTAGTGGACTCGGGCTTTTGTTTTCTGTCGGAATACACACATCGGCAAAACAGCAGTTAGATTTCCGCCGTCGACTACCACTAACTCCGTGCGAGCACCTAAACATATGCCTCCCCAGACCATATTTTGTGTTCCGCTAATTCTGCCGGTGTGTGCATTAATGTACAATAAATCAATCAATTGCCTTTAGCAGATCACTGCTGGACTTAAGCCTCTCCCAATGTTGGGAATCTTATTTATGTACTGTGTCTTGTAAATCTAACAAATTCAATCACAGACAGCCCCAGTCTGGCCACATATCACTATTGTCCTGACGAACACCGAAATGATCTAATTCGCACGATAAAAATCAGAAAAGATTATATAACTACCTCTGTGGCGTAACGATCGACCGCTTAATCCATTGTCATGGCTTCGATTACCGCTTAGGGTAAATATTTGTATGAATGAATATGTCTATTTGTATTGATCTTCATATTTCCATGTAGAATAGTATTTAAGTATGTATTTACAAAAGGAAATGTATCGAAGTATGATTATCCGTCATATTTCAAAATCCATAACACAAGCTAGTTCAGCTATGCTTGATAGCGCTGTGTAGAATGTCGTTAAAAAAGAAATATTAAATCATACTGTCGGAGATGGTAGTAGCACCCAGCAGTACATAGTGTCACAGAATCGCCAGTGTCGCATGTCGCAACTCCAAAGCATTTCAACTGCGAAGTTTCCTGAGGCACAGCAGTACAGGGTTCCGGTTGCGACAGTATTGCGCGCGGTGGCGATTAGTCGCACGCGTAGCGCTAATCAGAAGATGTGATGACATACAAACTATTACTGATGTTGATGATTTGTTTGATGTTCGTGATGGAACTTGGACTAAAATAGTCAGAAATAAGAAAATCAGCTTAATTACTACAGAATTAGAATACGTTTAATATAATCAATGGGGTTTAGAGGTCCAATGACAGACATTTCACAGAAAATTTCAAAATTCAACCGTGTTGCAGTAAAACTGAAAAAAAAGTTGTTGAATTAAAGAGAAAAAAAAACTTATCCTGGATTCCGAGGTCCTCGCACAAGAAGGAGTACGATCCATTTGTTTTAGCTTAGATTTTTTTGTAGGCTTTTCGCACTATGAAGTACAAATAAACAAAAAATATGTCTTTGAAATGTGTGATTTCAAAACTTATTGCTTAATATATTTAGGTTATTATCTAATATACAAAATTCTCGTGTCACAGTTTTCGTTGCCAAACTCCTCCGAAGTGGCTCGACCGATTCTCATGAAATTTTGTGGGCATATCGGGTAGGTCTGAGAATCGGCCAACATCTATTTTTCATACCCCAATTCGCGATAACCGACATCCACGCGGGCGGAGCCGCGGGCGACAGCTAGAATTATATATTTTCATTATTCTAAGGCGTACCATAACAATAATTTAGGTAAGTACAAAGAGTACGTGCAGTAACAACGTAGTATGTGTCGTGGTGGAGAGAGGCAGTCCCGCGCCCTTCGACTGGGTCCGGCTACCAGTTCCGGTAACTGCAGCTTTAGCGAGCGCTGAAATGGTGGATACGGCATAAGTACTCCACAATTTTCCTCTTGGAAACTAGATAGAATCAAAATTAATGACCAATGATTACTAAAGATACTACGTAAAAGATACCACAGTTGGGTTTGGGCGTCAAACTGAGTTAGACACGTAGGGATCATGTTACCAACTTTTACCTACGTGCAATAATGTATAATGGTGACTCTCTTTCCTGCGGTCAAATTGACGTATCCTAGATAAAAAAAAAAACATTAAAACCGCTGATTTACAATGATACTAATTACTAAAACCTGAGAACTATTTGCAAACTATTTATTCATAGGTACATTCATACATTATATTCACACCTATGAATACCTGAAAGAGTAGGCGGAGATGTATTCATGAAAGTATGCTTATAGTTTATTCCCTATTTTTTATTAGTATTTTTTATTGTTAGATAAAGACGAGTCTTACGAGTACTTACGACATTTTTTAAATGCAGAGCTTCATTCTTCGATATCAGTTCAGCCTTAATCAGTACATATGGAGTCAAACATTACTTTTTTGGCTGTTAACATTAGCACACTAATGACGCGAACTCGTATACCTCAAACAAAAAAACGTAAAACGCACTCAAAAAAATCATTTGAATTAACTTGAACGTGACACTTTCACTAAAAAGAAAACCTGAAAATAAATCGCAATCGTACAGGAAGTGTTAGTAGCTTAGTTATTAAGGAATTCAGCTTACGATTGAGAGCAACCCGGTTCAAATCTTGTCCATTACACTGTTGACGTACTAAGCTAGAGCAGTCAACGGGAATACCTAATGGTGATTTCAGTTACTAGTAGGCTTTACACATATTTTTTTTTTAGAAAAACCACCACATCCATTTGCTTTCTTCACACCTCTGAATCAAAGCAACAACGTGAAATAAATAAAACTTAGCAACATATAGGTCAAGAGATACTTTTAATAAGATATTTAGGTACACAAGACCCAGGTGCCATGCATCACGACCAGGATAAGGCAGGTTCCAGGAAGTGATGTAAGGCAGCAGTTAGTTGGTGCTATTAATATTTATAACAGTTAAATTGTTGTGTAACTTTTGATATCTGGTCTTTAGTAGTTACCTGTGTGTACCAGGTGCCAGATAGATGTTTAGAGTCAATCAAACGTTTCGTATAAGCCGGTGTACCTGCTGATAGATGAACTCCAGAGAGCATCCTTTCTTCTCGGGGTAAGGAGATAAGACCACAATCACTTCCATAAATGCTTGATAAGTCTAAGTTTTTTTTTATTCAACTGACGTGGTAAACAAGCACGTGGCCCACCTGATGGTAAGTGGAGACAGTTTCTGTGCCGCCAGTGTAAAAGACAAAGCAGGAACAGCCTTTGGTCTTCCCACTGACAGCACAAAAACTCTCCAGTGAGCTCTGGCTACCCTACTCACACATACAACACAACACGAGGTTATTATGGCTGCGATATTCTGTAGGGCGGAGGTACTTTCCCAGTCGGACTGCTCAATAGGAAGGGAATACCGTCGTGTCCTACCTCCTAAATTGCATTAAACAGTTAGATTCGAAGCTTTTATCCCGGAACACGGGGTCCACTTGCTTCTTTTCCTCCTTTAAATATGGCTTATGCAGTTTTTTATGGGAGCGGCTGCCAACAGTGCCTTCCTCTTGAGAGGCCAGAGCCTGTTGTACTGACTTATAGGTGAGATTGACTTAGAGCGGATACATCATGCCATGTACCTATATACTTCAATGAAATTTTGAAGCATTTACTATGCTTACTTTTCAAATCGATTAAGATAGGAAAAAGTGAATCGCTCAGGCGGGACTTGAACCTGCGATCTTTCCCTTACAGGGGGAATGCTCTGACCACTGAGCCACCGAGCTACGCCTGAAGCTATCCAAATTCTCCTATACTACGGTCTTTTAGGTCTTGAAAGATCGCGAGTTCGAGTCCCGCCTGAGCGATGCACTTTTCCTATCTTAATCTACCTATATACTTTTCAAAATTTATACATACATATACTCAGCCTGTAAATCCCAGAAGGGATAAGCAGAGTTGTATTAAACACCCATATTTCGCCAACTATGATTTTCGGTCTCACCTAATAGAGCACGATGTTACTGTCGAATGGAAAGAAGATCTAAAATGTATGTAATAAGTAAATAATTAAAATATTGCTTAGTAAATATGATTTTAAGCAAATAACGATAATAACATATTAGGCCTATACGCAAGGACTCGTCCTTGCATGCTAGCTTTCATTGATCTGTTGATTGTACACATCCGCTGTAGGTAATTAAAGATTGGCCTAAATAGGCCCAGTGCACATGCACGCATGACTCTGAATCATGCTCAGGAATTTAGCTCATAACTTGCATTTACATGCCCATCGTTCACAGGAAGGAGTGTGACCTATGAAGTCATAGTTCATACTCCTTTCGGGCAGCCAGTTTTGTAGTACACCTGCTTAAGAGTCTATCCTTTTTTGCCCGTGGTTCCTGCAATGGTCCCTGCAGGGATCACGGATAAAAACAATTAGCTGTGGTCCCAGTCGTAACTAAAATACGTTGTAACATCATTAATTAGCGAATTTATTATGTATTTTATACACAAACATAATATTATGAGAACAAGGATGAGAATATTGTGTTTAATGTAGGTGTGAAAATGGAAATGGAACGTGAAAATTGTTTTAAGATCGTAGCCTGACTCTTTTGACGGTACCGTATCCAAAAGGTAAAAACAGAACCTTGTTACTAAGTCTCCGCCGGATGTCTGTCTGAGATAGTTACATCGCTGAAATTTTCACAGATGATGAATTTCTGTGGCAGCTATAACGAATAGGAAAAACAGTTGATTGCAAGGGTGCGTGTATTTGTAGTAGTGAACAAGCCCGCTACGCAGGAGGCGCGGGTTCGATCCCCACTCAACACTTTGAATATGGGTATTTGCATTAGTCTGGTCGTACCTTGGAGAGTACGTTATGCCGACGGTCCCGGTTGCCATACGAGCGTCTATGATAGTCGCTACGGTAAGTTGGAGACCTCAAAAATCCAACGATTGGTCTAACTGCAATGCTTCCATATCGCCTTTGGGTTAAGGAGGTCAAATGGTAGTTGCTTCACGGAAGCCAAATCCGCAGTGAGATTGGTAAATCGGACCCCAGATCTCAAGTTGAAAGGCTTCGGATGCGACTGGCATTAACGTTAGGATGAAGAAGATTAATCAAATAGTCACGTCGTTCATTCATAAGAAATAGAAATGGATTCACTTCGAAATGTTTCCACCAATACAATATCAAAAATATAGCATTATTATCATCGATTCGGAAACACAAAACAATCAAATGAATGAAATTTTAAAGCATTTTGCATGATAACTATTCTAATCAATTAAGACAGGAAAAATATTAAATCGGTCCAGGCTGGGTTCGAACCGGCGATCTTTACCCTGTTTACAGGGTCGGCAGCACGAGTGTGAATGCCCTGGTGTTGCACACGTCCGAAGGCCACGGTAATCACTTTCCATCAGGTGGGCCGTGTGCTTGTCTGCTACCTCAGTAGTATACAGAAAATCCCTTACAGGGGAGAATCCTCTGACCTCTAAGCTACCAGGCCGATTCAATATTTTCCCTATCTTTAACAAAGCAATCATTCTATTAGTAAAATCTCATTTCTACACAACACTAATCTGCAAGTGATTGACAAAGGTTCATCACATTCCAATACTTTTTTATGATAGTTACTTAAAAGCAATAATATTCTTCATTGTCTCTTTTTATTCGTGATAAATGTCAATAAATGAAAAGTGCAATATAAATGTCAATGAACTTATGCCACGGCTGTATATGTCAGCATTCAAGGCTGACACGCCCGCAAATGTCATAACGTGAGCGTTGACAGTATTTATCAGAGTAAGGGAATATACGACATGAATCTTAATTATACATGTGATTGAGTATTTAAATAGTGCCTTAAAGTAGTACATGTACTTAAATAATGCCTTAAAGTTTTACGTGCAGTCTGTTAATCGCAATCAAAGTCATAATTTACAAATAGAACCTTCGACTGATAAATCGGAGGTCGCGGGATCGATTCCCGCTCATAGCAAATATTTGTATGCATTTATTTGTGTATTTTCATTAGTATACTCGCAATGAGCGAGAAAGACTCGCTGACATCGCTGCTCGCGCCCGAAGGCGGCTCGGGCGTCGGAGGGCGCTTACAGACCTCCGCCCCCCATGAGCGCGGGCCTGAGGGTGACGGGTGGAGCCACCCGTCACCCTAGCAGAAGCAGGCCACGGCGGCGGCGCGCATCGTAGGACGATGCGCGCCTCCCCACACCGGGGTTGAGTCGGGGACGGCGTGGTCCCCACCTCCCGAGGAGGGCCAGACCGAAAGGGATGGCCCTGGGTCAGCCGGGGTGCGAGGGATATGTCGCAAGACAACCTCACCTTCGGCCTAGCACCACGACCCACAGACGGCGTGCGGTTTAGTCGGTTCGAGTCCGACATAACCCACCCCTCCGGCTCCGGAGGGGCGGGTATCCGTGGGGATTTCCCGCACGTAAAAAAAAAAAAAAAAAAAAAGTATACTCGCAAATCGAATAAAAAGAAACAATTGAATTGGTTTAGGCAGGGTTTGAACCCGCGATCTTTGCCTTACAAGGACAATGCTTTGACCACTAAGCTATCAGACCTCGCCCTAACCAATTCAAATTTCACCTTCTATATCTGTCTTTGGGGCGACAGTGGAGCGCCTACCGACGTTCTTACGAACTATCGGAACTATTTTTAAACATTGATTTTTGACTACTCGCCCATTTATTTTTTTTAAATCTACATTTGTCTCGTGTCTGAATGAACAATAAATATATAAAAAAAGACGGGTTGCACTCTGGGAGTGCCGGCAGAAGTGAAAAATTTTTCTTTCTTTCTTTCTTCGTTATATACATAGAAAAAGATAAAAAGAACATACCATACCATACCATACCTATAGTATAGCGCCAATCATAGAACCTATCACTAATTTTCTGCGAATTTTTTGTCAGAAGAAATTAATAAATTACAAAAAGAAAAAATAATCACCAAAAGTAATAAATTATAATAAGAAAAAACAATCACAAGAAATCCCTGTAGGCCAGGTGGTTTGAACCCGATACTATCTGAAACTATAAGGATTTACAGTCGAAGTGCTTACCGTTTTAGCTACGACGCTATCTATCGTAACTTGCAAAATAGATAGTCTGTACCTAATCTTGTATGACGTCAGTCGTCGGTTACGGTTCAAAGGTCAACTAATCCTGACGCTTCCTTAACATTTTACACCTATCCAACGCCGCTAAAGAAGTTTTCACTTCAAAAACTTTACAATAAAATAAATAACCTAAGTTAATAAGTAACCAAAAAGGCTTGTTTATTACCCGACGGCCAAGAAGGGTTATGTTTTTCTGTAATGTAATTTTCACAAGAATATGAGCATTCTTCTTTCTCTTCAATGACAGTGTACATCTAGACTGGGCTGATGGCCCAAATTTTTAAACCTTTATTAAGCCCTTATTTTAAAAGTCCAAAAATGTTGTCCTAACATAATGATAATCATATGTTAACTTTTTTAAGACCTAACAATTGAAACTCCTAGAAATCGGAAGCCATAATATTTCCTAATATATCTTTTGTACTAATTTTTGTTTGTATATATTCTCTTACGCTAAAGATGGAAACTCCTGTTCATTGGAAGTCAAAATATGAGATCACCTCAGCCGGTACGAGAGGCTACCGTGTCGCCTTTCTAGCCTGTCCACCATCATGGGCTTAAACTTTACCTCCGCTAATACGGCGTGCCCTGCAGTCGATTGTCCAAGTAGCTCCTTCCACTCCTCTAAGATAGCCTCGTGGTACTGAGACTTCTGAGCCTTGATTACTCGTGGTTCAAGGACCGGTTCCCTCTCCCGTGCCTCCTTTCGCAGAGAGGGCTCTCACCTCCAGGCTCCATGGTGGGGTTCCGGCCGCGTCGTCCTATCAGTTGAACTATTCTGCCCATGAAGAAGAAAATTATTCATTTTCTGTCCACCGTGATACTGCCCCTCTAGAGAATCGGCAATACGTTTGTAGAATAGTATAAATTGATGAATGGTTTGGGATTGACATACATTGATGACTGAAAAGACCTTCAATCAGGTAATGGTATAACGACTTTGCAATGAATTAAAGAATGCGATGTTAGCATCATAATCATAATCATAATCAACTTTATTTCGTTTAACATAGGTGGTACAAAGGTGTTATATTAAAGCATTCGTAAGAATTAATAGCTGAATATCATTTTTTAGTTTGTTGTCAAAATTAATACACGAAATAGAATGATTAGTTATTAACCAGTTTATCAACAGTTGTTTACTAATTTCGCTAGCTATCTGGGTAATCCACAAAACAACTGTGCTGTTAAATATACTAGTAACTGATAGTAATTGCTTGACTGTTTGTTGTAATGTTACATAACTGTGCACGCTTGCGGTTAGACAGTGATGTTAATCAGCTGTTCAATTAACTGCCTAGGCTGGTAACTAAATGGTGCCATTCAACTGACGGCCTGAATGATATTCAGCCGTAACGTTTATTACAACATTTAATAAACTGGCTGGGTAATGCTTAGGCCATTCGTAAGATGGGGCACCACGCCAAAATACATAAGATAGAAATTAAGTAAATTCCCGAGGAGGTAAATAGAGGTGTATTGACAGAAAATTAGTGATAGGTTTGTTGAGATAGTTGCGCAGTCCGACTTGGTTAGGTTAGTGTTTAGAAAGCTGATGCGGGAGCGTAGTTCTCGCACTTTACCAAATATGTTTCAAACTAAATGTAAGTATTATATAGGTACCTATCTGCAAACTGGTAGATACACCTGTTTATTCCTATTCTCTCTCTCTCTCTCTCTCTCTCTCTCTCTCTCTCTCTCTCTCTCTCTCTCTCGCATAAACAGTAAACAATTTTTGACAGGTCTTTCAAAGCTAAGCGTACACCTAACGGCACCGCAAGCATCGGCCGCATCGCACGCTACGCATCGCAGTGCATATTTTTTGTATGGAAAGTCAAACAATTACATCCACTTTTACGCATCGTATGAACGTCATCATCGGCAATGACGCACAGCAAAAAAATAATCTGTTTGATGCGTTGCTAGGTGGAAGCTTAGCTACAAGGTAAAGTTTTTTCACTTATGTAGGTGGTTGGGTGCTATATAGTATTTATGTTTAGTACTAAATTTACAGACAAGGCTCTAGGGCAAGTTTACCTCTCAGAGTCCGGAGATTTGTACCCCTAGCACAAATAACTATAGTAATAGTATGGTGAACGTATTGAGAGAATGGAGCACTGCAATTGGCCGCCTGCCTACTGTAAACCTGTGTGTATATTAAGCTGGCCAATTACAATGCTCCATTCTGTCAATGCGTTTACTATATGATTACGATAGTAGTTCGTGCTAGGGGTACTGACTTTCTTTATATAGGGCAAGGCAATTTGACTTCACTTCATGCACTGAAGGCATAGTCTCAGGAAAGAGGGTAACCATTACAATCACGTACTATGTTTACAATGTTAGCACTCAGCTTGACGGCCTCATCGGAAGCTTTTTCACGTCCCGCTAAAAGGACCCAGGACTGTAGGAAGCCGGAATGCAGTCGCTCTCATTAAGGCCGTTTAAGCCAAATCTAAAGGAGTAATAGGAGCAAGCGGACTGTGAGGTCCGAGATAAAATCCTCGCAATTCGCAATGAAACCAGGAAACATGCAAAGTTGTTAATGATGAAACACGAATTAAAAAGACAAGCGTAACATTTTACTATGCAAATAAATTCAGCACGAGATGCCAAAAATATTACAAACCTTGAAATTATGGACATTTTGCAGCTCAGGTCAAAAAATTATAATACTTTAAGAAATTTATCCGCGTAAGAGATCTTTTGCAAATCGTTATATAATAATATAATTTACTATATTGAATCATCCAAGGATACATTATTCATTAGAAAATTTATTGCAAACTAATCGAAGCTTCATTTTTATATTCCAGTGGAAGCTATACTATAATTATATATTTCAAACTATGTAATCAATAAATTAGTGTATAGCAAATGTTGTACATGTTATAGCTAATTAAAACAGAGAGTACAGGGCTCTACTAAAAATCTAAAGGACCTAAGGGGCAATCAATGTATAGGATTATTATTATTTACGACTGCGACAAACAAATAAATTATGGAATATATATAATTATTCTGGTATACTAAACATTTTACCACTAGTGAAGAAGGGCTCTGACGTAGGCTTCCCTCTCAGGGTGGACTCAGATGACATCAATCCGAAACAATTATCTCGGGCCTGGAGTGGACCTTGGGCTCCAATGTGCAAACTTTGAACGCAACTGGAAAATCGTAGAAAATCGCAATGAGGATGTTGATAAATATAGATCTAAACATCCAAAATGGAAATACCTGCATTTATTAATAATGGTGCTTAATTTCTATTCATTTTTTGGGAAAACCTGAACACTTTATTACCATCAGATGTAGCTACAACCATTTTATCTGTCAGAAAAGTTAACAGAATAATAAATTTTTATGTACAATACATGGGGTCACGCCGGGGTTGGCTGAGACAAAACACCATCGTAATCATTATTTTTTATTTCTTTACAATACTATAACACTTATGATGAAAGAATGGTATAATCTGCTGCGGTCTTCTTTAAACATTTTTTTCAAAAATGTGCTCGACATAATTTTAATGAATTATATGTTATGTATCGTAATGAAACATATGAAAACATGTGGTATATTATATATCTGCTCGAATAATTATAAACGTAATTGTTTGTTACAATTAATATATTTTAGTAACAATATCGGATTTACATCCAATTTAGAATCAGACTTAAAGGACCTCGCGTATTTAATTCATGCATATCTGTTCGTAACCCTTCTAAATACCCACTTAATCTTTTCTAAGGCCTTTGATATCACTATCGTGCTAGATTAAATTAGTATACATTTTACCTTAAGTTGAATTATGTGGTTTAGTCTACTAGCGTATTTTACTAAACAATACACTTAAAAGCTTGTGTAGTTTTATTAAAATACCGTTGAAAACCAATTACGTGTGACCCAGTCATCCACATATTCAAACCTAGTAAACAGCAAAATATCAAACCGACTGATGTTGAAAAGATCGAAACAAGCTTGGGCAGTACCCATTTGCAAATCATAAACCGAATGAAATTAATGGGTCCTTTATTTCGATCTTTTCAACAACATTCAGATTGTTTTATGGACCACAGAATATAATTAGATAAGGTTTGTTTATTTATTTTCTACTGACAAGTAACCTAAAATTTTTGTAATCTTTTTTAATTTAGTTTTAAACACTACGTGATAAGGTTAGGTGCAAAATGCGAGGACCTATTGTAAAATACGATTATTAAACAACAGTAATTGTATTATCATCGACAACTTCGATACTATCCAACAACAAAAATATATAGCACAGCATATCTTTTAATACAGAACAACTACAAAACCGGCAGAACGCTTCACCTGGTTATGCACTTAAAAGTAACGTTACTTGTCGTTACGCAAACGACAACACTAAACCGACAGTTTTCATACATATACGGCAACTATGAGACAAATTGTGATACGCACACGAGATCACTGTGTCACTTGAAATGGGGAAATTGGTCATATGATGTAATTATGTTACATCTGTAAAAGTGTTATAGTGTGCAACCGAACTGTAGATGGAAAGCATTCCTTTAGCTAGAATGCTGAGAGTGGTAAAGAATTTGCAGACTTTGGAGTAAATGGAATGCTTTCATCGTATATTGATAAGGAAAATATACTTAATACTAGCTTTTGCCCGCGGCTCCGCCCGCGTGGATGTCGGTTATCGCTTAGTGTTGAGTCAACATAATAGCTTTATGCATGCAAAATCTCAGCCCGATTGGTATAAAATTGACAAAGTTTCGTACAAACTTTCATCCCCTATTTTATCCCATTAGGGGTAGAATTAATCAAAATCCTTTCTTAGCGAATGCCTACGTCATAACATCTACCTGCATGCCAAATTTCAGCTCTATCCGTCCAGTGGTTTGGGCTGTGCGTTGATAGATCACTATGTCAGGCAGTCAGTCATCTTTATGTTATATATATTTAGATAGAAGATAGATGTAATACTTGATTAAATACTGTACTTTACTGGCTCACTTGGCACTATAATTAAAGATATTAAAAAGGAAAGTTATAGAGAACAATACAATACAAAGTATGAAAAATTGCTTTACGGATCCACAACCACAACAATCGCAACTGCTGCTCAACTATGCTACTCAAACAATAAAACATTGTACCTACTTAATAAGTTAAAGTGACCATGTTTATAAATAGAAAGAATTTCTTCCCGGAGTCTTCTCAGGCCGCAGCCGTAATTCGAACTGGTGTGAACTTCGTACCGCCAATATATTTCCGCCTGCGTGGCGTCAGATCCCGTTTCCGCTGCACCCTCTACTATATTAAACATGTATTATACACATAAACCTTCCTCTTGAATAACTCTATCTATTAAACAAACCTCATCAAAATCCGTTGTGTAGATTAAAAGATTTAAGCATACAAAGGGATATAGGGACAGAGAAAGCGACTTTGTTTTATACTATGCAGTGATACATTATGACGTCTAAAATGTTAAACCCGTTTATTAAGTAATCCAAGCTTAAAACAAGTACCCAGCCTCCCTATGACCAAACTGCTATAAAAGAGACTATGATGACACGCAACATACTTAAATTACGCATGTTGGCTATAAATCATCCCAAACCTTGAACCAGTTGGTCGGCATTCGTAATGAGCGGTTTGTGAACACATTTTGTTTGGCAAACCATTGGCTCAAATGTTGGAATTCGATTTGGTTTGTTTAAAAAAAAAAGACGGGTTGCACTCTGGGAGTGCCGGCAGAAGTGAAATCATTTTCTTTTTTTCTTTCTTCGTTATATACATAGAAAAAGATAAAAAAGAACATACCATACCATACCTATAATATAGCGCTAATCATAGAACCTATCACTTATTTTCTGCTAATTTTCTGTCAGAAGAAATTAATAAATTATGAAAAGAAAAAATAATCACAAAAAATAATAAACTACAGAAAGAAAAAATATTCATAAAAAGTAATAAATTACAAAAAGAAAAAATAATCACCAAAAGTAATAAATTATAATAAGAAAAAACAATCACAAAAAATCCCTGAAGGCCAGGTGGTTGGAACCCGATACTATCTGAAACTATAAGGACTTACAGTCGAAGTGCTTACCGTTTAAGCTACGACGCTATCTGTTGTAAATTGCAAAATAGATAGTGTGTACCAATCTTGTATGACGTCAGTCGTCGGTTACGGTTCAAAAGGTCAACTAATCCTGACGCTTCCTTAACATTTTACACCCATCCAACGCCGCTAAAGAAGTTTTCACTTCAAAAATAGTAATAGTTGACAGCGAGAATATTGATAATATGGAATATGTCTAACGTTAGAAATAAATGACGGCCAGTTATTGCTGCTTGCTATGGAGGGAGAAAAAAGTAAGCGCGTGAATTTTCAATGAAGATTGAATGCACTCTGTCAATATTTTACACAAAATAGCACTCTATGACAAATGTGTGTGAGTGTTTAAATGAAGAACATCCCTTAGTCACATTGTATGAAATTTATGGAGCTAAGTTGAGTAACGCTTGTATTTTACTTTGTCTAAACTTATTAGACGCATAGGTAAACCAATTAGTGGAATAACCAATAGTAGAATAGCGAATCCTGGACTCCGCAATAAAAATATACCCAGGATTGGAGCTCGGATGAAGAGAATGAAGTTACGACATTATTCATTTATAGAAGATTTTAATGGTTACATTACAATATCATTTTCAGTATCATATATACTTGCATGTATGCATGCCTGTAAATCTCCGAATGGGTAGACAGAGATGGATGTACACCTACATTTTATCAACTATGATTTTCAGTCGGTACGTAATAAACGGGAAACTTGCGTTATTGTCGAATGGAGAACATGCCCATCTACGTTTGTAGAATATAATTATATTAGATAGATCAATGTATGGGATTGACATACGCCTACGATTGTCTTTTTTTATATAGGACACGTCAATTTGACTTCACCTCGCCTGATAGTAAGCTGAAGGCAAAGTCTCAGGCTAGCGGGTCACCATTACATGTCATGTATTTTTTTCATTTGTTTTTTCATTTCACTGTCATGTAATATAACGTTTACGTCAAAATATATGTTGATCCAATATACATTCTATTCTACAATATACGGACCAACGAAATGCCATTTATCTAGTTTCCTTTATAATCTCTAGTCTCCTTCTACGAAACGAACAGAAAGAGGTACTATGCCCCTATTCTTGTCCACCGGGAACCAACACAGTATCTTTAGTATCAATGTCGCAATACAAACATAATATCAGCAATGCGTTTCAAATGTAGGCCGTACAATTTCGCCGACCTTCAAGTTTCACTATTTCGTTCTATAATTTGAATGATATTACCAAACAGATACCTCTTCGTTTTACGCAATTTATTAAGTACTCTTTTCCGTGCAGTGAGATGGTTGAACCTGGGGTATTATTCCGAGTGGCATCGAGTTTCAAACGCGGTCGTAACGTGAAACGATGGTCGATTAGAAATTGGTTAGCATAGAAGATAGAATAGCCTCACTGTGACGTGGCTATAGTGAACGCATCCGTGCGGGTTTGATCCCCGCTCGGTGCAAATATTTGGATGCATGAATATTTGTTTTTGCATTGGTCTGATTGTGCCTCGGAGAGCACGTTAAGATTGGTTACGGGTAGTTGAAGACCTAAAAAGTCCAACAACTGTGTTAACCGCAATGCTTCGAAATCAATAAAGGGTTGTGCAGGTCAGATGGCAGTTGCTTAATGGAAAATATAGGAGTTTAGCCAAACCCGCAATTAGAATGAAAAAAGCGGACCCCAGATTCTTAGTTGAAGGCTTCGGATGCGACTGGAATTTACGCTACGATGAAGAGAAGAAGAGCATAGAAGAGAGAAATAGCGTAAAAATGGACCAACTTTTATGGTAGAAATTTGTCACTAATGTCATCCGGATGGTACCACCGTGCACTATTGTGGAAAACCCTCTTTAGTAATCCAATTTCACTTGGATTGCGTTCAGGGGTCAGCAAGTGCATAAACGGGCAGGGGGGATTGTGGTCGCAACACCAGTGGGACTGGTGGGTGTCACACGGTGCTGTGCTGACAATCCTCTTTTGACGAGGCCGTCAAGCTGAGTGCCACTATTGTTAACATGTATGTGTACATGCCACGTGTATGTTATGGTGACCCTCTTTCCTGAGACTTTGCCTTCAGCTTATCATCAGGCGAGGTGAAGTCAAATTGACGTGTCCTATACATATATATAAAAACTTAAAAGTGTCTACCTTTACGAACGCGCCTAGTTACGGAAAGGTTTGTCTCTCAGAATAAGGAGTCTGAATTGATAAGCACTAAATTGAACCGTAAAATGGATCGTGTAGTAACGATCTAACTCTAAATCAATAAACTATTTCACATTGCTCTAGTAATCAGAATAATGATTCATATGGTTAATGATTGGATTTTCGTTTTCCAATCATTAACTTTATCAATTGTTATTTTGAGTACGTTTGTCAACTAAAGCAAAATTACCACTATGAATTAACTGACTCGATTATTCGCTATAAGGTGCTGATAAACTTGAGCTGAGCATTTACTTTTTATAACCATTTTTGGGATTGTTACGTTACACCATCCTCTTTTCATGAGGCGGTCAAGTTGTTAACATGGTACGTGTATGTAATAGTGACGCTCTCTCCTGGGGACTTTGCATTCAGCTTAGTATAAGGCGAGGTGAAGTCAAATTGGCGTGTCTTAGAGTGGTTGCCCGTTCGAGCGTCCTGACGAGCATCCTCGCGAACGTTCTCGTGAAAGGACAGCAAATATGCACCGACTAGCAAGAGCGTTCGCTAATGCTCAACTCTATCAACACCCCGATAGATTGCAATATTTATTTAGAACCATCACAGGAATATTTTTTATATACAACTGAGGAGGTAGTCAAGCACACGACCCACCTGATGTAAAGTGGTTACAGTGGACGTGTGCAACACCAGGGGCGTCACACTCGTGCTGCCTACCCTGTAAACACAGAGTTTCTGTGGGCCTTTGGTCTTCCCACTGACAGCACAAAACTCTCCAGTGAGCTCTGGCTACCCTAATTACCGCCGGGAACACAACTTGAGGTTATTATGGCCGCGGTATTCTTTAGGGCCGAGTTACTTTCCCAGTCGGACTGCTTAATTGGACATGAATACCGTCGCGTCCTACCTCCTACGTATATAGTTGGGTAACTATAACGAAAATTACTAACAGAGTTACAAACACTACACTTGACTGTTTTTAAATTACTTAGGTTTGATTTACGTGCTCTGGTTATCCTCGACAGCTTTGCATTTCAAAGAGGTGTTTACTTCATAATAATAATTTCACATGTATTGCTCGATTCATATATCTTGGACCCAAATCGCAATATATAAAAGGCCCTGACGCACGCGGATTGTTTTGTAATTATCTATGCTTTTTCTTTTGCGTCCGGCCCCGCCTCCGAGGTTATGACGGACTCGAACCGACTAAACCGCACGCCATCTCTGAGTCGTAGTGCTAGGCCGAAGGTGAGGTTGTCATGCGACATATCCCATGCACCCCGGCTGACCCAGGCCCGTCCCTCTCGGTCTGGCCCTCCTCGTGGTCCCCGACTCTTCTTCTTCTTCTTCTTTTCGCGGGCTCATTTTCCGCATGTGGTCCCTTGTAGTTGGGCCTTTTTGCGTGATCGTGTGGTTTGTGTATCCACTGCCCTACTCCAAAAAGCGGCCAGGCTGCCTGGTCTACTGCAGGCCTCTCGGAGTGTGCTTGGTGTTCCCAGGTGTTGCGCCCGTTGTTACGCGACCTCGCTGCAGTTCAAGACTCCGTGGGCCGGTGTTTCGTCAGTCCTCATGCACGCTCGGCATAATGGACTGTCCGTTAGACCTATAATATACAAATGTTTGTTAAGATTACTGTGCCCTGTTATGGTCCCTACTACAAACCGTAGGTCCGCCCTATTTAGGCGCAGTAGTTTTTTAGAGAGCCGTCTGTCTAGAGATGGCATTGCCTCTCTCGATTGACGACATTCCTTCGTCTTCACCCACATTTCAGCGTATAGTTTCCTTGTTCTATGTCTCAGCCAGAATCTTTGCTGGTTTGCCGATATTGGTATTACGGGTTCCACCCTGTAGGTCTCTATTTCGGCTCCCCTTCTGGCCAGTTCATCGGCCGCGTCGTTGCCTAGGGAACCGCTGTGTCCTTTGATCCATTGGAGTGTAATCTCGTTTGTCTCACATATACCCTCCAATTTCTTGTGGCACTCTAGGACTAGTCCTGATTTTATTGTGTTGCTGCGTAGAACGTGTAGTACTGCAGTGCTGTCCGTTAGGATTCGTATGCCTTGATTCTCTATTTTTCTTGCAGCCACCGCGTCTGCGGCCTGGATTATACCAACGCATTCCGCTTGGAAAATTGTGTTGTGCATGCCCAGTGCTGTTGATATGTTACTATTTAAGTCAGCGGAGTAGGTGCCGGCACCTGTCACTGTTTTCATTTTAGCTCCGTCCGTGTATATCCTCACTTCCTTTGTGCCGGATGAATCTGTTCTCTTTTCCTTACGTTGATCCCCGACTCGTCCCCGGTGTGGAGTGGCGTGCATCGTCTTACGATGCGCGCCGCCGCCGTGGCCTGCTTCTGCTAGGGTGACGGGTAGCTCCACCCGTCACCCTCAGGCCCGCGCTCATGGGGGGCGGAGGTCGGTCTGCGCCCTCCGACGCTCGAGCCACCTACGAGCGCGTGCAGCGATGTCAGCGAGTCTCGGGCCGCGCCCGCTCTGCTGTCTCCTTCGCGAGCATGACCTGCTCGCCGAAGAAGGCGCTGGCCGCCCACGCATCTGCGCAGCGGATCATCGCCGCGAGCAGGGTAGAGAGCGTGAGCACTCTCACCCCCAGGGCCGCCACATGCTCCGCCTCGGCGCCGGCGTATCAAACGCCGAACACTCGGTGCGCGTGTGCAGCCCCGAGTCCACGGTTGCGTCGCAGTGATGGCACTCGGGCGTTGGCTCCATGCCCATCAGATGCAGATACCGCCCGAAGCTACCGTGCCCGGTGATGATCTGCGTCTGACGGTACGAGAGACTACCGTGTGGCCTCTCTAGCCACTCCCCTATGATGGGTGTAATTATCTATGCTTCGTAAAATTGAGCTCGTCCACTGCCGCTGTACCACCCCGTGCTATCCTGGAAATACATACAAGATATGTGTGCTGTGCGTCTAGAGAACATTTTAGGTCCAACATATATGAATCAAGTGATACAAATGTAACTTACATTTAGTTTATTCAATTTATTACTGGTAATTTCAACACGTGACAATTAATTTTCGACACTAGATGGTCATGTTTTTCTATGCTCCAGCTATCTTTTTGATTACATGTTGAATACATCGTAATTATTACCACAAACTACTATTATTACAGTGGTTATTTTAATAATAATCAATGTAATAGTGAATAGTTTAGTAATTTAAAATGCCTAAGTAATAACAGTGTCACAATGGCTGAGCGTTTACAAATTTTCTGAATTGTGACTTTTTAACAGCCTTACTATAAGATTTAAAACACAAACTATGAGCCTCCCATGCTCTGATGCTCTATCTGATGATATCTCATAGGGACGATAGAACGTCCCTACAAGATATCATTAGGAGGGGTAAAGTCACATTAAGCAACCCTACACAAAATTTAATGGATTAATTCTAGGTATCATTAGGTATCATTTATTTCTGAAATATGTACAATAAAACATAAATAATACTAAAACAAGTGGTTTAATGTGTGCTGTCACGTTACATATTACACTTACAACCGTTGAGTCGTAACAGCTTGAAGATTTTATTATTATAAACAAATAAATACTGAAAAAGTTGCAATTATAATGTGAGTTTGATATTTTTAATATCCCATTTTTTTCTTTTTTCTTTTTTTTCTCATAAGTCTTAATTAAACTCGTTAGTAAGTATATCGGTGATTGACGGACTTAAAGAGCTTACGAAAACATGAAGCACTCTTACGTTTCATAACATTTTGCTCCACCTTTGATTAGTTAATCTCTAAAATTATAAAGGCTTATACCGACTAGCGTCACGGGGCGTAATAGTTATTCATAGCGAACTATTCCATAAGTTTTTATTAAAATCTATGAAAAAATACCGGATTTTTTCTAAGATAAGGCTTCAAATAGGTAACTTATGTTATTTTCAACGTATATAAAATAGTATCCTTATATAATTATGTTTCAACAAGTATGACTGTCATTTGTAAACTCCGAACACAGTCATCCAATATCAATTATGCTAAGATAGAATTTAAAGTAAGATTTTTTATTAATTACCCCATAATAGGAGTCACGAATGAGTTTACATCTGAGTGCACAATATAACCGTGCGTTATACTATAAAAATAATTTCCTGTGTCATTTATCTAAATGCGATTCGTTGCTCACTTGCTTCCCTACACTGAAAGTTTTATTTGTAACATGTTACATTATATCGCGTAACACCGCAACAGTCACCATCCACCTTAATGTAACTGACCATATTTATAATACGTTATGACATATTGAATTATTTAAAATACGAATTTCCAATCATTAACTTTATATATTCCAAATTGCAGGGTACTTGTACATATCATCCGATATTGCATCATTTCAAAAATTTTATGGCATCCAGTTCATTTTGAGGTCACAAATCTAGGCTTTAATTTTACTACCAACTATATCTTGTGCAATTATGGTTGTATGTGTAATGAAACTACTAAACCTTAGTAGAATGTTCATTGCGATTTTATGATTAGTTATAGGCAAGGGTCATAAATTTTATGACCCGTAAATGTAATAGAAAAGATGCGTATTTCATATTAGCAACATAACTGCGTAGTTGGAGTATGTTTATTAAATGTTTTATTCAATGATAATTAAGTGCTATAACCCGTATTATTCATTAATCTTTTCTTTGAAGGATATGACAGCGTATTAATTTTTACATACTGTGGCTACTGCTTTACAAAGATACTTCGAACAAATGACTACTAAATGAATGACAAATAAAGTAAGTATGATATAAGGCAAATCAGTTTAAAAAGGTCGAAATTAATACACATCACAATCCCCGAAAGGATAAATAGATGGTGTGTAGGCACCTGAACATTGCGGAATTATTTCTGCAAGCTATTTTTAAAGGTTTAAAATCCTGCGGGAATAATTTTAAGGTGATAAATAGGCAGTGCTAGTTGGTATAAGTATGAAGGTTAATCCTGTTTGCTCATGCTACGAAAAAGCTTACCTATATTCGCTCAAGGTACTTGTAGGCAGGAATTATGAGTACCACATATTAAGGCACGTATACAGGATAAATCAATATTTTGTGAAATATAACTACTAACATAGATTTAAGTGTAAAAAATGTTACTAACAAAAATGAATTTTAATTATCTGAATAAATGTATTATTATAATGCTTTTATCTATACGTGTTAACACTTCTAACTTCTATTTAATTGATTAAGAATGATTTGTGTTCAAGGCTGCACGCGCAGCCAATCTAATGATAATTTATCATACGTCATTATGGCGTCGAAACTTAAGGAAGTCTTATAAATAAATGAATCGAAAATTATAAGTGAATGTTATTAAATATCGATTGTTGATATAAAATTAATTTTATATTTAAGTTCATACCAGTTTATACTTAAAGGTTTAGGCAGATGCACCTACTTTTAATAGCAATATTTTCTTTAAAAGATATTACAAACTGATATTACTAATATACCCGTTAAACCCTCAAGTTAAGCTAAATACCATCCAAATGAGCAGTCCGAGTGGGAAAGTACCACGTGTTGTGTTCCCGACGGTAAGTAGGGTAGCCAGAGTTCATTGAATAGTTTTTGTGCGGTCAGTGGGAAGACCAAAGGCTATTCCTGCTTTGTCTTCTACACTGACAGCACAGAAATTCTCTTTGTTAACAAGGTCAGCAGCACGAGTGTGACTGCCCTGATGTTACATACGTGCATACCACGGTAACCACTTTCCATCAGGTGGGCCGATTGCTGGTCTGCCACCTCAGTTGTAAGTGTAATAGCCCAGATGCAAACCTGGGACCTATCGATTGTAACGCCAACTCTTTAAACACTAAACTACTGACGCATTTTCATTTCATTTAAACATATATGTCAGTTGGTCAATGTTTAAAAATCTATTGCAATACGAAGTTTTACTATTAACTTAATTTTATACAAGAAAGCAAGGGTCATTCAGAAAAGTCTATTTTCGGCTATTATTATGTACATATGTATGAGATATCTGATGTATATGCATGGAAAAGACACTAATAAAGAAGTATAAGATTAAGTAACCCATAGGGTTATTTTAAACATGTATCATTATCATTTTAATAGATTTAAATGCATGTAAGTATGTAAAATTTGACATTTTTATGTTTAAATATAACTGTTTATATGTAATTGGTATGCTAAACTATTGTATTTTCATGTAATATTACTATTGTATAATATAGTTTATTTATGTTTCCCTAGTCGTTAAACTTTACAACTGTTACGTGAAAATGAACACCAAAACTGAGTTGTTTTTTTTTTCAAAATTTCAAACCATTCTGTCGGTTTAAAGTACCTACCTCAAAATCCAATTCAAATATTTCAGTACATACCATACATTTCGACTTAATAAAACTGTTAATAAGCGGTGTTAGTTCCTGGTGGGGCAGTATAGGGATACCCCATCTCTTCCCGTGGGCGTAGAAGATGAGTAGAGTATAGGGCTATTCGCTATCCGACAGAAAACATATTATAGTCTGACAAAGTGTCCACTTGAAGGCAAGGCTCAATTCCTTTTACCTGGAAACGAAAATAATACTTGGCGAAATGTTTGTTAATACTCCTCGGGGGATTACAGGCGTACATCCGTTTTTCAACCGAATATCACTTTACCTGACCTAAAAATCTAACCCAGAACATCACACTCGCATGACGGACAGCCATCAAACCACGTAACCAGCAGACCAGTCGAACATGTTTCCAAGTATTTATATGTAAAAAAGTATGAAACATTCTTCGGCATGCACATTTATCACTGTCGTACGTGAATCCATCGTATTCAAGCAATTACCCACATACATTCACACTTCTATATTAGGTAATAATCTAAATATATATAACTCAAAGGTGACTGACTGACTGACTGACATAGTGATCTATCAACGCACAGCCTAAACCACTAGACGGATCGGGCTGAAATTTGGCATGCAGGTAGATGTTATGACGTAGGCATCCGCTTAGAAAGGATTTTGATTAATTCTACCCCTAAGGGGATAAAATAGGGGATGAAATTTTGTATGAAACTTTGTCAATTTGAAACCGATCGGGCTGAGACTTTGCATGCATAAAGCTACTATGTTGACTCTGCGATAACCGACATCCACGCGGGCGGAGCCGCGGGCAACAGCTAGTAATCTATATGATTACTACAGCGAAAGTAACTCAACCTGTTTAGTTAGGCAAGCCCACAGCTCACCTGGGCCCTGATTCTGCTATTATTTACTATGCTATTATTATATAATATTATATTACTATGATACTGTTAAAGTCTTAAATTAAATGACAATCTAGTAGAGTTAATGAAAATGGTTTTGAACTCTTTCTCTTTTTATTTTGGACTTTAATGCTATGGAAATAAAGTCGAAAATTTAATGACATTTTATGCAATGTCAGCGGTATGACAGTGGTGTTGTTATGTCATAAAATTAGCAGACTCGGTGGCCTGATAGAAGGTGGTTGCCGTGGCCTATGGACGTGTGACACAAGAGGCGTGATATTCATACTGCCGACCCTATAGGAACCTAATAATACCCTTTTTGAAGAAACCCATATAGTATTCGCTTAGAAAAACCACAGCAGAAGATCATTTTACAGCTTGAGCGAGCGAGAAATGAAGTGTCTTCATATCTCACTGTATTTCACCTTTACCGGGGACAACGTGTGGGGATGTAATCCCTGCTAAATTGTTAGACATCATATTATACTCGTGAAGGAGGCGGCGGGGTGGGATTGGGACCGTGAGCGAAGAAGACTCGCGGCCCTAGCTGCTCGCCACCGGGGACGAGTTGGGTAACCACTATACCTGAAGAGGGCCAGATCGGGAGAGATGGCCCTGGGTCAGCCGGGGTGCGAGGGATATGCTCTATAGCTACCTCACCTTCGGCCTTGCACTGCGACCCATAGACGGCGTGCGTTTTAGTCGGTTCAAGTCCAACAAAACCTCCCCCTCCGACTCTGGCGGGGGAGGTATATATGGGGATTGCCGGCACGTAAAAAAAAAGTGGATTGTAAAGGTCACAAACTTACGCCTCACTAAAAATATTGAAGTTTAGCCGTTTCATAGTTAAATTGTCGTTAAAATCCGTAGGATTTGTTTAGTCTGATATAAAAAAAATGGCGATATTATGTTGTAAAGTTTTATTTTAATTTATATATTTTGTTAATGAGTTCCTGAAACATCATAGGTACTTGTCCGTATCTAATTATAATAACACAATTAAAACGGTAGGTACCAGGTTCATGCAAAAATCAGTCAAGTGCGAGACGGACTCGTATATTGAAGGTTCCGTACCCGACTTTATTTAGGGGCAAACTTGATGTTGCTTTTAGAAACAATTTAACTTAATAATTCCTCCACGTGTTTTTGAAAACAGGTCTAGACAGTTCGGCAAACAGACGGACACACAGACAGAAAGACGCACCGATAAACGAACAGATAGACAACCAAGTGGTCCAAGAAGGGTTCTTTTTTCTTTTTAACTACCGGAACCCTAAAAAACTACGCAGCAAGCAATTTTTATGGCCACTTTTTGAAACCAAATTTTTTAATCATAAATATTTAACACAGCTGAAATAATTAAAATAATTTTGACGTTCATATTATAATAACTGAATTGTGAAAAATATATTAAATACATGCCTGGGAATGTAGAAATAGATGTACCTAAGTTAATATGAAATCCTCCGTGGCGTAGCGGTAGGGAATGCGGCCGCTACGCAGGAGGCACGGGTTCGATTCCCGCTCAGTGCAAATATTTGTATGTATGAATATGGGTATTTGCATTGGTCTGGGTCCTGCCTCGGAGAGCACGTTTTCGTCCGTCCCGGTTGCCATACAAACATATATGGCAGTCGTTACGGGTAGTTGGAGCCCTCAAAATTTCAACAACTGGTCTAGCTGTAAATTTTTCGATATCGCCTCTAATCCGCAGTTAGACTGGTAAAAGTAGACCCCATACTCCAAATTGATAGCTTCGGATGCGACTGGGATTAACTCTAGTATGATACCTACCTACCAAGAAGCGGTCACCCATCCATATGGCCACAGCGCCCAGTAACTTCACCCTCACCGATCTATTACCGAACATTGAACGCACCTGGCCACGAGTGCTTTGATTTTGGACAAGATAAATTGTTTACTACTACTGTACTACTAATACGGAATTTTAGGCATCCTATCTTTTTAGTATTATAAATGTAATTGAAAAAGTTTTTGAAGATGTGTAAGTATTTTTTTTTTATTTAATCACGATTTGGTTGAAATTTGGTACAGGAATAGTTTGGAAAAACACAGGCTGCATACACATTTTGAATATGTTTCTTATTCGTGCATTAGCCATCTGGCTATCGCCATCTTCTATCTAGAAATAATATTCTCACAAACAGAGCTACATAGGAATGCTGCGTAATTGATCATAAAACAATTACCATCATTACCAGCCAAGATTTAGAAATAATGCACTTGCAATTGAGTGGACCCGATATTAGACTTTGAACATAACCGCTGATTTAGTTTTAATTGCATCCTGACTAGCTATAGACTATTATTTCTCACCTTGGCTTTATATATAGTATTTGATCGATCGTGTCCATGTGGCTCAAAAAAAAAAAAGTTAGTCACAGCATTCCTCCTGTAAAAGACATGTCCCGGGTTCAGTCCCGTCTTGAGTATCGCACCTTGCTTTCTTTGATGTAAGCAAGGAAAAAAGGAAAAAAAAAATTGAGTCAGCCATTTGCTTCTGTTCTTATACATTTCAGGAGCTTCCTCTACCTACTATCCAAGTATGTTTTGTCCGATTTTTAGAACCCACAACACTAACTCATAAACTATACTAATAGTTAAAATAAAAGAACTATTTAACAGATTCTATCGTGATTTGTTTTTATTTATTTTTAGACCGACGTTTCGACTACTTTTCAGCAGCCATGTTCACGGTTTGACTATAAGTTTGTGACTAGATAACGCTGTGTAGAATGTCGTAGAAAATTTACCTTACTTGAACTGGGAATCAAACTTCTCCGCACACCGCATTCCGTTACCGCGGTACCAATGAGGCAACCATAATATTTCGTCACCAGAAGCGATCTGCTCAATTTCTTCACATACCAGTAGTTAGTGAACCAGGGAAATGGCGGCCGCTATTATGATCGTACTTAATAGCCACGACATATAGAATAAGGAGGGCCTGCAGCTATCTTTTGTGACACATAACACGTCATAACATTATGAATACTGATTGTTTGACAACATATTCAACACAATTCGCCAGGCTGTTGTGTATCATTTTATATATAGCCCTCCTTTTTTAACGTGCGCAAAATCACCAAGAATAGCCTCCGTCCTTCCACCGGAGCCGGAGGGGTAGGTTATGTCGGACTCGAACCGAGTAGTGCAAGTCCGAAGGTCTAGACAAATGGCAATTCGTTAGCCGGTTGATTTGTAGAATAAAATGATGGATCTGTGGCATTCACACGTATATTGTCGTTTTTGACAGTCGTCAACGTATGTAATAAACGACATGAAAGTCAAAATACGTGTCAATACCATACATTCATAATTTTATTTTACGATCGCCGGCCAACTAATCGCTACTACTACTATACTACTGTTATAGTGAGGCAGGACACCACTTGCAAGGCTTACATAAATGCTATGACTAAACTAGCGGTTCGGTGACTCTTTTCATTGATGCACCATAAAGTTATGGAATTCTTTATCAACATCTTATGAGGCCGTCAAGCTGAGGGCCATGATTGTACTCGTAACATTGTCTGTCTGTATTGGTGCACCTCTTTCCTGAAATTTTGCCTTCAGCTTAAATCAGGTAGCGATTCGTCCCTATACCCGATACGATCGATACAATCACGATATTGTATCATGATATTTAGTGACTGTCTAATGGCGCCCTATAGGTACTTTTTCATAAACAGAGGTGTTTGAAAGAATAACGGCAGCAGCCATCCAATTATTTTTATTCTTATACGAGAGTGTATAAGAGATGAATCTCTACTACCATTTAAAACCTTTGATGCAAACTGCCAAGCGTCGGTAGCTTAGTGGTTAAGGGTTCGGCTTTACCATCGAGAGGTCCCGGGTTCGAATCTTGGCCATTACACAACCGACGTGAACCCATTCCTAGCACAAGCAATTTAGCTGAGTTGGAGGGGTTAGAGGGAATATTAGTAATTTCGATAATTTTGGATGCTAATATTCTTATTAAAAAAAACTCTTCCAAAATTTAACTAAACATAAACCTCTTTGTTTCCAGATACTTCGTGAGCACCATACTGCAGTTCCAGATCCACCGTGCCCTTTGCGAGCGCACCGGTCAGTTCATCCCTGGGGACCCTACTAGGCCCCTGCACAAATGCGACATCTATCGGAATCCAGAGGCTGGCAGGATTCTAACGTAAGTGTCTTATGATATTGCTGATGTAAGTGGCAGTACCCTAGTGGTTTAAGGCTTGCAATTAAAATGTCACCGATTTTAATTTCATCGAAAGTAAATTAGAAAACTAACGCAGGTCCTCGGTAAAGTTTTAAAATTGTAGTGCAAGTTGTTTAATATGTAAATGTCATCATTTATTTCTCTGCTCATAATTTCCACAATTTCGTACCATTCTCCCATCTAATCGCAATTAAACTTTGTCAAGTACTTACACAAAGATTTAGCATAATTGGAATAGAGTAGCTGACGTTTAAATCGTACTCTAGGATTTACGAAACCATTCCGGTACGAGTCTGGTATGGTTTACCTAATAGTTTAGCTATTAATGATACTAATAAATAGATCTGGTCGTTAAGATCCTGGCTAATTCCCACCCATCAAATTCCTAACCACAGTGAAAGTGTACTAACCTACATACAAACAGCAGCTAACGTAGTTCAATAAGATTCTCACAGCGCAATCGTGAATAGCCACTATAAAACTGATTTGGATCTATCTTACGTAAGTGTCCAGGCTATGGGATAAAATGTAGAATATGCAAAAGGGCCGCTAAAATAGCACTTTGTTCTTTAAATAATGTGGAATTAAACTTTCTAATACCTATCCGAAGCTCTATCCTCCATTTTATCTGAATATCAATAATGCTCCTAGTCACCCAGATATATAGAGAGACGTTAAGGAATATTGTGTTGTCGATTTTTTTCATACTCGTAAAAAATGTCCTGGCACACTTTATTGAATTGTAATCAATCAGTCAGTCCATTGCAGTACAAAGCAGCTAGATATAAGCCTCCCTCCATGTACACTATAGTACCCGAGCCACCTTAGAACCTTTCACACCCTGTCTATTATTCCACCTACCCACTTTTTGTAGTCAGTAGATGAACTGACTACCAGCTGGAGAGCTTTACACCTTCCGTTTGTGTCATCTCTAGTATTCATTTGTTCCAATGACAATAGGTCCTTCCATAGAAGTGGTGAGTCCATTGCCATTCCAGCTTACTTATTCCAAGACATCAGTATCATAAGATCTTTATCAAATGAGTTCTTTGCGAATTAAATCCATCGATCTATAGCATGTTCCATAGCGTCTTCATTAGTGGACTAGCCATGTCATTTCAGCATCGCAAGTCGTAATAGACAGGATGCTCAATAATAGGTACATTTCTCGTATTTCAGTAACGTTTTAAACATTAGAATTCCTAACATCTTCAAATACATTGTAACTTTCCTTACACATGGCAGCCAAATCGGAAGACATTCCAAGTAAATAATGAAATCCGTATCGATCGTTTTATGCAAACGGCGGTTTCAATTGGTCATAACATAAATTTATACGACACAGGCAGTTGTTTGGCACCAACAGAATAAATAAAATGGATACAGTAGTGGACCAGGCACGTGTAGTAATTTCACATGTGTTTTAATGGTACTTAATTTGAATGCTCTTTCTTTTCTTCCCATCGATGCCGTACAGGATGACTAAAGCATAGAGTTATTTTTCATTCAGCCGTATAAAAATGTGCGTTGGATAAAAATGTGAACTTACTTTTTAGGTTCTGTATTAGGTACAGAAACCACTTTAACACAAATGAACGTTAACCAACTGAACTTTATTACTAAAACTTAAAGTCCACAGATAAAATGATAATGTGAATAAATAAACGGTGGAGATGCCAAAAAATATGTTTCTTGTGTTTCGTAGTGATCATGCTAAAACCATTTTAAATTTGACTGCGAGTCTGACTCGTACTTGATTATTTTTTTCAATAATTTACATTATTGTTTAGTTAGATACAATTAAAAACGTAAAACGTATTTTTGTATTAGAAAAATGCATATATGAAATGCAAATTTAGCAACATTTTAGGCCCCCGGCACTTAGGTCCAGTGCACTGGTTTCACAACGCTCCGACCCATATTCTTAAGGCTTCCTACACTAGGCTCTGTAGACGGTAATTAGGACGGCGGCCAGTCACGACTTAGTTATCAATCGACTTTGCATTCTCGTTTGATGTACTCTGGTAGGAAATTGTGATAGCATTGTTAGTCATGTCTAGTTTTTACCCGACTGACTGCCATGAAGGATGTATGCATGTATGTATGATTGTAATATTCTTTATTACCTCATATCTTCTGAACCACCGTACGGATTACAATGATTCATGTCTCAAATGAAAGGTATTTATTGCCCAAGTGTTCTTGGGTACATAAAAATATGAACAAATGCTTTATGTTGGTTTTGTTGGCTAAATAGCGATAAAAAGAAAACTCAAATGAAGGCAATTAGAAGACGCTTACAGAAATATATATGTCATAACTAATAAGTATCAAATAAAATAAATTATTAAAAACAAAAATCCGACCGATGCTAAAAACATCGAAACAAAAAAAAACAACATTTTTAGCAGGCTGTACCCATTTGCAAACCAGATGAAAGTTAATGGTTATCGCCTGCTATAAAGCTTGTTTCGATCTTTTTAGCATCAGTCGGTTTTTTTATATTTATATATTTATTTGTTTAGGCATGAAAAGCTTATAGCGAATACAATAGTGTATAGTAGTTTTTTTTTTACAATAACTACAAATAAAGCTTCCCAATCGCTCCAAGCTTATGCAAATTGCTGGTTAGAAGGAAGTTCACATCGATAGTGTATAGGTTAGAAATCGAACTCAGTATCTTTCGATCGTAATGGACGTTTAGTAGTTAGGACTATCCGACTCGTAAACACTAAACCACTGACGGCTATTTTTGTTATTAAACCACTTGGCTAAATTCAAGAGTCTAATCCATTAGATAGACAGCTGCTCCTCTTAACAGAAATGTCAGGATTATCCACGCACTCCTAACATTAGCCGTAATTATGCACCTATGGGAGTAAAGTGTGCTGACACGAGGAGGAGACATGATAGCATACAGAATGTGATCATCACTATCATAGAAATAGAGGCCAAGGAGAATTCTGAGCTCAGGTCCGCCTTCTGGCTCTTCCTCCTCCACTCGACAAGGTCTTGGGCGTCCATGGTAGTGAGACGCATGTCACCCTCCATGACGTCAAGCCAGGACTTCTCGGGTCTGCTCCTCCTACTTGGACCCGGCGGGGACGCCATTTACAGGCATTTGTTACCCACGTAGCCTAGCGATATCTGTAAAGTTTAATCCTAAGGCGCTCCATGTTTGTTTCAGATCAAAATCTTGACATAAATGTTGAACATGCATTTGTCATTATTGATTTTTAGGCCGACGTTTCGGTTACCGAGAACATGGCTGCTGAAAAGTAGCCGAAACGTCTGTCTGAAAATCAATAATAACAAATAAATCACAATAGAATCAGTTAAAAATTGATAAATGTTGAAGTTATTCTTATATATTCTGGAGTCATTCTCCAATTGCAAAACTATTACTTACAAGTTTCTCATAGATTAAAATATGTAGGTCAAATTAAGTGCTTCACGTATTTTGTACGCAAATACTAAAGATACCACCTAAGTGAATGTTATGTAATTGTAACATTAATGTACTATTATATCCTTGTAAACTTACGCGTTTCGCGAGCGAGCCGCTAGGCTTATTTAGTAGGGTTGGCACGATCTTCTATAAAATGAAGATAGATAAAGAACACTAGATGTCCATCTGCGGCTCCGCCCGCGTGGATTTCGGTTATCGCCACTAAAATACTCTTTTTAAACTGATGGACTTCCTATGTAAACTTCCACCGCCATTTCGTACCACTAATTGCCTACCTAAATACACTTACTAATGTAGTTTCCTGTAGAACGAGAAGATGGTAGAAATTTGATGGCACGAATTTTTCACAAATTTCGATCGGGTCGGTACCACCGTGCTCGATTGCAAAAATCCTCCATAGTAATCCAATCTTGGTTGGATTGCGTTCAGGGGTCAGCAAGTGCATAGCCGGCTAGGGGGGATTGTGGTCGCAGCATTAGTAGGACCGGTGGGTGTCACGCGGTGCTGCGACGACAATCCACTTTTGAAGAGACCTGAGTATCACCATTGTTAACGTGGTACGTGTATGTAATAGTGACACTCTTTCCTGAGTCTTTGCCTTCAGCTTGCCATCGGGCGAGGTGAAGTCAAATTGACGTGTCACATATTTAAATAAAATAGAAATTCGGCGTTCGTTTTGAATTTCTACTGAGATATTCGGGGCCCAACTATACCTCACCTGCAAGCGTAGCTGCAGATTGATGGACAAGGCTCTGGTGCATCTTACCTTGGAGTCATATTTACTTTGTTTTTTAAATAGATATTTACTGTATACTTTAATATTACAGACCAAGAAACAAAAACGTTGTTTGTTTCAGTACAAAGTTTGTTGTTTAAGTACAAAAAACAGTGTTATATTTATCTCCCTTCTAGAACTCATATTACAGAGTAGTTAAGTTACGCTACGCAGGAGGCGTGGGTTCGATCTCCGCTCAATGCAAATATTTGTATGGATAAATATAGGTATTTGCATTGGTCTAGTCGTGCCTCGGAGAGCACGTTAAGCCTTCGTTAAAACGTCTATAGGTAGTTGGAGCCCTCAAAAATCTAACAACTGGTCTAGCTGCAATGCTTCGATATCGTCTTTGGGTTGTGGAGGTCAGATGGCAGTCGCTTCACGGAAAATATCGAAGTTTAGCCAAATCTGCAGTTAGACTGGTAAAAGCGGACCCCAGACTCCAAGTTGAAAGGCTTCGGATGCGACTGGGATTAACTCTAGGATGAAGGAGAAAAATAAGTTAAGTTGTAACTACTTCCTTTTTGGGTTTAGATACCTCTATATAGAATGTCCTAGACAATTTATTAAAATGATGACATCTTTACCAATCCTAAATGCGCCAACCCTACAAGTTATTATATCATTCCGCAGTTGCATAGAGTAAATCTTGCAATAGTATATTTGCTTTAAATTGTCATACAAGCAAGTAGAAGCATTGCAAGACTTTATCGTAACAGTCGGCAGATAATGTGCAAAGTTTAATATTCTATGTAGGCTGTTACCTCAGGCTATGTGTGTTAAGCCTCCTAAAGCTGGAGCGACTTACAACAGCAGGCCTAGAGCAGCGAATCGTCTTGTTAATATGCGCACTCTTTCAGAACTCAACAACATGTCAGAGTTGTCAATGCTTGTGGCCAATACCGGTCGGGATCTCAGGGATAGTGCATACTTATGGACATACCTCTGCAAGCAAGATATGCTCGCGAAGGAGGCAGCGGGGCGGTAAAGGGACCGGTAGCGAAAAAGACTCTCGGCCCTAGCCACTCGCCAACTGAGGCAACTGGAGCGTTGGAGGTCGATGAATGACCTTCGTCTCCTATGAGCGCGAGCCTGGAGGGTAACAGGTGGAGCTGCCTCTCACCCTAGCAGTAGCAGGCCACGGCGGCGGCGCACAGCTCGCGCGCTCTCCTATATACCGGGGACGAGTCCGACGAATTGTTGAGGACCCCGTGGTCCCAGCCACCTTTTTCAGGTCATCGGTCCACCTGGCTAGGGGGCGCCCTACCCTTCGTTTGCCCAGTGGGCTAATTCATTGATTGATTACTGAGTAGAATAACGTCCATGGTACTAATAATATTAAATTGAGTATATTTTTGTTTCAATTTAGTTCAAAAACTCGACAATGTGTACAACATCTAATAACGCGACCCGCATCAGCGTCAAGTGACCACATCCGCGCGGAGCCACGCTATTGTCTGCACTATGCTTTATTTTTATACGTCACTAGTCATAGAATTATCAACCTATAACACTTGTAATAGAGTTGCTATCATAATGAATATTCCAAATCATTTTTATGTGAATACGTTTAGGATAAATTAAACTTTATATCCTGTTGCGAAAGATGAGTTTAGATTAACTAACTGCTATTGGCTCGGTTATGTGTAATAATAAATTAATTTAAACTTTATTCTCAAGTGATATGGTAGATCTTTATGTTAGATTCTTGTATTAATTAATGATGTCAAAATTATCATTATATTGAATGAAAATGCTTTGTTGTAAGTCCTTAGAATAACAAACGTTGTTGTCATGGGGTATGGTGAACACTAATGGACAATCTTTGTATAATAAACAGAAAAATAGCCATTTTTAGTCAATAAGCGATTTTTCCTGTGAGTGCTAAATAAGGCTTAGAATTGAATCACGAACGCAGCATTGGTACTAACATTGACTACTTATTTAAATTTTTACTATAGTATAAATAGATTTGAAGGGACAATATATTCAAAAATATAGTTCTCGAGTCAAACCCTCAACCTTACATCTCCACCGGCGAGAAAGATTAAATGCAAAACAAGAAATATTCTTTTAAAGTGTAAAATAATATAAAAAAATGAATATTAACTTTTCTTTTCAACGCCAAGTTGTTTAAAATTGTACTCAATTTCGAACACACTCGCGGTAAAAAGGTCAGATTATATTAGTTGTGGAAATTAAATTAAAAACTTAGGGTCGGCAATATAGATCGTATTGTGGTCCTTTGATAATATTGTACATAATAATTTAATCTCAGACAACCGTTACTCCGGTCGAGGGCGAACCGCTTTACAGAAAATTTTATGTTATCTCATGTCTGCTATTATTGTAACTTAAGTAACAATAATTACTATATCAGTCTGTGTATTACATTGAAAGTCAACTTTGGGCATATATATATATTAATGTACTTGATAATGAGATATATTATCTGAATTAAATTATTTAAAAAGTATTATGGGATATCTCATTCATTCTGAATGAATGAGGGTCTATGATGATCTTCGCGTCCAAAGCCTACTTCACTTGCAAACCAACTGACAGACTGTGCCTATTCCTACGGCTTCCCAAAAAGGCCGCATAGAAAACTATAGTTTTTCTCTTCGCCCCTGGTGCGCCCAATCCTCTAAATCCGAAAGAAAAATGTAGCAAAAGCGTAGGTTAGCTCGGGCTACGAAGACAATAAGTAAGATTTACAAAAGACAAGGTATTTCACAATCAAAAGATATATAATACAATAGTATGTAAATATACTCGTCTATAAAAAAATGAAGATAGCATAAAAATGACTCCCCTTGAAAAATTAATCTTAGTTAAATAAACAAATGCTAACTAATCCTAATTTATGGTTAAAAATGTCAACGAAACTTGTCAATAAGAAAATTTTAATCAAATTAATCTCTTTATAATCAGTTTCCAATAACAATAAATAATGGTAATGGTATCATTATCACAGCTTCAATGACACGGGCGTGTCATTAACTAAACATAAATAATGATTAGTCAATGAATCCATTGCCAAATGTGAGCTAAGTATGGAAAAGGATCTTACGAAAATTTCAAAAATATTTGGACATTCATTATAAGTAATGACTTGCTAACAACTTATACCTAGTTCATTCAATTATTACGATTTTGCTTGACCAAAAGGAGCTGCAAAGAAGAGCTAGTATCTTTCATAATATTTTTTTATTTCGAACAATAGTCTGTAATTACAGAGTAAATTTATCTATAGGTTAGGTTATTAGGTTATCATTAGAGAAAATTAAAAAAAACCTAGGTGATATTCGAATAACTTGAGAGTTCTGAATTCTCCTCTTTTTTCTCCTATTTCTTTCTTGGTTTGTTCGTTCTATATAGTTATGCAAAAATTACTGAAACGAATGTGAAGTGGGTTTTCCCCCTTATCTTAAAATCTACCGTACTGAGTATTTTTTTATTGAGTATCAATGGAGTATATAACCCCTGGTATAACTATATATGTGAAATATATTTATATCGCATGGGTCAACTACAGAAGGTAAAGCGTTCGGATGAAGAGAAAAGATTTACTAATATTCAATTTTTCTCTTTAATTCGATTTGAATAAATAGCAAAAAAATGCTTAAAATTTTAATTCAAATTATACGGGCGGGGTAGTCAAAAATCAATGTTTTAAATGATTGAAAAATCATTTCGAATCAGTTCCGATAGTTCGTAAGAATGTTGGTAGATGCTCCACTTTCGCCTCAAAGACAGATATAGAAGGAGAAAGAATTGCTTAGGGCGAGGTCTGTAGGTTTAAAAAGGCCATAATATTGTATGTTCATTTACTGATCATCATGATTGTGTGTTATTCGACTAAAAATGGTAACATGGTGACTTGTTAACTATCATAAAATGAAGCTCCATTTGAGTAGGTACATCATCTCATTTGATAGTTTTGTATGCAAATTCGTAAAATTGTCTCAATTTATGAGTCATTCATAATGTCACGTATTGGATGTTAGTAGGGACTTACATTTGACGTTCATTTTGGTGTTTTCATTGTCATTGTTGTATTTTAAAGCCTTCGTGCCAGAACTTACAGAAACATTCAAACAAACTTGACAATTAACACTGACCACATAGTTTTTTTAAATTCATGTCAGACAAAATAGCCACACTGAAATAAAAATAAAAACTTATTTATAGTTTTCGCTTTATTTTGCTTTAAATTCAGGTTTATTAGATGGAAATCATGAGCAATTGATATCTATACTATTATATAATTGTAAAGTAGTCGTGTCTGTACATTGGAGATATTTAAAAAAAAATACTTGGAGTATGTTATATTAACGATACTGAACACGAAAATATATTTTTTGGAATTCTTGTATAGAATATAATTAATACCTATTAACACTGTGTTAATGGCAAAATCTTATTTTAGTCAATAACGCACAAGTACAATTCGACTCGTCTCTATATTTTTTTTGTGTTGTAGCAACATCAGTAGCACAAGTCACTAGAATATGAACGTTGCAGATGAAATAATAAACAAGTGGCCATTTTTTGGTCTTCATATGTCTCCTTCTTATCTGCAAATGAACATAAATATAGAATCTGGCCATTTTAGACCTGCTGGTAGCTTAGTGGTCAAAGCATTGAAAGATCGCAGGTTCAAACTCCGCCTAAACCAATTCAATTTTTTCTCTTTCATTCGATTTGAATATAGCATAAAAATGCTTACAAAATTAATTCAAATAACAATACTAATTAAACAATTTCGTTGTATCGTTTCGTAAGGGTTTCGATATCTTGACCATGACATGTCTTAATATAAAGGAAAACGTTTGTTAAACCTTAGTAGGCCTCAGAAACCTTGAAATTCATTATTAAAATTTTTGTTGAATGCCCGAAATATGTAATTTTTTCTTTAACTTTCAGTTACGGTCACATACATTATTGTCATATATGCTGGGTTAGAGCGTTTTCACACTCATCCGATATCGGATATTGGTTTTGGACACCGATAGCCGACACCCGATAGACACCTGGTGCTGTTTTCACATTTATCCGATAAAATCGGCCATTTGCTGGAAAGCACAGACTAATTAGAGATGCTAGGGATGAAAAAAAAAGCAAATAGTGCAACAGCTTGTAGAATATACTGCTTCCGGGCTGTCTGGCCGTGGTCTATGTGAAACTTGCGCACTGGAACGCATGAACGCATGAACACATGAACGCAAGTTTCACATAGACCACGGCCAGACAGCCCGGAAGCAGTATATTCTACATGCAACGCCGGCCGTGAAAGCCTGAAGACTTATAGTGCAACAGCTACTTAACAGACCAAATTAGACCGTTCTGTTCTATATTGATGACGACATAGGCTTGACATTTATTTATTTATTGCCTCATTAATAATAATGCAATTGATTACTCCGTCCATGATTGTTGTCTTGTTTTGATAATCTTTCATTATTTCGATTATTTTGATCTTGATTGTTTTGATTATTTGAATTATTTTGATTATTTGGCTTATTTAGAATATTATGATTATTTTATTTATTTTGATTATTTTGATTATTTTTATTACTTTGATTACTCCGATTATTCTGATTGTTTTGATTATTTTGAGTGTTTGAAATAATTTTGATTTTGTGACTATTTTGATTGAATTGATTATCTTGATGAATGATTATTTTATATATCCTATATTAATAATTGTATCTATAATTTGTAAGATATTATAATGGTAAAGAATCTGTCGTAAATGCTGACGCCTAAGATACAGGCCATGTCCTAGTTTAGGTGGCAGGAATACAAAACTAATGTAAAGTAAACAGCCAAAATATTTCACTAGTAGTACTTATCTTGTAATATTTATCTTGTAATATTAGGGGTTAAAGTATGAAATTGCCGATTTGTACTGACAAATTGAAATTCGTTTTTTTTTAATTCAACGTATTTATTTAATCAAAATAATTACCATTATTATCTATACATTGCTGCCATCTAGTAGGAAGGTAATTTATGCGTTTGCGATAGAACTCTGGTGATCTAGATTCGACAAACTGTGTGAAAGCATTTTGTACTGCCTCCTGAGAAGAAAACTTTTTATCACATAGAAAATTGTCCAGTAGTCTGTTGGAGCAAGGTCTGGCGAATACGGAGGGTGACGGATAGTTTCTAATTGCATTTCCTGTAGAGTTAAAACGGTTTCTCGTGCTGTATGAGGTCTCGCATTATCATGGAGCAATAATGGTGAAGATCAATTCATGAGTCGGGGCTGTTTCATTGCTAGTTTAGCTATCATTGTTCGGAGTTCGGCACAGTAGACATCTGCCGTTATTGCTTGACCAGATCGTAGAAAGCTATAGTGAATAACACCATGCTGAGACCACCAAACAGTTACCATTACCTTTTTATTGGTAAGCTTTGCTTTAGGACACTGTTGTGGCGTTTCACCTTGGGTCAGCCATTGCATTTTTCGCTTACGGTTATCGTAAAGAATCCACTTTTCATCACATGTCACAATTCGATCCAATATTCCTTCATTTCTGTATCGATTCAACAAGGCAACACAAGTTTCAACACGCATTTCTTTCTGCAGATCAGTCAAATCATGAGGTACCCATTTTTCACATTTTTTATTTTATTGATTTGACGCAAATGAGTCAATATTGTTGGTAAGGTAACGTTAAACCATGCAGCTAATTCCTGGGTAGTTTGGCTCGGATCGGCTTCCACCATGTCTTTCAATTCATTGTTTTTCACCTGTGTGGACGGCCTTCCTCGTGGTTCGTTCTTCAAATCAAAGTTTCCATCACGAAAGCGTTTAAACCAAAATCGCACGGTGCGTTCATTAGCAGTCCCCTCTCCAAACGCAACATTGATATTGCGAGCTGTTTCTGCCGCGTTAGTTCCGCGTCGGAACTCGTATTCAAAAATCACTCGAATTTTCGAAGTATCCATCTTTCTTGTCTAAGCTGAATAAAAAAAAACAACTGAAAGTCGATAATCGAATGTTGCACATTTTTAAATGAAGAACTACATAGGTAGCATGTGGAAAAAGTTTCACTCAAAAATCTCAAACCATGAAGGTTCTATGTCAATTCGAAGTACCTATTACAATGAAACGGCAATTTCATACTTTAACCCCTATTATAATGAATAAATAAGAAATAAGAATTCGATAGGGTGACAAAAAAAAATTTTTCGACCTTATTAACATGACATGCCATCGAGATTTTTTTCTTATATTCGTGATCAGCGACATCAATTAACGCGAAAATTGCTTGCAGTCGCTGTTTTAGTCTTTTTGTGATCCGATATCGGGGCAACACAGTGGTATTGGCTCCGATAGCCGATATCGGGCTGGACAATGTGAAAGTTAGACACAATACATATCTCATACATTTGACTTCCTCCGATATCGGATGTCCGATATCGGATTTCGAATATCGGATGAGTGTGAAAACGCTCTTACTCTCCATCCAAAAGCAAACATATAGGCCATGACAGAGTGCCTGCCTGAAAGACAGTAAGCTCTCTCGCCCGCTATTACATAGAACTGAAAATCTTTATTAGCAAAATGTTTATGTTATACATTTTCTACCCCTTCGGGGCTTTACATAAGTGAATATTATGTACTAGTTTTGTCCGCGGCTTCGCCCACGTGGATGTCGGTTATCGCGACCAAACATGCCTATGTCCTTTCTAGAGTGGAGTTTGTTGCGCCGTTTCTTCTCCACCAGCGCCTTGGAAGCGGTGGTAAACTTAGGTTAAGTAGAATTTAATATTGACGTCCATAAGAAACAACCATGTGGTTTTAGATTTATTTAGATCTTTGACTTTGACTTCTCAAGGTCTAATCTACCCCTGTACTAAAGTTCCTCAAAATAGGTTCAATGGCGTAGTGATAGTGAACGCGGCCGCTAAGCAGGAGGCGCGGGTTCGATCCCCGCTCAGTGCAAATATTTGTATGACATTGGTCTGGTCGTGCCTCAGAGAGCACGTTAAGCCGTCGGTCCCGGTTGTCATACAAACATCTATGGCAGTCGTAATTGGTAGTTGGAGCCTTCAAAAATCCAATAACTGGTGTAGCTGCAATGCTTCAATATCGCCTTTGGGTTGTGGAGGTTAAATGGCAGTCGCTTCACGGAAAATATCGAAGTTTAGCCAAATCCGCAGTTAGACTGGTAAAAACGGACCCCAGACTCCAAGTTGAAAAACTTCGGATGCGACTGGGATTAACGCTAGGATGAAGAAGAGATTCAGTGATTTAGGCGTGAAAGCGTAACATACAGATAGACAGACAGAGTTACTTTCGCATTTATAATTTTAGTATGGATAGTATAGTAGCCTAGTGGTATGGGTGGATGGACTGCTGAGACGAGGTCTCGGGTTCGATCCCAGATTTTACCATGGCACACACCAATGACTTTTCGATGCTTTTCGAAGTTATGTGTGTATTTATCGCAGGTTTATAAGTGCCCGGTTAATGTCAATAGATTCGCCACCTATTGCATTGGGACCTGAACATAAACTGGCGAAATGTGGGTGCTAGCATCTCTGTCTACCCCTTCGCGGATACAGGCGTGAGTTTATGTTATGTTATGTAGTATGGATGTGTTTGTATGTCCGCCAGCCGAACAAAATGTTTGTTTCCTTGCCTGTATAAAATAAATGAAGCCATTTTTTACAGTTACCTATAGCTTACAAACCTCCATACATCAGAATGCCGGAAAATCGTGCATAATATCGCCACTAGCAGTAGGAAGCCGTCGCCGGCTTGCGCAAGCTAGGTAGCCCTAGTTCGACACTGTCCGACGGTAACGAATTATGTAAAGCTCGGGTTTCTTACAATTGACATCTTACATTACCTGATAAGAGTTATTAGAGACGGCGGGCGGCGTAAGATAATACTGCAAGTATGTTATAGTGATAGAAACCCCTAACTGTACGTAATCAGAATACGTAATTATTAGATACAAGGTATACTAGCTTTTGCCCGTAGCTCCGCCCACGTGGATGTCATTATCACCATCATTATTGGCATAATTCGGATATTATACATCTTCTACCCTTTTGGGGATTTACATAAGTGAATATTATGTACTAGTTTTGCCGGATGTCGGTTAGCACGACCAAATATAGCGTATGTCCTTTCTCAAGGTCTAGTCTACCATCAAGCACGCACGGACGCACGCACGCACGCACGCACGCACGCACGCACGCACGCACGCACGCACGCACGCACGCACGCACGCACGCACGCACGCACGCACGCACGCACGCACACACACACACACGCACACTCAGACACACACACACACACACACACACACACACACACAATCGCCCTTTTCCCCGGACGGTTAGGCAGATGTCAATTAACATCCACATTTCACCAATCTGTATTCGGTCCCAGGTAATAGGGGGTGAGCCTATTGTCGTATTCCGAGCACTATGAGCCTATTGCCGTATTCCGAGCCCTATTGTTGACTCGACCCATGCATCTGAGGCTGAGTCTGGGCTGTACATATCTGTCTGATGTTAAAGTTAATCAGGGGTGGCCCAACTTCTACTCTGCCAGGAATATTACTCATAAGAAAAGATTGTTTACTTGTAATTAAGAAACCATGACAGCCTCTATAACGTGGCGATGATGCATTCGACTACAACACAGAGGGCGCTGGTTCCATTACCGCTAAGTGCAAGCACGCTAAGGCGTCGGTCCTAGTTGTCATGAAAACATTTATAGGCTGTAATAGGTAAAATAGCCCACACTGAAGGGCTAATCACCCGTCTGTTCAAAGTCGCTCCCACTGGCAGTGGTATTTATAAGACCAGAAATAGAACATATCAGTGAATCAGGCCACTGATCAGCTGCAAGGAATCCACAATATATATGCTTTTTCATTAACCTCCGGGCAGTTGAATTCGCAGTCACCTTCTTTAGCCACAAGCCAATTGCATCCGGTTGCACTTTAAAGTTCAGGGTTCGCTCTAAAGACAAACTAAAATAAGAATCTAATTGTATCAAAATTTGATTTATATGACTTCTAGGAGCGTGAACGTCATCCGAGTCTGACAAAATTTAATTTTATATACTTTAGAAATAATCAGAACTGTCTTCAATATTCCAGGCGCATCATGGAGCGTGGTTCCTCGGCCCCATGGACCCAGGTTCTGCAAGAAGCTATCGGAGAAGGCGGTTTAAACGGCGAGGCTTTGAGAGACTACTTCAGGCCGCTGGAAGAGTGGCTCAGAAGCGAGAATCTTAGGACTGGGGAATATCTTGGCTGGAGTTATGATGGAGACTATTGTAAATTCAGGTACGAGTCACATAGTTTAAAGTAGGTACGTAGGAGTAATGTAAAATATTCTTAAGTCTATGCTGAATACTTAAAAATAAAGAACTCGATATAAATTTCATGAAGGTCCAATAGGTGACGGTGCAATCGAGTTATAATATTTACTCACGAATTTATTCCCGAGCGAAGGTCTGGGGCCCGTTTCATAAAACTACAATTTACAAATAACAAGTACAATTCGATGTACACTGCGTAGTTAATTGGCCATATATTATAAAACCTATTTAAATGACCAATTACCTACGCAATGTACATTTAATTGTACTTGTAATTTGTAAATTGTTGTTTATGGAACGGGCCCCTGGACGCTAGAACTAATCATAGATTGTACCATAGAATGAATAGTATATTTGACTGACGTTATTATTAAACGACTCACTCTATAAAACAACTTCGACTTGTCTACTTAAAAGATTCGCAAGTAAGCCTTCAACCTTTTAATAAAGAACTCGTCTTTTCTTATTTTCTAATAGCTGAAACTACTTAAAAAATTAAAATCATGCCTCAGACTGTAATTTTGGAGTCGAATTTTAAAAATCAATGCAGTGCTGACTTTGAAAATTTAAAAGCTTCGAGTCCTTTCCTTGTATCACTACATAGTATAAAACAAAGTCGCTTTCTCTGTCCCTATATCCCTTTGTATGCTTAAATCTTCAAAACAACGCAACGTATTTTGATGCGGTTTCATTTAATAAATAGAGTGATTCAAGAGGAAGGTTTATAGATATAATTCATGTTTAATAGAGTAGAGGGTGCAGCGGGAACGGGATTTGACGCCACGCGGGCGGCAAAATATTGGCGGTACGAAGTTTGTCGGGTTAGCTAGTAATCTTATAAGTACAGAATAGTAGTACGAGCCTGTCATTTGCTTTTGTTTTTGACTCATATCCCACAAGTACACTTATTCCTTAGCTATTCAAAAACGATTCAATATATTTTTATAAATTTCAGCATCGAGACGGCTGGTCTCCAAGTGTACGGAGGCTTCTACAACGCTGCTTATCGCCACTATGACGTCACCAGTTTCATCACCATTCTATTGTTATCTGTAACCACCACAGTTTTAACTATGCGTTGGCGGTGAAATGAAGAATTAAATATTTTTAAGTTATTTTAAGATATTTTGTGTTTTTTTTTATGATAAGAGATGAATAAGGGCTGGTGCTGACTGACGGTGTGACATAGTGATGAATTCTTATTTAGTGTAATAGCGTTGCGAATTTACATTGTTATCTTTCATCATGGGGGTATAGACCTTAAGAAAAAAATTACATTATGTTAATTTTTAAGATTTATTTGTTAGGCATTATTTACTTTTTAGCTACGTCGGATTTAAAGTAAATACTTTCGGCTATTTTTCAGGAGCGACGGTCGCGGAGTCAATTTTTATTTCAATGGGCGACGTTCGCATAAACTTCTGAAACTATCTGTTTTTAAGGTCTTATCATTCTTTGGAATATACCTGGCTGCTCTTGTAGGTACATTGCACCATAATGGCCTTCCTTAAAAAGATCTAAGGATATGACTATGCCTTTAGTTATCCCTGTGCATTTAGGAGTCTTCCTCTGTCGTTAGCTTTTTATTCATAATGCATAGCCAATATTTTGAGCGTTGACCAGAGGAATTGGAAAAAAACTGGAGAGTTCGAAAGAAGTCATAATTATTCATTACTTCATTCATTACATTATTATAATGAACAAAAAAAATCACATAGATGTGCCTAGCCGGGTTAAGCAATAGATAATATCCCATTTAACGGGTAATAAAAGTTCTGTGTCTTACCCTGCAGCAAGTCAGCACCTATCCTATTTTTCAAATGATCAGTGCAATATTATTTGTTTTTCATTATAAATGTGCAATTACTGTGAATATTTTTTTTATGTTTTTTTGTATTTAAATTTTTATAAAACTGTCTCTCTCAGGGTCTTTTTTAAATATTATTACTATGACAATTTAATAACTGTACTTTTAAGAAACTTAGTATAATGGTGTAAATAGTATAAACTAACAAGAAACTTATTGTGATAAATAAAAATAAATGAAAATCACAAAATATCGGTGTTTTATTTAAGCCGCCTTTTTTCAGACATCTCCGAGAAACATCATCGTCCCCCGTTATATTCAAACTATACCTTAATCAAATATGGTACCGTTAATGTGTGAAAACCAGTGAGAGTGCAGAATAACTAGGTATTTTGCAGATTACCTGGCTGCGTAAGTTGAATTACAACGTTGAAGAGTTTGACAGCCTCTGTCGCTTATAACGCGGCCGCTACTCAGGAAGCGCGGGTTCGATACCCGCTCAGCTCAGTGTAAATATTTGTATGCATGTATATGGACATTTGCATTGGTCTGGTCGTGCATCGAAGAGCACGTTAGGCCGTCGGTCTCGGTGGTCATACAAATATCTATGGCAGTGTTGTTATGGGTAGTTGAAGCCCTCAAAAATCCAACAACTGGTCTAACTGAATTCGATATCGCCTTTAGGTTGTGGAGGTCTGCTCTTCCAAACCCAAAGGCGATATCGAATTCAGTTAAAAATCCCTTAAAAATCCAACAACTGTTCTAGCTGCAATTCTTCGATATCGCCTATGGGTTGTGGAGGTAAAGTGGCAGTCGTTTCAGGGAAAATATCGAAGTTTAGCCAAATCCGCAGTTAAACTGGTAAAGCGGACCCCGGAAAAGCTTCGGATGCAACTAACGCTAGGATTAACGCTAGGATGATGAAGAATTGTGAAGAGTTTATTTGGTTGGTTGAACGCGCTAATCTCAGGAAAAGCTGGTTCGAGTTGAAAAAATATTTTTATATTGAATACTTAGTCCGTTGGTTGAGGAAAGTTATTGGCTATAAATCATCACGCTAATACCCAGAGCTTTTATCACACATGTTTGTTAAATTCTGCCATGGGGTTGGGAGGTATACCATGAGCGAATTACTAATGTATAACAATGTATTCAAATCTATCCATCACTCTCAAATGAAAACACAAAATAAAGAAATAAAGATAGCAATCACCCATCAAACCACTGCATGCGGGCCCTACACAAAAGGGAAAGTTATAATTGAGAGGACATTAATCTAACAATTTGTCCACCCCACTTTGTTACGCGTATAACTGTGGCTTCGGAACGTTATTGAAGAATCACTTTAATGTACATCTTTAAGCAAAATGTTATACGAATGATTTAAGTGGTCGTTTTAGTCACTAGGTAAGTTCTTGAAGCGGAGCGTGAAAAAGTTTGAGGTTTGTTAGCAGTTGGACTTGACCCAAAATGGTTGCGTGTATGAAAAGGTATTATTTTCATGAATGAAAAGGCCCTAATATGTTGATCGTCAAACAAGATTCAGGCGCAAGCTTACTAATCGAGATTGGGGTGTCAGAAATGGGTAAAAGTAAAAAAAAGAGGAATAACGGGAAAAGATCTCGATCTCCAAAATGTAGACTGGTTCCATCCGGGATTGGATCCTGTATGCCAAAAGCACACTTTTCAGCTGCCTTGGACATGGGGAGTCTCTTCACGATCACGGCTGCAGAAAATAATACCTTTTTGAATGAATTTTTAAAGCATTTTGTATACTAAATATTAAATAAAATGAGTTTGAATCGTACCCCCGCCTAGACAATGTTTTAGCCCTAGCAGTCAAAGCAAAACATTGCCCCTGTAAAGCAAAGATCGTGGGTTCAAACCCCGCCTAGACCTATTCAAACTTTTTTCCATTTTAATCGATTAACATAATACCTACTAAATAAATCATGACAGAATCCATTAATAATAATTTTATTTCATATCCGCATAAATTTTCGACAATATGAGACAAGTAACAAGTTCTGATTAAATTCCTAAATGAACGCCGATTATTTTAGCAACTCTAGTTGAAGATGTTTCTTTAGGACGGTACTCTGATACAAAGCAATCAGTCGAAGTTGCCCCTAAAGCGTATATATAACCTTCTGAACTAATTCATATATTAAATTTATCATAACACCTGCTATCCTAGTAATTTGTTCTCGTTGTAATATCATTAAGGTTCTAAGATAACAATGGTGCAACTTCTTCATCCTAGCATTAATCCCAGTCGCATCCGAAGCTTTTTTCAACTTGGAGTCTGGGGTCTGCTTTGCCAGTCTAACTGCGGATTTGGCTGAACTTCGATATTTTCCGTGAAGTGACTGCCATATGACCTCCACAACCCAAAGGCTATCAAAGCATTGCAGCTAGACCAGTTGTTGGATTTTTAGGGCTCCAACTACCCGCAACGAATGCCATAGATGTTCGTATGGCAACCGGGAGCGACGGCTTAACGTGTTAACGACCAATGCAAATTTATTGTATTGAGCGGGAATCGAACCCGTGCCTCCTGCGCAGCGGCCACGTTCACTACCACAACGCCTCGGAGGTCACCTTAATGGTGCAACTATTATGGTAGAAAATAAAGTGGTAGGTCGCTCAATGACCTCCGTCCTCCATGAGCGCAAGCTTGGGGGTGACACGAGGTGGAGCCCCTGTCACACTAGCACAAGTAGACCAGGGACAATGTGACTTCCACATCCGAAGAGGCCAACTCAAAAGTGGAGATCTAATTGATTCAGCTAGGGTGTGAGTTATTCGTCACTGGCTATCTCACCCCCGCAACTGAAGACCTAAGATGGCATGCGGTTATAGTCGGTTCGAGTCCAACGTAAGCGCTGGCTCCGGCCAGTGGGGAGAGGGGTGTCCTAGGGGATTTCTTCACTATAAAAAAGGAAACAAAAAGGACGGCTCATCACGATATTTCTGTTGCAAATTTTTTTCAAGAAATCGTGTAATTTTTCAACGTCTGGCAAGTCTATAGGGAAATCAACATTGAGGATAAGCAGAGTGAAATCAAATAAAATCGAAAATTAGAAAAGTTTTTTCTTTACAGTAATTTTTATAAAGTAGATATCAACAACAGATTACTTTAATATTGTTTTTCTTTCGTACTCCTCCTTCCTTAGACTATATAAAAACTCTGCCACGTGTCACATTCTTCTTCCGTAACCTTAATTAAGTTTTCCTGTAGGTAGTCTGTGCTCCAAATATCTGCAATGCATTACATAATGGTGCCTCTTCACTTGGCTATTTGTGTTTGCTATTTGGCGTTTGTTGTATTTGGCAAAATATTTTTCGAACAAACAAATATTTACTTCCAAAAATATTTTTGACTATTTTTTTTTTTACTTTCGAAACATGACCACTTTGTAATAATATTATGAACTGTTAAACTGAAATATTTTTGTAACAAATATTTTTAGGGATATTTGATTTTGAAAATTCATTTTATCGCACCGCCGCCGCCGCCCGAAAACGCTCCATACAAAATCGTCCAGGCTTGTGACAACACACGGCGGTTGCGCGTAGTGCAAATGTATGGAGTGCAAGAGAATATCGCATTGATCTCGGTCCACGTTGCGTTTACATGCATATAGTTTATAATAAAAGTAATTTAAAATCTAATGAGAAATCTAAAAAGTTATACATTTGAAGTGAATTTGATTGTTCATATTTTGACTTTTTGGGGCATTCAAAGATATTGAAAAGTCATAGTTCAGTTTTGTTAAGCAATATTTTATTTTGCCAGGCATAGTCTATCAGAATAAGCTAACATATTAAACAGTATTTAGAAGCATCGAAGACCTATTCAGATAGTATATGTCTACTGTTTAATGATACTGGCCATACAGAATTTAAAAAAAAAACTAAATAACTTTTAAATTGTGCGTATTTGGTAGATTATGGCCATATTTTTCAAATAGGCATTAATACCAACGCTTTGTTGAATACACTGTCCACGTATGATAATATTTTGTCAAATAAGCAAATACAAATAGCAATGTGAAGTGCCACCATAACACTCTATGAATACCACACATAATAAAATTATCCGCTTTGGGAATTGAACATCATAATGCAGTTAGCCACTTTACCTAGCACTACGCCATTACACAAATGTTTAAAAGTTTTGCCTTAATTCTAAATAAATTTCATTACTTATCCCTACATGGCTATTGCGAATAAATGTACACCTCTAGCTATGTAGTTTACACAACAAAGCACTACGAAGTTAAAAATTCAATAAAGACTCATAAAGGCAGGAACGGCAAATAGAGTGCATCCGGGCATCCCCTTCTAACGTCCCCCCTGTATGGCAGTTAGGGTGTAGCCACCGACAATTTGGCGCCACTATTTTGTAGCATCTTCTCACATCGTATGAGCGCCTAGTACTTTTAGAATGGAACGCATTCATGCTACTTTTTTGGCAGGTTTTAATATGTGCTGGTACAATTTACTTATTCGAAATTTCTGAGAGCTTAGTATTTTTTATTCTGTTTGAATAATATTGGATTATTACAGAAGAAGTGATGGAAGAAATAATAGATGGAGATAGTATGAAAATATCATGGGTGTCTATGCACTCCTGTCCATCCAAAGGTTGCCTGCGTGGAAAAGAGATTGCTGTTTGCAATAAGGCATGTACATTGAATTGGTTTGATTACTTTAAAGTTTCTTTTGGTGTACAATAAAGAATATTTGAAGTGACAACTTCTTTAACAGCGTTGGATGGGTAAAAAGTGTTTAACTCGCGACAGGATCACGTAGCCTTTGACCCGCAACCGATGACTTTGTAGGACGTCATGACGTCATAAAACATTCCAAGCTACAGAGTGTTTATTTTGCTAGGTACGCTAAGAAGCTTTGTAGCTTAGCGGTAAGCGCTTCGACTGTAAGTCCTTATGGTTTCAGAGAGTACCGGCTTCGAACCTGGGCTTCTGACACTTGTTGTGATATTTTTTTTTTTTGTAATTTATTACTTTGTGTGATTATTTTTACTTTTTGTAATTTATTCATTTCTTCTGACAGAAAATTAGTAGAAAATTAGTGATAGGTATTATGATTGGCGCTATAATATAGGAATAATATGGAAAGGTATGGTTTGTTCTTTTTATATTTTTCTCTGTATATAACGAAGAAAGAAAGAAAGAAAAAGTTTTCAGTTCTGCCGGCACTCCCGGAGTACAACCCGGCTTCGGTCTATTGATGGCCAAAGTTTAGTCACTTAAGTACATGAATAGATACATGACCAATCTATACTTCCATACTAATATTATAAATGCGATAGTAACTCTGTCTGTCTGTCTGTCTGTCTGTCTGTATGTTACGCTTTCACGCCTAAGCCACTGAACCGATTTTGATGCAATTTGGTATAGGGGTAGTTTAGACCTTGAGAAAGGACATAGACTATATTTGGTCGCGATAACCGACATCCACGCGGGCGGAGCCGCGAGCATAAGCTAGTATATTATAAACGCGAAAGTAACTATTTCTGTCTGTCTGTATTTTACACTTTCAAGCTTAAACCACTGAACTGATTATGATGAAATTTGATATAGGGGTAGGTTAGACCCCGAGAAAGGACCTAGGTTATGTTTGGTTGCGATAACTGCCATCCACGCGGGCGGAGCCGCGGGCAAAAACTAGTTAGATAATAGTGTTCATTACATAAATGTTGATGATTATATCCATGTCCGGGACTTCGTCCGAACACAAGTCCTAAGCTAAGCTTACTAAGCTTAGTCCTATTACTGATGGTACTATATCTGTGTATAAAATTTTAGCAACATTTAAGCAACAATATATACGACCACCTTTATCGTATTTGTTGAATCGATTTTTGTAAATAATTCTTCCCTTGTTTCTTTCTTTATTCAACTCAGCTAACCTGACCCGGTTTTTATATAATAAACTATCTACATTTTTTTTTTGTTTAATTCCAATGAAATAGCTTATATAAGGAAATTGAAATTATATCCAAAATATTTTGAAAACCATTCACAGGTTTCATAAATGAGAACCCCTTTTCATCTTAAGATTAAAATTTATAACCATACTAGCTGTCGCCCGCGGCTCCGCCCGCGTGGATGTCGGTTATCGCGAATCGGGGTATGAAAAATAGATGTTGGCCGATTCTCAGACCTATCCGATATGCCCACAAAATTTCATCAAAATCGGTCAAGCCGTTTCGGAGGAGTATGGCAACGAAAACTGTGACACGAGAATTTTATATATTAGATTTGCCACTTTCAAGGAAGAAGAAAAATCTATAACATGAAACTCTGACAAACTCAAAAAGTTGATAATATTTCCACTCGAAATGTAAGAAAGTTGTTCAATGTTATCTAGAACACAGTGTAATAAATGCACAACAATGAAACTCACATCTCTAGCGTGCAATCTACCGCCGATAACGTTATTAGCGAGTCTGTAAACACTTTGAAAGGGGGACAACCCTACGAAGCTTTTACAATTGTTATGCAAACTCCTACGGTTTTATAAGCGCCTGGTACAATTTTGTGGGTAAACAAAGGGTGATTGGGGAATAACTAACTTTGTATAAATACAAATAGTTATGGCAGTTATAGTTTCCTTCCTACCTTACTCCTATGTTATTTTCTATATAGGTCACGTTAATTTGACTTCACCTCGCCTGATGGTACGTTGAAGGTAAAGTGTGAAAGAGGGTCATATATGTGATGTAACAATGGTGGCCTTCAGCTCTCGGCCTCATCAGATGCTTTTTCACGTCCCGCTAACTAAAAGGACCCGGGACTATGGGAAGAGGGCTAGAACCGAATATAAGAATTATAAAATTAGTCATCATCATCATCATCATCGACATTTAGACGTTATCCTGATTGCATCCGTGGCCGAGACGCCCTCGAAGCTCAAGGTCCGCCTTCCAGCTCTTCCTCCTCCACATCGCACGATCTTGAGCGTCCATGGTAGTGAGACCATTTATTTGCACGCATGTCACCTTCCACGACGTCAAGCCATGACTTTTTGGGTCCACCCCTTCTACTGGATCCGGCGGGGGCGCAATTGCCAAAAAATTAGTCTCTTTTGTTTTTGTTAAATCACCTTAGATTTGGTACAATTTAGCTCTCAAAGCGCAAAAGTTCTAATCGACTATTCGACGAAACCGACACGGATTTTGTGATCCGACTTTTCGTTGTCCACTTTGCCAGGCCTTGGGTATCCCTAGCAGTAAGACTCACACGCATGTCACCCTTCATGACGTAAAATCAACAATTCATGGGCCAAAACTCGTTGGAAGTCTTACCAAGGCTATCTTAAAGAGTCAGAATAGAAGTCCTATTCCTATGTTTAGGTATTCATTATTTTCTTCCAAACTAGGAATACCAATAAGACCTTATCAACATTAAAATAATTAGTTTCAAATAAAAATTATGTCCCCCATTCTGGCAATTCTTATAACAGCTCGGGTGAATTTAATCTTGCGAAATATTGGTAGATTTCGTAAACAACTGGGGTCTGTTGCCGGCAACCAGACGCCATCTCTGTTTTTATAGCCATCTGGGGGACAAAACATTGTATGTTTTTGGTGGGTAATGAAAGGTTTGGGTAAATTTTAATATTAATTTTGACCATATTTTGATGAGACAATTGTGTTAAAAAGTTTAAAATGTATTTGTTAACATAATAATAATAAAAACAAGAAGCAAAAATTCATTAAAATACTAACAGTCTATGCTTTTCTTATAAGTTGACTAGTTAATACCCGCGGATCTGCCCGTATGAATGTTAGATATCACGACTTTAAGTCATATCTCCGGTTCTTCTGAACCGATTACTAGAAAACCAATGCCTCTCAAACAAAGAAAACCGTATCAAAATCTGTTCAGTGATGTTTTCCATCGCGAATAAACAAACAACAATTCAAAAAGTTCCTTTCCATTTCTACTTAATACTCGGAAAGTTATCTAACCCAAGTACTGGGTGGAAAGCGTTTCTTCCCTCCGTACCGTAGGCCGCTCTTAGTTCTGTAGCTATTAAGCGGGATGGCAAACGGCTATGAGGTATGTTTTTAAAGTTTAAAATTAACTATATAATTTGGCGAGATACTAACTATAGGCTGTACTAAAATTAACAATCTCGGTTTTGTAGAATAATATTCGCTTAAAAATGAGTTCAAGCGATTCTGAAATGTTGACCCCACATTCGGTTAAAGACGAAACAAATACAGTATTCGAAAATCCATTGCCAGAAATTTAAAGGATAGATACTTAAAACATACAATGATTATATGAAGTGGGCGAAAAGACAAGAAAACAAAACACAAGTTTTTACTTTCCTTATATTCGAAATGAAAAGTATAGTGTTTAAATCAAATCAAATAGTTTATTTGCTAGAATATGGTACAAGAGATTTTACAAAATGCTTTGTTTCCTCACATTCTGCCACATACGGCGTACGAAATTTTTTCATGTCATACCTATTAATAACTATAATGCTAAAATAAATTACATTATAAGGTATTGTTAAATTTTATTGTATCATCCAGGAAATCATTAATATTTTAATACATTTTGTTTAATAACATGTCAAATAATTATTCAACTTGGATGAAATAACCCATTGATATAAAACCACTTTTTAAAGGATTCTATTGTGATTTATTTGTTATTATTGATTTTAGACCGACTTTTCGGCTACTTTTCAGCAGCCATGCTCAGGGTTTGATGATTTAGGCAGTCTGAGCTTACTGTGTCGTCTTACTTTCTTGCTGTATTTTGCTGTTTACTAGGTTTGATAAAATGGATAACTGGGTCCCAGGCAGCTGGTACGCCCCAACCATCTTCTCTATTAAAATTAGGGTGTTTTTTAATTTCAATAGTCTCGCGTAAAATGTTTGGTATATTATCTATGCTCATTAGCGATTATCTGTGGTCGCTTAAGAGCATAGATATATACAATTAATCATGATTCGGGTACTTTGAGATAACTTACACTTCAAACTAAAGGACAACTACCATCCTTAGTCAAACCGCTCACATGGCTGCTGAAAAGTAGCCGAACCGTCGAAAAATCAATAATAACAAATAATTCGCGATAGAATACGTTAACAAATGATTTTATTTCAATGAGTGATATTCGCGTAAACTTTAGAAAATATCATGAAATTACCATCAAACTATTGGCGTATATCTCGGGTGAAATGAGTCTCTTTCCACCTTAGTTTACAATCTACTATTTTCTGTTCAGTATCGTGTATAACATAAGCCGAGTATTTTTTTTTAATCTCCAATATATAGACACAACGACTTTACAATATACATAATAAATAGTATATTGTAGATATAACATCAATGAGAGATTCCTCGCACGAGTCAGAATCATTATTCGTATGTTAAAAAACAGAGCGAATATTGAAAACCAAATAGGCAAATTCTTACCAAGTTATATTGCTCTGGTACTTGAAGAAATCTTGATAGGAAATTAAATGTTTATGTAACAGGAGATGGATTATTTAGCATCTTGAAAATGAGGAACTGCTTTCAATATGTGTCATGTACTTATCAAAGTGATTGTCGATTTCCTGTTATTATGCGTGAACGAAATTTTTGAACTGTTTTCAACGGCAAACTATATTTACAAGATCATTAATTACTAAGCTTACATTTTGTAATGAAAACGTCTATAGGAGCTTTGGGATAGTTTTCATAGAACATTTTGGGATAGCAAAAATCATGATTAAGTCAGTATCCGATCGATCTAGACGAACAAAGTACCCAAAGTGATCTTAATGCCTTGATTTTCCCCCCTTCCTGTCGACTGATTATTCTGATATTTTGTACACACCTTTAGTTCGGAAAATAATACCAATTATATCAAAAAAAACAGTTTGATTGCACTTAATACCTTGGTTTTGGGATCTTTATGAGACTTTGTAGTAAACATTGTTCTGACGCAGACTATGCAAGCTGCATCTTCAGCATCACTAATTACTATTTTCACTGAGAAAACATCTAAAAATGCAGTAATAATGGAGAAAAATAACCAGTGTTACTCCATTACACGCGATGATATAAGCAATCTAACGACACGTACGTGAATTTTTGCTGCATGAAAACAAAACCCATCCAAAATATCATAAAGATCCTATTTTCATCCTAAAAATGTGTTCAATGTTCCACAAAAATGAACGAAAAAAACATCAAAAGGCGTTCAAAGTACCGCCCTTATCGATATTTTTATCTAAACAGTTCCCATCTGTCCTGCCTGCCCAATCCCATCCCAGTCGGGTCCTAACTGTATCACGCATCACATGTGCGGAGCGCTCCGTGAATCGTCTGCTTGCCTGGTACTTATTGTGAACTAGTGTGTGTGGACTTACTTGTTTCATGTGGTTTTGGCCGGTTTTTTGTGAGTATTATTTTTTTATATTATAGAAATATGGAATCGTTCCAAACCGGCTTTAAAAAAAAGTTTTGTGCCATGTTGAGATAGCAGAATGATCATTAGTTTTTTATTTTTATGGTGTGTATTTCATGAATAATATTTTCGTGTTTTTGATTCTTATGTTTTTGTGTTCTAAAATTAGTGGCACATAAAGTTAATATTATTTAAAGAAGACTGCAAAGCCTTCGGACCTTTTAGTGAAGATAGCTAGTCAACCTTTGACCCTTAATAGGCGCATATACATCACAGTGATCAGAAATTAAAATTAGACATTGTTGATCTCATCCGGTCAGTGTCAGAGTCGAAAATCTAGTCAGAATATTTATGACTTATTGCAAAGATATTTATCCCTTAGCATAAGTTTCCACTTATATTTCCATACGATATTGAAATTTGGGATTTGATTCCTGGTTTTTGTTAAACATAATTAGAGAGTATTAAGATTAATAAAAAAAAAAAATTCTCAGAACTCACTACCCGATAAAGAATTAAAAGAAATTTAGAATCTTCCCGACTTAGCTCTAAGTAAGAAAGTACCAGTATACCAGTGTTGAGCAATCTAGTTACATACATATATGGACCTATTAGGAAATAAAATAATATTAAATTATGGACCTGTTGGGTATCAAAGTTTGGATCTGAACATTAGAATCCCGGGCATGTGGGAATAAGCAATTAAATATAGTTTTTTGTATCATAACTGAGTAATTATTTAATCCGAATGCCAATCCCGATTGCTTAAAACCTAGCAACGAGGTCACAGAGTGTGTCCCATCTTACACCTCCTTTTCGTAATTTGGTTCGTTGGTTTTCACGAGAGCGACTGTATTTAACGTCAAAACATAACCGCCTCTTTTTAAAGTCCGTTAAAAATTAGGAGTCATATTAAATTTCGTACGGTATCTACGTACTTTTGTTAAAATCCGATGATAGTGTCCATGGGAAAATAATTAAATTATTTGCAAACGTTTCTGCAAATGAAATGTCATAAACAGGATAGAAACTTTAAGTGAGCCCAGGTGATTATTTCATGCATAACTTTAAAATAGTGGGCTTTAACTTTGAAAAAGATCGAGACGGATGAAGCTATACACCCTATTTATCAAGAAGTAACAGTAAGAAGCGTGTTACAAAACATTAAATACTAGGTCTTATGCGACGTGCTATAAGAGAAAGAAGGTTGAAGCATTCACTCTATATTATATGTCAAAGTCATGTCACTCCAATAAATAAAGGACAGAAGATCAGAAGAGTGCAATTAAGTGCTACTTCGACCCTTCAAACATCAAAACAAATCCCTCTCCCTGTTTCTTTTCCTCAAAACCAAATTACATTTATTTTTAAATATCTATTGTCTATCATAAATGAAATAAAAACAAAGGAAATTGAATGTACAAAGGCCACCAAATCATAGCTGACATTTCTTAGAGCGAAATTTTAAATAAAAACAAAGAACAATTGTTCGAAATAGAGTGTACTTGAAATAAATAAATAAGTTTGATTTCCTGATGCTAACCAATAAATCAGTACTCTGTCCAACTTAATAAAAAACTGTTACTAAACCAAGACCTGGAGGTTTTAGGTACATCTGCTAAACGAGGTACTGGCTCAGATTCTCTCGGGTTTGGGGATCAGACGACAGTGTTACTCCCGTTAAATCCTAGTTAAATAATATGAAAAGGAAGAGTTAGAGAGATGAGATGCTGCCGATGACTAGACAGCACTAGAAATACCGAAAACGAGACAGACTTGAATTCGAGTTAAGGCTCATCTAGACGTGGAGAGTTTCTCGCCTCGAAGCTACGATTCTCAAAAGGACAAAAAAAAATGCTATATCTAACCATTCGCAGAACCAAGTGCCGCTCGCTATATTTTAGAACCCGTTGAAGTTGAAAGTTTCATCTATATAGGAGTCTGAATGACATAAAAACCATCTACGGGAATTCTTCTAAATTACGAAACAATTATTATATTCTGAAGATGTGTACGGTGTAAAAATTATCAAGAAGCAATGTTTAAACGTTATTTCAATTGCAAGCACTGTTCCATAATTCTCCAGAGTTTCGGTGCAAAACTACTGCGTCGCAACAAGATGTATGTAAAAAAAACTATCAAGAAAGAAAGTTTAAAAACTTATCATTGTTCCGCAATTCTCAAGAATTTCGGTGGATGGTCTGAGATGTACACAAATGACAAATTCTATCACTTAATCTTGTTCAAGTAAATCACCTGACAAACTTGACACCATTCTTGTAATGGTGTGTTTAGACGAAACGATGCTCATTCAATCCGCTCTCAGTCAAATTCTTTTAGTGTAAACAGTGACAGAACATTCGTTTGTAGTTCTTTATTTGAAAAAAAGGTTTCGTTTCCTCTAAAATATTAAGGAAGAAATGCTGTCCTTCTAGCTCTCGCTCTATGTTTGTTTGGTCTAAACGTACTTTTAGAAAAACTCTAACGCGAATTCAAGTACTGCTCTATACCGTCCTAGATAATGTACGAGTATTTCGCTGAAAATGATCAGAAACATGGTCTTTCTTTATTTTTTTACATTTTTTACTACGGTTCATCTGGCGTGTTTGTCAGTTATCGCGACTAAGCGTAGCCTATTGCCTTTTTCTAGTGCAAGTCTATTCCTGTAACTCAATATTCGTTCATCGGTTTAGGTGTGAAAACATAACAGACAAAAGTTACCTTCGCATATAAAACTTTAGTATGGATTAGACCCAATTCGAGGAGTTTGGGGCTAATTTGTTATTTCATATATCATCTTCAATCATCATCACAATCATTATCATCATCAAATTAGCGTTTTTTACATTTGAAACTTTCATATCGGAACCAATTCCCTACACAAATGTGAACAAGTGGGATTACGTTAATAGAATAGAATAGGATATTAAATGGGATTGACATTTATTCACAACTGTCATGAACTTAATAATACCTATGTCATGCCATACATTTGATTATTCTATCCTATCCAATTTTACTAACGAAACCACAGAAATATATTAGGATTGAACGACCATACGCAGTGTTCACCTGCATTTCGCGCGTGGCGACTTTTTCACTGTAAATAAATGCTTACGAGATATAAGAAATACCTTTATTTTTCAAATTTACATCTTCATTTTCATTCTACAGTTGGCAATAGCACATAGCATATAACATATTCACGATATTTTTAATAATGTTATTGCAAGCTAGTCTTAAGTACCGAGTAAGCGTTCAAAAGTTCCGGTCTCATTGACAGGAATTAACCAAAAATTTCTATCGTGAACGAAACGGTGTGCCACCTGTTAGCGCCCGGCAGGGGTTTCAAACTATAAACAAGTCCCGTACAATTCTGTTGTCGTAAAACAAAGACATAAAAATGAGTCATGTCAATCATTCAGTAAAGAAAGTAGACGGCTTTATCCCTTTACACGTCTTCCTCGCTCATTGGCCATAATTGTGGCCGGTGGCCAGTCGAGTGTATGCTATAGTCATTAAGCCAATTTAATCTTTTTAACGTTCACGACCCAAATAATGGAAGCTGCTTTGTGTATTAAATGATACAGTTCTGTTGATTATATTTCCGCTGAGAGATTTTTTATAATAGTCATATCAACTGCAAATATCTAAGATAATGATATCACAAGATACTATTAAGCACTACAAGGTGGGGTACCAGAATAAGAAATAAAAACATTAAATACGAATACATGTCTTTTCAAAAACTGTGAGAATTCTCCCTGATCTGGTATTAAAAAATAGAAACGAACTCATGTGTTTCTTTTCATAACTAGGTTCACATTACGAAGCTTGATGTTTTTCACAACAATCTGTCAGGAATTATGTCCTTGATATTTCAGACAAAAATCATCAAGATCCGTTCATAAATAAGGCGACAGAAAACTTCCCCCCATTTTCTCTCCCATATTCCCTTTCTACAAGCTTCCGACAAAAGTTGGTTTTTTAACTAACAGAACATGTGTGAAAATCGGTTTAGAAATGAGCCGTCTAGACCAGAACTGACAAACCGACATAGATACGAACAAAAGCAAAATCGCCCACTTTGTCAAAACAGAGTCTCTCATTCACATAGCTCACTCGGTCAAAAACATGAATAATATTACATATTAAATAACATTGATTCCCTAACGGCCGATGACATAACATACGAGTACCTATGAAAGTATATAATGCTCTATATAGGTCCTCACGAACTGCGCAACTGTGCACCTATCTAATTAGTTCACTTCCTTCGTGATACCACAGATAAAATAATAATATTCTGTAGGGATACGCACTGCGGGCATTTATTAATTAGTATTTTATTATTTATCTATTACACATAACGAGTCCAAGAGCTGCGACCATGTGAAGGCAGACGGAAAGTGGGACTTCCCCCTAGCTAGGTAGACTGACGACCTGAGAAGAGTGGCTGGGACAAACTGGATGTGAAAGGCGCAGGATCGAGTACAATGGTGCACATTGAAAGAGGCCTATGTCCAGCAGTGGACTACAATAGACTAAATGAACAAAACCAAAAAAATAGCCATTTTTCAAATTAAATAGTAAACAAAATTACTAATATTCCCTCTAACCTCTCCAGTTAAGCTAAATTGCTTGTTTTAGGAGTTGGTTAATGTAATGTAATGTAGTGTAATGGCCAAGATTCGAACCAGGGACTTCTAAATTTTAAAGCCGAATCCTCAACCACTAAGCTATCGAACTGCTGCCCAGTTGCACCCGAGGGACTTTTTCCTAGAAACTTGAGGTCCGGTAATTCTTCACCTATAGTATACATATATTATGCAGTATACCTACTGAAGCTACTGTCTAAACTTTACTTGAATATCACTCATTGAAATTAAACCACTTTTTAACGGATAGTATTAAAAAGTCACCCATATTGTAATACAGTTGATCAGCCTAGGAATCCACTTAATTGAACCTAGTAAAAAGTAAAATGCAGCAAAACAACAACACAGAGAGCTCTTTCTGCATATAGTAACACCAACAATGCATCAAAGTTCGGGTACTTTGAAATAACTTACACTTCAAACTCTGTGACAACTACTTAGTCAACCCGCGTTCATGGCTGCTGAAAATTAACTGAAAATAATACTAAATAAATCGCTATAGAATCATTGATTTACTTATATTGATATACAAAGATAGGAACCGTTATTAAGTGGTTTAATTTTAATGTCTGCATATGCTCTTACTTTCCTTCCTTTCGGTATTAGACTTAGACCACAGACATATCGGCGTGGGCTTACTGATAAAGCACGGGGTTAAAGTTCATAGCTAATTGAGGCAAGATTCACCCTCTGTAACGGTCCATAGGGGCATTCAGACACGAATGATTGTGACGAAACGAATGCAGGCTGCTTTAAACGAAATTAATTGACCAACAGTTGACTGCGTGAATGTTCAAATTCGGGATTTTTAATAGTTACGCTTATATTGGCTTTGTCTGTATGTTTTTATGTCATGGATTCGTTGAATACTGTTTTGAGCATTTTCAAACGTAGGAGTTATTTGAATATCTTGCCACTAATCAAGGAGAATTTCCGTGGCTGGCGTGAATACGTTGACATGTCTAAATGTGTAATTTGTCAGGGATACCATTTTAAAGGTTCGTACTAGTCTGATAAATCGGTAAATTAGTTTAGTTTTTATATTTTACTTGTTTTTTATATAATTTTATACTATATTTTAAATGAACATAACAAATAAACGGAATTCTTCTAAGTGTACATAATAATAGTCTTGTCAAATCGTTCACCAACGAGTTGTCAACTTATTTAGCGAGTTGTCAACTTATTCACCTTATTGTCGACTCGTTCTGTTCAGTTCACTAGCAGTTATCAAGTTATTAAACATATAAATCGGAATTAAATAGAAATTTATGTGTTTAGCCATAACTTGACATCTCAATTTGTCACAATTTTATCAACAAGACCGTAAGTGAAATGTTTTGTCAAAAGAAACACGTTCAAATGCGAGTTGTCAACATAGTACCAAAGTCAATTAATTCAAAAATATAATACAACAGCACCTGTCAATTTACGCTAATAAAAAAAAGACATACAAGTTGATATGTCAATATATTCACGGCAGTTACGGATTTAACAAGGCATTCAGCTCAGAGTACGATGTAACACGTGTAGGTTTTAAGTTCGGCTCTCGTACAATGACAAACCACTTTTAAGATGTGTGATTTAAGCTATTTCGGTACAGGATTTGTCCACAAAATAGTAAATCCGTCGCCAAAATATAATGTAAATGTAGTCTCGAGGGATGCTGACGTTTTTTCGTTTTTTCATACTATTACAGTAAACTAACACAGTCTTAAAACGAAAACTAACCTATTTCAATAAGTGTAGGAACGCGCGGTGTCGTATTCTACTGGCAATAATCGATACATTAAGCTGTGGATGTAATAATGATTTTGATTAAGAACAGTTTGATGAAAGATATTAACTTTACTGATAACAAATAGGTATGTACAAGTTTAATAATATCATTCTTACCCTCAGACTTTCAGATAGATAAGCATCCTATAGTGCCATAACGTACGGAAATGAAGTCATAAAACAATACAGAGTTATACACAGACAATATCAATCAATTGTCAACAATAAATATCTATAATATTTTGTCAGTGAACACTTAACGTAATGCCTGCTGTCCCCTCGGCCCAAACAATCTTCTTCCGCTAGTCAAACGGAGTGTCTATAAAAATAAACGGTACCCCCTTTACTCGATGTTACTCCTGTTGAAAGGGTACAGGATTTTTGGGACCATTGGAGCGTAAAACTTTACGTTCTACCTCATGCGATGGAAAAAGGAATCAAGCTATTGTCATAATGGAAAGAAAAATTGCTGAAATCTTTAACGTAGTCATTGACTGACCCGCTCCGGCGCGGCGTCGCGGAAAAATTCAACAATATCAATATTATGCACTCTGTGTCTGTGACCAGATTACAATGCCACCTAAAGGGTGAATATTACACCACCCCAAAGTATACCTTTATCTTTATAGGAGTGCAAGCTATAGATAAGTTGATAAAGTTTTATAATAATTGGATGAGGACCGTTCAAAAGATTGCGATAAAACTTTGATTGTACGTAAAATACGATCAAATAAACAAACCAGACAGGAGGCTGGTTTATTTGAATTTGAGCGACTACCGTCTGGTCTAGGAGATCCTCGAGAGGAAAACCAGCGCTAGAGCCTCATCCATTCACTAACAGGTGTACTAGCTAGCAGGTAACGTAGGCTTGGGTTCCAAACATCTTGTTGGATCCCTATACACACATTAGATTAGAGATATCTAAGAAATACAGGACAAATTCGAATACTCTTACTCATATTACCAATGTTTTCGTACTTTACACAAACAATGGGGGCCTGAGGCTGACTGTTAAAGCTATATTTGTTTCCACGGCCATTCACAAATAAAATATCGAATGTTTTATGACGGTTAGAAAAATAAAGGGTAAGTCAGAATAATATTGTTTGGTATTTCTGTAGCGAGTATATTTTGTCAACAGCTTCTCTAAGAAGTCAACAGTAGGATTACGATCATCATCTTTGTTGCTCTTTTACCTATGAGAAAAAAAAATTGGAAATTATCATCTACTTTATCTTCTGTAATTAAATTTTAAGACGCCCGAATTAAATGGACTAAGAGCCCGTGTACGCCAGACCTTCGTCATTTTATAAAAGTTAAACATTGACCAGCGCATGCTCTCAACACTGGTAAGAACGATGGCCCATTATAAAGTTTGGGTCATAGTGACGTTGACAGTTAAACGGTATTAACGGTGTAAAACATAAATTCTTTGTGTTTATTTTGTTTCTTTATTTAGTTAATTTTCTTTGTTAAATGTTGGGTCACGTTATATGAAATTCAGCATTTACACTATAACACATACTTTAGTGAACATCAAGGGTGTCTGGCAAGGGATTACCATCATGCTAAAAATAAATATTTGTATATGAATGACGCGATTTCTAATAATACTGTAATAGGTAATACCTAAAAATCACACTTTATTATTTAACGAAAATACTTAGATTTTCTATTTTCAAAACTTTAGTACCGTTAACCTCCAAAGCCCAAACTTCATAATCGGCCATCGCTCTTACCTGTGTTGGGAGCATGCGCTGACAAACTTTCAGCATTTATAAAATGATGAAGTTCTGGTGTTCACGGGCTCTCAGTCTATAAGTTTTAATTAGCTCAACAGAGAAAGAATTCGTACAAATGTAAACCAAATTAAATGAATTTGACAAAGATTTTCCTTGTACCAATTCACTTGAAATCTCTTGATTTTATAATTAAAATTTACTTTTGAATTCACCATATAAAATAAATCAGGATGTTCCCACTTGAATTAGGTCAAAATTTGATGATGGGATTCGTGAAGAATTCATCCTACTATTGCAAATGTACAATTTTGATGGGATGGATGCTTGTTACTCATTTACACTATAATGGCAAAACGGATCTGGATGAAAATCTGCAAAAGTACAATTTAGATATGTAGAATTATGCTACACGTCGATATTGTAAAATACAACGAAATGTAATTCGAAAATAATTCAAATTAAAAAGAAATAAAACTATATTGCCACGGAAATAATTGGTCACATAATTAGATTTTATATTATTGAATTGTAAACTTACAGTATTTTGCGTGGTAATACCTACATGATTATTTATATAGCATGTGAAACGTGGCGAAAACTACAAATTCACTTTCCAATCTATAAGTGCTTTAAGAAGACAAAAATATATCGAATTGCGTAGAATACAAACTGCATACTTATTACTTTGATTAAATAGCCCTTCCAGAAAATGTCAATAGTTCAGTTCTTCAGAACACTGAAGAAATATGAACTGATTACCCCTTAGTAACAACCAACATAATAGGTATATCTGCAATATCGGTCCAGGCAATGCCTCAAGCATCCACTCGAAGAAAGGATCTTGAATCTTAACACACTTAACACTTTGTCCGTCACTATCAATTTAACAAATCAAGTTAAGGGTCGGCTTTCATTCACAATTCAGAAAGAGGTCGATGCCACGATTGATAAAGCAATAGTGACGCGCAAATCGACACATCCTGCCCAATTGCGCACACGCATGCGAAACGATGCGACAGCTTGCGTCTACACACACACTCACGCGCAAGTAGAATGTGACCAAACGTTGCGGTTTAAACGGGACTGTTTGATTTTTTAGTTCTCCTCAATGTCCCTGTCCGTTTTCCTAAACCACAATTTTATACATGAAAATATTTAGTGAAATTTTTAAGCAATTAGTTAAATACCTAATAGGTTCCATACTCGTAAAAGTTAAAATCAAAAGAAAGAATACAAAAGCTCCAGGCGCACGAGCTTTTGATGCAACCGGGACTAACGCTTGATGATTATAATTATCACTAGAGGCATTCAATCATTTAAAGCATTGTTCCGTTTTTTAATCTTTATTATGGGCACCTTACTCATGTAGCACGTGGTTGATATATTATGTACAAATGTGTCTCAAGAACGAATGCACACATGAACAAATTTGTCAATTCCATCAATTAGCATCACGCTGAGAGCTGAAAGTATTTCAAATTCATAATTTCATTGTCTTTTGGGTTCCGTACCCCAAATGGAACCCTTATAGGATCACTTGTCCGTCTGTCTGGGTAGACCTATTTCTATACAAAACAATACTGTTTCTGTAACGACTTTTTTCTTCCCGTGGCTTTAGTTGGTTTAATGCCATTTCATTTTTCATTAAGTTAATGAATGTTAAGACAATTTTAATTTCCCTTCTTTTTATCTTCATTCTTGTTTCTTAGTAACAATACTTTTCCAATGGGGATCCACCAAGATTTTTGGGACTCAAGCCAACTTCATGTGCGAGGGATTTATGTATATGTCAACATTGTCAACTTATACTAAAGTAGTAGAGATTTTAGACTGTTTATACTGGAGATTGATGGCTCTTAGTGGAATCTACTAAATATATTGAAAAATACACTTCACTTGTAAAGTAAACTGTGGAAAAGTACAAGTGACGTGTATTATTCAATATATGTAGTAGACATTTTTACGCTGTCTAGAAATGACCATTGCTGTATATGTGGAGGAACGGGGTGTGATGTTCCTCCAACACAAAGGGAGGATCCTCCGACCAGGCAAGGTGATCACGCCTGGCGGGCCGCGGCGTTTCTATATGTTTATACCAGCGCGGGAACTTCACTTTCGCGATGCAGGATTTGTAGTATCGTAGTAGTTCGGCTTGATGTCGCTAGATGGCACTGGGTACATGTGGTATAGCCACACGTATACAGAGTTTGTATAAATAGTGTAAGATCCTAAACAACTTTATAACAAGCGTACTACAATGGGGTTATTCAAGAAAGGCATTAGAAGATTCCCAAAGGGTTGATAGCATAAGCGTAACGCCTGGTATTGCATATGTCTATTGGCCACGGTAACCACTCGGTAGTGGTATAAAAATAAAAATATTTTTCATGACGTATCGGCGGATAAATCCTTGATATCTCCTCGTTATACCATAGCATGCAACACAAGCTAACTATTACAAAACTCGTGTCACACAGTCATTGCGACAATTAGCCAGCTCCCTCCGTCCTGCCAAGTTAGTTGACCCCGAATGCTATACAAATTGTGTGGGGCTAATACATGTAGATAAAATGTGGACATCGTGAAGAGAGCGAAAGTTGATTAATGGACTGATGGTATGGGATAAAAGCTTGTTTAAACCATAGGTTAAATAATGCTAGTTAAAGCCTCAGAACTTTTTTTTAATGGATTCTATGTTTAACTCGACGTTTCGGCTAGTTTTCAGCAGCCATAGTCGCAGTGTAAATAAATATGACCTACCAAATGAATTGGGATAGACTCCGTTAAAAAGTTATTTCAATGGCTAAAAGCTTGTTTAAACCATGGTTTATAATGCTAGTTTTACCTACCGGTGTTTTATTTATAGTTTCAATTTATTATATTGTTAATTTAATTAATAATTTAATTTATTTTAATTTTATTATATAAATTTTTTATTGCATGACCCTCGTAGGTTGCAACTGAAAACCAGCGTTGGGTACAACCCAACATTATGCTGAGTTGTAATCTTTTGACAATCTATTGTAACTATCAGAAATGTATATTTAAAACATCAATTGTATAAAATAGAGGTTGTCAATAAACATTTTCTTTCTTCTTTCTTTCGGTGTTGAGGTCAAATTTTCCATGTACAAGCACTTCATTGGATTAGGTCCAATGAAGTGCTTATACGGCTCTTCGGGCCCGATTGTAGGATAAGTGACAACAATTGCCCAATCAAGTTATTATTTAGCATTCTTACTTCATATCCCACTGGTATGATAAATGTGAAGTTTGTGAAGATCTCTGTTACTCAGTCACACTTAAAACGGACCTGGCTGAAACTTGATATAGTTCAGTAATAGGTTCCCGTGAGTCAACTATCGCTGTTTGATTTTATTTAAAAATTATTAAATTACAGTATTTTACATAAAGTCGATAAATTTATCCCGTAAACTCAGATAGAGTTTGTGTAGGATAACCAGTTTCAACTTATTTATACTTTTTTTTCAACTAATTTAGTCATTTATACATCTTCTATACATATAATTAAAATTATAGGGTCTGTTTGTAATATTGAAATAACCATTTTTTTACTACATGCATATGAATATAATACGGTACATACACCAAAATAACATTTTTACAATTTTCGTCTGGCTGTCTATTTGTTCCGGCTAATCTCTTAAACGGCTGTACCGATATAATAAGTGGTAACTTAGGCTACTTTTATTTTAGAAAAATATCCTTGACTCAACACTAAGCGAAAACCAACATCCACGCGGGCGGAGCCGCGGGCAACTGCTAGTTAATTATAACAAACCTTAGAACAAGATAGAAAGTAGGTAGATAATTTATGCAATCAATGCTTCAGTAGTCCTAAGCGAAGTAAAGAAAGAAAGTAAAAAAATACGTTTATTAATTACATACATAATAGCACATATTGGGAGAGGCCTGTGCCAATGTCCAGCAGTAGACAGCGGTGAATTAATTGATTGATTCATTCATTCGCATGCACAATATAAAACAGATAACCAACACATAAACAGGTAACTTGCTGACATTACCTTGCGAAGGACTCCGTTATATCTTCTCTTCTGTTTACAGGATGCACAGTCCGGCAAAACATGAGGGATCAGCATTAGAGTAAGATGGCTGGTGGTCAGTTGTAAGTACAATGCTGGTGAACGTGGTATCGACCATAAGGACTGAAGCATGGCGTGTGGTGGCTCTGTGTGTGGTCGCGATGCTAGTGGTCGAGGTCAGCGCCCTGAACGGACCGAATGTCTGCATGGTGAAACAGAAGTAAGTTGGTTTTTTTGAAGCAAATACTTTACTAACTTTTCTGCTACCTCGACCTACCAGTGGAGTAAGTAATCCATAACGATACTCGGTCCTGAATCTAGATTAATAACTAGTATTGAGGACAGATTGTCATTGAGTCTGTCCGTCTGTCATTGGTCATCATCCATCGTTGGTACAGTGGATCTCATAACAGTTGCAACTGTTTAGGATACAGCTTCTGCTTCACTAGTGGATGGAATGGTTCTTGATTCGTCGTTTTGGGTTATTATGATTTCATATAATCAATTCATTAATTCAGTCATAGAAAGGGGATAAAAAATTTAGTGCTACATTTAGTTCCGATTGTGAGGTACTGAGCTCGATTCCAAAACAACACGAATACATAATTCAAGTAATTTTCTAAAAATACTTGCAATGACAAACAGAAATTGCAGGCCACATAATCACGTGGCCGTACGCCTTGATTTGAGATAAGTGGTCTAATTATTATCTGTGTACCGCCACTGAGTCACTAGGCACTTAGAGAACCTTCAAACCCAAAGATGGATGGGTGACCTTAAGGCTTAAAATTTAGATTTACAGCTGATTGATTCAGTTGATAATTAGTGAAATGACTTAATCACATAAGTCAGATTACATGTACTCATAATGCATGTAATAAACCAGACAACAAAAAACTTAGTGCTGCTCTTTTGAAACTGCAAAATTAGTGTTAGGTACTTATTTAACCATTATAAACTAGACAAAAGGTGCTGCAATCAAATAATTTGAATGACCAAGAATAGTTATCAAAATATTGAATACTGAAGGCTTCGCACGGATGGTAAAAACGTTCCCGTGGAAATCCAATACAGCCTATGTTACTCAGGGTGAATGTAGCTATCCAAAGGTGAAAGAATTTTTGATAAACGGCACAGTAGTTTTTGAGTTTATTCATTACAAACATTCAAATCTTTCCTTTTTATTATACTTGTGTAGATGAATTTACCTTGAAAAATCTGCTGCTATAATAGCTGCAAGGTAAACAGGAAGCAAAATCACATGCTCATAGTACACACCAAAGCTGCTATCAGCAAGCACACATCAAATTGCCCTAGGTTCACGCAGTAAATGCTTCTTGACACTTCTTAACAATAAGCTGCGTGCCTGCTGCTGTGGCCCGTGGCCCTCCTTACATAGCTTGAAACAAAGTAAGGAATGATTCCTTCTTCTTATCATCTCGAGTTCTTAAACGAGACGTGAAAAAGTATCTATCGAAGCCTTTAATGTAAGAACCGCCAGACCCATATCTTGTAGACTTTTGTCTAGATTCTTACCATACAGCACAAAATTGATGGGGTGAATATAAAAAAGACTATTATCTTGTCTTCCTATCTATGACAGAGCCTTTTGTTTTCTGTCCATCGGGTTTTAGATTCGGAACTTGATTGAGATACAAAATGGCGATTCATCCCTTGTCCTAGCGACAAAGGAGCAAAGGGGCTAACACAGCACTTGGTTGCAGAAGAACAGATGGATAGAATAACTGCTTAGCGAATTAGCTGAAGCTGATACTGAGATAATGATATCATTAATTATGGTGTTCTTCTACAGATACAATATAACGAAAAGGGTTAAGTACCGAGCCCCAATGTCGGTCAGGACTTATGAGTGGTGCTTCTCCATGCCGCCTAGGTGCTCCAAATGGAACACTGAAATGAGAGACCTGACCAGGCTTGAGGTAAGATGTACAGCAGGCTTTTATTATAACAAATAGCAACGACATAATGGCGATGATTTGGAACTTCCGATGAAAAGTTTCCGAGATCAAATTTACGTTATTATACTTATAATCCAGGCTCTAGTAATCTAATTCGATGTATAGTCCAGGCTCTAAGTAATCTAAGTAATCTAATTCGATACATTTTATGGATTTTGGGTGGGACTGACGTCTCACACTGCATCCTCAAGAAAAAGCTTACGTTAGAACTTCTTCTTTCTATCAGCTAGTAAGTGAGATAGCCTTGGCATAGATTTTGATGGATCCCAATTCACGCCAAGAAAATGGGAGTAGTATTAAAAAGACCATAAAATTGACATTTAGACTCTACTCAATCAAATCTCGGTAGCTTAGAGATTAAGTACTGTTCGCACTAGCAAAAAAATTTCATTTAAAGAACATTCACACTCGTGCCAAGGTTTTCTGTTTCCAAGAAAACGCAAGACACGATTGACAGACACGCTCTTGCGTGAACCTTTTGCATACCTTAATGAAGGAAATATTAAATATAGATGTCAACAGCATATTAGTTACAACAATCCTTGAGAAAAACTAGATCGATTGTGATAGTGCAGCCTTAATTATAACGGCTTATAAAACCCTTCATTCACAATTATATTGAAACCTATTTTTTTCTTAAGACGATCATTTTATATCAGCCTATTAAATATCAATTTCACTAAAATATGCACAAAAATGTATAATTTTTTCAAAAAAGGGCGGGATGTTATAATATATTCATCGATAATATATTGATAGAGAATATGTAGATAATATACTCCATTTGAGTATATTACCAGCTAAATAATTTTAATAGGCTCTCTTGTATATCGAGTCTGAGACTTGATCAAAATGACTCATTTCATTGTTCAAAGCAACTCAAGATATACAATTGACTTTAAATTTAACTTTGCAATGAAAGTTCTAGTATTGTCATCCTGCGAGCGTCTTGTCAACAAGCTTTTTTATTGCTTTTGGTTTTTGACGAGCGTAACTTTTTTTTTGTTCAAAAATCATCTACATCCTAGATTTTATTCATTCCAAATCGAATGCAAACTCAATCATGACGAAAAGTTTGACCTTAAAAACACTTGTTGACTAGACTATTAAGTGAAGAAAAAGAGTAGTATATATTAGTAGTAGTACTATATATTCATTGAACACGAATAAAAATAGCAGAAAATTTGATTCGTGAACTGAGGCCTTAAGTTTAATTCTTATGGATTATTTATTTATTCAAATCAAGTTCCTTTCTCCAAAGGCTTCAAGTTCATTTTTGTTTGAATTGAACTTTGCTAACTTGAACCGATATTATTGACCTGTTCCGTCAATCATCACATATACTAATTAGCATGTGGGGTTGACTTGACCCTGGAGGTTCTTTTTGGATATACTTCGTTATTTAAATTTACGCGAATATCACTAAATGTAATTAAACCACTTTTAACAGATTCTATCATGATTTCATGGTTGGGAGATGACTAAAGATGATAGTAGTCACGTAGCTTGAAATGTAAGTTATCTTCAAGTACCAACCCGCACTATGATGAATTGTTGGTGTTACTATTTGAGCAGAATGAACTCAATGTGTCTTTTAGTTCTTTGTATTTTGCTATTAGACTTAAATGAGCTCTTCTTTATTAAAGGTGTTTGTTAGTCCGCGACCACGGCCGCGATAGAATCCGTTAAAAATTTCTTATACATTTAAAATGCTTTTCTTGAATGATTTCAGACTGAAGAAAGAACTGCAGAAGTAGCAGTTTGCTGTCCAGGTTACAAGATGCGAGATGTTTCCTGCGTACCCATCTGTCCTAATGGGAAAACAGGGTCCCGTTGCTCAGAAGGTACTGCGTTGGGTACTTCCACAGAATTTTAAGTACATTGCGCCTTCAAATTAAAGAGATAATAAACTTTTGAATAATAAAACGTGGTAATGAACATATTTAAAACATACCTGAATCTACGAAGGAGATAATATAACTTGCAATATCGAAGAAGATCTATGTACAAAATTATAAAGTAGGAAAGTTTGAAATTATTTTTTAACTGTCTTATCTAAAAATCATTTTCAGCCAAAGTATATCAGGATTTAAACTAATCTTGACTTTTAGGTGGATATCTATCAAATAGTTCCATTCCATCAATGAACTGTTAATCTATATCTGAAATCTATTTAGAAGTTATTGGGAATTAATCAAATGTGCATTTTCCTGGGATATATCAACAATACTATACCAACATTTTAAGTTTAGCATGAAAGGTAAAGTCTATTAGTCTAATGAAAGTTATTACAACCGCTAATAAATTATTTTCAGATTGTCCAGCCAATAAGTGGGGTCCGAACTGCATCCACGAATGCAAAAGATGTAAGAATGGCTTCTGTTCCCCTATCACGGGTGAATGCGAGTGTCTGGATGGATGGCAAGGTGAGAGGTGGGTTACCACTCTATTCTACTCCAATATCCTTATCAATTTCATCCCTAAATTCTTTGGTCTCAATTGCTTTAGAACAATGCAATTAATTTATATCAATACTTTTCGTTTTCAGTTGCGATGCAAGCATGCCACCGACAACTACAGCAGTATCATTAGAAGAATTACTAACAACACTCACTACTAAAATCACAACGTCTTATACAACACCGAAAATCTCAACTAGTATTGCAGTTACTTCTCCCAAACCTAAATTAATAATTTCTACTACTCCTAGTTCAACTATATTAGTGACTGTTCCTACAATAGCAATGTCGCCAAAAATAGCAACTGATCTCTCAACTCCAATACCTACAGTAAAACCTTCAACTATATCTGTTACAAGTCCTATAACGACTACTATTAGTGCTACCACAAAAGGTTATAGTACTATACAAATGTCGAATAATGAAAAAATATTTGAGGTAACCACACCTTCAGTAATAACAACAGAAAAACATAAATCACCTATAATATTGAACAACACGACATTCACTATGACGAATACACATAAAAGCG